>JANVCC010000042.1:1474935-2102301 GCA_025345505.1 Todiramphus chloris collaris
AAGGGTTAGGATGCTGGAGGGCAGTTGTCATCTAGAGGAAAAGGGTTAGGATGCTGGAAGGCAGTTGTCATCTAAAGGGACACCCAGAGCCTGGAGGGATGGGCTGGCAGGAACCTCGGGAAGTTCAGCAAGGATGGATGTAAAATCCTGTGTCTGGGGTGGGTGGAGGCTGCGAATACCTGACTGGGGGGCAGCTTTGCAGAGGAGGACTTGGGGGTCCTTGGGGAGAGGTGATTGTATGTGTTTCAGCAATGCACCCTTGTGATGATGGGCTGGGCTCATACTGGGCAGTAAGGGTGTCTGGTTTTGGGTCCCCAGTACAAATGAAACTGATGACAAACTGGAGAGGTGAGGGTTGCTGAGATGCTTAAGGAACTGGCACATACAGCATATAGGGAAGGGATGAAGGACCTTGTTTATATTATTTGTTTGTTTTTTATTTTCCTGGAGAAGCCCAAGGGTGGCTTTAATCCCAGTCTGCCCCTGCCTAAAGGGTGGTTGAAGAAAAGATGGAGACAGACTGTGCTGAGAGGCTCACAGTTTGAGGATGAGCAGCCATAGCAAGTTGCAATAAGAAATGATACCTGAACAACTGAGAAAAACCCTTTGCTGTTAGAGTGAGTAATTACAGGGGTGAATTGCCCAACTCTGTCCTTGGAAGGCTTCAGAATTTGATTAGACAAGGCCCTGAGCAGCCTGGTCTAAGTTGGAAGTTAGCCCTGCTTTGAGCAGGAGGTTGAGCTAGAGACCTTCAGAGGTCCCTTCCAAACTTTTTTTTTTTTTTTTTGCGTTTCTATGTGAGTGATAAAAAACCCCCAAGTTTTACATGACTTTAAAATAGAACTGCATCAGAAATGGGCCTTGAAATGTGCGCAATAGTATCTTACTGGTGACTTGAGTCAAAGTGTGCATAACTTTTACCAGAAGTGTAAATTAATTGCCTGTGAGGATCATTTTTATTGGAGTAATGGGGGAAAAAAGCAACTGAGAGGTGAGTTGTAAGTAGGTAGGTAAGAGGAATTAGAAAAGGGATTAGTTTCAAACCTCCCTTCTATGCAAAGGAGGCCATATCCAGAAGGACAGTGATTTCAGTGTTTTTTGTTAGCTCACTGATCAAAATAGGGGAGGAGAAGGACAGAGGAACAGCATCATCCTAGCCTGCTGTGCTGTCAGAAAAAAATAAGTTGAAAAAGATCTGCTTCGTGGTACAGGGGCTGTGAATTCCCCCAGTTTCTCTTTGAGGTGAGTTAATGCTGTTGCCCATGTAAAAAAAAATAGACAAAAACCAATCTCCCAGATGTTGACTGGGTTCTTTTTTGCGGGTTTTACCTTTTTAATGTAAAAAGTTGAGGCTCCCATTGGCTCTCAGTAAATCACCGAGAGTTTGAAAACTCTCTCTCTGTTACTCTTTGAGATCTGTCTGGAATACAGGGGGATCCTTAGGTTAACTGGTGTTCAGTGTCATGGTCAGCAGGAAAGAACTGCACTGTACAGTTGTAACTGCTGCAGCTTAGGGAGTTGAGTGCTGAACTCCTAGAATCTCTTTTCAGTGTCACGTCTGGAGGTGCTGATGAGAGAACAGTAGGATGGCAGCTTCTGTCCAATTTCTGTCCTGGTTCTTAAAAGACAATTAAAAGGGAATAATTCAAAGGCTGCTGAGGCACTGAGCATCGTGGCAGCATTTATGTACAGGGAGGAAATTCAATTCCTACTTCTATGTTTTGGTTCCCCAGATGGAGACAGGACAAAATTCCCCATTTAAAATCAGATGGTATTTTCACATAGGCAGAATTATGAGTGTATAATTAGCTTTTCCCTGCAGTACAGACAGAACCACTGAGGGGAATTGAGAAAATACTAGAAATACAGGTGTGACAAAACTAGACTTTGCACGTTTCCCCCCAAGACATTTGCCTGGCACCCTGCAAAGTTGCTGAACTCTTAAAGCTGGTGTCTAGAACAACATGCCCCCGTTTTCCTGGGAGATACAGTAAGAGTTTTCTAGGGAATAGTTTGAAATGATTTGATGCTTCTTGACTCTTTTCCCCGGTAGTCAACGCAGAATGAACTTTTAAAAAAAGAATATTGATAGGATCATGAGTTGGATTTCAGTTGTGCCACCTTTGCAGCAGTTTCCTACGATGCACACTGTCCTCCTTTGTGATGCTCTGTAGAAAGTACAAGGCAAGTACTTGTCATAATCAGTTAAGTGTGGATACTGTGAATAGTTGTATGAAATCTGTAAAATGCAATGCTGGCACATCAGCTAATAGTGCTCTTTGCTTTCATCACTTAAATACCTAACACACTTCTCACTGTAGAACTGTTCAAACATGGATGTTTTGGAAGTGTTTGTGTTAGGAATCTGTGGGCTCAATCTTGGTGGCTCTGATTTCCTGCTCCAAATGTCATCATCCTATGAAGGAAGAATGGTGGTTGAGTAGATGAGGTGTAGAGTCACAGTACTCTTTTTTTCTTTTCTTTCCTTTTTTTTTTTAAAGTGTGTTGTGTAGATGAATTTCTTCTATAGCAACCATCCTGTGGTAGCACATTGTGCAACTATTGTAAACACTTTAAACAGTGAGTAAAATCAAATGGAGCTGTCTGTGGATGTTTGGTCAGGTCTCTCCCTGTGGGTGTGCTGTGGGTTTTCTTTAGTTCATTGTACAGCTAAAGAGTATGCCAAAGCCAGCTTGATTCTTGTCAAATTGGAACATGTTCCTTACTCCGTGTTTGGAAGTAAATTGTAATATGTTTGTGTTACTGCAGTTTACTCAGGAAATCTTGTGGTTAGTATACACTCTGTATTCTGCTTTTTGGCTGAATGCCAGCTATAAAAAACCCCATGCTTCTATTAAAAAACAATCTCTGTTTACAAACATGAATCAATTGACAGATGTAGTGTTTTGATAATACTCAGGTATTTGCATGTTCTAACGATTTGTAAGGAAGACACAATATATTTAATGCCATCCTCTCAAGCTCAGTATATGAAATGTCGTAAACCGACAGTTACACCTTTAGATTTTAATATAGTTCCTGACAATAAGTTCCAAGTTTGTTTGGCACATTTATAACCTATACGGTACCTTTGATTAGTTGAAGCTGGCTTGGGGGATGTGTTTTGGCTTTTTTTTTTTCCTGAATTTGATCAACATTTGAGAGCACCATGTCTCTGCTGTGCTCGAAAAGCTGTGCTTTGCTTTAGCCTGAGCCGAGTAACCTGCCCTTACCCTTTTTTTTGTGCAAGATGCCCCCAGGGGAGGTAGTGTATTGAGCTGGTGCAGTAGTGTAAGAAGGGAGCTGTTTTGATGTGCATACTTACACGGAATGTTGGCAGAATTGTTGAATACACATTTAATGTGTTTCTATACTTCTGGTACTTGCATCTAAGCTGGGAAGATCTACCTCCTTCCAGTCCTTACCCACCCCAGCACCACAGGACTCTGGTTGCTCATTATTATGTACTGGTTTTTTTACTAGGCAATAGGAAATGTAACCAGTGAGTGAGCATCTACAGCTATGTCCAGTTGTTTGCTTTTTTTTTCCTAAGTTGAAGTAAGTTTGGTCTGAAAAGCAAATATTGCAGGTATGGAACAGCCTCAGAAAAATAGATAGAACAGGTGACTGAAATTTAAACCTACCTCTGTCAAACATACTATTGTTCACTTTCTCACAGGGACTTTTATTTAATCTTTAGCGGAAAGGATGCCTTTGGCTACCCTCTTTGTGTACATTTGAGGAGCAGTGTTGTCATAAGTGCTGATCAGCTGAAACATTGAGAAAATGTTTTTATTGTCAAAACAGCTGAGACCCCTTTCAGTTGTCACTAAAACAATATAAGGAAAAATTACTTTCTACTGGTAAAAGCAAAGAAATGAGTTGTTACTGAAGATACTTAAAAAAACCCAAAACCTAGAAGCTGGTCCATTTAACTGTCTTGCTGAAATGCATGTGCAGTTTTTTGGCATAGATTCTGTTCCCAATTTAGTACATGGAGCATGTTTCAGAAATAGGTCGTCTGTTAAATTTGGACACAGTCCATACTGAGAAGTAAGACTGAGAGAAAAGGAAGGTCAGTGTTGATTCTTTCTCTTCTTCCTGATCCTTGGGTGTGTATTTTAGGAAAAAAGAATCACTGTGGTGCATGTGGCAAGAAACGTAGTGAAAATCAAATGCTGCCTTTGTTCTATAAACATCCTTAGATTAATTTTAAGAAATAAATAAAACCCAAAGCATGTGAGAATTAGTGTTTTTAAGGCTACTCCACAGCTGAGTGTTCCTTCCAATTCTTACATCACTTCTATGTTTAATATATTTTTCCAGGCAAATGATCACCTCTGTTTACAGTTTGTATCTTGCATTCATAGCTACGTTTCTTAGGTCTGTTCCAGCACGCTGTTGTTTCCTTTCTTCCTACAACTACCTGTACCTAGAATAACTTAAAAAAAACCCCCACTTTTTCAAAGTTTCTTTTTGGGTATTGTGTCATCAGAAAGTCCTTTTCATTGTGTGGAAGTGGTGTGTTAATGTGATTGTGGGTTCAGTGCCAAGTGTAGTCTAACAGCTTAAGGAGAAGATAGTAATGTTATTTGAACTGTATTTTTATAGATGTTTTGTTGAGAGAAAATTAAGTTTCTTGTTTGCTCAATCTGTTTATTTACTGAGAAGTAAATAAAAACAGCCTGTTCTGGTTAATTGAGTTAACTTCTAATTGATATATTCAGAGATGGAGAAAGGAAAATACTCAAAGGCACATTCATTGTATTTTCTGATTTTATTTTTTTTATTTATGTTTTTCTTTTTTAAACAATTGCACATTGTTAATTTTCCATTAGTCTTCAAATTTGGGCATGCAGTCTTTGGCAATACAGGAAAATGGGCGACTTCTTGAAATTGGCTTTTAAAATCAGCTCTGAAAAAAGATACTTTGAATGGAGTACTACAACAGCAATATACTCTGTAAATTATCAGAATTAAGTTTGATGTGTGTTTAATTTAATAAGCACTTTTAAGAGGAAAAAAATCCCAAATCATTTAGTTAGACTAGTCTGTGAAACTGGGTAGACCTCAAATTGATGAATTTTTGTGCTCCTGATTAATTTTGATATCAAGGACCTACTTGTTCATTTGCTGGAGCTGTTCTTTGGCATCATAAAATAAAAGCTTTTTGTTTTCAAAATAGGAATAGCTGCAATATCGGGATGAACCTCAAGAAATTTAGAGACAGCTGCCTTTATTACAAAGACTTGCATTTGCTTGTATTTCTTTCCAAAGTTTAACATTAATTGCTTGGGGATCTTTTTCGCGTTGCAGCGATCTTTCCGTATGAGCTGTAAAACGAAGGTGGTTGCAGGCAATTGCGTAAGATACCAAACCTTTTCATTTTAAAATAGGGTTATATGATACGTGCAAGTTACACAGAAAAGCTTACCTTCTGTAAACAAGTGGCTTATATATTTGTTTTTTATTTTTCAGCTGTACTTTCAGGTTTCCCAGCACAAACATCAAGATAACATTTACAGCTCTGTCCAATGAAAAGAGAGAAAAACAGGAGGCCCCGGAGTCCCCAGTGAAGCCAGTACAACCCCAGATCTCTCCCTTAACAATAAACATTCCAGACAACATGGCTCACCTGATCAGCCCTCTCCCTTCTCCCACAGGAACTATCAGGTATTTCAACCCTGCAGGTGGGATGCGGGGCAGTGTGTGGTTACAGACGAGACAGCTTTCTGATTCACTTTTAAGTATTTTGCTTTTGTGGTAAAAGTTTAGTTGAAGCTCAGCATTACCAGCCTTGGGGAAAGCCACTGTTCTGTTGACTAATAAGATAGCTGCATCAGCAGCCTTTAATAGCAAAATGTAATATGTTAAATGTGTATCAGTTTTCGCAGGAGCCTGGCATTCTTAGAACAGCAAAGGAGCGTATCTTTTTCTTGTATTCCAGGTGATTTAGATTGTTTTTTACTTCTTCATGTTTATGGCAGCATTTTAAATGAGAGAAATCTAAATGATATCATTTTGAAACATAAGTCTGAATTATACCATCTTTAAACGTTCTGATTAGTGACTGTCCTGAGATTTATCATCAGCAAAAATGGGAGTTTAGGTATCGTAGTGTGGAAAATGGTCTGATAGCTTACTCCAGAAGATTTGTTATTGATTAGTCATTGCTGGAAGTAAATAGACATTTTACTTAAAATACAGTGTGAGAAGTGGAGCTTAGTGTAGGGCAATCTGCTGCAGGGGAGGGTTATCTGTTTTTTTTTTTTCTTTTAACTTGCACTGCTGCTTCATTTGCTAATTGTAGCCATCATCTGACTTGTTATCTGGGACCAAACTCAGTATAAGTGAGCTGTCCTCACAACCTGGTAAAATTAGTTTAGATTAAATTTTTTAAATCTATCAGAGGTTCAGGAGCAGAAATTTAATTTAAAGACCCTAAAAGTTGTGTTGCAAGTTGTTGGCTTTGTGTTGTTGTGGTTGGTTGTTGGATGTTTTGTTTTGTTCTTCCCCTCTCACTTCCTGCATCTTTGCTCGAGTGAAGGACTGTTAATGCCTGGTTTTTGAAAATGTAGATCCTGGTAATGAAATTTGAGTGTAAGGATAATTGACTTCAAGATCTTAGCAAGAATGAGAGATCTCAGTATTGTAGTGTTTAATGAGATCTCTACAAATGGTGGAAGTAGAGAGAAAAGAGATCTAGAGTTGACTGTGTAACGCATTTGCTTTCTTCTTAAAATTCAGGGAAAACATCTTGCCCAAGAAATGACAGAGCAGCTCATAAATATTTCAGATAATATCACAAACATCACCGCAGTCTTTGCCTCACTGTGAGTTTTGTAATTCTCTTCAGGGCTTTCGTGCACCTGTTGAGTATAGTTTATTACAGGGGAAAAAAAAAGGAAAAAGACGACAGTTTTGAGTCTATTTTGAGAGCAAAGCTTGACGGTTTCCTCTTCAAATCATCCTGTTTTGTAGAAGACTTGTAAACTTGCTTTGATTATACCATATGTGTCGCTTTGTCAATATATGCTAAAGTGAGCACAGTGGAGGGATGTTGTCAGTTGATATGTGAAAACATAGAACAGCAGTGACCTATATTTAAAAAAATAAATCAGTTACACATTTTGGCTCTAATCAGGGATTCTTCCATGCAACACTTAAAATCCAATCTCCCTTGTATAGTGCATCACCAGTAGCATATTGTTGTTGGATTTCTTGTGATGTGACGTTTGAAGAATAATTTTTATATATATATATATATATATTGCCCAATCTACAGTTCCTCCCTTGTTTCTGTACATAAAAAGGGAGGTAGCAAAAAACTTGAGAGGCCGGGCAGACAGACGGGACTTGGCAGATGTAAACTTGTTAAAGCTTTATTGTATAAATCTAGATAACATTCTCCAGCTTGACTTGTTAGTTGGTGTTTTGAACCACGGCTTGAAGTTAGGTTAAAGATTGTCTTTGGAGATGAGGCTGGCTCTGGGCTTTGTCATTCTGATTTTTTAGTTCAGTTTTTGGAATTTCCGAGGGCTGTGTTGGAATCGGTTGCAGCATGGATTCCTTGTAGGGAACTGCCAATGTTTTTGTGGGGGGACGGGGACAGACATCACCCACTGGCTGTCTCTGTCCTGGTGGCTACATGGAAACTGTAGGAGAAAACTGGCTTTGTGCAGCTGTGGTTCCCGTGGACTGGGCAAGGCAAGGGGACGACCGTTAGAAAGATGTTACAGTGGAGTTACACACAATATTATTTTGTTTTTTCTGTGATGGATGGCAGAACATGAGGTATCAGGAGACACCTCTTTCACTTGTTTGGTACCCATCTTTTGCTTTGTAACAGTGTATCTGCTCTGTTGGCCTAATACCGCATTGAATTGGATGAGTCAGTGCTGATGCATCCCATTTATGAACAGGTTTATGTTTTTAGACATATATATGTGTGTGTGTATGTGCCAATACCTGCAAACACTTAAAATAATGGTTTAGATTTAAGTGAGAATTAAAATGTTGGTTGTTTTGGTTTTTTAGGGTTTTTTTTTCCCTTGCTGCGTGATATATTTTCTCGTATGTGCAAAAATACTGCACGGGAGGGATGATCTTTTTCTGAGCAACCCGAATACAAGCATATGGCAGAAATTTCATGCAAGACGTGTTTCTTGTTTCAAATGAGTGTCTTAAAATTCGTGGTTGCTGATGTAGTTCAAGTGGACTTTCCTGTCAGCAAATCTTACACAAATAGAGTGCACCCTAATAAATCAGTTAATCCTTTTTTCCTTTGAGGAGTAAAGCCTGAGCTTCATTTGACAGGTTTCTTCCTGCGGTGATTTTAATTCCCATGGATGAGTTAGAAAGGCTTGGGAGATGGGGCTTATAATGGAAATCCTGACAGACCCTTAGCTGCAGCCTGGAAGCTCTGGTAGTGGGCCCTTCTGCAATAAGAGCTTTTTGATTAGACATAGTGTGGTGATATACTGTATAACAAAATAGTAGGATCTTCTTTTTATGCTCTACAGTGCTGCAAATTCCTGCCCATCTAGCCCCCGTGGTGCAGGCTCTTCAGGGTACAAAATGAGTCGTGTAATACCATCTGACCTACATTTAATGGCTGACAATTCCCAGTCAGAAAACGACAAGGAAGCATCGGGTGGAGATAGCCCAAAGGTAAACACTGTTTGAAATCAATCCCATAAATTACATCGTAAGCGAACGTAAAACTTCAGAAATGGTTTTTGCTGAGGTATGTGCTCTAAGTTGTAATTTAACATTACAGACTTGAAAAACAGTTCATAGGATTTTATGATTAGATGTGAACTATATTTATTTACCCCTCTTCCCTCTGGGGGAAGGTCTGTATGTATTTTTAGTTATGTATGTTTATAGTCTGTTGAAAATTCTTTACTGTTGGATGTTTCTCCAAATTTTTAATATTATCTTAAAATCTGATAATCAGAAAAGCAAAATTGTCTTAGTGTTCTTTCTGCCTCTGGATTTTGGCCTCCCAAAAGTGCCTTAAATCAAGTTAATTACGTTTTGTAACTTCTGATTTAGAAAGGGGAGTGTATATGTATATTGATGCAGCCTTTTCTTTTTCTTGTACAGGACGACTCTAAGCCACCTTACTCCTATGCACAGTTAATAGTACAAGCAATTACAATGGCACCTGATAAGCAGCTTACACTAAATGGAATTTATACGCACATAACTAAAAATTATCCATACTACAGGACAGCAGACAAGGGCTGGCAGGTAAATTGGATTTCTGTTTTGCTTTGGGGTTGTTTTAGTTTTGTTTATTTCTTTTTTAAGTTGTGAGTAATATTGGTGGCTGTAAATGGTCATAAGAAGTCAATTGGTGAGCCTTACAGCCCTTCATGAATGAATTTGTCAAATTAATATATTGTCTTTTTCCTGATTGTAAGTTCTCCGACAAGATAGGCAATTAACATTATTCTGTATTTGAACCATTACTTCTGGAATTATTTCTGGAATGGTGTTCTCTAAACCTCTAGGGGGGATACCTACAGACTTTGGGGGAAGAAAGGTCCAATTGGCACTGTGGATTTAAATATAAATACACTATCTAGGACTGTAGTTATGTTCTGTAACTTACTATTGTGTAAACGTCCACATTGTTACCTTGAGATAAAATGAAGATATGAAATGTTCCAGGTTCAGGTTTATTTAAAAGCAGTGATCTTAACCATGCAGTACAGTGAAGGAACAAGTGAGTGTTACCTGTTGCCACCTTGCACTAATTATGTGCCCTTTTTCACTTGTGCAGCCTAGCCTACTTGTGAACTTAATTGTTTCTGTACTGAGTTAGACCAAACCCTTCCATTCCATAGCACTGATTTCTTCTTTCTTTTCATTTTTAAAGAGACTAATCTCAGCGTTTGCCAGGATGCCTAAACCTGCCCGAATCAGCTTGGCATGGTCTTTCCAGATACGCACAAAGGCTCAGTGCCTGTGCTGCTGGTTTTAGTTTCAGAGAAGGACAGAAGAGGACAATTAGCAGGACCGGCCGGTCTGCCCGTGTGGCGTTCAGCCTGTGCTGTCGGGCATGGGGTATCAGTTTCTCTGGGTAGCTGCTTAGCACAGTCCTGACCTGCGACACAGGCATCTTCTGAGGTTATTTTCAGGGAAGTAAAATTTGGAGAGACTGGGGGAGGGAAAGAGCGAGGAAGTGTTAATACTCAATTTGCCCTACAAGTCGAAGACTAAAGAATACCTGCCTCTCCTCCGTAGAGGAATGGATTTGAAGATAGTAATCACATACTTATTTGTGACAGGGCCTGATGAAAGTTGAATCACTCTTACAGTAATTCCCAGGTTAGTGGGAGATGTAACTGTTCCCAGCTATTGGCTAATGGTTTGGCTAGTAAACAATTTCTCTGTTGCTGTTTCCTTTTCACACAAGCAATGCAGCATCCTGGCTGCAGTCACATGAACAGATCTGCTTTAGGAGCAAGAGTCTCTTTACAAGATGCTGGGTGTGCTTTTTGCTTCCTGTTCTGAAACACCTTAAGTGTGTGCCTGTATAATGCTTCTGTATGTAAGCATTGTGGAACCAAACACGTGTACGTTGTAACGCATGGTTAAAGACTTCTGCCTTAGGACAGCTTATGGATTTAGATGTATAGTACTTCACAAAACCAAGGTGACAGACACAGCAGGCATAATATGCTCTGGAATAATGAATTTGCACCTGTTCATAAAAACAGTTGGGAAAGCTGAAAATCAGGTGCTGTTGAGTCGCTAGTCAAATAAAGCACTGTTAGAACACTGACGGGGGTCCCTCAGGTCTGAAGAGCTGCCCTAGCTTTTATCCACTGCAGTTCAGGTGACTTATTTGAAAGAAGTTTTAAATAATATTTGAGTCTATATATGTGTATATTACACAAAACATAGAGTACATAGATGTGCATAGTATCCAAATCCTATACCTTAATAAATAGTCCTGAGGTATTTATAGCCTTTATTATATAAGGGTCTCATTTTGAGCACTTAAAGATTCCTCTTTGTGAACTTATTTTACCAGGTACTTTTGGATCTACTATTCTAGCATAGGAGAAATAAATACAATTTATAAACATGTTTTTGGCTTTCTAGACCTATTTTAATTTTTGGCAGGGAAAACCATTTCTGGCTTCATCGCTTTGCATTTAAGAAACCATACATGGTTATAATTGCTTAAAGTTTTCCAAACTTGCCGTCAGGGTCATGAACTCAGACATTTGAGCAAGATTCGCATTTGATTTTGAAAATTTTTAAGAGCTTTTGTTAACGTGAAGCTTTTTCTGCATTTTCCCTATCCCCCCATGAGTATTTCAGTATGTATGCTTACCATTATTTTCTTCTTGTTCAGTGATAATATTTAGAGAGATTTGGGGTTTATCTGTCTTAAAAAACCAAACCAAAACATAAAATTATGTGTGCAAAGCCAAGTGTAGATACAGCCACTTCAGGGTGTTGGGCAGTTTTCTACATCTCTCTGATCAAAGAGCTGTCTGTGTTGTAGCAAAGTGAGGATGAAGTACTGTGCAAACTGGAGTGCAGGAACGAAGATCTTGCTGAAGAGCTGGTTTAGAACCCATTGCCATTTGTTTTTTTTCTAGACACATTAATTCCTTGGCTCCTTTGTTGAGACAGACTGGACTGTGGGTGAACTCCCAACAATCTAGCTGCGTTTGGAACTTGTGTGATTTAACCTTTTCTTTCTGAATTGTGGAACAATAACAGGATTATCATATAAGATGAGAATCAGTATATGCTGTATTTTACTGGCCCTCCCAGACTGAACTGACATTGACACCTGGGGAAGAGTGGTGTTTGAAGACTGATAATTTTGGGGGTTTTGGGGTTTGTTTTTTTTTTCTTTTTCTTTTTTTTTTTTTAAATGTTTTCACACTGCATTATGCACAAGTATTTGTAGTGTTCTAACAGTTTGTTGCAATCACTGTGTTTCTCAGTAGAGAATTAAATGGGATTCCTATTATTGCCCCATTAGCATACTGGGTTTTTTAATTGTTGGGAAAGATCTGAAAAATGCAAGAGTCCTTTCAGGTTTATGGCACTGCCTTTGTAGTGCTCTGAGTCCTGTTGAATTAAGGAATTAAAGAGCTGAACCCCGAGTCTCCTATAGTACAAACTGCTGCAGTAGGCCACATTTTAACTTGGAAAAGTTATATGAATTCTACATATTTTTTTATGTTCCATAGAATTCAATACGTCACAATCTCTCTCTGAATCGTTATTTCATCAAAGTACCACGTTCCCAGGAAGAACCAGGCAAAGGCTCATTCTGGAGGATAGACCCTGCCTCTGAAAGCAAATTAATAGAGCAGGCTTTTAGGAAAAGGCGGCCTAGGGGAGTACCTTGCTTTAGAACCCCTCTGGGACCACTCTCTTCTAGGTAAGGAAAAACAGATGAACAAAAAAGACTATGGCTGTTGTTTAAATCTTCAGGCTGATACAGACTTGATAGTTTTTGATACAGTCACGAGTTTAGTAATTTAATTTCATCCAGATTCAGTATTTGAGTTCTGTATGATTTACTTGGAGGCTGCCCCATACACTAGGCTTGTCTTTATTGCTTGTTTTTAGTGTTAAAGAAGTGACTCAGTTGGCATAACTAATTTCCCAGACCGTTAATGTAAGCAAGCCTTCTTGTGCCTTTGGGTTTTTTTACAGAATTACTATTTGAATTTCTAACTGCCATCTACTGCATTTTAAAACTGTTTGCAAAAAAAGTTACCAAATCCCGGCTACTATTTTACTGACCTTGGAGATGACAGTTATGTATTTAGTTTGATAATGTCAAGCAGAATTCCTGACGGGGAAATACGTGGGTTTAAATTATTCCCTTTGTAAAGTTACGGCCTTTCTGCTGGTGCAGATCTTTTATGACTTGCCCTCTATAGACTGAGATTTGCTCATCGTTCTTCTCCACCAGAAGAAACGTTCACGTTTCACAGATTGTTTAGAGTCTCCCTAAGAAGGCATCCAGCCACTTCTTCTCTATTAACTATACCTGAAGTCTGCTTTTAAATTCTGTCCCTGTTGACCAGCAGCTTTATAAAAGATGCTCAGAAGTGCTTTGGGTTGTAGCCCTGCCCCCCTGTGGGCACTGCCTGTGACGGTCTCTGTAGAGGGAGGTCACTGACTTTCATAGGTCAGAAGTTAAAACACATCAGCTGCTGCTTTCATTTTTAAATACAGAAGTGCCCCAGCTTCTCCTAATCACTCTGGAGTGTTGTCTGCACACTCCAGTGGCGTCCAGACCCCCGAGAGTCTGTCCAGGGAAGGATCTCCAGTCCCGATGGAACCTGAGCCTAGTGCTATCCAGCCAAAACTAGCGGTAATACAAGAAGCCCGGTTTGCACAGAGTGCCCCAGGTGAGGAATCCTGAAATAAGCATTTGGGCCTTGGAGGTGGGAGGGGGCTAATGTATAGATATTACCCTGTCTTCACATGTGTGCCAAAAAGCAGCCAGTAAATATTTAACCTCTTAACATTTAGAGCTGATCTCTGATAAACACGCAAGGGTGCCAGGGAGGTTCTGTTTGCGTATGTGTGGCCTGTTCCAGCACCCTTGATGAGTTTGTTACCAAGTAGAGATTGTGCTTCGCTCCTGTATAGGACTGTACCGTTTGCAACAGTTGTCATTTCCTTTCAAAATGTATTATTTATGTTTAGGGGGAAGAAAACCCCAAAACTTCGGGTTCCATGGGTTACGGAAATAAGCAAATGTTTCGCACGCATCTGTGCTTACGGCAGCCTTTCAAAGGCATGGATAAAAAGAACTGAAAGGATAAAGGGAGAAAGAATAAATTGGCATGATAAGAAATTTCCTATTTAAAAAAAAAAGAAGAGTATAAGGCATGATGGCATAAGGATGTATTTGTTTGATTACTTTGATTTATATACTTTTGCCATCCATTTTCTTGGTGATGTTGTGGTACTACAGAAGGGCCAGTGATCCTTCTGTGGTGAAGGCAGACGTGGTCCTGAGCAGACACAGCAGCTTCCCCCAGCCCCAGGAGCTGAGAGGTGTCCTAGTGCAGACACACTCAGCACGACACATGCAGCATGTATATGGTCCCACCTGTGGAAAGGAGCTTTACTAAATAACTATTAAACATAGCTTTGGGGGGGTAGCTGCATTTGGGGGAAGGTGGGGGGTCTTTTGCACAAATTGTGTGGGTGTCTTACTGAGCCTTGAGCTTATGGCTTGGAAGAGGCAGGTGTCATAACCTTCATTGCCTGCTTTTATCTTTCGGATCATTCAGGAACTAGTGAAGGAGGTTATTAATCCTCTGAGGCTTTAGTGTTAAGTTTACAAGAAAGACTGGCTTAAAAGAAATAATTAAAATTGACAATGTAATTTTTATCTCTTTCTTGGCAGGATCACCTCTATCTAGCCAACCAGTTTTAATTACTGTACAACGGCAGCTACCACAAACTATTAAACCCGTCACCTACACTGTTGCAACTCCCGTGACAACATCGACATCCCAGCAACCTGTAGTTCAGACAGTTCATGTTGTCCACCAGATACCAGCTGTGTCTGTCACAAACGTGACTGGATTAGCACCAGCAAACACTTACACTGTAGCTGGACAGGCAGTAGTAACGCAAGCTGCCATGGTTACCCAGCCCAAGGTAGAGCCTCAAGAGAATGGAGACCACAAGGAAGTAAAAGGTGAGAACCTGTGGGTTCAGTTGTTTTGCTGAGTCTTTATACAGATGGGTTATTATTTGAAACTTAGTTCCAGGTGAACGCTTGAAATGTTTGGCTAAAACTGAAGATTTTTGCATCTTCATTTCCTGGATGTGTTGGAGCTAGTAGCAAATGGGTATACTTTTTCACTGAAGGTTGATTGAGTAAAAACAAATGGCTTCTTTAACACTTTGTTGTTTTATGACAAGGCTTTATCTTCTCTTTTTCAGTTAAAGTGGAGCCGATTCCTGCAATTAGTCATGCTACAATAGGAGCTGCTAGTCGTATCATTCAGACATCTCAGACAACACCCTTACAGACAGTTACTATAGTGCAACAGACACCTCTAGGTCAACACCAGCTACCAATAAAAACTGTAACGCAGAACGGAACGCACATAGTCCCTATCACCACTGCGATACAAGGACAGGGCAACGCTGGTATGTACGGTGTCGAGCTGCTCTGTTGCTTTGTGAGTGTTAAAACCTCAGCATGACCGCTGCTGCGTTTTTCAGTCCTCAGCGTCTTTTGTGGTTATACTGAAAACTTAAGTTGTACAAAAAATTGAGATTACAGCCTTGTAAGGGATTGTTCCCTCCCTGTTGGTACGGACCAGTATTTCTCCTCATTGCTGATAACCAGAAAAGCTATTTATTCTCTTTGTACTTAGTGGTGCCAACCTGTCCTCCCTTCTCATTAAACCCAGGATATAAACAAGTTTTAAAAGACGTTCCTGTAAAACCTTCAGAGGTCCCTTCCGGCCCAAACCGTTCTATGATTCTATGAAAACAGTGCCACTGAAATGGTAACCACTCCCCGTATCATTTGGCAGGAACCAACGGGACAACGAGACAGAGCTTGCTTGTGGGTTGGCTTTTTGAACTGTTACTTTTTATTCTGGTTTTGTTGAACCTGTACTAAAAATGAACAAAATTCTTTAAGATTCTGAGATTCTTCTTGTCTGAACACCATCTTTCCCTCCTTGGGCTCAGCAGTCCAAGTAGGTAGCACTACTTTTTCATCATTTTCGTAGTTTGATACTTGCTCACAGAAGGTTCAGTTTTGGTTTGCTGTGCTGGTGCACGGTGCTTGTTCTAACAGTTTCACTTTGAGATGCCCTCAGATATTGAAGGAGCTTTTTTTGTAATAAAATCTGTTTACAGAAATAGCCTTGGGCTATCTTACATCAATTTATTACCTGCATTTCTGCTCTAAAGTCTTTCTAACAGAGTGAATTATCTGCTTTGTTCCCCTTTTGCTCTTCATCCATCACTGACATTTACAGGTCCGTGTTCTGTCTGCTTCCACTTCAGTTCCAGCTTAAGGAAAGCAGAAGCAGTCACTGTCAGACTTCATACGCATTTTTTTTGTCAGAAGGGCTGTGTGAATTGAGCCGAGAGTCATGGGAAATATACTGAGAAGTTATTTTTAAAAGATAAGAAATATTTCTTCTTATCTTTTTCCTGGACTCTGAAAACTCAGCTGATTCTAATGTTTGCCTTGGTAGGGAAGCCTCATGACTGCTCAATGTGTTTAAGAAACGTGGCTGAAGGGAGGAGCAGGACTGTAGTGCTTCTCATTGTCTCCCTGTGTGAGATAGGGCTGTGCTTGCAGTGATGGGAGTTCTCACTTTGAGATTCCTGGGCTTAAACACCTTACAAGATGTTCACATTTTGAACAGCAGGTGAGGTGTATTCCAGGTCCTGCTGCCTCTGTTACAATAACTCCTAAATCAGCAAGAAACCAGGCAATTCTTGGGCAAAGCATCTAAAGGGGGAACCAGGCCTGCAGAAATACAGATCTGCTTCTGTGTGCCTACAAATATGTCTGTGTTCACACGCCTGTGTCTGCATATGCCAGTGTTTTTATGTGCATACGTCTGTATTTACACAAGCAGTTGTATATGTACGTGTGTGCATTTAGCTCTGTCTTTGGAGAAGGAAGATACTTGCAATCTGAAAGCTGAGAAATCCAGAGCAACTACTGTTCTTCTAACACTTTGTAGTAAGAAGGTGCTTTCAGATCTTACTCTTGGCAAAACAGTTTGGCAGCACTTTTCACTACCTGTCAGTCTAACTGAAAGCTGTGAAGTCCAAAATAAATTCAGGTCTCTTATTGCAGAATAAAATTATGTAACTAGATATTGTTTATTTCGACTTTCAGTGTAGATTTCAGACATCACTGTTCTTTTGTGGGTTTTTTCACCTAACGGGTGTGGTTGGCAGCCAGCAATGCTTTGTACTAACCAGACCCTGGAGTGAATAATGCAGGAATAGTCTTAATGTGTATTTGATGATGAGGGGTAAACTTTTTGGTTTAATTTAAGCAACAATAAATTTGCAGTAAGGTGTTTATTCAGAAGTAACTCTGTTGGCATCTGCTCAGAAATTATACAAGGAATAGCTGTTCTAGTAGAAGCTGGATGACTGTTGAGAGACAAGAATGAAGTATTTTACAGGTACAGTGAAGCTTTTTGCATCAGGTAAATATCTTCTGAAGTATTTGTTCTAACAGTAAATACAAAATACAGAACAGTTTGGTTACATGCAGAGGTTATATTCCAGGTATTCTCTAGGATAATTTACTGAGAACAAACCTAACAAGTTCAGCAACTAAAAATTCCATATGGACTTAATGTTTAAGGTCCACTAGCAGGCAGTGCTGTTGGAATGTCAGGAAAGCGGTGGTGCTGAAGAAGGGGAGCTCGTGTGTTTACACATGAGCATGTGGTTTGATAACGTTTAGATAAATTGTCATGAAATGCAATGAACAAGTAAGTATGTGATTAGTATTTTGCATTATTTGCTAAGACAATTCAATAACTGGCTTAATAAAGTCAGGGCCAATGTTGAGTGAAAGACTGCTAACAACAAGTAAAAGGAAGGACCCTTCAGATGGCTCTGGAGGGATTGCCCTCGCCCATTAATGGCGATTTGCACTGTTCCTCCCACGGAACAAAAATGATTAAAATCATATAGGATGTTTAAACCATATATGTTTCTGGTGATGTAATTCAGCTGTGCACTCGAATCTAACCAAATACCTTATTTTTTAACATGACTACTTGTTAAAGCACTGTCTTGTCCTTACACTGTGGGTACACGCTTCGTTACCTGTCAGAGGAATTGTTGCTTGAGTCATGGGCATCTCACGGCTGTGGGAATTGGAGGCTTTTCTTCGAGAACCAATGGCCATGGTAGTGCTCTCCTTCCAGGGAAAGAAATCATTCTGCAGGGGTCCCTAGGCACGGCCAGAACCTACTGAAAGGGGGTTTTGAATTCACTTCCCAGTTCGGTCACAAATTAATTACAGTGCGGGTTGGCTTTCAGTCACTTAATCCTTCTCTGTCTTCAGTTCCCCACTGACAAAATGGAGATAACTTCCCTGTTCTCCCTCCTTTGTCCAAATCCGCAGGAATGTTGAGTGATTGGGGAAAATGTCCTTCAGGTTTGTACAAAGATTAAACAATTGGACCTGAACCTCCGCTGGGATTGCTGACACCTCACGTAGTACCGACAAGGGAACCCATCCATTTAATGAAAGTGCAAGTTTGCTTTTGGTGTGGTTGTTTTGACAAGGATTAGGGTGCTGAAATTTTAATTCTCTTTTTACAGCTGCTGCAAGTCCTTTGCATATGTTAGCAACCCATGCGTCCGCATCGGCGTCTCTGCCAACGAAGCGCCAGAACGGAGACCAGGCAGAACAGCAGGAACTCAAACGTATCAAAACAGAAGATGGCGAGAGCATAGTCATAGCTGTTAACGTGGACACCCCGTCTGTGGCAGTGAGTGATAAAGGCAGCCAGAACTAGAAACTTTAGGGGAGGTTTTTTTTTTTGTTTTGTTTTTTTGGTTTGGTTTTTTTTCTCTTTTTTTTTTTATTTTTTTTTTTCTTTCTTTTTTTTTTTTTAAGAAAAAAAAAAACAAAACTCCATGGTGCCAAAAGGAGACACTTAAATATAACACCTAAAACGTTGGAACATGTTCTCACGCAGTGGGGAAAGGGGCCCTGTGATCAGACTTCAACTTTCAGCACTGAAAAAAAAAAACCTAACACAGGTGGCCTTAAAACTTGGTAACTTAAAGTCAAACTGCAAACCATCTTGTTCCAGAGGCTGTGACCCCCCGCTCCTCCCTGCCCCCTACCGAACTGTGTACGCTGAGAAATCCAGTGTGTTGGGGAGGGCTGCAGCTTTAAAAAAAATCTTTTATCAGATTATTTTAAGGACTGAGTATCTCAGTGTAACGGCAGCATGATAAGCGCTTAGTGTGAACTGGTTTCAAACGATTGTATATTCCTCAAAGGGAACAGAGGCAAGGAGCCATTTCCTCCATCTTGGCAGCTAGCCTTTCATAATGACCTACCCAATGCAGTTGTTGGTAGATATGCAGTATTTTGTTGTTCACATGTGGAATTAGAAATTTTTGAGGTGTATTTTCATTTCTTTGCAAAATAATGGGGTCTTTGACATTTCAAATCACTCCATTTCTACTCCGGAAACTTTGGAATCACACAATACTTTTCATGTGAAATTTTGTTTGGTAAAAAACTGAATGTAGGGTTTTTTTAACCAATGGAATGATTTACTTTTGTCTGTCCTGTTAAAGTTCAGATAAAGCTACTTTATTACATCTGCAAATTTTCATATTTTAGCAGTTGCCTGATAAATTTAATCAAATTTTATTACCATGTGTAGTGATCAAATGCTTCTTTGGGCTTGCATGTAACTGATTAGAAACTACAATGTAAATGAGCCGTTAACTGACGTAAAGAACTGCTATGAATTTGACCAGAGCTGCACTTACCTGTTTCTCTTTCTGCTACCTTTTGCTGTTTGTTACTTTGTGTTGACTTTGACTGTCCCTGGCATATTTTTCCAGTCTAAAGTAAAACAAGAGTCTCGCTTAATATTGTGTATGTTCAAGCTAACAGACTGTTCTTCATTTAGAAAGATGAAATTCTTTATCACGAGTCCTTTTAAAAAGAGTAAAATTATCTTGTCAGAGGTATATTCGATATTTTTAAGCTTAAGCACCCGTCAGTAGAAATAATCTGACCAGTTTCTCCGTAACACTTTTGATGTTATACACTGACCTTTTGGGGTCTCCATTAAGAGTAGCTGTTGTGGTTTTCTAACAGTGGCTACCATATTATTATAATAATAATAATAATTTTTTTTTTTTAAGTGTGTGTTCTGCAGTTGAACATTTTACAATGTATCGGTAACTTCTCACTTTAATTGTGGTAATAGATTCCACTTTACATTTCAAAATTAAATTTAAACGTAAGGCTGCTGTTCAGTCTTTAATTCACATAACGTCTTACTTCCTCCTGCAGTAAGGTGAGTGGAAGCTAGATAGTTGGCTTAATTTGAATCTGATTTTTGTCATTTTCTGTAATAATGATGCATTATTTATATTTCCTTTCCCACTGCGAAAGGAAAAACTGTATTTTTGTGATGGACTGAACAGTTTGGAGTGGTTTATTTAGGCAGCTTTTGGGAACTATTTACCTAAAGACCAAATATGAGAAACCTGTACAAGTTTTGTGTTCATCCACAAAATGGAACTGTTACGATGTCTCTGCAGATAATACATATTAAAAAACTTTGAAAAAAAAAACCACAACAAAAAACCAAAACTCTACACAAGCTGAATTTATAACAGGCATTTAAAAAAAAGCATAACCTGAAAAGAAACATTTCTGTAAAATTGCAACATTTTCTTTAGAGGTTTTAAAAATAAAAAAAAAAAAAGTAAAGTTTTAACATACTTTTTTTAAGAAAAAAAATCCAGTACTAGTAATTTAATTTGGTGTTGAATGAATTGACTAGAATGTGGTTTATTTTCAGAAGTGAGAATCTGTTCACAACTAGGGCTAGGTGAATAATAGTGTATAAGATTTTTTTAAATAAAATTAAATTTTATTCAGCAAATTAACTAAGTTGAAATTACTCAACAAGCGCGTTTGGAATACTTATGCATCTTTTGGGGCGATTAATCCAGTTGACCTTGGCAGTGCCACTGGAGCGAACAAGCCGAGGTGATCCGCACTGCCAGTTGATGACAGGCGAGCTGTACAAGCTGTCCTCCTGGGTAGGGGGAGATGAGAATGTGGTCCGGGGCCCGATTCTTTCAGGTGGTGCTGGTTCACACATCGTGGTGCACGTGGAATTCGGCACAAGAACGCGACGGATAAAGCCTTTGGAAAAAGCCATGTGATGTGAGAGAGCTACCTCCGTTCTTCCAGAAACATAACACGTGCTTATCCGTGCGCTTTTGGTGCTGCTGAAGAGGGTTCACCTGGGATAGTCCCCAGGGCTTTTGGCTAAGGCAGGCTTCTCGGTCTTGGGCGTCAGGCCTTGCTAAACTGAACCCAAACTGTTCCCTGCTTTGTGTGTGTATTGATGTGCTTCCCGCTATCGATGCCGTGACGGCACCGCAGAGGAAGCAGAGGCTGGACGAGACTCGTGTCACGCTGCCTTCTGCGGGGATGCTGGTGACCTTTCTGCAGTGGGTTGGACGTGCTGATCATCCAGGACTCCCGTGGGCAATATGATCTTTCTTTTGCAAATGAAAAATCTCTTCAGGTGATTCATGTATGTAGAGATTTGACCTCTCTTTAGGAACTGATGTACCCTTGCCAGTTACCTTTTGTGTTTTACAAAGCATGGTTTTATTTGCTTTTGTGCTCTTTCCGGGCTGCCTGTTCTGTGTTCTTCCTGTTAAGAGTCATCTTTTGTGTAATCTTTAAAATGACTTTGAAAAAGACTCGGAATTCTAACAAACGGAACACCTGAGAGTGCATTTGCTTCTGGTGACAGAAGTGCTCATCTCCACTGCCAGCGTGTTCTGCCTTCCTTGCATGAGACCCCTTTCCTGACCTCATGCCAGCTTTGCTTCGGGTCCAGCTGCGTGCTGCAGCGGCCCCAGGTCCTGGCAGGTTTGGGAAAGCGGCATCGTGATCACCTGGGCAGTGGGATGTTCTTGCCCTTGGCTGCAGCTCTACTGCCGGAGAGGCTGTAGGTAGCACCTGATCCAGCAAAGCCACACCGCATCCTCCCAGCAGAGAGGGGACTGCGTGTGGAGTGGTGTGAAGACCGGTCCCTTGTGAATGGTGCGGCCAGTCCCAGGTCTGAGCTGCTGCCTCCCCCCAGCCCACGCTGTGGTGTGTTTACCACCATGATAGCAATCTTTATATTGCACCATCTTTGACTCTGCTGATTTAGGTCAACGTCTGTACCATGCTAATGCCCACAGATACCTGCAGAAGCACTTCTGCTTCCTAAGCCCCTTCCCAGTACAGATTGCTGTACAGGAGACGAAACTGGGAGAATTTTGCCTCTGCTTGCATGGTTGTTACAGTAGAGGTTCACTTCAAAGTGGAACTTTGTAATAGTTAATGTTTAGATCTGTGGGTTGCTTCTTGATTTAATTTCCTCCCAAAGGTCAATTTTGAGTGGTTGGTGGTCAGCAATATGGGTTGAGTTGTGATTTTTTTATATGTAGCATGTGATTGTACATAGTTGTGATTTTATATGTATATGTGTGATAGGTATTCATCTAAAAAAAGCTATTTTATATTTATCTCATTTACACTGCTTGAGTGCTACTAACCTGGCTGACCCCTTTCTAGACACATGTCCTAACTATATAGTTTAAAATTCTTACAAAGAATCCTGCTTTGTGTCTGACACAAAATTGGTTGACAAGAGGTCACGTATGAAGTTAGTAAGTGCATAGGTTGCTTTTAACTATCTGGTTCTTCTTGATCTTATTTGTGGGCTGGCAGATGAAAACAAGTGCTATTCCTGCTTCTGCTTCTACTTATTTTCTGATTTTCTTTCCTAACTATTACTCAAGCCAGACTCTGAATTATTCATTCTTCTAGGAGTTGTGTGAGTATGTGGGGCTGATTTCAGGTACAGAGCCAGGGACAGTGATATGACTTAAAAAAACCCCATACCCATTGGCCATAAACGTGTTGGTTTAGCACAGACTGCCATAATAACAGAGGGGTTATTTTATTTTTAAATAAGTTTAGTGAGATGTGCATTTTCTGGAGTAATTTTCATTAATGTTGGTTTGGTTTGTGATCCTCTCCTTGTGCATTAGTTATGTTGTTCTTGTTTCCCATCAGAGCTGGGGAAATTCTTCTGTCTAAAGTAGTAGAAAAACTCAGTAGAATGCTGGGTGAGGTTTTCATGGCAATACTTTTAAGAAACTGGGGAGAAATCAAAGGAGGGCTACACAAGTGCTCTTAAAGGGGTAGTGTGTTTGAAGCTGAAAGAGCAGAACCTATTCCTTTAACAAAGAGAATGGACTATTGTGTTCCATTCCCTGGGATCTCTTACAGACCAGAACAGAGTCAGTGCCGTGTTTAAACAAATACAACCTTGGGGGGGGAAGGCATTAAAAAGGGGGAATTGAAATGGCTTAATAAGAAAGAGGTGGATTCTCCACCGTGTGACTCCAGGACTGCTCTTCTGAAGCGCACGTTGTTCTGTAGCCGTTGTATTTAGGTCAGCAGCGTCTGCCACGGTCCTTCTGGCCTACATATAGAATTAGTCTTGTGCCTTGCTTTTTCTGACTTTACTGACTAATCTTGTATTTTCTACTTTAATTTGAATACCTGAAGGTTCTGAAAGAAATACGCAGATTCTTTGGCTCCTGCTGGCAAATACCTGGAATTACTGTAGGATTTCCTGCCGTGGCTAATCTTTCAGGGGTCCTTTCAGGATTTTGAACAGGGACACAGGTACTGTGGAAAGAAACAGCAAAATAGAGGGAGAGAAGGTGTTTGGTTGTTTTTAAATACAAAAGAAATCATTAATCCTTACACTTAAACAGCTGATGCTGGTGGAAATACATTGTTTTTCAGGAATAGTTGTATTTCAGACTTACTGTGCAAATTCTTCCCTTCCCTGACAGATGATCACAGTCTGCACCACTGGCCTGTGCCCCTCCAGTCAGCCAGGCATGCTGCAGAGCAGGGCTGGCTCCTAAACCCACGTGTTTTTAGCGAAGAATTAAGACAACTGTACTTAAAGAATAAATGCTGTTGGACCTCTGGGCTGTAATGCTCATCTCAAGCTAACAACTTGACATTTTAATATCTATTTAATGCTCTTCTGTCACATAAAGTATATTTCTGACAGCTTGCCTTGCCTGCCTTCTGCTCTGCAGCCCCCTGTTGAGCAGGGTTGTGTTTGAAAGGTGGCTGGTTGCTTATTTGGGGCTTTTAAAACTTGCCTTCTGTGAAGCGCATGCCCCTCTCCGTGGAAGCGATTTTTCAGCGTCCTGCCCAGGACAGCCCAAAGCCTGAGTGAGTATAAGCACAGCGCAGCAAGCGTGTTGCTGTGGTGTACTGCCAGGAATCTCTCCCCATCAGGGGGGTGTGCTCTGTCCGGTGCTTTAACTGTTAGTTTTTTTCAAAAACAACCCCCAAGTGCCTAACTGAAATACTGTTCCCTGTGCTTGCAGAGGTGTGTTTATCCCCTGGCCCACTTGCTGCACGTTCGGGTTAATTACCTCCGTAATGCAGTAGGGCAGAAGGTGATGGGATGAATTACTGGCAGAGCAACCCCAAGCCAACAGCAGGTGGGAAGACTCATTCTCATACCTGATTTTCTATCCCAGTAAAATAGCTTACAGACATAAAGATAAGGCTCTGCACATTGTTCAAGGAGGAGAAATTTGCAATAAAATATATTTAGGTGTGCATTGAGGGATTCCATCATCAGTGTAGCACCACTGGCTGCAGCTGCAGTTAGTTATTTTCATTCTTGCTGTCACACTAGGACAGATGTTTAGGGGAAGTTTTACAAGTTCAGCAGAGTTTTAATCAACCAAGAAATACCTTGTGGTCTCTTGGGTCAGCTACAGGAGAACTTTAATGGGAGGGCAGATGTATGGTGCTTCAGTAGATTAAGCTATGCAAAACCTTCAGAGCACTGTACAGAAGGCTTAATGTTTTAGTTCAGGTAGTTTTCTTGCTCTTTGAAGGGAGTGCAGCTGACAGGACCATAAAACAGCTTACAGCTGCACCAGCAAGAGGATTGAAATCGTCCTGGGAGAATGGTTTCCAATACACGTACTGCTCCAAGAGACAGCACTTTTCAGTTGGTCATTCTGCTGCTACTGCTGTTGAAAGGTAAGAAGCTTCCGAGCAGCCTCCATGGTGGATGCTGTGGTAAACAAGAACTGGTTTGCACTGGAAGTTGGACTTGTTTTGGTATAAATACCAATGTTATGTGTCGCAGGCAGTAATTTGTGTACTTCCCGGCCTCTGTTTACAAGGCATGAGCAGCACGATTCAGCTTCTGTCCTTCAATGGCCACTACTATTTACAGAGTTAGACATCTGTTCCCCAAAACCTCCAGCAAGAGGAACTTTGCCTGTGATCATCGGTGAATACAGCAAAATTAGTCACTTTTATTTAAAAGAAATAACGTATTACAAATAAGTGTGCAAAACAATTTCTGTGATTAAATACACATAAAAGCAACATGCAACCTTGACATCAAAATCTGCGTAGAAGTTAGTCCTTAGTATGTTATGTGACACTAAAAGAAACTCGTTAAGTTCAGAGAGTTTGCAGCTAAACAATCTTAGAGTGAACGGGCAGGTCAGATTTGAAGCATCTGTGAAATTAAGTTTACAAAGACTTCCCTCCCCCCAGCAGCAAGTGCTACAAACGGAGGGAGAGCTTGTGTCTATCTTAGTTTCTAGTTTAGTATCTTGTGCCTTAGTTCAGCAGTAAATATTAATAATTTTGGGAATGAGTGTACAAGTCAGTCAGTTTAGCCTAACCTAACCGCCCCTAGGCCAACGGTATTTAGTATGCAACATCTCAAAAAAAAAGTTTGCAAGTTTAAAGCCATTGCAGAGACTTACACTTCATGCCACCTTGTTTGTTTATTGTGCTGGGTGTGTAAGTGGCCTGTCCAGTCCTCTCGCAGAAGCCCAGCCATTTCCGAAGCCTTCAGCAGAGCTGTCCCCAGTACTGAGGGTGGTTTGTAAACCCGGAATGGCTGTTCTGTTACAGAAGGAATCGCCTCTACTACAGGAGCTGCAGCTGCCCCAGCGCCCTGGGTGCTTACCCCACCCGCCAAGGAGAGCTTCCTTGGGTCAGCCAGTGCCCCAGTCTGCCTTCAGCTACTCTGTACAGTTTGGCACCTTTGACAGTTAGCGCTGATCGCTCAACTTGACCGCCGCTGGCCCGTGTAGGGGCACAGCAGCCTGTGGCCACATGACTACTGCCACCCCGCACCAGGTCAGAGGGCAAGCATGGTTCAAGCTACAGGCATCTCTGGCTACCCCCTTGTCATCTCTTCTCTGTGCCTGTAAGGTGTGCTCAGGGAAGGGCTCAGCAGCTGTTCTGCTCCTGGCCATGCTGGTAGAGGTTTATTTGAGCATGATCCAAAATATTCCCCCCAACTCCCAGCCATTCAGTGGACTAAAGCAATGCCTAAAATCTTTTCACGTCCCTTTTTCTAAGGCCAGTTGTACATTTGTACAGCCCCCTGCAGATATTTCAGCATGGCAGGCACTCGTGTTTCATCTGAAGTCATTTCACAGTTTAGATTAAGAGAAACCCAATAGGCACAAGCTTGTTGAAAGCCACATCTTGGAAACTCAAGTTGATGACAGTAACCCAAAGGGGATTTTAATGATGAATACTTGCAGAAATGAGAATAAACACACATAGTCCACTACTGCAGAGCTTGTGATCATGTTGGGCCAGGCTTCTCAGTGAGGTCTGCTAAACTTGATCAGTACTGGACATTCATATACTGTCCTTCCAAAGGTGTGGAATAGCCAAGGCAGTACTTTGACCCAGTGCTCCTTCAGCTCAGTCAAAGTTTGTCATCCGTCATCTCTAGAAACTGAGCGTAGACATCCCTTGAGCATTCCCCTTTTTGGTTGAATAAGAACTTGTAGTAGCTGCCGTCTGCACATATTGCTGCAACAAAAGCAAAAGGTTAAGTTCAGCTGCTGCAGGTACTGCTCTGTTTCTTGAGCTGACCTAAGCTAACAGAGGGAGGTGCTCTGGAGGAACCTGAGGTAAGTCGGTGCAGTGTCTGCCAGCCCAGCTGCACCCAGGCTTGCTTCCTTCTACCCTGGGCACTGTCTGATGTCACTCCCTCTCCGCACTAAGCAGCGAGAGCTCCTGTTCTGGGCTGACAGGGACATGCAAGGTGGTCTCACCTGAGAATTCCCCCCAGCTCAAAGCAAGTGTAGTTCAGAACGTGGTTCTCCACATAGAACCTCAGGAAGCCTCTGGTACTTACCTATGACAGCGTTTGGCTCTGTTCCAAAGGCACAAATGCATGGAGAGCCTGAGGGAACCTGAAATTTGGAAAAACTCCATTTGGAACTGAAGTACTTGGGGAGAAAGGTGGCAGAGGCCAAACTGGAAGAGAGGAAAAAAAAAAAAAACAACTTAGGTGTTGACTAGAGTTGATTTAGAGCTGCTGGCATGTCTAAGCAAGTCAGGAGGTTCATGTTAACTCTAGTTTTGATTGGCTTTTTCTTCTACCAAGTATCAGGTACTACGTACAATTACCCTTCTAGCAAAGAGGGACCCTACAGCTACATTTCTGGCTTCGTATTTTTAAGTGACTGAAAAAGCTGTCTAAAGGATTCATTTTAGTAGAGATTGCTTTGTGTCAAGTGTCCAATGTTCACACTAAGAAATAGTCACTAAAAAGCTGCCCTGACTTGCTGCCGGTTGAACAGCTCTGCAAAGCAAAGCAGAAACTTGGCAGTTGCTGTGTAGTCTTAAATCCACAGTTTCACTCGAGCACAGCAGATCAGTCTTACTACCCCCAGAAGTGCAGGTGTTCACCTCTGCTTGACAAGTCCAGTGTTTTAAAGTTCTATTAAAAGGGCAAGGCCCCCCCAGCCTCCCCCAAAGGTTTCAAAAAGGCTCAAACCCTACCTTGACTGCTTATTTCTTTTAGGGTCTTCCGCAGCAAAAATATGTACTGTGCCATGGTCACTGGATACGCAGATCAGGGAAGCATCCTGATTGAAGTTAATACTGTAGAGAACACAGACAGTTGCACTGTCTCTGCTGGAACACACCCCTAGTTTCTGGTGTACACGACTTTGCTGCTGCAGGTGCCCACAGCAGCTGCCAGCCATGGTGATGACAGCTCCCCTCCCGGGGCAGCTGGGGCGCCTCCAATTCAGCACAGGATGGACAGCCCCTTGGGGGTGAGCACATGTGCTGGGTGGGAACAGAGGACCTGGTTTCCCAGGACCAGACACACAGCAGATGGCCCTGACTAGCGCACGATCCATGAAGGCCATTCTGTCCCTTCTGCTGGAAGAACACACATAACCTCTGCCCTGGGGAGTAGGCAGGTACTGGATAAAACATGCAACACTCCCACCCCACCGTGCTGCTCAGGAGAAATTTCCTCACTCCTGGGAGTGCTTCCAGTGCCATGCTGAGCAGCACTGTGTGGTAATAAACCTCTCCTCATGCCCAGGGCTTGCTCCAAGCTCTCTGTGAAGCGTTGGACCACATCACAGCATTGCCCGTACTGCAGTGTGAAGTAGAAGCCTCCCCCCAGCTGCTGCTCACTCTCCCCAGAGCAGTGGGCCTGTCAATACATACGATCTTGTCCTAACACCTCTAGCCTGTCACAGGCTTCTCTCCCCTCATCAGCACTGAGCAGAGGGGAAGCAGCACGGGCCCAGTTCAGCTCTGGGACCTCTGGCTGCCAGGAGATTTCTGCCTTGTGCCTGACAAGTGTAACTTGGTTTGCCTTTTGAAGATGACTTGGGTGCCTCAGCACACCACTGCCCACAAGACAAAGCAGAAACAAACATACCAGTATATATTGGCTGCCTGTGATCCTCTTCGTAGCTCCTGGATTAAATGCCCTGATGAAGTATCAAATATTCTTATGAGGGTCCCCTTGAAAAGGAATCAAGTGTTACATTAGGGAAGGTAGAAGACTCTCTCTGAATGTATCTGACAGTTCTGACCAGCATGCTCCTAATACACCATGGGGTTTTTCAGCTCAATAGATTTGTTTAGAAGACTTCACAGTAATTAAGCGTAGTTAAGAGAGACTATGGCTGCATTTTCTTTTTTTAAGCTTTGAGCTATAGCCCATGCAGTAGAAACTATTCTTAGCTGAGGCTCGTTGGATGAATTTAGCTAGCCCTTGAGAAACTCATTTCAGTTGAGTGGAAGAAGGTAGTGAGTACTAGGCCTGCCTCAGGTAGGCAGGTGGGTACATCTCCATTCCTTTGGCCACTCAGGGACCAGTGGTCACTAGCAGACCTCACTGATACTCCCCCAGGGAAGACAGGTCTGTGATGTGTTTTTCATCCTCCCTACATCTCTTCACACCAGCCCCCCAGGATTTGTCCAGGCTCGGGTAAGTCTATTGCATCCTTTAGCCCTGGGTAACATACCACCACCCACAATTCGGTCAGTATTCCAAGAATCCTTTTATCATTTACCCTCTGGATGAGGACAGCTGCAGGGTGTGCATGAGGAGGATGAAGGCACAGCACCTAGTCTGGAATAGGAGTTAAGCCAGAGCAGAACTGTCCTCCAGTATGACAGACCTATTTGCAAGTATTTTACCAGTCATTTTAAAGTTATTTAAGCAGAAACTAATAAAGGTGAAAGAATGAAAATAAGCTCCCCCCCCTTATTTTAAAATTAGTAGTATTTATTGAAGAATACGTGAAACACATGAACTGCTTGGGCCAGATCTGATCTAAATGTCACTGAAGAGTCACTGCTACCCTCAGCTAAAAGAGAAACACTACCTTGGGCACAGCCTGTGGACCACTATCTGTTATCCTAAAGGAGCAGTAAGGACAAAGACAGACCAAGAACACATATCTCAGTGACAAATTGTCCAGCGGTTATTTTTAATCTTCCTACAAAAGGATACTAAAATTCATATTCTCAAAGGACTGACTACACCAGAACACAGTAAGTCAGAGGCAGGAAGAGATGCTTTCTTACTTTTTCTGATGCTGTTGCAATTCTTGTTCCCTGCAGGTTTAACGCTATGCAGCTCAAGACGCCTTCATGAGCCGGTATGTCTACGGGAGGCTTTTCTGTATTAGCCAGGTCCACTATCTGCACGTGCCCAGTATGGGTTCCAGGAAATGCAAGTAGAGAATTGTTACTATTGGGACAAAGGACACAGAGACCTAAAAAACAAAAAGAAAAAAAAAACAGAGAACAGCTGTGTAGTTTCCGTAACCTAATAAAGCTTTCAAACGTGAGTTTCTAAAATGCAGGTAATTTCAGAACAAACAAACATACATGTAGGAAATCAGAATTTCATTTTAATGGCTATTGCGGTCTCCCAAAACATGATCCATCCGTAAGTGCAGAGCATAGAGAAGTAGGGGGAGTAGCATAATTTTAACTTGCTCTCGTCACTTTATTTCAAAGTAATCTAGTTGTGGTTATCCAAAATCTGGCTGTTTTCAGAGATCAGCTCCATCAGTCTGTTACAGCAGAGCTATTTAAAAAAGAATAAAAAAAGTCTCCTTAGCAGCTCAAAAAGGGTAAGAATTTATAATAGGTGATAGTTTCTCCTCCATCAGTAAAATTGATTATTATTAATTCATGTTTGAACTTGGTTCTTATGGCACTTGCACTTTTTTCCTCCATACCTTTTGCAGCCCACTGAAGGTAAATCACATCTCTGGCAGGTGTGCTGCTGGTAGCAAGTGAGTTCCTGCAGACCCCACCCACGGCTGACGGAGCCATGAAGGATATCACAACCAGCACCACACTTCCACCAGGCCAGACACCTGACACCCACCGCCTGTCAGTCAGTCAGCCAGCATGCCCAGTCTGCATTCGGGCCGTGCTGCTCTGAGCACTGCCAGCAATTCTGTGTTTGCTTCTAGCAGGCCTGAAAACCTCTCAAGATGGGGACTCCAAGCCTAAGTAACCTGGGGGAGGAAACACTTTCCTAACTTCAAAGCTGAGCCTCCCAATGTATCAAGCATGGCCAACACTCCCTGTCCTACTGTCTGTCTCCATCGTTTCTGTAACTGTCCTTCAAGAAACTCTAAGCTGCCAGCTGCAGATGGCCCTTCACAGTCTCCTTTTTGCAGGAGTAAAGAAGTCCAACTCCGCCACCTCCCCATGCAGGCCATGTACTTTGGGCCCCTGACCATCTTAGAGCAGTGCACGGTTGTGCCCAGAGGCAGCTACTCACCCAGCTGCTAGCACACCCCTCCCCTTTAGAGCTTCCCTTGCACCCCTAGTCTGAAGCGTGGAGCTGAGAGGGGAGCACACTCACCTCTCCACCCTCAAGGCTCTCCCTCCAGACAGCGTTTTCCTTTTCCAGTAAAACGTACTGCAACAAAACCCCTTCCTTAGGTCAAACCCCAGCCCTATCCCTCCCACACCTACCTGGAGCCTAGAGCTGGCACCACCCCACTACACCCTGGCTTGGTTCAGGACACCTTCTGCTCATTTCAACAAAAGACAAAGCTGTACCTTGCTATTTAAAAAGAACAATATCAGTTTGCTATAATTAGGTTCTTTTTGACACTGTAGAGAGCAGTTTGCTAGGCAGTTCTAGCTCAGGTAGAAAGGAGGAATGATGCACTATATTGTGTTTATAACTAAGCTTTCAGCACAAAAATACCTCAAGTTTACAGGATCTTTACAGAAGAAAGCATATAGCTCTTACAGGAATCAAATCTAGAACATGGGGAGCACATGAAAAGCTTTTCTGTGCCAAGCATTAATGAATTTTAATAACCATTTTATAAACAAAAAACACATCTCCAAAGGGCATGACTACAGTGCAGTAAGTAAACTGTTTAATGACTTACTAAGTAACTGATTCAGGCAGGTAAAGATAAACACCATGTCAAGAACAGAATGAATTTGCCTCCGCTCCCCAACGCACATGTACAACTCACCTTTAGGGTTGTAGCAAGTTTCAAAGACATGCAGCTGGTGGGGATTGTGTGTGAATGTGAAAACTTTTATCATCGAGTCCAAGACTACCACAATTCTGAAACAGACAAGAAGTTCCTATGACTTGGGGTGGGTAAAACAGGGATACAGGTGTTAATTCAGCCCTGCAAAGCCTTTTAATTGATTTAATGGCTCCATTCCCCCCTCCTCCCCCCCACACTGAAGAGATTCGCAGCCTTGCAAAAAACCATGCAGCTATGAGCCTGCAAAGCAATTTCATCCAAAGCTGTGACAGCAGAACCCCTCCGCCCACACACACAGACTCCAGCTGTTAACAGATGCTCTTGCTCTAGAGATCCACTTGAATTCCCTTCACACTCCTCCGCACCTAGAAAAACAGTCAGCAGTAGCCACAAGAGAACATTGCCCTGTATTAGGGGGCCAGAAAGTCTCTCAAGCTTTTCACCACAGTTTCAGATGCCAACACATTTGAACAGTGATCTCTTAACACCTAAAGCTTGCCCCTAAAGCCCATTTCACCTTTAATTCCTGTGTTAAAGCAGGACCCTTCTCTTTCTACAAACATATGGAAACGGGTAAGAACAGCACACAAAGCCAAGCTACGTGTTTGGAACCCATCTGTTGTACCTACCTATCTCTTCGCAGCTTAACTGCTTTGACTTCAGTAGAAAACTCTATCTCAATGACAGTCTTCTTCTTCAGGTCATCCCAGATCATTACTAGAACAGTGCAGAGATGGCATTAGGTCATCAGGGCGTATCTGAAGATTCACATGGTCTTCATTATAACAACCTCCAGTTTCCAAGAAGGCTAATCCAGAGATGCAGCCGATAGCTAAGCAGTTACAGGCTGGCATTTATCTACTGCACAAAAACCCATTCGGGCAGGTAGGAGCTAAGTCTTAATCAGAAAAGCTCACAATAAAAAATACCATTTTCTAAAACAATGAGCTTTTTGTTTTGTTCCGAGGGTTATCAAAGAAATAATGCAGCAGCCAAAAAAAGGAGCATATTTTCCTGCAAAGCTTGCCAAGCTGGGAGCTTTTTCCCCCTCAGGTGCTGAGCCACAGAGTCTCTTTGCAAAGCTAGCTGTGAGAAGTACAGGCTTTATCACCAGGTCTCAGCGACTGGTCACTGCAGGCTACTGCCTGTTAACAGCAGCCACGCACCTTCTCTCACTGCATTAAGTTAAACCTGCTGCAATGTCCCCTCCACCCAACCTTTGGAATCCCGGACCCCAGCTCAAGGCACTGGCTTTGGGAGTTTTTTGGGTAGTCTCAGACAGCAAGGAAAACATTGGCAAGATCTATTCCTCCAGACTCACCTTTGTTAGGTGGGTACTTTGGCTTTTTTCCTCCACCTACTAGTGCTAAATAGTTGCAACGAAACAACATTTCGACGTGGCCAACACCACCTTCTAGAAATTCTGAAAGACAAATGTATTTTATTTAAAAGTGTCAGCACCTCTTAAATTGCTATCTCGTTTTTACCACTGTTACAAGCAAAACTCATATTATCTAGCACTTCTCTCAGGCACCTGAGAAGAGCAGTATCTTCCTACCCTATCTGACCTTAAAAACCAGAGAATCCTCCAAGAGTGGGAGTGAGAGACAAGAAATCCTGACTAAAAAGGTGGGGGTTTGTTTGGTTGGGTGGTTTTTTTTTTTCCTTTGGCTTGTTTAAGAATAGCATTGTCAGAAAAGTTGCTTTATTTTTCATAGCAATGAAGATCCCTGTTGTCACACACTCAGGCCAGGTCTCCCTTTCCTATACAGAAAAAACACAGCAAGGTTTTAAGGTTCTATCAAAACACACTGCATGAGAGGAGATGAAGCAACCTCACCGTGGCTTCCTGGTCATTTCAGTTATAAAGGGGGGTTCTAAATATGTGTAGGAAGACTGCCCAGTGAGCTCCAATTCACACCCTCACAGACACAGTCCAAGTCTATTATGCTGAAGTCGTGCATTCAGAAAAATACCAACAGTGTTTCCTAAGCAAACACCTTGTTTTGTTTTTTTTTTTTTGCAAGGGATTTGTCTTCATAGACTTGGCAGATTTGAGGAAAGACGGCAAACCGCACAGACCTGTAACTGAACTGGAATCTCTCACGCTGTTCTCTGGAGCACACCCAGAGCTGCTACAACAGGTAAGAAGTACGGTCCAGCTCCAGCAGGCCTCCTCTCAATGATGCAGGAAATGCAGTGAAAGCAAAACAGATGAGCTAGCGCAGACAGTTTCTCATTTATAGTGCAAGGAAAAGTTTGGGGGTTTTGTTGTTTTGGGGTTTTTTTACTTTTAAGAACCTGAACTGCTGAGGGAGATGCCATACTTGTGGTGCAAGTGGAGAAACAAAATACCAACCAGGGGATTTTACACTAAAATATTTTTTCTATTTGATGCCATTTGAGGTGGGGGCTTAGCTTACGCAGCTGAAGGATGCTTGGCACTTCACTGGGGAGAGGGGACTGAACTATCAGGAGGAGAGGCTGTAACTGTGGCCTTCAAGGTAGATGAGCAGAGTTAAAAACAACCTTCTCTTTTAAAAGACTGTCCAATAACTCAATATACTGGTAAGCTGCAGCAGGAAAGGTGGATGAAACTAGTAAACCATTTCAAAAGATGGAGGACAAGGACTCAAGAAAGACCTACTGTCAGAAATAGGGATGGGAGAAAAGAGCAAAAATGTCTGAGGAGCTGGGAGGAAGCACTACCATGGAAAGATGCAGAAATATGTACGAAGGAGAGGCCAAGGGAGATTCAGCTGGACATTAAGAAGCACTGCAGAACATCTGGATGAGGAATCTTTGCAGGGACTCGACTACACCACGCTAAAGGTAAAGTCCTGGAAAGATATTCACACTGGAGCTTTGGATTTTATACAAGTCCTTATGGTATTTTCAACAATTTTGACTGCTGAGTTTCCTTCCTGGAACAGTTGGATTTGGACACCACCCGCTTCCGCACCAGACCCTCCTCCTAACTCCACTAGAGCATTTAAAGTGTGACAGCACATTCTGTTATAAGGAGGTATTGTCACCATGACAAAAAGTCTCACAAATGTTAACACCAGACAATTTAAGAACATGCAGTGGGTTCTGACTGTGTGTCAGAACAGACACTTTAATCATCATCTTTACAGTTCTGACAGGTGATGCTTGGATGGGGAACTTCATGGAACTGGATATAAGAGAGACAACACAGGGTCTAACAGCTAAGACTTGGTTTCATACTGGGTTTCAGAAATCAATCAAATGGACAAGCTCCAACTGGGACTTTCTCAGGTAGGTTTAAATGTACATGAAAGATAAGTAAGATTTCTGTGTGTAACTACACAGCCAGAACAGTCTAACCTCCTGGAATCCACAGGGGAAAGGCCATCTGACTCATACAAAACATTTCACGACAGGAGTCCTGGAAGTACATCCAGAGCTACAGGCAGGGAGAGTTTTGACAGGGAACTCAACAGGACTTCAGCCTGAATTCCCATCCTTTTAGCACAGTATTGCAGATGAGAGTCCCAAGACATGTTGCCTATGAAAGACTTTAGTATCAAGAACAAAAAACAGTTTGTCAGCTTTGGCCACACAAACAGTGACTGAAATCTCTTACAGCATGAGAAAGTGAAAGCCTGCCTGGTTTCATAGAAATTGGTGGTTTAAATAGGTTTTTCCTCTTATTAAATCCTTTCTATCACCACAGGCTGAGAATGCTGGGAAGCCTGTTCAGCTGGCAGCTTTCTTCCTATATTTAGGATTAGGATCACGCGGCTATGTTTCATTTTCCCTTATTTTGTTTCCATTACTTCCTGATAAAAAGCCCCACTACCTGTCAATATACCTCATCTAGTAATTTCTATTAAGACATGATACCAGGTTTACTGCCTTAAGATCTTCCCAAATTTTTCAAGCATACAGAAAATATAAAATGTAGCATATTAGAGGTCTGAGGTCTAAGCTTGCAGTGCTCTTGCCAGCAATCTCTAAGCAAGTAGGAGAAGCGTTCCGTTCAGCTCTCCAATAAAAAGGCAGTAGTTCCATTGCTGCACTAGATCATCCCAATTACTGCACAAGAGCAAAACAGCTTCTCTTGATGGGACATAATAACTCTGCAGAGAGCAACTCCTCCCGCTTGTGAATAACTGGGCAACTCATCTCCTGTTCAGGACTACAACCATGAGCCACAGCCAACACAATCCAGCGTCTGCAAGAAGGCGAGACACACTCAGCAGCAGCCAGCTTTATGCAAGGTAATAGCCCATAAACATCTGACCAGGCAGTGGCAGAAGTGAGGGTCCCTTTGGGGAACCAGCGTGGCCTTCCTTTCGTGAGGCTTTATTCAAAGCTCTCCAGTGAGGGGACAGTGAGAAGAGCTAAGGAAGAATCTTATGGTGAGGTGTGTGGGTGTGTGTAGAAAAACAAAACAAAACTGAACAACAACAAAAAAGGCTGAGCTTCCAACACAGAACTGGCGTGGTATAATAAGTAAGCATTTTACCTTGTTTCTCTTTTTCTTTGAGCGGATCTGCATTATAAACTCGGAATCCATTTTCCATTCCACATGCAAAGCATCCTGTAGTAAAAAGCACATATATATACACATATAGAGTAATTGTGAGACACACTCAGGAACTCGGCAAGAGCCAGAGGGTTAAGAGCATTACTTGGTAACTGCATTGTAAAGTTCAAGCTGAAGACCACTTGCAGGCTTTGTTAGTGATTGCAAGTAAAACCCACTTAAGAGTTCTCCTCTACATTGTTATCCTCTACTGAAAGAGGAAAGTTCTCAGTATTCTTTTTAGACAGGTGAGAAAACAGTGGAAGGAAAAGAGAGCAATGCCCAACCCATCTGTATCCTATGCCATACTCTACAGAGGGAAGGAAACATCCATTTTAACTTGTATGGCTCAACATTCATTATGAAGCAAAACCTCTCCATTCTTATTAGGTCCAAATTTACACCGTGATGACAACTATGTGAAGTAGGAACTGTTCTTTATGTTCCCACAGAAGACAGCTTCTCAAACATAGTCTGAGACCCTAAGTCAGATGCCCATAATTACATGCCAATAGCTGAAGTCTAACCCGGGAAATGATTAGAAGCCAGATTAAAATACTCTAGAAAATGATTTTCATTACATTTATGTACAAAGTTACACACGTGCCTTTAAACTACAAGTTATCCTGTCCAGCTACTTTACTTGTGAATGGGTGAAAGCAGCTACTGCCGTAAAGCAATGCCAGTGTGAAGTTAGAAGCAGCTACCGTTGCTAGAGACAGACTGACAGAAGATTGGTTGCTACACAATTTATATGCACTGTATCAAAAATCCAGTTAAGATCTTCAACGTACTGTAACAGAGATACTCAAATTAGTCTGGGTTTTACTCTTATGCACCACGATGACTGCAGTGATTTAAAAGCCCCAAGTAAAACTCCACACCCCAAAATCACGGGGTGGGTGAGGGAAGGAGAGAAGGAAGTTCCACTCTTAACATGAGGTCTCCAAACCATTTGCTCACCGCCAGGTGACCCAAGATTCCCTACAAAGGCTGGACTGGTTTGCTGTGGAGCGATGGCTGAGAAGCTGGCAAAAGGGCTCAGACTGCAAGAGACTGTTTCAGATGTTCCAGGTGCTGAAGGTCACAACCAGCCAGCCACGGCCCTCACAGCCCAGGCGGCTTACTGACCTCGTGGCTCCCATACTGTTGCCTCCATTAAAAAAATCTGCCTGTGCCCACTGAAGAGCAAGTGAACCACACTCAATACATGGCTGCCACTGCCTAGATCTTGAGGCAGAGGAAACAATACAATTGGTGACTTTTTTTTGTTATAATACAGAACAAAAATCAATGGTCTCGCATAACAATAAAAAAACCTATAAATAAAAAAAATTATTTTGACAACAGTATTAGTTTAAAAATTCCATAGTTTGGGGAAAATAATGCAGACAATTTAAGATTCCTTTTTCAGGAGTTCCATTCCAAAGTAGGACCGCTTAGAACAAGAAAAGGCCAATAACAAAATAACAAAAACCCAACAGCAACAGAAAAAAGCAGCACACACATCCTCTGCTTTACAGACAGTATCTCAGGGGGCTTATGTTTGGCAGTGTCCTCAGGGTTCCTATTCACTGAACTCACACATAAAAAGGAAAAATTGCTACAAGACCATCTCTACACCTTCAGTGTAGAAAGGAAACAATTGAACCCTCTTATTTTACACGCAGTCCCTAGCGGGAGTCAGAGACCCAATACACCGGCTGTTCTAACAGTACAACAGTGAAGAAAACAAAACACACCAAAAACCTACTCACACAAGCCAAAAGACTCACAGCACAACTTCACTCTGTCCAAGATTTAAATATAGTGCAAAAAATTCTTGTTTCCATATGCAAATATCCCTAGAGAGTGGTTAATAAGAATACCAAAATTATAGAGAGATTAGTAAATATATTGAAACAGATGCTTTTATATTACCTACATTAATTTTACCTTCTCCCTTGTCAGTGCATCACTCTTTAGTTTGCATGAGATGGAGCTGCATTGGCAACACAGCACCAGTGAGCTGCCACCTTGTGCAGCATACTTTACTGGGATAACTGGAGAGAAAGTCACAATGGCAACATTTCTCTCTACATAGAACAATACTGTAGAGGATGAGAGCTGGTTCTGGCAGCTGTAGCGTGTACCCATATAATTACATTTCCAGCTACAGTTTTATAACACAATATTGTATATCCAGGAGAGACAAAGGAGAGTGTGCTGAAACTCTTCGATAGTGAAAGAGCACTGTAAATTTTTACTTCTGTTAACAGCAGCAGCTTATAACAAACCCGAACAGAGCATTCCTAATGCAATATAATGCAGACGTTACGGTTCCTGAAGCACCACTACAGCTTTTCTGCAGGGCTAACCTCGTGACCAAGCGTGGGCTGCTTTTAACATCTTGGGAATATCTAAATTTTTAACCGGAGACAAGACAGCCGCACTGAGGGGACGTGAGTAATGGTGATGTTTGCCACACAGTCGATCGTTACTGACGGGGATACAAAGTTCTCAGTCACGGCAACCCCTGAGCCAAATAAGAGAAAAAACCACACAGGAAGATGACTGATACTCATTCAATTCCAGGTTACAGGAACAGCTTCGGAGCTCAGCGTTTCCTATCTGACTGATCCCAGCGTTTACCAGTGGGGTCACAAATTTGGTAGCTACAGACTGCAAGCTCTTCCATATGAGACAGCTATTCTGTCTAAAGCCGTAAGAGAGAGCACAGACTCCTGCTCTGCCATTGCTGGGGTCCTACAGCTGAGCATTTCAGTCCACTAAAGGAGATTAAAGGAGCAAGCCAAGTGTTTCAATACCAAAATAAGTCTGCACCTTAGCTTTCAAACTGGCATTAGACTGCAACAGTGGAAAAAGAAAAACCTGTCAGCAATCTACACACATACCTTCTGGTACGGTAATTGATTATGATGATGTGCCTAAAGTACTTCAATGTCCTGAAAGAATTAGAAAAGTGCCTGAAATGAGTACGCTAAAGTCATGAGAACCTGAAGTCAGAGTGTTCTGTTCTCAAACACCTTGCCATATGGGCCTTCCATTTTTCTTTGGGTTTACATTGTTCCTTTATTTTTTTAAGTTAAAACAAAAAAAAATGGCATAGGCACCTACTATAAAATAATATAGAATCAATCGAAACAGAGCATGGGAAGCACGCTGCAGAAAAACCTCCGATGCTAACTTTACGATTTGTCAGTCACGAAAGCTAAGACTTGAAGAGACCTATTAGATCATTCCTCCCATCTTCCCATTGTTATGGGACTGGCTAGTCTTAAATTATTAAGAAATTAGGTTATTGTGACAATACACGCAGACACTCACACTACTAAGCTCCAGCATTCAAGTGACTCATATTTCTATTTTTGGTAAAAGCAATAAGGAAGAAGTGAGCTTTTCCTCTTATCTGCTCTTCTCTGAGCAGACAAAGAATCACCTGTCTGTTAACGCTTTAAAAAAGCCCTGAATTTGTAAAAAGTTAGCATGCTACCTGCAGCTCTAAAGTCATCATTCATCAGCGGGAAGAGCTCGAGGAGCTGACAAATGAACACCAAATGGGGTTTTTTCCCAGGTTTTTTTGCCATTATTCACTTGGCTGGCCAGGCTCGGTGGGATGGGACTTCCAATACTGTCAGCTCACAGATTCCCAAGACAAATTCCTTCACATACTTTGGATGTGGCTTTTTTTTTTTTATTTTGCATTTACTGCTACAGAATTTAAGGAAGCCTTTGCAACAAAGAGCAAGTTTTACAGACTACAATGATGTTCTAAAGGCATTTTGCAGTAAAACTCTTCTTACGCAGTTCTCCTTATAACCCAGCTCCATTGCAGGCCAAGCATCAAATGTTACAACTTCATGACAAATCCGAAGTGAAGCTCATCCTCACAAACCTCTGTTGCCAATGCAAGATTGAAAACAAGCGCAAACAGAGTTGTTGAAAACCAGACTATTCTATTGTTTTCAAGTTAACAGGAAAAGAGCTACCAAGAAGCTCATTACTTCATTAACAGCTTGATATACTACTGTCAAAATGTCATCAGAGATGTTAAGACTAAAACTAAAATAATTTCTGTTTACACACAACTTCAACAGTGTCAGCAACAGGTACATAAACTAGTCTACAACGACAGAAGCTGCGAGGCTGTCTTAGGCAAGATATTATTTGTTAAGACAAAAGGATGTTACAAAATTATGACCTTCTATTCCTTATTCCACGAAAATGACGCTTACTCATAGGGCTGGTGCTATTTTTATATTGCAAAAGCAAGACGAGGCATAGGCACCCCCTTCTTAGAGAAGGCCTTCCCCTTTCTAACAAAGAAACTCAAACAGCACACAGCAAAGCTTTTCAGCAGTCCATGTATCTCCACTTGTCTGCCACTGTGATCGCAGTTTTAACCATAATTGTTAAAAACCAGACCAGGAAAAAAAAATTATTTACACCACCAATTTTGAATGTGGAGTACTTACGCTGAGAAAGTGGTATTTTATGAGTTACCTTTCCAGTAATACAGCTTCACAAGAAAATCTTTTAAAGCACAGGTTTTAAGGCAGACTTACACAATTACCTACAGAAGGGAAGTGGGGCAGTTTTATGCAGCACAACTTGCAGCAAGTACCAAAGCACCATCTGATGTTTTGTAAGCAGAGGTACTTGAAGATGCAGAGTGTCCGGGTGCTGGAGCTAAAACGCCCGGAGAAGGGGTAAATCGTACCTTTACCAACAGCCTCCCCGGCTTTTTAGAGCAGAGGCTACACCTGCCCCAGCAACCGCAGCGGCCAGGCCGCGGGCACCCCGTCAGCCGCGGCGGGGGCGAGCAGGGAGCCGCACGGCAAGGGGCACCGCGCCCCGCCCGCCGCTCCCCTGGCACCGGAACGCAGGCCCAAGGCAGCCCGCCCGCAGCAGCGGCCGCCGCGTCCGGTGCTGACCGCAGCCGGGAGCCGCAGCAGGGCCAGACCCGAGGCGGGCGCCGCGCTCCCCTCACCGGCTCCGGGTGGTAACCTCCGGCGGGCTCCCAGCCGGGACCCGCCACTCCTCTGCCGGTACAAACCGGCTGCTCTCTCCAGAGCCGGCCCTTGCAGAGAGCAGCCTCCCCGGCGGGCCGGCAGCGGGCACCGCGCCGGGCAGGCCCCGCTCCCCTCACGGCGCCGCGCTCCACAGCCCCCAACCCCACCCCGGCCCGGCCCCGCCACCTCACCGTGGTCCTGGTTGAAGCCGGCGTAGAGCAGCCCGTTGCCGTGCGGGTTGGCCGGGAGCAGGTTCATGACTCCTACCCGCTGGCGTCCGCCCGCCGCCCGTTAAACCATGGCGGTGCCCGGCGCTCGCCTCAGCCTCGCCGCGGGAGCGCGAGCCGGGCAGGGCCGATCGGAGCCGAGCCGAGCCGAGCCGAGCCGCGGCAGACAGGCCGGCCGCTGCTTCCGACCCCGCCAGGCAGCGCCGCCGAGCGCAGAGAGCATTCACCCGCCAGGGGGAGGAGAGCCGAGCAATCGAGCGGCACCGCACCGCGCCCCTGCAGCCGGCCCGGCGATGGCGGCGGCTGCGCTGTGCTCTGAGGGACGGGACCGGGCCCTTGGGGCGGGGGAAGACCGACCGCTGGGCAGAAGGAGGAGCTGCTCCAGGTAGATGCCTCTCTGAGAAAGAGGGATTTTCTCAGGGGACTGCTTCGGGAAGGATCTGCCGCGAGGGTCGCACAGGCCCAGGGCCCCTGCGCGAGGAGGGGCCGGCGGGGACTGGGCCCTGCCCCTCAGTGACTCTTCGGGGCTCCTGAGGAGCACCGCCTGGAGCTTTGCCCCCTCAGACCCTGCATGGGCCTGGCAGGCCTGTGGGGATCCCCTCGTCCTCCTCACAGGGGAAGCACCCGGGCTTCCCGAGGCCAAAGCAGGGCTGTTGGCCTTGGAGCTGGGCGGGGAGACCCGGGCCTGGGAAAGCCGATCTTCCACCTGAGTCCAGGGGCACCACAGGGCAAGCCAGGGCAGCCCCTCAGCCCCCACCCAGGCCCAAAGGAAGTAGTAAAAGCAAAAGCTCTCACATCGAGGGCATACTAAATATCAAACTAGTAAGAACAGAAGAAATACAAAGGAAACAAACTAATGACATGGTGAGTGGAAAGACCAAAGTTATTCTTTGGAAGGAACTTTAAACGGTTTAGCCATCTGCGTGGAAGAGAACTTTTCATCCTGTGCCCAGACCCCTAATCAAGCACAACCAGACCGCTCCCAGAGCCGAGAGCTCTTCGATTCCGGGGTAACCCCGAGGAGCTGTAGGCTCCTGCTGAACTGCGGAGCAGCGATTTCCACAGCGGAGCAGCTTCCTCCCGCGCTCTCCAGCCTCCTCTGCAGCTCGCTCGGCCTGGGCAGACCAGCAGGTGGAGCCCGCTCCTCACCCAGGAGCCTCCCGGCAGCAGGGCCGGCCCCGCTCTTTGTTGGCAGCTGAGCGCCCTAGTACCGGACTGCACGTTCTTTAACGAGTGATGCACTGATAGAGCCAGGTCCTGACATAACTTCGGCATGCTACTGGCTTGAATTGCCCCTGCTCGCCTACAGAGGGTGTGAAGAGGTATTACAGACAGGTAACTTGATGGGCACCTCAGAGAAACTGGGATGGAGCTAGATCATCACCTCCAAGGGTTGTTAGTACTCAGGAGTAAAAGTCCCACACTTCCTTCACCAGTGGAAGACATGTGTGTTATTCTTTCACATTTCAGTTAATACTGAAGAGAGATGTATGAAAAGCATGACATGATGTTTCTAAAATGACTTCACATTCCTGGGGTCTGGTTCAGGTGTATTTTCTTCCCTTTCTTCTAACAGAAGATAAAGACAACCTTCCCCAGTTAAAGAAAGCATAGTATTATTTCTTTTCCAGAAACATTTATTTATCTTTTAAATAGTGTTCTTTCCTTATAAAGCAGCTCTTCAAGTCATGTTCCTTTTACCACAGTGTCTTTGGCATTTTCCTCCTAAAACTTTCTTGTACAGTGGTATAAAATGTAATTTTTTATTTTTATTTTTTTACAGAAAAATAAGTTTTTAAACCACAAATTAATTCCCCAGAGTATTAAATAACATACCAAAAACTTTATCAAATCTATTACATACACTAATGGGACAAAACCTTGTCGTGTATGTGCATAATAATTATATATACATTTTTAGCTTAAGTTAGTGCTTCCAAGTTATTGGAGAAGCTTTAAAAACAAAATAAATCCAAATGCACGATCGCAGTATTACTAGAATTTGTCACACCATTTGTAGAATTAGACAATGTATACAATACATTGCATTTAAAAACCTCTGCCCAAATATGCAAACCAGTGACTCATGTTTATACTTCCAAATAGTTTGCAAAAAGACAGGATTTTATACAGTCACACGGGGAGTTACTTTGCAAATATCAGGGAATTAAGAACTGAATACAGTGATAGTTATCCCCTGTATGAAGACACATCTACTAGTAAAAACAACGGTGTCATGCGCATTGGAAACCAAGATGCAGTATGAAAATCCAACAGCAAGATGTGACACCCTGTCGGTTGCACTGAACATGTCATTCATCCCAAAGCAGCATTACTGTAGTGAGCAAGCTCTAAAATAAGACATACTCTTCTTATTTTTGCCTCTGTAGTGCGATACGTACATAAGAGTGTGCTCAACCATTAAACAAGGAGTCCTTGTGTTCAAGGCTTCACCAGAGGGGATTCCATCCAGGTTCCTTTTCCCGCAGAGAGCTTAAGAAATTTTACAGCTGTTTCTTGTACAGTTTTTTGGTGGGCTCTGCGGTGGACGGATAATTTTAGCTTTCTTTAAGCTGTTCCTTTTATTGATGTTGCTGGATGTGAGGGAGTATGAGCGTCCGTGCATCATCCTGGCATTAAGGCCATTTGCCATGGAGAAAGATTTCAGGTGGCTTCTTAAGGCAACAGGGAGAGGGAGCTTGTCAACGAGATGCACAGGGGTACAGGAAACTATGGCACGGCAACAGAGGTCTTGTAGACTCAGTACTTAAAAACAGACATAAAACTTGCATTATAATAGCATGCTTTTGTCAGCCACCCGGTAGCAACACACCCAGCCCTCAGCATGCACTCCCTAATTCCAGGATGAATTCTCATTTCTTCTCCCACACCCTTTCCCACGTACACGTTTTCCAAAATACCTGCTGCTTCAGTTTCCTATTTACCTCTTAATATTTAGATGTCTGAGCGTGGAAGTTGTAGGAAAGATAGGTTATTCCCTACAAAAGCAGAACAGGTTGTGCCTGCAGATATATATTTCCTGTTTAGAAAGCAAACGGTACAGAATTCCTGATTCTTTTCATTTGATGTTTTTACGTAAGGGGAAAGTTTCTGAAAATCATTTTATAGTAATGAATGATAAACCTTAGCTAGGACTAAATCTCCACATTTTCAATGTATATCGCTTACCCTTGTTCGGCCTCCAGAGCCTGTCCATTCCATGTCTCATCAACACTATCCTTGCTAGCTCGGTAAAGGACTCTGTAATATTGAAATTACAAAGTGGGCTGACTTCAAAAAAAGTCATGCCCAGCCTCTCAGCGAAGGCCTGTGCTTGTTCAGTAGATACTTGGCGCTTGAAGGCTAAGTGAAGGCGATTCCCAACCAGGATTTTTGGTACTCCGGGAGCATGCTGAGCAAAGAGAAACAATAAAAAATTTATAGTGTTGCTTCCATTTTTCCCTTCCCTCAATTAAGGCAAACAAGATTTTAATTTCAAGATTTAAAGACTAAGTGGCTGGTTGGACCAGATGATCTCTAGAGGCACCTTCCAGCTTAAATTATTCTATGATTCTCTGATCTAAAAACATCCCTTCCTCGGAGAAGACAGACTTGCACAGATGATGCGGGAAATCTCTAGCATGAGTGGGACTACAATATGAAATCTTTGCCCTCCATATGCTTTCCATCAACACCTTTAAAGAAATCAGACACTTTAGCTGGTATGTTTCCAATTTCCTAGAATTATAAACAGAGATAGAAAATTGTAAACTTGGCATCTTGGATAACTCTGTAGTAAGCACTGCCTGCAAATGCCAGCAAAAACAGTAGAAAATAGCACAAGCAGTTGCTCTTAGTCATCTGTTACAGACTAGTGACACTCTGGGATTGTACCTCACCTCATCTATTTCCTTTATCCAGCGATCGATTCCATCGAACGACCAACGATTGGTAATATCGTATACTAGTATTACTCCCTGTTTTAAAACAAAACAAAACATAAAATGACAAGTTTAACAGAGGCATGATGCAGGAAATACCATCTGTAAATTCTCCAATTCTGAAATAACCTTGTAAGATGCTGAGCAGCTCCTCGGTGTAGCAGAACTCCAGCACCCCTTGAAACCAAGCCCCACCTCTCTGCGTAGGTTACAGATCAGCTAAGGGCCAGAAGCCCTAACTTAGTTTTAGGGTCTAACATATTGGTGTTTCTTTTTATGGTGGACAAGTCTGGTTGATCATACATGCATCGCAAGTCAGAGCAAATCAATATTTGGTCACGTTCAGTAGCTTGAAGATTCAATGCTCTGTGCAATTCCGGACCATAACAGATGGAACTCATCAGAACCAATACATGTCATGAATTACAGCAATACTTCAAAGTCTGAAGCCGTAGTGACATTTAGTGTGTCTATTCTTTTTAAAAGCAATTTCCTTATGAGTAGTTAGATTTCATCACATTTAACCTAGGTTTGTATTTTCACATTACTCTGGACAGTTTTATGTTATCCATTTCTCTTATTTGGCACACAGTTTTAATAAGTGGTATTATCTTTCACATGATCAGAGTAAGGTAACATGCCTAAGTTATTGAGGTAGCCAACAAGAAGGCATAAGTATAAATATCACTGTATTTTACCCTGATTCAAATTCAATCTCCTGGAGTGCCCCTCCCCAAAAGAAAATCCTGCCCCTTATTATTTCCCACGTTTCATGTTATCCTCAGACTGTTACTGAATCCACATGCAATCTACACATGAGCTGCAGAAGCCATCACGATGGTTTCATTTCATTCCTCCAACAGCTGTTACTCAGCACTGAGAAAGTTGTACTTGGCTTACCTGAGCACCTCTTGAATACGACCGAAATATGGTGCAGAATCTCCCTTGTCCTGATGTATCCCTAAGCAAAATAAATTATATATAGTTTTAAAAGAAGTAGGTGGCCTGCTACATTAAGAGTTCAGGTAGACTAACTCATGTCTACTGAGCAGCATCAGCTCTCCCATCAGCCCTGCAGCAGCAGGTACTAATGCATACCAGCTCATCTCACTCTCAGCAGCTTTTCCCCACTGGCATTCTGCCCTTGCCTCTACAGTTCTCAGATTTCTCAGGGTAAGAGAACAAGAACTTCAAACTTTACTCTTGTGATTGCCCTTGGAAAACAAAGGCTATTACTCAAGTGTGCGTATTCTGCTAGACTTTGCATTTAGTTCAGCTTGAAGAAAGATTCTGTTTTCACAGCAAAAGAAAAGTGGGAAGAAACAGTAATTATCACCAAGGAAACTAATGGGAAAACACTAAATTCTTGATTACAACAGCAATAATTCATCGTGAGTCCTGCATGATGAAGGCATCCCTACAGACTCACTGACAGAATAAATTTCATAAAAGCATGCACCAAAAAACCCCAACCAACCAATGCACACTGCAGCAAGTGTTCAGAAGCAAAACCAAATTTATAGTGAAGAACATGATGAGAACAAATTCTTGAGGTCGATTACGAATCTACAAATGCACAGCACTCATCTATGAATATGGTCAACTGTACAAACATTTGCAATCTGTTATTTTAAGGAGTCCAAAGAACATTCTTGCCCTTCACAAAAAAAAAGTTAAAACATCTCTTTCCTGGCTGCTTCTCAGATAAGCTTTATGTGGTATTTTTGCTAAGCTATATGAAGTGGAAGACAAAAGAAGAAAAATAAACCAATCAGGAATAAATTCAAAATAACTTAGCTTTGAGTATGGGCATTTAACTCCAGTAATTAAAAAAAAAAATTCAAACAATAATAAAAAAATTAAAAACAGAAATGGCACAAGACTGGTCTTTGTAGGAGGAAAAAGATACAATCATAATTATTCCTTTTCACCTTCAGTTCTTTATCTGAACACTGCTTGTTGCTAGAATATGTCTCTCTGATTTATCCAGGTTATGGTTCCTCAAAAATCAAACTGCACCTCCTTCTTGTCCTGCACTGGCCTTACATCTCCCTCTTTGGTGCCATGAGTTTAGGGAAAGGAAAACAATGTATTAAAGAAGAAGTAATGTCACTGCACTTTTCAAGTGGTATCACTGGCTGAGTATTTCCAAATGAACCAGAAGATGGACATCTTCAAGCAACCTTAACACAAAAACACCCTGAGACGCCAAATATTTGACCCTACAGCAACAAAAAATTGTTGTAAATTTGTTGTAAAATAATTTTGTATGTTCTCAGTGTGTTTCGTAAAGATCAAATCACATCAGACTGCTCTTCCTCAGCTGACTAAATACTTCTGAAGCATGTGGGAGAACTTCTGCCCTGAAGAGCTGCATGCTTGTGTCTTTGAAATATAAATTAGGAGCACGCACTTACCAGAGCTGTAGCTTGATTCGTCGGCCATCCAGAAGAATCATTGTAGTTTTATAATCTATACCTGTGGGGAAGACAGTCAGGCACATCTTAGAGCAGCTTGCAGGTGTACAACACACACACAGCCAGTTACAGATTTCAAAGAAGCTGGCCTTAAAAAGAGGTATTTCTCATTAGTACTCCACGAAGCACAAACGGATAAGAACAACTTGTTCATATAAAATTACACCGACCTTCCATGTTACTTAAGCTTGGTCCTTTCAGAGCAGATGTCTCAGATTCCCTTCAGGTTGATAAGTGATCTGGTTTATTCATTATCATGACAATATAGATGCTTAAAGAGTTTTATCTCTTCAACAAAAGAAGGCTGAAATACAGTTTTGCCTTTTCTCCCATACATACATTGCAGATCTCTTAAATGCTGATTTCTTCCTCCATTCCCTAGCTTTGCTGCCTCTATTATTCCTTTCTGATCAGCTCCAACTCATAAACATCTCTTATATCTGATATATGTATCCTCCTCTTATATAAAAGCAGCACATGTTGCTTGACTTTTATCTTCCATCCACTCCCACTGATAACAGCCTTCTCTGCCCTAAAGACCTATATGTGCAGTTAGTGTCCAGCAGAACGCAGACAGGTTCCATTTCTTCCTTCCCATAACATGCCCAGGTCTTGTGACTGAGCTACAATATCTTTTAGAGGAGCTGCAGAAGCACTGCAGTGTTTAAGGGCAGGGTGTACTGTATTATACATGTATACACACACCCCTTTATTGTACATTGGATCACCTCACTCACACCTTTATTGTACATTTTGTAGTCTTTGCAAAAAGCCTTCAAGTGCTACATAATCGTACTTCTTTACTGCTAAGCTGACATGCCCCAGGAAGCAAATAAATGATGTAAAAATATGCTCAGTTCTAGCCTTCCCGTTTTCTTGGGCAAAATGGGTGTGTTAGTGTCAATTAAATTAGGGGAAGCTAATCAGAGGTAGTTGTGTAGCTGCACAGTTGACCCCCAAAAATAGCCACCACCATGCCAGGGTCAATGGCTTATGAACAGTGTGCTTCAGTACTGCATCCACAAATTGCATAATTATAAACATTAAAAGAAAGAGAGGCTTTCATTTTATTAAATGTTATTGAAAAAGTGTGCATTCAGTAATCACACCGTGCAGCCAAGCAACACAGTTTCACTGGTCAATGTGGTTTTCTCATGTTTTCTTTGCTGTGTCATAGTTAACTTCTTGAATTAAGCATTTATTCATAGAGTCCTCCAAATGAAGTTTAAAAAGCATGAGAACTAGCTCTGAAAAATGAACTGGAATATAATGAGATTTGTACCTCGGGAAAGAGAGACACGCTTTGTTTGCCGAGGGTAAGCAAAACAAAGGGGTAAGAAAAACTCAGTGACGTGGAAAAATAAATGCTCGCAGAAGAGCGAACTCATTGCTACTGAAGATTTCCACACATCTTTACCAGAGGGGCAGGGATGGCAGTGCTGAAGATGATTCTATTAAGTGGAAGATCCATTAATATGGGTGGCATCAATATCCAGAACAAAGGAGTTCATCTATAAATCAATGTTTGTATTGATAAACACAAATGCTTACCCTTTTTTTTTCTGTATTTAAAGCGGAAAGAGAAGTTTAAAAGTTTAATTAAAAAAATGGTTCACTTATATCACCATCTCAAACAACAAGTATAGCATAGCACAGCATGTCAACAGCACAGGAAAACCTGTCTGAACCGCAGGCACAACTCTGGGCAGATACCTACCCTGCAGGAGACTTGTCCTTGGCCTGAAAACAGGTTTTCTCCCCAAGTGAACAAAATGGCCTTCCTGTTGCTCCTCCAGCCAAGTGTTGCACAGTGCTGCTACCAGCTGTCATCAACAAGTCCCTAAAGCAGTCACTCATAGGCAGTTACCTCCAGTTTTTCTAAGTTAAAAAATAGGTTTTAAAACCTCTGGCATAAATAAGCGGACAGAAAAGGAAGCCTTGCCCATCTCCTTTTCCACAAGGAAAGGAGTTTGTAAGGCCAGGTCTAGAATCAAGACCAGATGTTACATACCAAACAGAAATCATTGTGAGGGAGCACTTGTCAGCTGCACCAGCTCCCCCTGAGGTCACAGGCAAAGAGATGCTTCATTTCTGTTTCTTCTAAAATTTGCACCACACTAAGCGGCTCAAATGGCATTTGTCACACGTAGGATGCTGAGGCAAACCAAATTGGTGCCCATTTCATGAAAACAGACAGGAACTCACCAAGTTACAATCACAAGACACTACTCTTTACAAGGAGATGTGGATGCACTGCCTCAGGAAATGTTCTCCTAGATACAAATCAGGATAATTCCTTGCCCAGAGATCAATGCACCATTACCCAATGTAGCTGTCTCCAGGTTTTAGTCTCAGGACAACTCATTTGTACACAACTATCACCAAGTTCTCCTCCAGAACTGACACAGGGGGTCTCTAAGTGCTTTTATGACACACCACAGTAGCAGCAATTCCCTTTTTTTTAATTTTTTGTTGGTTTTTTTTGTCTTTTTAGGATACCTTTTTTAACATAGATGCTAAAGCATCTAGTGAAACAAGTTCTTTATCCCTAGTACAGAGAACCTCACTTCTCTCATTTCCTGGCTTTTTGCGTGCCAGAATTTACATTTGTAGATTAAATAGCTACTAGTCAAAAACTCTCATACCAATATTAGCAAATCGTAATCGTATCATCTGGATTGTATTTGCTGATGTTATCAGTGTAGTTAAACCAGCTTTAAACAGTCTAAATTGAATGAGATCTAAACCCAACAATTCTTGAAGGATAGTTGCACTGTAGTACTATTAATATTTTTATGTGTTAATTGATTTGATATATTATGTGGTTTTGGTTGGTTTTCTCTATTGCTGTTTTTTTTTACATTGCTTTTTTTTTTTTTTTTTTTTTCCTAGCAGCAGCAGCAACTGATAAACATCTACCCAATTTGAAAGCCAAGAGCAACAGAAGAGTGTTCGGTGACCTTGCCACAGCCCTACAGAAACGAGCACTTGCAGTCCTGAGAGCACGGGCATCTCCAGAGAGCAAGGAGCCAGGAGGAATTACTTTTTACGAAGACCCTGGTAAGGAAGAAGATAGCAATGACCACAGCAAGGACAGAAAACAAGCTCCAGAAGTGGTCTTGCTATGATATGAAGGCCAGGAAAGTGAGAGGATCAGAAAGACAGAGGCACTGCGATGGTAAGCCACACGTTATTAAGAAACATTTCAAAGATGCCACTTCATTCCTATGGCCTGCAGGATAGTTCACCCAAGTCCCATCAACATACAGCTTCACTACTCCCACTCTACAAACTGACAAATACATCCTGCAGTCAAGTAGGAGTATATTTAAAAAATAAATAAAAATCTCCTGACACAGCTCCTAGTCTGTCAGCAAAAAGAGGGAGCTAAATTCTTCCCACCATTCCAGCTCAGATGAGAGAGGTATTCAGTGCCATGCCAGCTTCACAGTTCCCAGGTAAGCACTGAGCTGAAAGGCCAGGGACAGCAAGAACAGGCATTTCAATGTCTTAGCTCACTGCAAAAGTGTGAAGTGAAGCATCTTCTGTCATTAATTCAGGCTCTTTTCTGTACACGTGGAAAGACACACACACAAAATCCCCAGTGTATTGCCATCAGTGTTGAGAGGCTTATTTTCATGTATCGGCCAGTGTTCCAGTTCTGCAGCAGTATTAGGAAATAGTCAAACCAACAACCCCAAGTTAAAATAAAAGATAATAATTATAATTAAAAAAAAACCCCGAAGAAGTCTTGGGGTCACTGAACAGACTAGGACGTTGAAACTGTGCACTAAAAGAACAAGTTTTATCATTTCAGAAATTCCTGAAAACATAAAACATGCAGAACACGCCCCACATAACACTGTGTAACTCATTCCAGCATCCTCTGCTACCGCTGGTCTTTCCTGCGGGGGGAAATACCTCCACTAGTTTATCTGCAGTTAATGAAGAGGCACAGACCATGTTTAGCCACCAGTGACACAGCCCACACAGCCAATGGACATCCATCATTCTGTTAAAAGACATACCAAGCATAGAGAATTAGTACTGCACAGCTAGAGGATACACAGCTGAATAAACCTGGCACTGTGCTTTGCACCACAGATCATAAACTACTGCAGGTCGCTCACATTTAGCCACATACGTAATACAAAATACTACTTTTTTTTTATATGACATGAACAAGACAAATCTGAAAAATATACTATGACCTATTGCTGTTTATGAAAGCATCTTGCAGGTTTCTCAAAAGATTTCTGAGAGAAGGGATAGATTCAGAAACCTTCTTATTATAGAGACAGAAGCAGTTGATAATATAACCTAAACAGCTCTGCAATTAGCACTTGCCATTGATTAAGAATCTAAACAAAAAGCTTTTTTTGCCATGAATCATCAGGAACAGCATGAAACCGTAACAATGAGACCAACAGATGTGGATTGTGCTGTTGTAGAAATCAAATGTCCTTCCAGCACATTATTCACTCATTTAGTAAGACAGAATAGCTTTGTTTGGCTATAAAACTAAAATGTAGCTCTATACAAGAAAGGGAAGAAAAATGCTCCTAATTAAAAAAAAAAATTCAATTTTGAAGTAAACCAGAAAAATCTCCCAGTGCTTAATACTTTCACGTGGATGTTTTTTAATAAAAATTATTTACCTAAAACCACAAACTGAAATTAAAGGACTCAAAACAAATCACTATCCTTGCTGAAGGGTTTGGATGGCTTAAATCTAATTGATTTGTAATGGATTTTGTCCCTCTCAAACACAAAATTAACAGATAAAAAACCGAAAGAAATATGATTGAACCCAGGAATGTAGTAAGATTCCCAAATAAGCATTCAGCTGTTTGGTAACAACCACAGTAAATAGGAAGCCATTCTCTGCATCAATGCGTTGCAGCCATTGCCACACTGTCACTTACGCTTCACTGACCACACCACATTCATGTCAACACTGATCATTTTAAGGCTTCCTGTGAATTTCTTCCTCTCTTGAAGCTTATAGTAGCAAATTGATGTTTCTGGGTTTTGTAATGGGTCTCTTTAGGGCAGAATCCTTCAGTCACTTAAATTGTGTTCCACCAAAGACAATGCTTTTTACACCAATGCTTTTCTCTTCAGTGATCTACAGTGTCACTAACAGCCAGTTCTTTAGCTTTGCAGGAATGAAAAGCCACACTGACTCACTCAGATGAAATTTGAATCAGTGGACTATAGACAAACCACAGGTCAGATCTTGATAGTACGAAAAGATTTGTCCCTCGAAATTTTTCACAGGTATTCGATGTTAGCCTAATACTGTAATGGTTTGGAGCTTGTTCTGCATTTGCTTTGGATCTGTGTTTCAACTTCAGTTGAGTGATAGGAGAAGAGAGAAAGAAAAACAGGGGGAAGAACCCAAGAACTTTAAGAGTAGATTCTTCAGAGCTGTGCTTTACCAGCTTAGCAGGGAAAGATTTTTTCCAGTGGCACGTCTTAGAAATGCTGAAACCAACCCTTTTTATACTTGAGACTACAGTACAGAATCCATGAGTCCTCATCTTTGAACTTGGTGCTCTGTTACATTTTAGCTCATGAATACTACAAGTAGTTACATTGTTTTTACTTATTCCTCTTGATGTGTCCAGTTAAAGTTCAATGTTTTGCTCCTTGTAGATAATTGATGTCACATTAGCAGCTTTCAGGTTTAATTAAAATAGAGTCTAACTACTTCAAAATATCACCACCACCATTCCAACTCTCTGCCTCCATGGCCTGACTGCTCTCCAGAGATTTCAATGTTCTCCTGCAATCATTTTGCAGTCAGTTTGTCCAAATTAACCATTCAATAATAGTTACCTCAGACTATTGTCTCCTTCACACTGTCTGTTTCTATGCCAATAATTATTAATTCTGTGCCAACTCACTGAAGGGGCTTGGACTAGATGACATTTAAATGGCCCTTCCACCCAAACTATTCTAGAGTGCTTAGAACTGTTTTCTCATACATACGGTGAGAATTCAGTGGTCCCATCATTTCCTACTTGAAGCTTCCTCAGCCATCTCGTTTTTCATGTAGACATTCAGGTCTAACGTTTCTCTTCAGAACACATTTGTAACTGTTCCAAGTATATTTCACAGGTGACACAACTTCCAATTCCATACACTTCTTGTTCACAGCAAATGGACCTACAGCATGCTGGGGATCAAAATTCAACTAAGCTTTAAAAAACTAAGCCCCCTGTTTTCAACATCATGCTGCAAAGATATAAACTCTTTGCAATAAAACTGGTCTGCATCTTTTGATACGTAAGTAAAAAGGTCAGGTTATGGGATATTTGCCTTCTGCTTGCTATTAAAGAATAATCCTTGCTTTCCAAATTCCAGTCTTTTCCATCACACTTAATTACTGCAATAAAAGCCATCTGCTTGAAAAGCACAGATTGCCTATTCAGATCAGAAGAGACACACTAAAATTTTAGTTCTAGACTGTATTCTTCACCTCATTAATCACACCATAAACCACAATTACAGAGCCTCACAGATAATTCACTCATTTCAATGATGTGACAATTTTCCTGTTTCTAAAGAGAAGCTGTTTGTGTCAGAAAGCTCAGCTTTATATTAGCTGTGTTTATAGTCACAGAAACACACTGGTATCACGACCTGTCCTTCGTTACACCTGTTTTCCTTTCAAGAAATCTATGCTATTAAAAAAAAAAAATCAAATCTAAGTGCTCTTTAACAATTACACAGAAGCTTTTCATAGTCAGAAAATTATTAGGGCACCAGGTTAAAATGTGACTATCTCAAAGCACTTCTAATTGGCTCTACACCAGACTGTTGTCTTTAGAATGAAAGCAAATGATCTGGGGGTAAGAAGTTTGAGGCAAGTCTATGGCAAACCTCCACTACTGATACCAAAACAAAACTAGCAACTGAAACTCCAAAACCTGTAAACCCCCCCAAAATTAGGCTGCTAATTTACGTAAGTAATAACTGAATAAGTTTCTGTTCATTCTCTTACTATCAGCATTAATAAGTAAACAAGCCAGGACTTGCATATCAAATCCACACCCTCTTCAAAAAGAGCATGCAAACAACTTGTTAAGTACATGGGTCTTCTAATCACACCTTAGCTTGCAGTACTTTTGCTACAACGGCTGAAGAAAAACTAAACATTCCACTGTTTGGAAAGAAAACTATTTGACATCAGCTAATAATTATCTTTTAACCAAAAGTAGTGAGCAATCCATTTCCATGCCCATTAAAAGGAAGGGAAATAAAGATCCCGAGATCACGTTTCGTTCTCCTCTGTCTTAACATTCTCAACAATAAAATAGCCTCTTTACAATCTAAGGCCTTAGAAGTTTATTTGACAAGAAAGAGAACTGTTTCCATCCCCCAGGTCAGGAGAAAGCAGGAACTATGTACTTCAGCTCATCATTTCCTTTCTTTCACGCCAACAGAGGCAGCTGTCGGAGGCATACTGTAAGACTGCCAACTCAAATGTTTACTACGAGTTGCAGCTAACATCCTCAGATGAAAGCTGCTATATATAAACATGTTATTGTTTATAAATAGTAGCACTGCAGGAGGAGGGAATGTTATTATTAGCATTACTGACAAAAAAAGTTCTTCCTCTCCTTCAGCGCATTTTATTAATAGATTTGAATACATTGGGAAGAGATTAATGTATCAACCCCAGCAATCTTGTAAATGAGGTGGTTTTCTTATCAACTCTTTCCACAAATGTGAAAGCATCAAGTGAAACGGGGATCCCAGGGTGATCAGTGACCACAGAACACCTCTGGTGCATTGCAGGTTTAGATTCTCCTACATCTAGATCCAACTGCTCAAGCAATCTGCAACTCATACTTCTGCTTAGAAAATTCACGTTAAATGACAAGACCCCCAAAATTACTGACAGCTCTGGAGACGGACTGAGATAGGATAGTTATTGACTAGGAACAATTATTAGCCAAAGATTCTTTTTTAGAGTTACTTAAAGACAGTAATACCCAATTATGCTTTAGAAGTGAATGTGGATCACTCAGTTCCCTGCACTGGGGCTCTTATTCATGTTTACAAATATTTGAAGGGTGGGTGTCAAGTAGAAGGAGCCGGTCTCTTTTCAGTGATAGGACAGGAGGTAGTGGTCGCAAACTGGAACACAGGAAGTTCCACCTCAACATGAGGAAAAATTGCTGCACTGTGAGAGTGACAGAGCCCTGGAACAGGCTGCCCAGAGAGGTTGTGGAGTCTCCTCTAGAGACTTCCAAGACCCACCTGGATCTGTTCCTGTGTGGCCTGCCCTGGATGATCCTGTGTTGGTAAAGGGGTTGGACTCAATGATCTCCAGAGGTTCCTTCCAACCCCTACCTTTCTATGATTTTATTATATAATTCTCTGACAGGAACACGCTCTTGGCAGAAGACAACAAACAAGCACTTTATGATGTCCCCCATTGTCTCTTCAAATTCTTTGCAACTCAAGATGAAAAAAAAAAAAACAAAAAAACCAAACCAAACAAAAAAACCCCAACAACTAAACCAAAAAAACCCAAACCCCACATCAAGAAATGTTGTCATTAACATGTTGTTAACAAGCATCCTATCTTCCTAAAGAAACCAGTTACAGTATTTTCAAAGAAAATCAGCTCTCAAGGGCAGCCTGTCATTAGCAATCTACACTCCTTGCAATTATATAAAGCTTCAAGTGTTATTCTTGGTTTCATTCCCTGAGATACACCTGTACTCCAAGCTACAGCTATGATGGGGTGCTTGGCATGTCCATGGACAATACAGTGAAGGGAAGCTTGGCCAGGCTAAGACAAATGACCCCCCAAAAATGGAGCAATTTTTAGATAACAGTTGATTGGCCAATATTTTCAGTGCCTTCGGATATCTTTGTTGTACAATAATTCTTTATCATAAAGCTTAACAGTGAGAGTCTGTCACGGTTTAGGGTCAGGGCAGCCCCTTAGACCTATAACAGACGCTCTCTGTTAACCCCCCATCCCTCCCCAAAGGGGAAGAGAAAGGGAATAAGGGAGAGAGACTTAGTCATTAGAAAAGGAAGCTAGAACAGCTTTAATGAAAATGAAATTAATAATAAAAATGGAATATATACAAATATATACAAACCCAGTATGGAACCCAACCCCCTGATGGCAATTCCATCACCATCACCACTGATGCTGTGGAGCAGGCACTGGGGCAGTCCCAGACTGGGCCCCGCAGCAGACGGGAGCTGTGTTCAGGAGCTGGATTCTGGTACCAGGTTCAGGAACACGCAGATCGGATCGAAGGCAGAACAGACAGAGTCCTCCTTGGGTGCTCCGAGGAAGGAACCAAAAGAGGACCCGAGCCAAGCCAAGCAAAGCTGGCAAAGCAGTCCAAGAGGGGAGAAGAGCCCAGAGACCCTTTGGGTCCCTCAGCTCTAGACCACATATGGCGTATGTGGGCTGGAATCCCTCGCTGGTCACTTTAGAGTCACCCGTCCTGTCCGCTCCTCCCTGCAGGTGCAGCCTTTCACTTTCTGCTCCCCCCAGTGTGGTACACAGGACCCAGCAGTGGCCTTGGTCTGCACACCAATCCTTGGTAGTAACTCTAAACATAAGGTGTTATCATTGCTAGAAGCAGACACTGTGAGAACAGGCTGCTAACTTCAGACAGTGCAGTTAATTAAAAGAACTGAGCTGAAAAGTAAAATTACTGAACAGAATTAGTTCTGTTCTCACTCAAACCAGGACAGAGTCAAATCACTGCATGAGGGAGAGACCAGAAGGCAGGTTATGTGTCTTAAAATTCTACAAGCTGAGAAAGAAATGAGACACAGCCATGCAGAACTGCCCTTACTTATCTCTTAAAACAGTAGGGTTGAAACAGGGCCAGAGTCTGGAAGGCAGACTAGCTTCAAACCTACCATAAAATACAAAAAAAACAGATGCAATATTTCACATATTACAGTATTTTCCAAAAGAGAACAATGATCTTTTAAGTCTTGACACTTCATTAGCAGCAAACCAGTTCAAGAATACTTGGCACGAGAAGAATCACAGTAACATCCAGACACCTTTATTCTGAGCTATAGGCCTAAGAGCTCACTGGGAACAGTTGCTAACCTCTCCAAAACTTCCCTAGGCTTTAAATCAAGTCTCAAATAAAGGCTTCTTAAGAATTAAACCATCACTTTCAGTGAAGCATATCAATATATCGTAAAAGGTAGAAAAATCAGAATTGTTTCATAAGCATATTCCTGTGTATTATGAATGTGTAATTAATACTTAGGATAAATGGCAAGATAAAACCAAGGTTTACAAAAAACAACCCAACAAGTCTACTCCAGGATGCCGTCAATACTCACAGAAGCCACAGCAGTGTTTGTCAGCAAGAATGGTAAAAGAAAAATAGCAGGTTTAAGATTTTTTCACCCCAAAAAGCACTATTTATTAAAAGGGGAAAAAGAGAGTACTTGAGAAATAATTCTTTGAGCTGAAAGTAATGGATTCTGGTGTTACGATGAACTTAAGATCAAAGTAAGAATTCACAACAAGTAGACAGAAATTCAATAATTTTGCTTGAAAGATGCCAGAGAGTAAAATTTATATTATTATTGAAAAATTACTGTGGCTTAAAAGCTACTGTCCAGAAAACATACAGTCATCACTCCCAAAGCACACATATTCAAAGGGCTCCAAAGCAAGCAAGAGACCAAGTGCACTTTTTAAATTTCAATGAAACACATACTGCAGTAAAATGGGCTCTATAAATAACCTCACCATTAACTCAAAGAATTTTCAAGTCATGAGATCTCTTCAGGACACAGACTTCCATTAGAAAAAATGAAGGAAATTAAGTCTGGCTTGGATTATGCTTCCATTTCTCCCCTCTCCTCCTCCCCAGCTATTGCAGCAGAAGAGTTGCCAAAGTTCTAACTGTACTGCTTTTCTGGGACAAAAAAATGATCATAAAATGCTAGCCAACAGTCTTTGTTAGGATTTAAAGGAGAAAGAGACACTATACTAAACTGATAAAAAGCTCTTGGTCCATTCATTATTTAGTTGGTTTCAGTTTTCCAAGAAATGAAAATAAACTGATTTCATGTGAATAGGATCAAAAGAAATTGCAGGTCAGAGCAATCTCAGAAGGTCATCTAGACCAATCTCCTGCTCAAAACAGGATCAGATGGGAGGTCTGGAGACTGCATAACCTCTCTGGGCAGCCTGTTCCATAGCTTGACTGTCTTCAAAGTAAAAATGTTTTTCCCTTTAACCAACTCTTGAACTTCTCTTGTTTTACCTACACCCATTGTCTCTTATTCTCCCACTATGTACAGAGCCACACTCTGTCCTCTTGATGACCTCCTCATGGATACCAGGAGGCTGCTCTTAGGTTACCTGCCCAAAGGTCTCTTCTCCAGACAGGTAACTCATTAGCCTGTGGACAAGCTTAAATTAAATGTTAGAACTGCAGACTTTTATTCACTTATAAACCATGTCACTACTTTTCTTCTGTAGTCTTCTGCATTGCACTAGCCTCTCTCACAAGTGTTAAAGAAAAATACAGAGTAGATGGATGACTCTGCCTATAAAACTATAGCTCTCAAACAGTACTGCACAAAACTCCTGTTTGGAGACAAAACCTAGAATTTATATGGAAAAATGATTACACCACATGTTTTTTCACATCTTTTTGCTCCAAGATTAACATAATTTTAAAAGAAACAGTTTCTCATCTGAACTTAACAAGAACATAAATTTTAAAGTTTAGATATTATGAGTGCATTTAAAATCCCTTCGACTGTGCTACTATTTGATAAAGAATGTGTTCAAGTCAGAAGTGGTTTGAAAAGTCAAGGCTGTGCTTTACACTATTACTTTTACACAAACTTATGGAAAGATTAGAACAGAGTCTTGAGTGACTGAGATCATGCACTGTATATAGGCACTGCTAAAACAATTAGAAAATAAATACCTGTATCCAGGTATCCACGTGAAAAAAATTACACCACAAGATGCTCCATACACTCAATCATTCCACTGAATGCATGGGCTGCATGAGTCTCTTTTCCTCAGCCTAGTCTGGAGGGAGTATTAAAAAGGCTGCCAGACCTGCTGGGTCTCTTCTGGGTTTTCCAGCTGGCAGTTTCATATTTCATGCACTTAAATATTCCATTTTAAGGCACTACATAAAGTCAACAAAGTCTAAGTGCACAGGAGATATGTTAACACATGAGCTCAAGGTGACACTTCTTATGTTAACTTAGAATTCAGTTACTGTTTAAAACACATGGATGTCTCCATTCCAGAAATTCTCATCACAGTTACTCCACCCCTGCATATTAACCTACCAGTCTCTACTTGGAAATCCAATGTTGCACAAGTCATTTCATGTCCAGGATAACTCTCAAGTAGCAGCCTAGGCTCTTCTGCCTTCCTCATCCTCACCAGCTATTGCTCAACCACCTCCAATAAATAGCTTGCCTTGCTTCTGACAACAAACATGATTCCAAAATACTTAAATCTTCACTGTTTCTATGCCTACAAAGCAGTAAAAAATAAAAAAATTACTGACCTGACAGCAATGTTTTTGTTAGGGTGTTTTCACTGCTAGGTCCTACCTGTCCTTCCCCTAGTTGGCAAAGAGTTTTCTGTCCTAGGGAGGATTCTCACCTTGCCTTGTGCGCAGTTCAGAGATTTGGTTCAGCCAGTCTGAATATTATATGAAGTAGAATACATTCCACTTTCGTAGAGATATATATCCTTTAGGGCTCAACACCCCCCATGTATCCTGCACCAACCAGATCCAGTACATTTCAGCTGAACACAGCACATATATTCCTTTTACTGACATGCAGGCAGAGTAACAGTCTAATTAACATATCAGACAGGAAGGTAATTACACCCAAAGCAGGTATGGACTACGCTAAAGCCTTAAGGCATTTGTTCTTCAACACACTTTGTCACTTGGCCCAGCTCATTATTGATGATACTTTCTCTGCTTATTCCACCCAGCTGAAAGAGGGCGAGACACCACAAAGCACTGTAAAGATGTAAGCAAGGTTAGTTTGTGGACCTTTAAACCCCCTTCAATCCTGGGCAGAAATTATATCCTAACTTTGTAGTAATTATCAGTCTGACTTGCCATAGATTTGAGTGACAGTTTAGATACGTAAACAGCTGTCGTGAGCAATATTTTGGTGGACTTTGCCCTGAGTAGATACTAAATTACAGTCCCTACTGACAGATGATTTCATCTTACCATTCTGACAGACTAGACATTATGGTGTATGTTGATAAAACACTGTTTTATCTGTAACTGCTTCACTTACTTATGAACTTGCAGTTCTAACTGGAGTATCTGACTATTTCACTTGCCCCATTCATACTTCCATATTACAATATGTCAAGACATAAAAGAAAGGAACAGTTATTTCTACAGATGTGTCTGACTATATCAACAGATTTAGATGTGGATCAAAACACATAGCAAGGTCAAATCAAACATTGATTGGTGCATTACATTTGAGATGATCCTTAAATAAAACCAGCATGACAAACACTAGCCCATGCTGAGCATCTGGGGTAAATATTGCATCCGTTCCATATTTTCAGTCTCATATTAAACAAAATCCGTAAGAGATGAATAAAATAGGATACAAATAAAACTTTTAAAGTTAGCCAATTTCTATTCTTAATCCCATTTTCCATTCTTGTTTAGCTCCCAGAACAAAAATTTACAACAATACATAAATGTATTTTAACCACCATACCCGGTAAAACTTAATCATGGCACCAGCAAATACAATTTTGGTTAGGCCAAAGCAGCTGCAAAGGACTCAATTACCTTCCAAGTCTGACCGCTTTTCAAAATAGCCTGGACTTTGTCTTTCATGTTGTACACCTGTCTGGGAGCCTGGCGGTGATTTTGCTTTGACACTCGCTTTCTCACTCCCTCATACCTATGGAAAAAACAGGAAGGGGAAAAGACGACACCAGTAGCCCAAGGGAACCTGAGAGTGGCAGCACATGGTGCTGAATGAACGCAGATGAAAAGGACAAGGAGGAGAGCGGGCTAGTGCTGTAGTCCTTTGCCACAACAATCTCAACTATTACTTGTGGCAACAGCAGGTATCAAATTCAGACAAGTGTGTGCACGTTGGTTTTAGGCAGGAATCTGAAAAACATTCTCACGACGTTAATATGTCATTTAAGATGTCAGTTTCAGAATGTCTTCATTCTGAAACTGTACAAGAATATGCTTGACCAAAATCTAGGTGTTTTCTTTGGTATTTTGTTGTTGGTGAAGAGGCCTGGCTAAGAAACATAAAGGCTGGTTATTGGAAAAGAACAAGGAGCACAAATATCTGGTTTCTCTGTGTGTGTGCACACGCTGGTTTTATTTTTGCCCTCCAATATGATTGGGTGAGGAGAGAGCTACAAAGAGAAATAACTGAAGCCTATTAACTGAGTGGGTTTCAGAACCTCGATGTGAGATAACCCAGATTCTGACCTTCAGGAGACTGTACGACAGCAATGCTTTTGGACCATGAGATGGATACAACTGCATGGCACTTGAGCTGCAATATTAAAACAAAGAAATATTGACACATTACACTGAACAAAAATGGCAAAGTAAAAGGAAGCATGCAATAAAACAAAACTAATTTTCTGAAAAGTCAGAAAAAACATAAACCCTCATACACTTGACAGGCAGGTCAAGGATTTCTACTGCTCCATTAAACCAAGCAAGGTGAATATTCATTGTTCCAACAGATATGCAAGAGTCAGCTCACAAATCTACGTTTTCTGATAACTCATGTTAACAATATTTCCTTTTGTCTCCTTATTGTAGTTAGGGCTCACTCCCTCCTCTTTACACCAAAGAATTACTTTGATCTGTGCAGTAAGTTATCAGGAAGAGCCACTGTGAACTATATCTGCTGCAATGTGAACAGCTCCCCTAGCCTAAATGCTCCTTCTGCATAAAGGGAATCCAGCTCTCCCTGTAAGGGTTATTTGTTGTTGGGCTATCCAAGCTCCAGGCCTGCCTTCTAAACACATAGTGATCAAGGCAACCGATTCTAACACCCACAGCTATTACACACCAGGATCTTTTCAAGCATTCAGATGACAACCAATACGCCAGTCAAGTTCTCAATCTAAGGACAGACAATTTATGGGGAGACAAACAACTGTGATAGGAATTTAAGCGGATATGAAAAGGTTGCCAGGTGACATTTTGTCAGATTAAAACTGATGTTCCTGCAAGAAAAGGAGTAGGAGTACCCATGTTTGAACAATCATCCCTTTCAGCCCCTGTGTCAAGCAGTGCCACTGCAAGCTTCTCTTAGGATGAAAGCAAAAAGAGAATCCATCTGAATAAAAATCCATTTGTGCAAAACATCAAAATATTTGTCTGCCTAGTGACAGCACATCTAACATCCACTGTTCTAGTTTAGAAGGAATTATTTCCTATGGATTCATTCTGGTGAGAAATTAACACTGCTTAAAAGCAAAGTTTCTGCAGCTCTCTGCAAGACGATTTTTTTGTGCAGTTTTTCTTATGGGGTTACAGACCAAGTGTGTCCAATCTATTGTAATTTCAGTTCTGAGCAAGATGTGGGAGAACTCTAAAGGCGAGTTACCCAGACAGCTAACCTTACTGCCTATCTGCCCATCTCCAGGATAACCGCTTTCTAAATTACCTCCATGAATCATGTTCACTGATGCATCTTCCTTGGCAGTCCTTACTTTGTTATGTTAATAAAGCTTCTTCCCTTCTTTCCAAACCAGAGCCCTTTGTTTAAAAAAAAAAAGGGGGGGAATATTCAGAGACCAAGAGAGTGCTTTTTCTTAATCACCCACCTATGCCAAATGCTTTCAAACCACAGCTGGTGGACCAGCAGCAGCTTGCAAAGACTTGACTGATCACATGATGCTGGCTTTCCTTCCCATCACTGGGTATCATTATCATTTTTATGTACTGAGAAAAAATAGTAAGACATATGACTGCCATATTTTCCTGGGAACACGAAAGATGGCAGATTTATTTTTGCATAGTTAAGAAAGTGCCTGTGAAAAATTAATTTGTGGTTTATACTATTAAAGTTTGAGCTCGTAGAGTTGAGATGAGAAGTTACATAGCCCTGCATAAAAGCCTTCAAGAATCTGAGGGCTAAAAAAAATAAAACCACCCCCACACATTGTTCTAGTCAACTCCAGGTTTTAATTTACCTTCATTCTTTTCTGCTTAACTGTCTTAGATGCTGCTGACAACGGCAACCAACCTAAAGCCTTTTGATGCTTCTTTGCTGATGAGCCCATCCTCACTCAGCTCACCTCTCAGTGCCCATGTAGGGTCTCCTCCTTCCCAAAGGAGTCACACTGTTCAACACCCTGTTCTTCCCTAGATTTCCTTTCTAAATAATCTGCCTCTCTAATTCTTAGCACACTGCAGTACATCTTGGTGATACCGCCTGTTGTTTAGCACAAGAACAGACCATACATAAAAGCTAAATTCTAACTTTTCTTCCTCAACTCTAATGTACTGCCGTCTTTTCTGAAACCCAGCCCTGTAACTTCAAGGTCATCTTTCCTTTTTATTCACTGGTAAGCTCTCTGGACAGCTGGTCTTATTCAAGGCTTCCCCTGTCCTTCCTTCATCTTGATCACCCTTTGTAGCTCCTTCTTTCCAAGCATCTCAACATTTATATTCCCACCTTTAATTTACTAGATTTCAGCAGCAGGAGTAACCCTTTTCCTGTTGCAATACACATCAAATTCTGTCTCTCTTGCATATAGAAATTTAAACAACTGCCCAAATTGCCCTGCTTCATCACATTAACTTGTTTATTACCAGTTTCAAGGCCTTTCAGAGCTCTTCCTCCCCTTGATTGTTCTTGTCTTTTACCACATCATCTCTCTCCTCTTCCACTGTAGTCTCAAAGCTATTCCCTTTCATCAAGCTCCACAACAAAGTTTTGTCATTTCAAAGTCTATACACGTGGCACATTTTGACAGAATCTATCACACCGCTATGCTTTCTATTTCTGGGGTCTCGCTGGCACTATGAAAGTGGTGGATCCCAGCAGTTAACTAAGGACTTGAAAATGGTGGAAAATGTCAGTATTTATCAGGCTTTTTAATCAAGTTAAATTAGAAAATGAGTCATTACACCAAGAGGATGTTTAGCTCCATCCCTCTCCCTGCATCTCTATTTTCATAGTCCCTGAGCCTGCACAGATTCCTCACAGCTGCATCCTACACAGCGCTGCTCAGATGGTGTAGGAAGGGCTGAGGGGATACGTGCAGAGAAGGGATATCAGACACAGACCACCAGAGAAACTGAGCAGCTTACATGCAGCATTCAGTATTTCAAGTTCGATGTGTTCAAGGATATTATAAATTTAAGAGTAAGAAAATACTTTTTCTGAACTTTCAGAGTTAAAATCCTTCAGTGAGACTAGGCACTACACTAAACACTTGAGGCTCAGCATGTACAACAGTTTTAATCATGACACTAGTTGCATAAAACTACAACTCAGGTTATACTCCTTCCACATTTTATTACCATGCCATCTGTTATACCTGCCCTCCTCTTGTAACTCATATCCCTCTCTTCAGACATATTCATCTTCGCAGGGCTAAGAACCTCTTTCGGTCACTGTGGAACAGTGATGTTTCCACAGCAGAGTCGGTGAGGTCCTGAATCCCTGTATTTGCCTAACCTTATATAGCTCAGATTGATAAATATCCTGGCAAAGAGACTACAGTCCATGAAACAGTGCATAAAATTTACAACCCTGTATGTATACGTTTTGAAGTTACTTGTAGCGATAGAAGAATTTGTAAGCTGCATGGTGCTTACAAAATAATTCAAAAAGAATATTTGTATTTCTTGGCTGCCAAGAATGCTACTCACAAAGTTATAGTGGCAGCTACACAGTTTAAATATTTTTAAGAGCAAAACCAAATGCAGCACAAGGTTTACATGCAAAAGTCTGAAGCAAGACTGTTGAGCTCAGGAACTGGTCAGCCATTCACTCTCAGTTATGTTGATGTACTGGAGGCTAAAGCGCTCCTTCGGTGTTAGATTGTATAAACAGAGCCAGCCTAGGCACATTCTCCCCAAGCCCTCTGCCCCTATTCTTCAACCACCTGAAGAGCACAAAGAGAAAACACCCTGTAACACCTCAAGAAATAGTACAACAAAACTATTAAGCAAACATCTTAAAATGTACATTGATGCCTTCAAGGTATAGTCTGACTCATAAGCGATGGCACAGAGAACTCTCCTCCTTCCCTCCCTCAGTCCTTTGCCGTGAGTCAGTTCTATGAACTCAACATAATAACAGATCCTAAGTCAATGTAATGACTTCCAAGTGAATTAACTAGTCACAGACTGGCAGTAAATTAAAGCAATGGGTAATTTGACAAGATAATTTGCTTTTTAATATGCCACATGATAAATTTGCATGAGAGAAAAAAAAATAACTGAAACTAGAGCATGTTCTAGGCAAACAAGATTGGGGGACTGAAAAGAGGAGAATGGGAGGGAAGGAAAATAGAAATCTCCTTTTCCATGAGCCATTAGCTAAGTTTTAAATCAGCCTGCAATGGTCAGAACTCACCATTCTGCAGATATAATATATCTGGCATGGAAAACGCTTTCTCAGTCTTGCCCTTTGAAAAGCTTAAGTGAAAGAACATACTACAAACATGAACCTTGATCTTAAAGGGCTACTCTTCTGGTAGTACGAACATGACGGGTCATGGAACCTCCGTTAGATGGGGGGGAGAGAGAAACAAAAAAAAGATCACCTTTTCTGCTCTTGCAGTGAAAGCAGATTCACTGCAACTATCTTTGCTGTTTAACCAAGATCTTTTACCAGAAACACATTTTTATTGTTATTTTGCTTTATTCACTGATGACAACTGAAAAGTAACTGCTTAGGAAGCTAAATCCTATCACCTTGATTGTTACATTCTGTCTATTAAGAAACTTCTCTTAAACCCGAGCTCCAAAAATAGTTTTGCACATGAGATCTCCTGCATGGGATTTTAAACCCCCAAAATTACACTTCCTTTCTGAAAGCTATGTACAGCAAAGCACGCCTTTGCCGGCGCCCTTCTTCTCCTTTGGGAGCTCCGTACAGCAGGAGGAACCTGCAGAAGCAGCTGTTCCCAGCTGCTGGTCCAGCTGCACCCATTTCCCAGCCCGAGAAGCGGGCAGCACCAGCCCTTGGCCTTTGCCTCCCGCACCGCTGCAGCCTCGCCGCGCTCTGGGATCCCGTGAGCCCGAAGGGCCCCGGGCCGCTTGGCCGTGGGTAGGTGAGCAAAGCGGGTCAGCAGGAGAGGCTCCGGCGGGGAGACGTGGCTTACCGAGGTTGTACCCGTAGGGCGACTCCGTGGCTCCGTCTTGCAGGCTGGCCAGGATCTCCCCCTTGCCCACGTCGCTGTCCCCCACCAGCAGGAATTTCAGCAGGAAATCGTAGGCTCTCACCGGGCTTCCCACGTGGCTCATCCTCCTTGTGGCTCCCCCCGGCCTCCCCGACGGCTCAGCTCCCGCGGCCCATCCCGGGGCCCGGGGGGGCCAGGTCACGGCGGCGGGCGACGGGGCGGACGGGCAGCGGCATGCCCGGCGCTCGCGACGGGGAGGCGGGACGCAGCGGCGCGGTCCCGTCACGGCAGCGGAGACGGCGCCCGCAGCGCCATCCCCCGCCGCGGCCGGGCCAAGGAGGGTCTCGGGGCGCGCCGGGAAGCGGCGGTGTCAGCGGCGGGGGACGGCGGCAGCGCGCGTCGTGTCGTGACAGAACGAGCGCGACCTTCTCTTCCGACGGGGCGCTGGGCACCGCCCGGGAACGCGAAGGAGCGGCGGGGCGGGGCGGCCGCGGAGCCCCCGTCCACCTGCCGCCCCAAGCGCGGGCTGTCGGCGCCGCACCGCCGCCTCCCGCCACCGCTCAGCGCGCCCGCCGCCGCTGCGCGCACAGCCCGTCCCGCTCCAGCCCCGCTATTGGGCGGCCCGCTTCCGCCCCGCCTTCCTCAGCATTCGTTGGCGCGCCCAAGTGTTAGCCCTGCTCCCTCCCCGCTCTCCGGGGGAGCCGCAGTCCCTCTGTGTCAGCCGATTGGTGCACCCAAAGGCACCCGTCCCGCCCTCCTCAGCTTCCATTGGGCAAAAGCAAACCCGCACCGCCCCCTTCCCCGTGTTGGCAGCGGGACGCAGCGGCTCAGTTGCTAGGGCACTCTCAAGCGGCTATTGGCTCTCTGCCCCATCAATCGTGCACCGCCGCCTTGCCCCGCGGAAGGCAGCCTGTGCCTGGAGCGGAGCAGAGTGGTCGCAGGTTCGAGCCCCAGCCCCTCCGAACGGGAGGCAGAGGGAATCCTGGAGCCACGGCTGCTGCGGGCTCCTCTCCCGGGTTTGCCTCGGCTGCAGCGTACGTAGGCGGGCAGACAGCCCCAGCCACAGACAGGGCGGTGAGAGGAGGCCTACGCGAAGTAACAGCAGTTCTGGACTTTGCACCATCCCAAACAGGAGCCCCAGCACCACCCTGCCCAGCCAGAGTCCCAGCCCTAGCCATGGGTCTTGGACGTCACTCCCTCCGCACACCTCAGTCTGGCTTTTAGGACAGCCATAGCTGGAAAAGACATGTTCTCTTTTTCATCGCATCACCACCAGCGCTGCCCGGCTGCACCCTCTTGCCCCCGTGTTCAAACGGTACCATGCATTGGTACAGCATGGGCATGAGACTGGGCTCTCATCTCAGCAAGCCTGAGATTGCTCCTGGTCCTGTAATGCAGCCTGAGGACACAAACACGTAAACCCACGGGTCTACCCTTACCAATACTGCAAACCAGACTGAAATGCAGCACCCAGGGAGCCGCAAAAAGGGGTAATTTTCGGTGCAAATACTCGCTCTTCATGCACCATTGAAATAAATTCAGCAGGGTTCTAAAACAAGGTGTACCACCTCCCAGTCCAGGTGCTGGGCTAGTGAGAAAAAACTGCAAGTGATTGAACAAAAACTTACAGGACAAGCTAATTTCTAAGACCTCCTAATAGTGCATGTTTACTGCCCAAGTTCTACACTAGGCCCTTTATAACTCTGCCCAAAGCACATCTAAGACAGAGGAAAATAAATACATTGTACACATAGGGCTTACTCTGCATTATTTGCAGCCAAATAGAAGACCTAAATTGAAAGATATGTGTCTATACCTTAGCTTGCTGCTCAGAAGAAAAACAAGTCCTTGACTAATAATTGTATGGGTATGATGGGATGTCAATTTACTGATCTGTTTAAAAAAAAGTCTTATCTGGTGCAAACAGAAGAGTACAAAGTGTCCTGTAGCATTCACCAGAGGACACCGAAAACCACATTCCCACTGTCAGGGAGTTCTCTCTCCAGCACACTCATGCATCCAACAATTGCACCTCTTTATAATCCAGTCACTGCTTCATGGAATCAAAGTCTTGTTAAGAGGTGGGATAAGACATTTGCAGCAATAAATGACATTGTCACAGGCTCTGCTGTTTTACTGTGGAATGTCTACATATAGAAATGTGCTCTGATTCCAGATGTCTCATCTGGCGGAGCTGCTAGTTCAGTTTTACATTTGAGATAGGCTAAATGCAGTCATAGTAGTCAGTTGTACTTTTCCTGCGGAAGCAACTTGTAGACAGCTGGATCACAGCCCTGGGCATCAGGAAACTACTGCTCTAATCCCAGATCCGACACGGAATTCCTTTACGAACTTGCCCAACTCCAATTCTTTCTGCCTCAGGTTTCCAGACCTACCAAAACTATTTGGTGCATCTATTCCAGAGGAGTGTCATGGGATCCTAACCACAATGTTCAGTGGAGTGCTTCGAGATGCTCCAAGAAAAATGCTGAAATACAAACTCATCATTTTATCTTTGATTTTTCCTGAGGAAGAGTGGAGGGAAAAAAAAACCCAAAGCATTTTCATAACAATTAACCTGTAAATTAAAAGTCACTTGGCCTTATTTTCAAATGAAAAAACATGAAAAGTTTTTCAGCTGTTGAAAATAAAGAACTAATGCTTTTCAAATATCTTGTTTTGATGCCATAAATAGCAGAATTCTGGAATGTTTCCAATTCCCTGATTATTTCCACTTATCTGACATTTACATGTAATCATGTTCGGAACATAAATCTGTGCCAAGCCCAGGTTTATTTTGAGGGCAGCTCATGGTTATACTTTATACAGGAACCAGTGAGCTAGAATACGCCCACAAATCTTTAACCCATCACCTGGCTGAATTATAGAAAAGAAGATGCATTTACTAACCCCCTTTCAAGCGTTCAGGTTAGGGGCAGCTGAAAGGAGAAATAATGACAAGTATATTGCTCTTTTACTGTGCCATACAGAACTAGGCTAAATGAAAGGCAGAACTGCAAATAACAATCATTTTCTCTTGATCAGGATAAAAAAAAACCAAAAATGACCCTAAAATCACTACAGATACTGCTGGAAACTAATCCATGAAGGCATCAACCCTGCAAATGAACAGACATGTCAGTGACTGATTCCAACATTGCTGCATAATCAGAGAAACCACCAAATTCTACTTCCAAGGTCCACCTCAGTCCATTACTTTAATAATAGAATTTCTTGTTCCATTTATCTGCTCATACAGCTGACCTGAGGAATTAAAAACCCCAAACTATTTCTTTCTCTTAGGGCAAATTACATTTAAGGACAGAGAGAATAAAAACAACCAAGCACTAACACCAAATCTCAATGGGTATCTTAAAAATCATCTCTTTCCACAATGGAAAGTCCTACATCCTTCCTGTTCCACCCTCTCGGCCTAACCATGGATGTGGGAGCGGAAAAAAGAGCCCACAGTGCATTTCTCACATGCTCACACAAATAGAGGCTCGGAGCCCAAAAAGCCCTAATGTACATTTTCCATTTATATACATAAACCAACCCATAAAAGGCTACACATACCAATTACCTTTTCTCTTCTTGTAGGTACTGTCAAGCAGTAAACAGAAATTAGCAGCTGCTGTGCTTTTTTATTCAGGATGTGTGTATTAACTGATGACTCACCAAACAATTTGCAGCCCAGCATGCCAGTTGTCTTCTCCTCCACAGAAAGAAACACTATTTTAAATGGAAAGTTAACCACTGTGGATCTCACAGGCAAGCCAGCATGCATCAGAACAAGAGAAATATTGCTGGTGAACCCCAACAGGGTAGAGGAAAGGGGGTGGTTTCAGTAGCACACTGCAAACTTTTTAAAAAGACTCAAATAGGAATAAATAATACATGGGGGAAAGAGGGGAGGCAGGGAAGAAAGGATTAGCAGCAAGTCAACCCACACTGCCACCTGACCTTTTGTGGCACACACTGCTTTCCCATAGCAAGCAAGACCTGCACTGTGTGAACAACTGCTCTAGGCAGCTAAGCTTTTGGGGTTTTTTTTGTAGTAAGTACCCTAGGGGCTGAGCTCCATATTTTACTCCAAGTGGGGAACACTGATCTATGGCACAGAGGCCAGAGATGGCATGGAGTGGGCTTCAGGAGGGCCTGGAGCTGGAGTTGCACCAAAAAAGCTTATGTGTGAAGAAACAGCTCCCAAATCCAGGCTCTTGCTGAGCTCCAGTATCTGCAGGAGCTGGAAGCCCCTGCCTCCTGCAAACAGATGCTCTGTAGCATCTTGAGGAATGCTCTGTCTTGGGGGTCTTGCAGACTTCCTTCCAGAGGCATGTAACCTCTCATGTGGAAAGCAAGCTGACAGTTCCTCCTTCAGATTACGTCCACCATGTAATTAATGAGTTTGAGATTACAGTTCTAGCCAAGCTTCCTTTCCATCCTATCTGATCGGATGCAATCAGAAAGAAGTACAAGCCAATTAAATCTTAGGGAATTAAGGCAATTGCTCTCTACTCCTTCAACACTCACTGTGCTATTTTTCAGTGAAACATGAAAAAATTTCTTTACCGACAGTATGTAATCTACTACGATTTAGTATTTGCAGACAGAACAAGAGCGTTCGCTATTTTAACTCCATTAGCTCTATTTAACAACTTCTGATAAGTTTCTAATTGCTTTGTCAAAAGAAGAAATAAATTAAAAAAATAATCAGACACAAGAAGAATTTTCCAAGAGTTGCAGAACTGTCATTTAATAAAAATGTGGAGTTTGAATTCTTCCTAATCTCATAGTTCTTTAAAAGCTACAAAACAAGAAACCAAGTCTCTGATCTCAAGATCAGAGCAAGATTACTTCTTGCTATCTCAATAAGAAGGTTCAAAGCAAACTCACAGCATTATCTTCGACAGCACCTGCTTCTGATTCCTAGACTCCAAATGAAGAATTAAAGTCTCCCTCAGCATGATCTTGATCGTTCTTCATCAGCCACTGCAGACACCTGAATTCAGTCTTTGTGACCTGTGCTGAAGGCTACTTTTACACAGAGCCAGAAGAGCCAATATCGTGTCAGGAAACAGATTGCAGCACAACCCCCCACCACCTTATTCTCATTTGTGTTTCCATTCCTTTGTGGCATTAATTTATCCCTGGTTCTCAGTAAGCCACAGGTTCTTGCCCTTTAGGCTGTTACTGTCGCATCCACAAATCATAACGCCCTCTAGAGCCAACACCGTTAAGTGACATCCCTGCTCTGCCACGCCAAAAAGGCAAGATAATACAAATCATCCAACCAACCTTCTCAAGCAAGATTGAGCATGCTCTGGACATGTTTGGGCTGAAATCCCATGAGTCTGTTCAGGATGTTTTAGGCTGATAATGAACATGTGCTTCTAAGAAACACCGATTCTGTTACAGGTCTGCCACATGAATAGTCTTTGCCCATGCCCGAAATCTGACAAATTAGCGGCAACAAATTTCTTGTTCACAGAGCGTGTAGCTCATTGCCTCCTGACCACGTTCACCCATCAAGTGCTTTCCAAGAAAGTAAGTAGAGGGTTTGCACACAAGGATTAGGCAGCACGTCTCCTAAGTCTAATAGATCTCACCAGTTTGGGATTTGGTGCAAACACAGCCCACTGACAACAGTAGAAATAGCCAGAAACAGAGAAGCCCATCAAAAATATCTATGGTAAGTCCATCGGGACTGCTGTAAATCCAGAAATCTTGCTAAATTCAAAATATCTGCTTCTACTCAAAGTTTTGATTAAAAAAAATTATATATATACATATATATAAATGAAACGTGTAACAACGCTTGGAAAGATAGAGACTTCTGCAAACAAAGAACTTCAGTCCTTTTACCACTTGCTCTTTTGTTGCCCCACAGGAACTATTAGAGGCCTCTGAGCTGTAATCCTTCTGCGCTAAACTCCAAAAAGAAAATTTCTAAAGCAAAATCCACTTTTAAATTTGGAAGCACACATGAATAACTCTAAATCAATCTTAACTGCTATTTGCATAAACAACTATATAGCAACAAACATACATGCAGAGGTGTCTAAGCTGCTGAGGCAGCACAGTAATACTCTTCCACACCTCAAACATGACAAAGCAGTGTAACGACCAGGGAAGCAGCCAGGAACAATTTAGGATTAACTAGTGATTGTAACCAGTGAGACCACAGACGTTTAAGGAAACAGTAGAAAAAAAAATTACACAAACTTGCACTAGGAAAGAAACAAATAAAAGATCAGTAGGAACTCTTCCAGCTTTTATGCTTAGAGATTAGTATTTTAACTAAGTTACTCAATAAGACATTCTAATAGGAAAGTACGCATTTACTTCAGACCCACAGTGATCAGCATCTGGCAATGGCAGCTCTTGTTATTGCCGAAGAATAGAACGAGTTTGAGCATATACCTTCGTAATGCCCAGAAAGTCCATTAAATCCAAGTATTTTAAAATCACTATCCATTGTTTTTGTTATATGTATTGCTTATTGCAACACGTGCATTCTCTGCATCCACAGCAGGAAAGAATTCACCGCACCCCCAAGGGAAATGAGCTCACACAAGAGCATATTCACAGGGTCTCTGCAGTACAAAGGCGTTCCGGGAGCGCTGGTGCTTCGGCTGGCAGTGTTTAACATCCTGCCCAGCGCCAGCGGGCCGAGGGACCCTCCCGGCTGCGGCCGCTGAAGGCAGGGAGGGGAAGCACCTTCCCCTCCGCAGGGCCCTGAAGCAAGCTCCCCACACCTCCCGCCTTCGAGAAGCGATGTTACGCTTCTCCCTCCCCCCGGCTGGAGGAAGCGGCTTCTCCCAGCGCCCTCTCCAGCTCCTGCAACCCAGTGCTCGGCCGCGGCCCGTCCCTGCCCCAGCTGCACCCGCAGCAGCGCGCAAGCCACGCCCACCCCGCTGCCCTCCAGACGCCGCCATTTTGGCGACGCCGCGGGCCCGCGCAGGCGCAGCCGCCCCGCGCAGGCGCAGCGCAGTGCTGGCCCCCGCAGGCAGGATGGAGGACGCGCTGAGGCGGGAGCTGGGCACCGCCGTGCTCCGGCCCACCGGGCACTCGGGCGGCGGCTGTATCAGCCAGGGCCAGAGCTACGACACGGATGGCGGCCGAGTGTATGTGAAGAGCAACTCCAAGGCGGAGGTGTGGGCGGGGTAGCGGTCGAGGGCGGGAAGCGTGTGGGGGGCAGTCAGCCGTGAGGGCGGCGGCTGAGGAGGCGGGCGGCGGGCTGGCCTCACCGGCCCCGGCCTCTTTGGGAGGGAGGGAAGGAGAGAGGTGTGTGCGCCGGCTGGCCTCAGGCTCTAAAATTCCGGTGCTGGTGTCGGGGAGGTTGCCGGCCGCCATGGTGAGAGCTCGGCTTCGTTTGTCGGGTTCTGCCCCGTCAGGAGCTGGCTGGCGGCTGCCGGGCCGCAGGGGTCTGGTTTGTGGCGAGGCTGCCCGGGGGTGTTATGTGTCCGCAGAGCGCACTGCGCTGGGGGGGTAACGGTGGTGTCCCCGTGGCTGCATGCGCTGTCAGAGCGGAGCGACCTAGAAGGTGTAAAATAATCAGCTGAGCGTGTGTACCTTTTGTTGCCGTAACAAAATCTGCAGATAAGAAAGAGTTTTTCTCAATAAACGGATATTTTCCACAATGGCTGTTCAAGATTTTCTGCTTTGTCTTTTTAATACCTGGTACAGCTACTGTAGAAGGTAGATGCCTACTCTTGGTAGAGATAAGTACAGTGTAACGTTTGTGCATGGCATCCTTGTTTGCAAAACCAGAGATCAGGTAGAATTTACTTTAAAGGCACTCTACGCTTTGTGTCTGTCAAATGAAAAGCTTCACTGGAAGAACAAGAGACAGAATTTGTGTTTGTCTCTAATAGCAAACAAATGTTTTTGAGATTTTTCTACACTTTCTGTTCATTTCAGGGAGCTGGATGGATGAACTGAGGGGGTAACATAGGAAAAACCAGATTATCTTGCTTTACACTAAATTGAGAATAGTTAGAGTTGATAGCAATATAGCTCTTCCACTTAGGCTTCTGTTCATTGTGTAGTTAGGTGTACAATCCAACTAGCAACAAGATAGGGCTTGGAAAAAAAGATTGGATAAAAGATGGATAGATTTTCTATTCAGTAATAATTTCATTTTCTATGCCTTTGCCTGTGTCCTCATTCTGGGTGCTGATTAAAGTGAGCTTTGCAAACTGTATTGCAGCGTTCCGCTGTGTGTGCAGCGGTGGGTGTGTATCAGCAATTTCTTTAGAAAACACTGGTTTTTGTTAAAGTTAACAGCTGACTTCAACCTAGCATGATGCTTTGGACAGAGATAAGGTGTTTACTGATTTCCTCTGAACAAAGCTATCTATGGCTTAGTAATTCAGCTGTTCTTTGTTTTTCATCTCCTGTAAGTTTTGGAATTTGTAGTCAATGTCTGTTGCAAATTGTGCTTTGCCTACGTTTCATATGTCAGTCCTACAGGGCTAGTATTCTGTTTCTGTTTAATTCATGATATTTTCCTGCTTTTAGCAGATACAGTAGATTTCCCAGATACCGTAGAATCTCCTTTTTTGGCAACCTCTGCCCAGCTCTTCTAGAGTAGCATTTCCTCATGTGACAAGTGACTCCTTCAACTGTAAACAGACTTTCTAAGTTAATTTTGCAGATAATGCTTGAACCTAAATCACTTCCATGGAGCTGGTTTATGAAGTGAAATTTCTATAACACTAAAATTACTGTGAAATCTGGTGGTGTGGATCTATCTGTATCTTGTACATGCAGTAACCACTTGCTCCAAGTCTTTTATTTACCACTTCCAGCCTTGACTGGTTTTGTGAAGGAGGTTTGTTTAGCTGTGACTGCTGTTGACAGAGACTAATGCTTTCCTTTAATATTTGGCAGGCCAGAAGAATGTTTGAGGGAGAAATGGCGAGTTTGGAAGCCATCTTGAAAACGCAGACAATAAAAGTGCCTAAACCCATCAAAGTTATAGACCTGCCTGGGGGCAGTACTCTGTTTGTGATGGAACATTTGGAAATGAGGGGATTAAACAGGTAAAGCATGGTATTATCTCTGCTGCTTTTAGACAGAAATTTTTACTATTATGACAATTAAATCACATCTTTTCACAGGGAAAGCCTTTCCCCCCCCTCCCCCTTTTTTTTTTTTTTTTAAAGATACATTTGGGAAGTTATTCAGTCAAGAACTATGTAAAATAATTCATAATGCTTCACCTAGCAAATGGGCCATACATCAAGAAGTAAGCGTGTTTTTTTCTTTAATTTTGGGTTTGTTTGGCTTTTTGTTTTTAAGTAATTAGTGTTTTTTACAGTAAGGTTCCTTTTTACAGTCAAGAAAATGACCTACCTGATGACCGGTTTGTGTACTTGCCTTTGGTATGCGAAGCAACGTTTAATAGTGCTTGTCATGATTATTGGCACTTCCCCAAGTGAATGCATCCTGAATTCAGTGTTTTACAACCCTTACCTTGTCTCTGATAGTTTCAAACCTGTGGCCCCTCCTCTGTGGCGAGCACTTAAGTAAATTAAAACATGACGAATAGTTCTCTCTGGTCCTGTTAAGGTGATGGGCATGACCAATTTCTCATCCCAGTCTCAGAAATTCTGCAGCCAGCTTGAAGTCTTATCCCTTGTCTTGCTCATCCACAGAATTTCTAATGCATGAAGAGCCCTCAGTGAGCTCTCAAGAGCAGAAATCTTGTTGTGTTTGGGCTGATTGAGATGATGTGTGCACATGGAACCTTTGACGTACAAATTCCAGAGGATAGCTACAACCTGTGTTAACAGGAACAAAATAAAGAAATAACTTTGCCTTGAGAATAGGGAAAGGTGTGAGAGATCAAAGCCAAGCAAAAAAACATACTTTTGTTAACATGAAGGCAACTGACTCTACGAGTTGTTTGTAATTCCTGCAAGACTTTGCTGAACTGTCTAGAGGATCAACTTTTACTAAAAACAGATTAATAAACAAGCCCCCCCTGTTCTTTTCCATCCTTAGAGAGGCCTTTTGATAGGAGAAGCCTGAGACAGAGACAGGGATATAAAGAAGAGGATGAGTCTTTTTTGTCTCTATTTCCCAAAGACAGTTTGGAAAAAACCCCAACCACCACCAGCAAAAAAACTCTGAAAAAGTATAACATGTTGTATGTGCTTTTCTTGCAGAGATGTTTCTGAAAGTTGATATAGAAATGATATCATGCAGAAATTAGGATTGAAAGTTGCTCATTGTTATTAAATTTATGATTGCTGCTCACTGTGACTTTTAATAATGTCGGAAACACCCACGTAGGTATATTTTTTTCTATGTGATCAGACATAGATGGTGTAAACCAGAACCTTTACAGGAAGAGGAAGTGTTTATAAGTGGAATATTTTCAAAATGTATTTCATGAGAGATGCACAATTTCTTTTACTCACTTGATAAATCTTTTCAAGTAACTCCTGGAATATCAGGAACTGGATGTGTCAGCATTGCTAAGAATACTTTTGTTTCTCAGACATTCAGCAAAGCTTGGAACACAACTGGCTGATCTCCACCTTCATAACCAGCAACTTGGAGAGAAGCTGAAGAAAGAAGAGAGCACAGTTGGTACAGTACACAGCTCTTTGCAAATTTAACCTACTTCTTAATAATCTACAAAATACTTAAAATAGCTTTTGTTATTTCAGGATAAATTTGTCTTCTTCCACTAAAGATATTATGAAAATAGATTTGGATGAAACACCCAGGCAGGGGGTGTTCTTTTTACTTTTATTTGCCCTATTTGGATCTCTGTAAGCAAAACATTTATTCAGTTTGGGACCCTTGTGATCCCAGACCACAGCTTCTGCAAGAATGTGATATCAGAGGAGATACACTACTTTTAAATATCATTATGAAGATTATACTATATCTGCTTTACATCACTCTTTAAACTTAAAACCCAACAACTACAACCATTGTAACAAAAAGAGTGTTAAGGTGGAATTATTTTTATACTCAGTAGAAGCAGCATTTTACCCTTGCGTAGTCTTCTGGTCCGTTTGCATGGTAGATGCTTAGAATCTTGTCATTGGTATTGGATTTTTGTCTTTGGTTTGAAAGGTAAAGGTCAAGGGCAAATGGAAGTCCAGTTTGTGGATCAATTTGGCTTTCATACAGTTACCTGCTGTGGCTATCTTCCACAGGTAGGTTGTGCTTCAACAGACTGATAGAATTTTAAGTTTATCTTAATTTTCCCTTCGGTGACACAAAGGGCCAAACTTACCATAATGGAAATTAGTTTATTTTTGTGAAGTCATAAAAAGCAAAAGCATTATTTAGCCTGCTAAGGAAAGTAGTGCTTTGGACAGCTGCATTGGAGATTCATAGCTCTTCAATTCCTTGCGTTTTATTACTCAGAAAATTATTTATTCCTCTAATTTAATGGTTTAAGATAATATTCTGTTAACCTGTCACACAAAGGCTACATGATCCTCCAAAGTTTCATTTGAAAAAGAAGGAAATTGCGTCTTTCACACGGTGTGGAACCTGCATCTGCTGTTCTTGTTCCTGCAGGTGAATGACTGGCAGAATGACTGGGTGACTTTCTTTGCCAAGCAAAGAATCCAGCCTCAGATGGACATGATCGAAAAGAATTCAGGAGACAGGGAAGCAAGAGAACTTTGGGCACAGCTCCAGGTAGGAGAGGTTCTTTTGGTTCTCGTGGTAGTCATAGCTGGGTATCAGTTGTTTAGATTTTTCTTTTCATAAAACAAAGTTCTTGTTTGTCTGTATGCTCCAGGTTATGTTGGGAAGAGACCAGCTTTTAGGGATTAAAATGCCCTTTATTCTAAAGTGTAATGGCTTTTGCCACATCACTCTATGCTAATGTTCCACAGTGAATGTGTGCCCCTTTGCCTTACTGCGTGGGAAATACTAGACTGAGGTCACATTTCTCATTCCCTGTAACATTTCTGTGATGAGACATGTATATAAGCAGTGCTGTTCTGCACATGATCTAGCCATTTCTGGTCTGTACCCAGTTAAGTGGCTGCTGCAGTACTAGCTGTTTGGGCACTACTTTGTAGAAATCTCTTCAAGGCTGGTGAGAGATCTCTGCGTCTCCTAATAATGAAGTAGGTGGTGATTATTGTTATTGAAGCTAATCAATATTGCAGTACTGAATGCAGTTAGTTTACTTTTTTTCCCCTCAAACATTTTGATGACTATTCTTCAGCTTCTGGCTTTTATGAAAAATAGAAATGGTCTTGATTTTCTCAGCATCTCTGTTGATTAGGTCTTACGCTATTTCAAGCTATGTTTTTGGTTTTTTTTTTTAACTGCTGTTGAAGAAGTTTCAATTCATGGTCTGCATTTATGCAGATAAAACTCTACAATTGTGCACCTTAAAATGTAGTACTTACGTGTCTTGCTTTTTCCCCTTCTGCAGCGGAAGATCCCCAGTTTGTTCTGTGACATAGAAATTGTTCCTGCTCTGCTGCATGGAGATCTCTGGGGAGGAAATGTAGCTGAAGATGATTCTGGTCCAGTTATCTTCGATCCGGCTTCTTTCTACGGCCATTCAGAGTACGAGCTTGCAATAGCTGGGATGTTTGGTGGCTTCAGCAGTTCTTTTTACTCTGCTTATCACAGTAAAATTCCCAAAGCTGCAGGGTTTGAGAAACGCCTAAAGCTTTATCAGCTCTTTCACTACATGAACCATTGGAACCATTTTGGTACAGGGTACAGAGGGTCTTCTCTAAACATTATGAGAAACCTTATAAAGTGATTTCTTCCTCTGTTGCTTGGAAAACCCTGTATTTGGTGGTGCCACTGCAGTAGTAGTAATGTTCAAAAAAGCTACTAGATCCTTGACCTTGTTGCACAGCTAAAGAGAATCAGTGAGACCTGCTGAATACCACATGTAACATAGTCATCCCTTCTTAGGATAAATGGGAATAACCTTATGAGGGAAATATCTAAGGAAGGAGATTATTCAGTTGGACAAAAGATCTGTTGGTGTCAAGAAAGTGTTGTGTGCTTGAGACTACACAGGGTAATACAAATCAAGCACTGCAGTGTAAATGATTTGGAAATTCTTCTCTCTTAGGGACCAATTGTGCTTCAGAGTAGAGAAATACCAAGATTTGCATTTGAATCCTAATGGAAAACACTAGAGGAGACTTTGTGAATTGAAAAATTGCTTTTCTTAATTACCAAGGAGATGGCTAAAAAAGTTGCTCACTGCTTTTTGCTGTTTCCCTTGCCCTCCCCTCTTCATGATCAATTGCTCAGACTCTTCCAGCTCTTCATGTCCAGTTATGTGCATGAGAAGTATGTTAACAACATATTTTGAAAGTCAAGAAAATTATATAATGGGAACTGTGAAAAATTATTTGGACTGGCTATTCATTATGCTAATGTGATTCTGTTGGTTGGAGACTGCTTCCTGTTCTGTTACAGAGCTGTGTAAAAAGACTTATAATTTTTTCTGGCATGTGCATTTTGATGCCTCTTGGCTCTCTTGTAGGCTCTTCTGCGCTTGCCGGGCAGGGGGCTACTATCAACAGCAATTCTGTTTTGACTAGCATTAGTACTCTGGGTTTTTTTTGGATTATGCTTTTGTTCAATAGTGTGCATTCTTAAAGATTTTTTTCAGGTAAGACACTTTACCTGTACACATCTTATGAACATGTACTCTCTCACTAATACAAACAGAAGATGTACTTCTTGATTGTTGTCGTTGCACCCAGGATAATGCCATCTGGTCGTGGTACAGGCTTTGTATCAGTTTGCTGTAGTTTAGCCTACAGGTGCCATAAGCTAATGTTTTTCTTCAGTCCCCACTAAGTGCACTTTGTAGCTCTTGGGATAAGAGATATGAAACCAAAGGAAGTTAAAATAAAACTCCCAGAAAAGCAGCTTTATGCCACTGTCAGAAGTTGTTTAACTTTGCAGCTTAGCTGTTTCTTGTACTTGCAAGATGGGAATACTAAAATTGTACTCTCTTTTGATGTAGGCTGGTTATGGTATTTCAGTGCAAGCATACCAGGTAGGTGAGAGAGATGCATGGCTCCTAGTGTGCATTTTGATAATTAATTTAAAATGTTTTTCACTGGATATTGGCAGATTACTGAGGGTTTTGTAGTTGCTGGGTTTGCAGTTATTTACACAAAGAGAAGGCTGTCACTTGATACAACTTCCCTTAATTCTACTACTCTTCTCACTGGCTGTTTAACTTTTGCTACAAAAAGTTTTAAAGCCTTGCTTGGTAGAATAGCTTTTACTTTTGCTTCGTTGCTTAAATAAAAAGTTTTCCAGTTGATGATTGTTGTTTCTGTTTTCTGAATTAAAACTTTACAGCTTGAGTTCCTTCTTGGGGAGCTACTTGCTCTCACCTCTTTAAGGTCCCTGGTTTATTAGACCATTGTGGTCATCAAAGGTGGTGATGAGAATGTGGCTATGGATTTGAATCTGGAGCAGTGTATCACTAAAAAAAATTTCTGTGGTGTTCTGTTACAGTATCATTTGAGGTCCTATTCATGCCTTCAAACTTCATGTATTGCACCAGCTGCTTGGATGGTGTTGGTGCAGTGTTATGGCCGTGCCCATAGCCTGCTCCCACTCACCCAAACTGAACACCACTTAGTGCAGCTGACTGCAGAAATGCTGTGGAATTTTAGCCAGCTAGATCCCTTAACTGTTTGTTTCCATACGCCTCCATAATAAAGTTAGAAGTTTTTTAACAAGGTCACTCTGTTTACAGATCTTCAATGTGTTTATTTTGCTAAAATACTAAATACTTTTTATCATTAGAAGATGAAAAGTGAAGGTGGATTTTCTGTCAGTCATAGACTTGAGTGATAAATGGTAAGTCTTCAAAGATCTCCTTTCTTGAATCAAACTTTTATTGTGATTGAATTAAAATTACATTGTGTAGAAGTTACATAAATAGAAACAATTATATTTAGAATTTTAATGTAAGGGATGTTAGGCTCACTTTTCCAAAGCTATTTTATGCTACAATTAAAAATGGAAGGGGTGCAGGGAGGAATACAAATGGAGTGTAACAGTGAGCTCTACTGTACCGTGGATCCCTTGGTTTTGAGTTCTTAAAGACAGTAGTTGAATCAGGGAATGAAATCTCTTCTGAAGGCAAGGCTGCTGGGGGACCTTTAAGAAGGAGTTGCTGCAGTTCTATAAGGTAATTTTTTTTTCTTATGTATTGTATAGTTGTGCACTGCTCTTGGAATTCTCCTCTTTGATGATTTTGTTGCACTATTGTTCCAGGCAAGCCTTTGTTACGCTTCTCTCACTCTTGCATAGTTTAAGGCTAACGTGTCTTGCTGTTCCTTCTCATATATTCCTCCCTCTCGGCTCCCTCCATGCGTTCTAAGCCTGGCGAGTGTGTTTCCTTGCACCCATGCTCTCATTCTGTGATTCCTTGTTCTATGTTATAATTTTGCTGACTTTCCATTCCTGCTTGGACAAGGAAAAATGGTAAAAGAAGAACTGAATTTTTCTTAAGTACACAGTGTGCTTGTATTTGTACATTGGGGGGGGGGGGAGGGGGGAGGGAAATTCTCCTCATGTTTCTAAGCCTTTCCTCAAGATGGGTCACAATACCTGTGTGGCATATGTAGATTAACATGTTTCAAGGCATTTATTTTTAATGCTTTGAAAGTAATCTCTTCATTTTCTTAATTTAAACTAAATTTTGAAATAAATTCCACAGGGAATTAATTAGTGGCTTGGAATATGGTTATGTATAATTTTAAGAACATCAGCCCCTTCCTTGGAGAGGAGTTAGGGGAAGGGAAACTTGGAAACGTGGACTCTGTGGTTAGGAACATAGGAAACTTCAGGTTGGAACAGAACTCGGGAAGTCACTTAGTTCAATCTCCTGCTTAAAGCAGGACAAGCTTTGGGGACAGGCCAGGTTACTTACATCTTTGTGTGATCTTGAAACTTTCCAAGGACTGAGGCTGCACAACCTCTCTGGGCTTGTTGGTCCTAACTGTGAAAATACATCCAGTTTGAACCAATTCAGCAATTGCTGAATTGCTTATAGTTCCAAGGTACCCTACATGTCAGTGTGAGTTTGTTTGTTTCCATTCTCATGGACTGCTGTCGTCTGCAAAAACTGTCTGCAGTTACGAATGTTGCACTCTAGTGCTGTTTTTCTTCCTGCTTTTCATCTTCACTGCTATTCCAAAATAGATCTGGTGATGTTAACTGGTGCTGGACTGTTTCCAGCAGAAGTAAAAGCAGTTGGGAAGTGGTACATAATGAGCTTGTCCTGTAGGCACTGGTTGTGGCAAGAGATTTAAGGGGAAAATTTTATTTCTGGTAATGAAGTTACACCAGAATCACAATAACATTGTCATTTTACTTTGTAAAATATCATTCAATTACTTTTCAACACGTATTTCAGTGAAATCTCAAAAGAATTCTCTGAAATATCCCAAGACATGGTTGATGCTGCATAGAGAGCTGCAGCCTGTGCAGTTAATGCTGAAGATCAGATCTATAGGATTAAAAGAGCTTGAATTGGTAGTTATTTACTGAAAACTGGAACTTCTGTCAAAGGGAAGGAGGTTTTTTATGATGGAAGGCTGTTTCTTGCTCTTGGCTTACACTGTTTTATATAGCTTCTTTGTTTTCCTGTGCTTCATTAGATGCTGTTACTCCCAAAGGAGACACAAACAATCTTTGTCTTCATTGGCGTGCAGGGGCAAACTGCCAGGACAGTCTTTGAAAGCAAACATTAGAAGCTGTTGTGAGGAAAACAGGAAGAGCTGTGAAAGTAAACAGTTAGAAACTCCACTGCAAGCGTAACCGCGAGGATAGGTGTCAAACCAGGAGTGCAAAACGACTCACAGAAGCTGCCCTTTGTAATTCCTCACCATCTCCTCAGAGCTCCCTGACAGCGATTTGTGTTTGCCTTCGAGATCTGGCCATGGTGCTGAAGGGTTTGGAGGAGCACTGACATGGGTCTTCTCAAGCTCTCAGTTCCTTTGAGCCCACCTTGGATGCTTTTGAGTTGTTTCACTTCCAGTGTTTGAAATTTTGTTGTTCTAAGTTGCTTAACCAGAAACAATGTGAACAAAGAGGTTAGGACACCAGGCCTTTCATCTGTGCATTGCTAGTTAAATAGCAACACAGTGTGGAAGCAAACAGAAGGTTTTCCTGTCTCTTGGCTACTGGGTAAGTGATGCACTATTTTTGGATTAACACAGTTCTGTTTCTGGTTTAACCAAAGATAAAACATCAGAATGCTGAAAGAAATAATATTAACTATTGTCATCTTCACTGGAAACTGTAGGAGAGAACTTCATGGTGAACTAGACTGGAACAAGGTGGGGATCAGTAGTAATGTTGTGGATGAAGATCCATTCTCCTTTGTTTGTTTTGGGGTGCTGTGCATGTGGGGTGTCCCTTGAAGGTCTGCTATGTTCCATCTGCTCTGTGTACCATAAGAAACTATATTCTGAGAAATTAGTTGCTTGAGAAATAACTTGTACTATAGCAATATTTTTCACTCCATGTAGGCCTGGAACCTTTTGCTAATGCAGTGAAAAGCCAGTATTTGTCCCGTAAGCATTCCTTTCTCTGTCAAAACCAAAGAGCTCATGTGAATCGATGCAAACATAGTAGTGACTAGAAAGAAATGCATGACAGCAGAGCACAGCAGTGGCAGCAGAATCCAGAAGTTCCCAGGGGAGACGTTGGGCATTGCTGCTCTAGGTGAGAACAAGAGCTGCAGCCTTTTCCATGGGTCGTAAGGAGTCCATTACAGCCAACTAAGCAAGTATCTTAATCTTTATACAGACTATTAAAACACATTTTGTAGGGTCTGGCTTATGATAACATGTTTTAGAGGTCTAACACTTTATACCTGAGGGTGTCAGTGCACTTTGCAAGTAAGAAGTCTTCTTTCTGTGTGTTAGATAAAAAGGTGAAATGACATCTCTTACAAGAGCTCAAATTATGTCCCAGGAAGGGAGAGTGTTCTGAAGATCTCAGTGAGGACAACAGAACTCCAGTCCACACAAAGTAACTACAAGCGGAGAAAAACCCACCGACCTTTCCATATGTTTCTGGTGGCTGACGTATGGTCAGCAGCGTGATTTAATGACGTCCTTATGGACTGCAGCTTTGGATTTCCGAGCTGAAACGAGCGGAATACAAGCCCCGTGCGCAGTTTGTGGCGCTGCTTTCAGACTCCCTCTAGTGGGGTGGTTTGAAAGCGGCAATGCGATCGCAGAGCTTAAAAAAGAAAAACGGATCCAAACTACAAATACCAGCGGCTCTCAGCACAGTTGAGAGAGGACCCAGGACACGCCTCCGAGTTTTATTCTAGCAAATATTTCTAAATATTTTTATTTTTCCTGCATGACTTTATGTTTCCCGGGGAAAACAGAGCTTTTTGAAACATTATCTCTGGATTTACTTTTCTGGTTTTTGCTGCTTTTGTTTTTTTTGTTTGTTTGGTGGGTGGCCCTTTCTACCTCATAGCAGAGTGACAGTGAAAGAAGGACCCAAACCTTTAATCTTGTTTTGAAGCGGATTTAGCAGAAAGCAGCTGCAACAGCCTGGAAATTACCATGGAAAAAATCCTGAAAACAGAACTGAAAACTTCTGTTCTGAAGGCATTTGGAAGCTCGGGAGGAGGATACATTAGCCAAAGCCAAGGTTATGAAACAGACAACGGACGAGTATTTGTTAAAATCAACCACAAACCTCAGGTTAATGCTAACAGATATTTAACTATTAATATTATTGTGTGTAGAGACCTTTTTATTTTAAAAACATCTGATAGTTAATAATTTAGAGTTCTGCATTTTCAGGCTGACTTCTTTATTCCAGTTTTCCTTTCAGTTTGCTTTTAAAAGCTGTATTCTATTTAATATCAAGGATTAATGCGCTGGTTTGGTTAATGCAAAACAAGGTATAATGTAGTGTGATGTGATAACCCTCCAGAACAGGAATTGGCATTGCAATATATAACAAGGAGAGCAGGTACAGAGCTGTTATTGTAGTACTCGGAGTTTGGAAAAGCCTAAAGCTGAAATTGCATTCACTGCATTTCTTTTCATGTTTCAGCTGGGAGGATTGAACAGTGGGAGGGAGGAAACAGTGTGTCAGTGCTAAAACTCATGTAGTATTTTTAAAGCTACAGAGGTTTAAAGCTTCCCCTTTGCTTTTTATGTTTCTAGCAGTAAGATTCTTGCAAATTTTCAGACCAAGCTCTTGACTTTTCTATTGCTAAATGAATACTCAATTGCTTTTTGTAACACCACAGTGCATCAGAAAGTTACTTTATCAATATCAAAACTAACCTAAAACTGCTCTGAAGAACAGCATCTGTACTTCAGAAATGCAGAATACAGGCTTCATATTTGTACTGTCATCTCCATCTGGTGGCTGTTGACCTGCATGGAAAGGAGAACCAGATTAAGGATTTTGTCTTTTACCTCATTTAGTCATGGTCAGCTGAGGTTTTAACGGAGAAAGTCTTGGGTATTATCCTCAGAGATACTGTTATGTCTGAGTAGTTTGGTATCTCCATAAGCAGCTGAAAATTCTGGTGAAATGGGAAGTATCCTACTACCCTGGAATGAATTTGAGGAAAAAAAGATGTTGCTGCAGCTACGTTCTTTTACCAAGATCAATTAACTCCTTGTAACTTTGTAAACAAGGCTGTTTTTTTCCAAAGTAAGTATTGCAGACATCTATAGTTTAGCCCAAGGATATTCTTATTCCTTGACAGGCTAGAAAAATGTTTGAAGGGGAAATGGCAAGTTTGGAAGCTATTCAGAAAACCAATATTGTGAGAGTGCCTCAGCCTATTAAAGTGATTGATCTACCTGGAGGAGGAGCAATGTTTGTCATGGAGTACCTAAAGATGAAGCACCTCAACAAGTATGTCTGTACATCTCTATCTTTTTACTGTCTTTTAGGGCATATTTTCTTGTATCTTGCAGTCAATCAGAAAGCTTCATGAGAAGAACCTCTCTATTGACTCAGACTTTGTCAAGATCTGTGTTTGTGCGTGTGTATGTGTATGTATTAAAACCCCACATATCTGCATATGTGTGTACACTCCTTCTCCATATTTTGTTCTTCCCTGACCCTTGACCTGCAGTGCTATCTTTAGCCTAGAGCTTTCTGTGCTGGTCCACATGTTCTGATATGCTACCAAAGTAAATGGTATAATGGCTGAGTTGAGCTCATCTCTCCCTCATGAGATTTTTCATTTCAGTTTCCCTTCCCAGTCTATCAGTTTTCTTTAAACTTAAAAGGCTTCTTGTGTCTTTGAAACCTCTATATATAAGATTATACTTATTCTCTTAAGTATAATCTTCAAGTATGATTGAAGTCAGTCAATGAAGTCAAAGGCATTAAGATGAGGAAGAACTAAATGGATAGGTAACATGAAGGTCTATTTTGTCCAGCTACCAACCCGAACATGGAATTCAGGAGTCACACGCTCCTGGACATAGGCTTTTAGAGTTAACTGCTTCGTTCCGGGCCTCTATGGGAACACTTCTGCTTCTGGCTCTTCTGACAGTTGTTTTGCTCAACCTATTTATTTTTTACTGGGAGAAAAATGGCAATTCAACAACTTCCCCAAACGGTCCATTCTAGTCATTCTAGTCCTTCCCACAGTTTTTTTAGAAAGGATTTTCTAATGCCTAAACTTAGTCCTCTGGGTTACAATTTTAAACCTATTATTTTCTACCCATTCTGGGCACAGAGAAGAAATCAGTTTCCTTGCAGTCCTTGTTCAGGTATCAGTGCAATATTTTAACCGGTTTTTTAGTTGTTTGTGTTCTGCATTAAGCAACCTCAGCTTAATTCTTGAGCCTTGAACCTATGGCTTCTTTTCAGACTTACCATTCTTAGTGCTGTTCAGCTGATCTCAAAGTATGAGGCCCACAAGTAGGTACCATCTTCTATTTTCTGCTTGTTAATGTGGAGCTGATAAGAATTACTTGATCTTCCTGCACTCTGTGCTCCTGTTTATACAACCTTGTGTTCTGTTTATCTTTCTTGCAAGAGCACTGACTTATTTTCATCTTATTATCTGTTACAACCCATTTCTTCAGAGTTGTTCAGTCATTTGCTCCCTGTTACATACTTGCAAAGTTGAATAAGGTTCTAGTTGCCAAATATGCACTTTGTCATATTCAATTGAGCTTTTTCCCTCCCCCCTGTAATGTTTCACTAGTCTTGTTTCAGTTTTGTTTTGTTTTTTGATCCTACAGATACTCTTCAAAGCTTGGAGAGCAGATAGCAGATCTTCATCTTTATAACCAGAAACATGGAGAGAAATTGAGAAAGGAGGGAAACACAGTTGGTAGAGTATTGATTTCATATACTAAACCAAAAGTGAAACAATTCATTTGGCTGTGCTACAGTACTGCATTATCATTTTAATGATAATTAAAGTCAATACTGGGACACTATTTTATGAGATATGTCCCCACTGTCCCTATGCCACGCTTCTCAAATGTGCATTATATACAGGAGTTACAGTTACTGTTGTGATTTTTAAATGTATCATTTTAACCTTGACAAAAGTAAATTAGGTTGATTTTAATTCTTCATTTTGTATGTACTTTGTGGTATAAAAGTATGTGGATGCTGTAACTTAGTAAGAAATAGCTCTAACATTTGATAGAGCTTTCAACATTTCATAATTCAAACTGAAAATATGGACTAACTGTCTTTTTTTAGTGTCAGCTAAACCTTACAGTCTCAGGTACCATCAATCTCTTTAAATGTTCTTGACTTTACAGACATCTTTTTTTGTTAACTGTTGGTTTAGACAATTAGCTTATTACAGAATAAGATCCCAGTTAGTAAACACATAAATAAGATCCTCTTTAAAGGTGTTGGGAATTACATTTTTAAACTCAAATATGTAGCAAAACACACAACAATTTCTGCTCCTTGAAGACCACTGTAATTGAGCAGTGTGAGGCCATGAGCCATTTTCTGTTGACTTCAGTGAAAACACCTTCTAATCATTCTTTGGAAAGTGGTTTGAGGTATAAATGAAAAAATACAAAGGAAGCAATCAAAGAATTATTCTTTGAGAGCTGTTAGTGTTAAAATGTGATCCACTGGTCTGTATCTGTACCTTTCCCATGGCTTTGGGAATGGACCCTTGCTGGTAGGTGTATTGTAATTATTATTTTTGAGTGAAGAGCAAATTGCTGGTGGGTCACAAATAATCTATGAACCAAAAATAAGCTGTGTTTAATGACAACATCTTCAAGTGCTGGAATAGCAGATTGCAAATCTAGTCTCTGGAGTCTGTTCCTGAATGTATAACACATTTATCCAAAGAGAAGTCACTAACTGTGACTAATAGTGCCTCCATTGCCATTCAGGATCCTCAAGCTTAAGAGAGTTCTTTCCATCTTTAGAGAGGATTGTGATCATGAAGCAAGTGTAACTTATTGCTTTAAATTATTTTGTATGCCTGTGCTCTGAAATTCAGTTCTGTGTTTGCAAACTTTGCTATGTAAGGATCTCAAAAGTCCCATTATTTATTTTGTTTCTCAGGCAAAGGAGCTGGTCACTCTGAGTCTCAGTATGTGGATAAGTTTGGATTCCATACAGCCACTTGCTGTGGCTACATACCACAGGTGTGTTCCGTGCCTGAGAAAGCTAATGTGTACTCTTCTAGTTCTATAAACTCCTTTTACAAAAGCTTGTTTCTTTGGCCTTTTGCTTTCATAGTTTCATTCTGACCTGAGAGTGAAGGGAGTATGATGGCTGGTCAGGGTGTGTGGCTTGCTGTGGTGCAGGCAGCATGCAGACACTGGGTTGAATAAGAACCTGAAATTATGTGCTGGTTCTTTAGCTTGATGATACTTAATAAAATCCCTTCATGTACCATGTCTTGGTTTTGTTTTTTCTAAACACTACTATATGAATCTCAAATGGCAAAATCTCCTGCTTTTAGAGAGCCTCATCATGTAATACATCATGTAAGACATTGGAAAGGCTTCTCAAAAATAACTCATCTGCTGGCTCAGCGACTTGTAGAATTTAATTCTGCTATTTAACTGAATAACTTTCAGTATGACCGACTTTCTACTAACTAAAACTTTTCACCAAATTAGAAACACATTTCCCAAGAAAAATGAATGAGTACTTCTGCATTTCCTGAAAGGTTTTGGAATATAGTATGAACAGCTGAAATCATCTCACCAGAAACTCTCCCTCTAAAATACATTTAAGACACTCAGAATGAATGAAAATAGCCAGAACCTCAACTTATATCTCATGTCAAAGAAGCCCCATGTAAGCATGGAAGAGAGTATCACTCCCAAAAGAACAATCAGTGGAATGTCTAGTAACACTGCATGTGGGTCATATTAACGTTGTCTAGGCCACTGTGTTAGTATCCAACATGTTAGCTTGCTATCTAGGTGTTATTAATACTATGTATATGTTGAAATTCTTTATTACAAACGTCTGTATCATATTTTCTAGGTGAATGAATGGCAGAGTGATTGGCCTTCCTTCTTTATTCGTCACCGGCTCCAAGCTCAGTTGGATTTGATTGAAAAAGATTATGGAGACAGAGAAGCCAGAGAACTCTGGTCACAGCTGAAAGTACGAACCATGTCTTAAATCTGTTGGATTTTGTGTTTTGGGGTTTTTTTTAGGATGTTAGAAAGTAGGAATCAGGGGAATTTTCCAGGTGTTTTATAAGAGATTTAGATAGCTTTTAGTGAACAGCAGTAACTGGACTTGCTTTACAGCTGGTCCAACAACACTGTCAGCTGAAAATAATTCGCATTGCTCTTTCAGTTTTTTAATAGATAGCAAAAATAAACCTGTGATTCAGCACAAAAATTTATTTCTTAGATCACAGCTAATAATAACAAGACAGTAAATGCTATCTAAGAACTTGGTGTTACAAAGCAAGTAAGATTCTGCTGCCCAGGCAGATTTATTTTTTTTTTAATTTTAATTGGTGCAGGCTGACAACTGAGGCTGTGGTTCAGGTCACTCTCCATGCAGCACACAGGAAACACCCAGAAATGTGTTCCTCTGCAAGCTTCACAGCACAAATTTGTTCCTTCATCCTGCTTAGTTGGTACAAATGTTTACTGACGCCCTTTGTGCCATCAAAACCTTTTAATGTAAATGAAATTTATGTTACATTTCTCCTGGCAGTCAATACTATCTACGTATAGAAATGATACTTTAATACTAGATGCTGATACTAGACTCAGTTAAATGATCTGCTAAGTTCTGTCAAAACCAATCAAGAATATTTATTACTGGCTTACAGTTTAAGTTTATACTTGTAGCCATCAACTTCAACAGCACTCCATGAGGACTGAAAACAGGCAGTATATGACCAGCTTAGTTTCTTATATGCTACTTTATTGTATGTAATACTTTCTTCAAAACTCTTTAATTGTTCCATGTTTGTTCGTGCTTTTACAGCTAAAGATTCCTGAAATGTTCCGTGACGTAGAAATTGTTCCTGCTCTCCTGCATGGGGACCTGTGGGCAGGAAACGTGGCTGAGGATGACTCTGGCCCGATTATCTTTGACCCTGCTTCCTTCTATGGCCATTCAGAATTCGAACTGGCCATTGCTGGAATGTTTGGTGGGTTTAGCAGCTGTTTTTTCTCTGCCTATCACAGTAAAATACCCAAAGCCCCAGGATTTGAGAAACGAAACAAATTGTATCAGCTCTTTAATTACATAAACCACTGGAACCATTTTGGGACGGGCTACAGGGGATCTACCCTAAATGTAATGAGAAAACTTCTGAAGTAACCAGATAGGTTTGAGAAATTCTCACATAGTCCATTAGTAATGAACACCCCAGCTTATCAGAAATAACACAAACTAGAAATTAATTGATGGTAAAACACCTGACACATAAAAGGCTTTGTATGCTTTTGAGCCTCACTAAATGTTAAGAGTGATTGTGTGATTTTGAACTTACACACAGTTTCCTAGCACAGATTCATGTGCTGCAGCATTGACTGGGAGGACTCCACTAGGTTGGAAAAGCTGTGTAACACTCATCTGAACCTTACTCTCTGTAGTGTCTCACTTCACAGCTGCTGTGATTCCACAGTTGTTTGTGTCTTGCCACTTCTGCTGCTGCTCCACCAGCAGATCCTTATTGAGAGCCACCATTGTGGAATTGTGATGCTTGAAGTAATAACTAGTTCCTCATGACTCCCCTTGTTTTGTTTTTAGTTTTCTGTCTCTGTTTCCATCCCTCTTCTGATCTCTAGTTCTGTCATCTTTCCTTTCCCATGTTAAGTGTCCTAATCCAAAATTTTTATCAGATTCTATGAATCCGAAAATGAAAACATTCTCTTTTTGATTTAAAGAGTAGACAAGGCCCTTTGGACTGCACTTGGCAAGCCTATATAGTTAAATAATATTTCTAATATTTATTTTAATTTAATGTAATTTACTTACATGCTTTTGTTTTTCTCTTACTATGAGAAATTAAATTACAGTGGTATTTTGTAAAAAGGGTGTCTCTGTAGCTCCTTGATAGATAACTTGTATGCTCAGAGAGTTGGTTGTTACCCCACAAGTTTGATAATGATTTTAGTGTGTTATACTATGATAGCAACATTATTTAAATAACTTTGTAAAAAGATAGCAGAAAGTGGGAGGGAGGCTTAGTGCTTTGGTGCAAGAAAGCATCTGTTGTTGGTGCTTGATGTATTTTCAGTTTTAGAAGGTAATGTCCAGCAGGCAAAGCTAGTCTGTTCTGCCACTGATTGATTATTGAAGGAACAGTGTCAAATTAGATGGCCTCAGCGTGGTTTTTTAATATTTCTAGCCGGTTTATTTTTACAGAAAACATAGGCAATGAGAATTTGGGGAGAAAGCTGTGCAACAAAGATATCAGCATACAATGTGAGCTAGAGTTTTTTACCAAATCGATGTTTTAATGGAAGAAAGCAGTAAAGAAATTAAATGTCAGTGCAGTCCAACAACAAATGCTTATGTGAATCAGAAGATTTGAGTAACCGTGACCAAACTTTTGTGTTTAGGATTCAGATGGTTGTCATGACTAATATCTAAAATACTACATTCAAAAATGCTCAGATATGTTTACACTTTTTTTCAGCTTTAAATGGCTGTGCTGTCAAGTTTCATGAAGTTTAACGTTAAGTGTTTTAATTGATAGGATTAAAAAAATGCATTTCGTTCTCTGTAAATATAATACAAATAATTAAAATTTCCTAATTCCTTTGAATTTGGGCTGCAATTGGGGGAAGTTGTCACAGTGTCATTATAACAATGTAACTGTGGAAAAGTGGAACAATTACATTAGAACACAGTTGAAATTGTAGCTGATAGCTCGAAGATCCAGGTCTGAGAAACAGCAACGTGCATGTGTACTACTATTTATTAATGGTAACAAAAATACTTGTATTACACTGGAAAGTACCTGTGAACTTAAGCTCCTTCTCAAATAAAATACTTGCCTTGTAGAAAGCAGGCGTTTGGTGTAGCTGCATTTTGTGACCGTGGTTCGCTGTGATGAATTTGACCCTGAAGATAAGATATTTGGGCGGAGTTGCTGGATGCTGGGAAAGGACATTTACCTGTCTTAACGTCCTGACCAGACTGAAGTGTCTCCTTGAACTTTCTTTATCATCAGTGGTGTGAAAGGAGCACTTTGGAAGATGACTCGTGCCACCCGTTTCTGTTCGCTGTCTGGTCTGATCCTTCAAGTTCATTTGCTATTAAGTATAAAGGTAACCTGAGATGACTTAGTGTCTGATTTACAACCTGACTTGCCTTTTCTTGTGTTGGCGATGTGTTGAGAGAGCAGTGGAAAAGCAGTGCTGTTATCCGGTAACATATGCAGTATCTGGGGGGAGGTGAGGAGTGGAGGGAGATGTGGTGTGTCTTGGGTTGGAATATGACAAAATACCTTCCTGACAAAGCCAACAGGGAGAAGCTGGCAGGCGCGACAGTAACTGCTGTGCGGGGGCAGGCGTGGCTGTCTGCCCACTGCTTCCCTTCCGTTTTTCCCTGGAGTTGTAACTTTCAGCATTCAAACTTTATTTCCAGAATTTCATGACATTTCCATAATGAGTTGTTGTATGAACGACGTGAATCAGTGTTTTGGCGCGGATACGACGAAGAGGAGAAGGTCCTGGGTGACGGCGCAATCCAGTCGCCTTCCACACTCCTTCTGTAACACCACAAAGCGCCCCGAGAGGCAAATTCGGGACCGCTCTTCCCGGCGCGACGCTCTCTGCTCCCGGCGGCCTGGCAGCAAGGCGGGCACAGCCCGGGCCGCGTCTCCCCCATCATGGACGGGGTGTCGGGTCTGTCGGAGCACAGTACTGCAGCCCGTCCCAGGCACCCCCGAGGCACCCGCCACCTTCCCGCCCGCTCCCTCCCCTCAGCCGCCCGCCCAGCGAAGGGGTGGGGCCGCGCTCCGTCCCCGAACCCTTTCGTCCCGCGCGGCAACCCGTAGCAGGGAGGGCAGCGCGCGGGGCTGGCGGCAGGGAGCGCGCGGCTGTTGCCAGGGTAATGCGCGGGGTGGGTGGGGTGAGGGCGTCGCTCGTCACCCCCGGTGCTGTCGCCGGTGTCTTCGCCCCCACCGAGAGCCGCCCGCTGTGCGGGACGGCCGGGCAGGCAGGGCAGGGTAGGGCCGGGCTGGGCCGGGCCTCCGCTCCGCGCTGCCTCCCGGGAAGGGGCGCGGTGGGCCGCATGGCGGCGGGCGGGGCCGGGCCGTGTGCGGGGAGCGACGGTGTCGCCTGAGGGCCGAACCGGGCCGGGCTGTGTGCGAGGAGCGACGGTGTCGCCTGAGGGCCGAACCGAGCGGGGTGGGGTCGCCTCCGCTCCGGTACGCGGCTCGGCCCCTGGCGGGAGGGGCGGCGTGACGGCTGTTCCTCTGCCCGGCTTTTGCAGGAAGCGCTGAGGGCCGGTCTCGGGCATGGCTTTGGGCGAGATGGATGAAGAGGGGTCGGAGGCGGAGGAAGGCAGGAATCAGGAGCCAGGCGTCATCACTACGAGAAATATCTTGGAGAGTTTCACAGAGAGTCAGGAAGTCAGGGAGCTTATCGGTAACCTGAAGGAAGGCTTCGAGGACCTGGTGACTCGAGAAATGACCACGGAAAAATTCATAGGTAAGCACATCATCCAAAAGCAGCATGTTCTTATACTGCTTAAAAGAACTTATTATCATAGAAGGACTCAACCCCTGATTTTGGATTAGTGATAATGCTGGAACTTTATCAACAGGTAGTTTATTTTTTTACTCTTTGTGCTTTCCAGATAAATTTTCCATTATTATGCAGTGTTTAACTACTGTAAATAAAGCCCCAGATCTTAGATTCAAGAAATCGAAATTCTGACCCGTGTTTAGCCTTCAGTTTCCTGTTCAAATGCAGGCAATAATTTAGTTAAAGTTTGTATGTCTGTCAAATAAAGCTATTTGAATACCTAGTTGTTTAAAATGCATGCACTTTGATCTTTAAAGTGGTAATTCTATATTTTTACTTCCATATTTAATAGGAAACATTAAGGGCAGCTGAATCCATACAGGTCATGTAATTGCTCCTGTGTGGAGGCAACTTGGATCTGACTTAGTAACTAACTGAACTTTTATGCCATATAGTGAAAGCTGTGCTTCTAGATCTTAGCTGAATATAGAGGTGATGTAAGTATGTGTGCGTAGCAGTGTCCTAGGCAGTTAGCCTCTTATAGTGTGCATCTGTGTATTGGATCCAATACACAGGTGATACCGGGTGATTTGCAATAGTTAGTTCCATGTGTCATGTATCTACAAATTAAGTGGACTAGCGTTTTGCAAGTAGTTTTGCAAAAATGGTGAAATTGCAAGAACTTACAGTCCAAATCCTGAGCCAGTGTCTGTGTTTTTGACAAAAAGGAACTAAGTAGGCAAACAATAAATGAGAAAATGTAAAGTTTGGAAATCTGACCCTGCAGAAGTTACTGAGTGTTTTTTATACTCAATTGACTTAACTGACCATTCCATCTGGGGAGGTTAATGATGAACATGTAACAGCAGCAGTAAGAGCACTCATATTTGTGTTGATGAACATGTAACAGCAGCAGTAAGAACACTCATATTTGTGTTGATCGTTTCATATCACAGGTGAAGTGTTAGACTTTGATGGGATAGGAAGGAAAACCATCACTCAAAACATCTGTGTGTGAGAGGCGATTGTCTCCTCCAAATGATCATTTTGCTCTGCCTCTCTGCCTTTCATACCATACGTACTGTCTCTGAGTATTTAAGTTGTATTTATGAACTTCCGGCATGCGTATCGTTTGCCCAGTAAATACAGTGTTAAGATACTTAAACTGGTAGGTACTGTACATGTTCAATACTTGGTTATAACATTTAGTGTCACAACGTATCATTTGGTCCTTGATGGGCAAAGTGTTTCAAATATGGTACGAGGCTAAAATATGTGGGATGTCAGAGCTCAGGGAATAGATTTAATCTGTGTGCAGATAATGCAATAATCATTAGTTGCAGAGCATTTTAATGCAGGCCTTTGAAACATTCACAGAAACATGAGGCTCATTTTTTTTGGTGGACTGTTAGAAACAGAGAAGTTTGGAAGGTAGTTTATTCCGCAACCGTAATTTTGTAGTAAAATTTAAGAAGATCTTTTTTTGAAGTAATAGCGTTAGAAGAACTTTTTCTTCATTTAATTCTCTTCAGCATTTAGATTCAGGGTTTTATTTTAGATTGCCAAGACTGTGATCTGGGAAAAAAAATTGGCAAAATAAGGAATTTGCTGTTAAATCCCACTTCTGCTTGAGAGATATTGCTTTGAGTGTTGATGGAATTTCTTGTGTTCACTAGTTCAGTTATTTATACGCAACTTAAGGCATCACTTCTTAGAATGGAAGTTAGTGATGATCAGGAGCTTGGGCTTCCCACTTGGCAGGAGACAGCCCTATAGTATCCCAGTGGAACTGCATGAGTTACTTCAAGGTTACTGTTGGACTGGCTGGTGTCCTGAAAATGGTTGTGCAGTATCATCCTTCGGAAACTATAGCGCTGCTGAAGTTGTTACCTCTTAAATGTAAGTGTTGATGTGACAAGCAGAGAAAAGGAATATCAGAATTATTTGAGAGAGAAATAAATGGCAGGGAAAGGAGAGATTAAGAAGGTATTTTAGTTTTCTAATTAAAAAGCTTTTTTTCTGACCAAGTATCTAAAATGACCCAGGCAATCCCCAGCACAGTACATGGTGAATGATCACTTCATCACTCTTCTGAAATCCACCTTTCATTTCTGTAGCAGCTTTTCACTGATTCTAGGTTTAAATTGAAAGACTTCTGTTTTTAAAAACTGTAGCAAGTTTTCCATTTGTTTTTGGTTGGGTTTTTTTCCCAATATTGTTTCAATTTGTCTTCCTCAAGTCAGTTCCCAAACTTACGACTGTCAGCAAGACAAAGTAAGTCATGTGAAAATTTTTGAGGGGCACAGACACAGAGGAGCACATAGCTACAGTTTGTATTTGTCCAGGTTTGTCAAAGATTCTTTGTTCTGTGCTGAATAATTTCCTGTGTTCTATCTGAAAATAAAAACCTACCTCTGAGGATTGTGAAGACCACCTGTACTTGCAAAATATTGCTATGCTGGGTTTAGGTAGCTCAAAAGATCAGGTTTTTGCAGTGCCTGTACCCTGTTTCCGTACAGATCCTAGGTGGCAGAACTACACCTCTAAATATGTTCCAGGCATGGGAAGGAAGATGGCCTTGTGGTGAAACCCAGTGTGACCAGGGAGAATGTCCCCACAGCTGTATTGGCCTCGGGGTTGGAAAAGTGTGATGCTATTACACTTCATGATATTGAGATGCCTTTGTCTGTGTGGTTTTTAAAGACAGTCAGTAATTTGACATGCTAACAAACAGAATAGTGTGTACAAGTAAGTGGGGTTCCGTATGGTAACGGAGAAGATGTGAACAGCAAGGCAGAAAAGTGTAAAGCAGCATTCTGGTTACTGTGTGGGTAGGAGGAGTGCAGAGTTAAGCTGCTGTGAAGTGTGCAGCTGAGCAGTTACAGTCTATAGTGCTTTAACATTGTCCTCTGCAGAGTTCCATCATAAATGGTGTGCTGGTAAGTTCTGCTTGGGAAAGGGGAGCCACAAAGAGCAACAAACTGAATAGTTGCTTATTTCATTGAGCTGTGAGATCTGTCCACGGTTTGAGAGACTCCTGGAAGGGAGTTTATGATTCAGTGTAGGTAAATGATGGCATTACAGAAGTGGACAGACTGTATTTTTTGACCTCAAAAGTGGTGGCAATATTTATCTCAAGGATACTGAATTCTTAAGCTAAAGCTGTCTAGAATCATCGTGTATCTCAATGCCTGTAATTTAAAAAGTTTGTTACAGATATCTTTCTCTTTACAGGTATTATGGACAAGTACCAGGAGCAGCCTCACTTGTTGGACCGCCACTTAGGTAGGAATGTCATCTTTAAGTACTTTTTGTGTATATACTTGAAAATCTGTTAAAATAGAGGGTCCATGTTTGCATTACAAGATCACTGTGGTTGATGCTACTTATATGACTACTATCTCCTTTATTATTACAAGTATGAGAAACTGTAAGCTAACTGCATGGAGTCTCACCTGTTTTCCTCTCCTTTCATCAGAGTGGATGATGAATTCACTGTTGGATATAGTACGGGACAGTGGTTCTCCTCCTCTGCTAGTTCACCTGGCTTTTAAATTCCTTTACATCATTACAAAGGTAAGCCCCCCCAAATTTAACATTCCATAACTGAATTGTATAAGTTGACAATATTTTCTTTGTTGTTTAAATAACTTTTAAAAAGCTTCATATTTTCAAAAATGCAAAAATAAGTAGCTAAGTAATGCAGTGGACTGATTTAAACTGTTCTGTGAAAGATCTTCTTTTATCATTTTCTTGATAGCTTACTTTATTTAATGATCTAGAGTAGTAAAAACAAAGGTCTGAAGACAAAAACATTGCAGACACTGAGTTACTGAGTGATAAAAAAAAGTCATAATGTTAAAGAGTGATGAAGAGTTAGCTGGATTGGGGAGTTTCCATCTGAGCATAAGAAAACGTGTTTTGCCTGTGAGGGTTGAACACTGGAATGCATTGCTCAGAGAGGCTGTGGAGTCTCCATCCCTGCAGATACTGGACATGGTCCTGAGCAGCCTGCTGTGGGTGACCCTGCTTTAGAAGGAGAGTCGCACTAGACAGTCTGCGGAGGTCCCTTGTTTTAAAGAATTATCATTCCATTCGGTCTTAATAGAACTGTTTCAGTTGGAAAAGACCTTTAAGATCATTGAGTCCAGCCATTAACCTTACACTGCCAATCCCACAACTACACCATGTCCCTAAGCACTTCAAATACATCTTTTAATAAGTTTGTAAAAATGCAAAAATCTCAGGGTATTTAAAACCTTAATTCATATCTTCGCTGTTCTTATGGCATGAGGATCATATACAAGAAGCTTCTCATAAGGTCTTTCCTTATTCCTCAGTACTTGATGATGCCAGGTTTACTAAATTTTGAAATGTTCTGTTGTAGGTGAGAGGCTACAAACGTTTCCTGCCACTGTTTCCACATGAAGTCAGTGATCTACAGCCTGTTTTGGATATGCTTGTAGCCCAGTATCCAAAAGACTCTGAGGTGAGCTCTTGCTATACTTCTTTTAACTTTCATGTCTCCAGCAGAAAAAGCTAATGAACAGTGTAAGAAAAAAATCTGGAAAAAAAAGTGATACCTTTTTGTTTGTATGATACCTGATAGCCACTCCAACAAGCAGTGATAACCCCCGTCTGGTGGTAACTGAACAGCTGGATTTAATATGGAAGTCGTCTTGTCAGAGGAGAAATGCCTTATTGAAGGAGAAGTCTTGTGTTTTTCTTTCATGGGATATGTTCTAAGGATTTAGAAGTCATTGCAGTAGAGGTGCAAGTAAAATATTTAGCCACTTATATAAGGAAACAAATTAATTGAAACAACAGTAATAAGAAAGGCAGTGAAAAATACTGAATTGAAAAACTCTCTTCCTGCTCCGCACGTATTGATGGTCATGTTTAGTTTGAAGTCATGAAAGTAAAATCATAGGAAATGGAGTATTTAGTTTTTATGTATTTATTCCTATTTCTTAATATAGAGAGACTTATCTTCTAAACCTTAGGGCTTTATCAACGTTGGTATGAGGACTTCTATTTTGATGAGGAAATGAAAATAATAGTTAATAGTTAAATTTCCTTGTTTAATTTAATAACATCACAGAATTGTTTAGGTTGGAAAAGCCCCTTGGGGTCATCATGTCCAACCATTAACCCTACTCTACAAGTTCACGCCTAGACCATGTGCCCCAACACCACATCTGAGTGATGCTTAAACACATCCAGGGATGTGCCCCTCCCTGGGCAGCCCATTCCAATATCTCACCAATCTTTCCATGAAGAATTTTTTCCTAGTGTCCAGTCTAAACCTACCTTGTTTCAGCTTGAGGCCATTCCAATGTTTTATTATCCCTCAGTATCTATCTTCAGATCTGTGAGGGACTTTGTTGGTTTGGGGTTTTTTGTGTTCCTTTTTTTCCCTTTTCTTTTGAAAAGGTGACAGTGAATATTGGAGAAAATTGCACAGTTACAGCATGAGGTATGAATTGCTTGATTTTTGCCTTTTGATTATATATTCCTGTGTGTGGAAAAATAACACAGAAACTCTGTGGGTTTGTTTTTTTTTTTTTACCTGTTTGTGATTTGAAAAAGAGTACAACAGTGCTTCGTTATGTGTCCTGATTTCAGGTTTTATCTGGCTGGGAATGTTCTGATTTGAAAATATATTTAGCAAAGAATTTTAAAGCATGAATTGAGATCATAGAACCATAGAATGTCCTGAGTTAGAAGGGACCATGAGGCATTGAGTCCAACTCTAAGATACCATAGTTCATATTCTCATATTTTTGAATAAGGAAAAATAAGAATTCCAGAAGACATTATGAAGATAGATGGATACTACGAGAGATCATCATCTCTCATAAGTAACAAAAATCACGGGTATGAAGACGATAATTGTATTGCTACTCTGAATTAAAACAATTTCTTAATAAAAATTATAAATTCTGAGTGCTTTGCTGTTGCTATACAACAATGTAAGAGCATATACAGTGTGAAAGTTCCTTCTTGTCTGTTCATCTCTAAAACACATCTGAAGTTTTTCCAGTAAACCCATGAAAGCAATATGTAACAAATTAGGGAGAGCACCATGTTTCTCTCATTTCTGTTACTGGAAACACAAATGGGCTGAGGGGAGTTAAAACCAGGAAAATGGCAACATACAGTGTTCCTTTGGGAAGGAAATAAACTTGTCTAGACTTCAGATTCGAGGGGACGGTCCATTAATTTTGTTAACAGTTTTCCTATTTGGAATCATTTGTACTTCTGTCTCCTTTGGTGTTTCAGAGTGTTCTGGTTCAAAGTTTTCATCTTACTTTGAAAGTTCCTTGGAACTGGTGGGTAGTTTGTGCTCCAGGCACTTTGTTGGAATACATTCCAGAAAATTAAGTATGTATTTTGTTTTACCATTTTCCAGACTTGGGAAACTCGTTATATGCTTTTATTATGGCTCTCCATGATATGCTTGATTCCTTTTGATCTGGCCCGTTTTGATGGGAATATTATTTCTGAGGAAGGACATGCTCGTTTGCCAACAATGGATCGCATCCTTAAAATAGCTAAGGTAAGTATCATACAGTTGGTAATGCTTTCAAACCTGCGATGTTTTTTTTAGGCTTAATCTTTCAATATGTAATAAATTATTATATTTTCAAAATATTATTTAAGCCCATATTTTCTGCATCTAATCCATAAAGAATTTCTCCATAGTTTTGGAATCTTCCGTATGTTCTTTGCTGCTTTAGTGTCAGATGAGACTGTTAACTTGTTTTCCCTGAAGTAATAAACTACCTTATTTTATGCCTGTCTGATGTGAGCACATGCCTTTGATTATGTTAACAGCCTTCAGCATTTGGAAATACTGGTTAGCTTTTTCTGAAAGCTGAGTTTGATTTATATAGGTGATCAGCCTTTTATCAGGATGAGTAACATTGGAAACTATGGCTGCATGAAGAATTTTCAACAAAGATAATAAAGTTTCACTAGGTATAAGCAAGCAGCTAACTTGTCATCCCTTTGAATAAAACTAAATAGCCCCCACCCCTCAAACATCTGCACAGCTTATGCTTTTGACACTTGCAGCACTTAAGCAGCTTACCACATGTAGGCTAGTTGTAGTAGCACAAATATGACTAAGTTAATGTTTCAGTAGAGATAAACTTGCTTTGAAAGGCACTAGAAGGGCAACTTTTGTTGTCTGAGATACCATTTGTCAAATGGAAAACCAATTTTTTTTATCACCTTAAGCTCAGTTTGTATCATAATAATTACGTAATATATGTAATCATAATAAAGTTTATAAGAAAAAATATTTAATTTGCATATTGATGTACAAAGTTGTTACATAGTTGTTATTAAATCTACATGTATGAATTCTTTTACAGTTAGTTTTCTTTTACCTTTAGTGTTACTTGGTTGTCAGTGATAAGGCTCGAGATGCAGCTGCTGTACTGGTTTCAAAGTAAGTGTCTTTTGTGCTTCTCGGCAGAATGGAACAAAGCTAGTTCCCATTTCTCCTGCTGGTTTTCAGTCTGACATGCTGCTAAGGACAGCGTTGGGAGGACTGGAAGTTGCCAACTGTATGTGGGATGTTAAACTTGCTTGAATCAGATCCAGTAAGGTGTTTATTATTGGAAATGCTGGGGTTTTTTTTCCTGCTTGCTAGAGAGGTTATCAGAGTGATACAGATCTTCACTGTTAACAGGATACTGTTCAAATTGTCTTCAAGGGACTGGTTTGTGCTGCAGGGTTTCAGAAAGACATAGGTTGTGTTGCTGCTGATTTTTGCAGTGTGTTCCATGGTAAATAGAGAATTGGTGTCTAATCATTGGTACCTAATCTTAATTACTGGCTTGATGTTTTCTAGTAGTACTTAAGATATGTAAAAGGAAATAGTAATACTAGAATTTGTTTTCTTAAGATCCCTCTTGTCACCTTCTGCATTCCCTCATCCAGAAAATAATACTTCTGTTTTCTTAGGTTTATTGTCAAATAATTCATCAAATGAAGCAGATGTAGGATAATGGAACTTTGTAAATCCCGTTGTTTTACACGGTTGGCGTTCAGGCACCACACAATTTGTGACAAAGGTGCAGTTGTTCTGACATTTTTGGCATCACTTCAGTAACGCTGGTGCTAGGGTGGTTTGTACATTTGTAATAATGAACTTCTGTAGCTTTTTTTTCCTCCCCCAGTGCATCAATGGAGATTGTTTTCGTTTATGATGCATACGAAAATAAATTACAGAGAGCATAGACTGTGCTGGTACACATATACCTTTTTTCCAGTATATGTCACTGTACATTATCCAACATATTCTAGCGGAAGGTGGCTTTAGTCAGCTCAGTTTGTCATTTGTTTTTTGTTTTCTTTTTTTCTTTCCTTTTAAAACAAGCAAACCGTCGATCTTAATGCTCCCATATGCTTTGTACACTAGGGGGCTCTGCCAACGTAGTTTTGCCAGTGTAGCTGCAGGAGCAGAGGCTCTTGTGGGATGAGCAAAATGAAAGGATGATCGTGGATGGGAGCAGTCAGTCTGAACAATAAAGTCGGTGTTAGTGTTTATCTCTGGATTAAGAGGCACAAGATTTATGGGATTAATTATACCAAATAGTTATTAAATATAATATAATATTTAGTAGAGCTGTCTGTCCTTTTGGGAAATAGCTGTCCATGTACTCATTTTAAATTTGTTCCGAACTTTAGTCACAGGACTCAGTACTCTAGGAATTTGTATATAGTGAGTTCTGAATCTCATGACAAAACAAACACTTCTTTGTTTTAGAATTGAGTGGCACGTGGAAATTTCATGAACAGTGGAAAATTTGTGAAGGAGTTCGGGCTAGAATCATAGTTCTCTGTTGACTAGTCCTGTACTTTTTTGATTTACTCTGAAATGTTTCAGAGAAAAACTTAAGTGAATACATGCATTGTTTGAATAGTCTTTAATAAATAATCTTGCCTGTTATATAATTATTTCCATGTGACAGAATGTAGGCTTGCCTCCAAATCATAATTAGGTTTTGCAGCTATTTTGGAGGTGATAGTTGGAAGATGCTTTTCTAGGATTTTTATGTATGTGCATTGGTAATCTGCCTTGTCACAAGTTGCCAGAAGCAGAGGATTTGAGGTGAAAGTGTGACATAGAGTGAATTATTCTTGAGCATTCATATGTGCCTGAATGTGCCCTTTATCATCTTCGCTCCCTAAAAGCCCAGAAATATCCCCAAATAACCAACCGTGATAGTCTCTTGAAGGTACATGCAGTATTTGGAAGCCTTCTGAAGTAAGAATGACAGTAATTTAAAAAGATTCTTTCATCTCATTATACTAATTGAATGTGCACTTCATTTGCACTCCAGGGTATCTGTAAAACTAAATTACTAGTGGAAACATGTATGTAGTAATGTGATTGATTACAGCATTGCATTCAGCAGGACTTTGTGTTCATGCCCAGCTCAGCCCTGGATTTCAGGGGGATTTCATAAGTGCCTTGAACCCTAATGCAGGGTACTGTGTGGGCCTGTTATTAGCAGTTGTCTTCTCTTTGCCTCCATTTTATTTGCTGAATTAAGTTTTATTAAGCATATAAATATAACAAATAAGATGATAGAATAAATTAAGCTGGTTCTAGTTGTTAGGGTGCATAAGGCTGTAATGGGAGCAAAATTACTATTTAGTGTACTTACAGTTATTTAGTTTATTATGAAAACACCATTTTCAAAATAGCCTAATGATTAAAATGCTTCACTAGGAATTAGAAGACCTGGGTCCAAGGCCTCTTGGCCATTGTGCACTTGAATTCACTGCTTTCGCAGCCCAAAACCGTTCTTTAATGAGCGGGCATAATTACTCTGAGATGAGATCACTGTTTCATCTACTTGAAGTTACAGTGTTATGCAGGCAGGAAAACAAAAGTCCTAGGACAGACAGAGAGATAAGATATAGGAGTCTAACTCTGCAGTATGCTGAGTGGGAAACTCTTTGGGGAGGAAGAGGCAGTCTGGGTTCCCATTCCTGCTCTGAGGAGTTTATGAATTTCAAGTGAAGTTTGGAAACATCAGGATCCAAGATTTCCTGTTTTCCAAAGCAATTTACTTTTCACAGGGCAAAGGAGCTGGAGTTTGTTTCATGAATTCTCTTTTCTGTCTGCTCAGTGACATGGTTGCAGTAGGAGGAGATGAAGCTCATCCTTATCTTGCTTCAAGTCTGGAGGTTAGGGCAGTCCTTTGAGAGATTCAGATTTAAACTCCTTTGGGCTGAGAAAGGGTCTAGGAACCAGTTCATCTACTTCGCGGGTTACTTCTCTTACCTGAGGTATTGTGCAAAAGATGACTTTGTCCTTTCTGCTCTGTGATAAAACAAACCACTACCCTTCAGCCAACCCCTGCCCCAAATCCTCATTGTTCTGCTGCTGAACACAATAGATGCTGACTTTGAAGGCAATTGAAGTGATCGCGTCCGCTTGCTGTTTCCTGTGCTCTCTGTATTTAATACTGCCTGTTAATGAGCTCTCAGTGCTGTTCCCCATTGAATTTGTAGGTGTGTGAAGTCACCAGGCACAGCATCTGTAAGCGCTATGAATTGCTCTTTGTGGGCTTTCCCATGTACCTTATTTCCTTTGGTTGCATTGCCAACAAAGATTCTTAATTTAATCTGAACCTCTGCTGCAACAGGACACTTATTTTTAGGTGCTAAGAATACTAAATTAGGTAACTGAAGCAGCTGCTCTAACTGTAGCTTGGCTGGCACTGATGATGACTGAGTATGGGTTTATGGAAGTAGTTAATCCATGAAGAACCACTTTTGCCTTCTCTAAGATAGGTAAAAATGCATCACTTGACCAATCCAGTGTGTTAAATAACAGCTGTTTGACCTTTCCAAACATCCAAAAAACCAAATACAGCACTGATGAGTCCTCTTTATGCGCTGGGCTGGTAACAGTGAAATATGGTGCAGTTGTTGACTTGCACCAGTTTTCAGGTTTGCAGAGTATCTGTTCTTGGTGAGAATGGTGGAGAATCCTCATATTTGTTTCAGCTTTTCAGCAATCTGAACGAATATAATTTTTATGTGGGACCTTTGGAAAGTCTGTTGCTTTACAATTATGAGAAGTCTCCAGAATCCAAGTTTGTTGGTTGGTTTTTGCTCAGAAACAGAAGGGCTAACACAGGATGGGTTGGAGTGTTCCCACCCTCGTCAGTTTAGGAAAATACCTGTTGGAGAATTGTTTTTAGGAACTATGAGCAGTTTAGATAGCAGGAAAAAACATTTTTCAGTAGTAGTGATAAAGTTAGTAATTGCTGTGTTTTGGTTTGTTTCTGTGACAGGTTTATCGTCCGCCTGGATGTCAGGCAAAAAAGGATGGCAGACTTTCTGGACTGGACACTTTCAATGCTATCTAAATCCTCCTTCCAGACCATGGAGGGCACAGTGGTAATGAACGGCATGCTCCAGGCCCTGGTAAATACTCGTTTTCCTTTGAAAGATAGACGATTATATTTTGGATCATATGATACTGCTATGGTAGACCTTTAAGATGAAAATGCCCAGAGAGGTTCCCATTTATTAGAAAAGGATAAGATAACGTACAGGTAGAGTTTCCTCCACAAATTTGGAAAAATTAACTTCCCATGCATGTTTATTTTCTTTAAGTGTTCTTGCCATCCCCAAACGAAAGTGAGACTGTCAATGTAGATACTGATAAATAACTCTCAAAAATGCTTTTAAATAGAAATAAATGCTTTAAATTGGGTATCAGTAATCGCTTTGTAAGTCAGTTTGAGGTTTTGGGGATTATATTTTTATTCTTCCAACAAAACCTTTGAAATAAATTTTAAAATTGAAACTGTACAAAAGGAAGAGGTTGGGCTTCTGATACAGTAGAGGTCTCTTCTAGAACTGTCAGAACTCATAACCAAAATGCAGCTGATTCTTGAAAGTCATATCCCTTCTTCTTCAACTAAAGTATCATTCTCAGTAGTTTTAATAAGACATACTAAACTTGTTAGTGTCTTTCAATAGTCTGAATAAATGCACTATTTCCTATGGTTTCGCTTGCTAATCTGAACACACTTCTTTGTTTAATCCTTACCTTCTAAAGTAACAATGATTAATGATTCAAAGAGCTGAATTCTTAATTTGGGTTTTAAAATCCATGTACTGTGTATGGGAAAAAAAAAAATCTGTAATACCTGAACCACTGCTATGTGATAGCCTCCTCTTGTGCATTCTAAGAATACCTTTTTATAAGCTTTCTCATAGTTTTATGAGCTGAAAAGTGTTAATGTGCATTTTGAAATACTTGAGCAGCAGTTCTGGTATCTGTTCCAGTTTCGATGTCTGAATATATTTGGGTGGAATGGGGCAGCTGGTGCGAGTGGAGCTGTTTCTTCTTGGGTTCTGTTGTCGACCAAAGTCAGGATAGTGCAGGCAGAATCAGATGCTATGCTCTTGGCCAGTCTTTGCACAGGTTTAAAGATTTGCTGGTGTTTGTGCGAGTTTCTATAATTTGCATAAATTTGCAGCTCTTTTAAACAACTGCTGTGAGGACTTGTGTGTGCAGTATGTTACTAAATGTCAAAGCAGAGTTCTGGAACAAGTGTCTGGTGTGTGGTTTGTTGTGTTGTTTTTGTTTGTTTTCTTTTCTTTCTTTTTTTTTTCCCCCTCTAGCAGCTCTTCCAAATCAGAAGATAGAAGAAATGATCTATATTTAGAATGATGTAGGACTTGCTGCTTAAGCAGGAGGAAGCATTATTTGTATGCGTGGCAGTATGTTTCAAAAGACAGAATGATGTTTCATCATTTTATTGTCAGATCTGGAAAGGGAGACTGACTGCCATTCTAGGTGCATGATGAGACCTGTAGGATGTATAATACATTAGTGTTTTGTCATAATTCCTTTGAGTTTGGCTTTGGCTCTATCCACCTGTTCATTAGTGCATAGTAAGCGAAACAGGTGAATACTTAACAAGTAGAATCGAAACTAGAATGTGATACAATATACCTGGAAGCAGGAGCCTGTCTTCTTGCCTTTATATGATTTTTTTTTTTTCCTTGGATAGAAGGTATTTATCAGACCACTTTTATTTGTGTCCTACAGATCATAACTCCTGTTCCATTTGGTAGGTGTGAGCAGACTGAATTTTTCAAGCCTTTTCTTGCCTTCAGTCTTCAGTTTTTAATTTCAGTTACTAGAGTGTAAGCATGAATTATATCATTAGGGAATAAAGGTTTTCAGAACGATACCTATGCAGGTATGTGTGTACTCAGACAATAGTGGAGTAGGAAGTAGTTACAGAATTTAATACTAAGAATCTCGTAGTACATGTGACAATGGCATGTTGTTAAACTGAAAATATCAGCTGAAAATAAAAAGTGTTTAGAATAAGTAAACCCTGTCTCTTAAACATATAAGACTCTAGCAGTCTGTACAGAAACATACTAAGTAATTGCTAAGTGTGTAAAGCAGAACACATCCTCATGAGGGACAACTAAAACTTGTGTTAATGAGCTTCAAAATTCTTTGCCCTTGTATTCCTCCAGCAATTTGTCACTTTACGAGTCAAACTGCAGTTGCCTGAGCATTTCTCTTTGAACAAAAAGGAAAAAAACCCTACTGTTTATGAGTTTCTGGTCAGTAAAGAAAGGCAAGTTTCGGGAATCTTAACAGGTTTCAGGAATGTAACCCACTAGGGTGGGGATAAAATGACTCTCATGTCATCAGATCAGTTTGGAGCTGCCCCTAACAGAATAGGTTTCAGTTGGGTTATGGTATTACGCTGCTTATGGTCTGCATTTAGGAACAGCTTGCAGTGAGATTGGCATGGCAAAACTGTTTTAAAAAGACACGAAACTCTTGCATTTCAATGAACTGAAACTGCAAGTTAGGTCCACAGTGAGTAGTTCGACGTTGCTGCACTTTGATCTGCCTCTTCGTGGCCTTAAGTCTTGGTGATTAGGTATGCTACTGTTTAATCTAACTCAGCATTATGTGTAGAACAAGTACTACTGTTTCATGATTCTTGTTGAAACACGCAGCCTGCATTACATATTTTAATTCCACCGATGCTTTTTTCTTTTTTTCCTTTCCACCTGTCGTCAGTAATATATCATTTCACAACAGGTGTGCACCAGGCAGGAATCTTGGCTGTCAGTAGCTCAGATTCAGTTTTTAAAACTACCGTCTTTTCTGAAATTAACATTGCAGTTCTGAATTAAATTCACTTTGGCTCTCAGATATTTTGCTTAGTTGAAGGACTATAGATGTTGAATTAATAAAAAATTGGTACATTTTTTTATAACACTTGTTTACCTGAAGGAAACTTCTAACCTGTTTCAAGAATCTGCATTTTAAATTCTCTTGGTCTGGAGGTTTGCTTTTAAACCTGCCATTATATCAAACAGCTTTTTAGTTATTGCTGCAGGGTGTAGCACTCCCAGTTCTTGCGTGACAGAGATGTCATCATGTTGAGGTAGCCTTGGGCATTGAAACTTATTAAACCTTATTTGTTTTATAAGTGATTCAGTATACAAGTGTGAGTAATAATTAAAAAAAATAAAACGCCCTGCACAGTGATCTGATGAAACTCGAGAGTCTTAAGAACAGGGCATTTCCCTGAGCTGTCTCTAATGCAAAAGTTATTTAGCAATAGGTACATGCTTATGTAAATTTTGCTCCAGGGAAGAAAGAACTCTCCAACTCCATTCTTTCAGACCCAGAGGCACAAAAATAGAATATTTCCAAATAGAATGTTTCCCAAGTCTCTATATTTTTGGCATTCTCAAAGACTTCGCGATGTTAGGATTGTCTGTTGGCGTTATTTTTTAAAGAAGGTGTTGTTGCTTAGTGGTTTGGTGATAAAGGTGCACAAAAAGCTGTAGTGATAGAAGGAGAAGAAAAGAATTCTTAGATCTGTGGATACCAAGGACACTGACCCCGTTCCGGTCATACTGCTTCTCCTCTCTTTCTGAATGGCATAGAGTATTCTAAGGTCTGATAGTTCTGAGATTTTTTTTCCTTCTCACCAGAATTATTGTGGTTAGTTCACAGTTTAGAAGTTCTGTTACCATAAGACTGTTTCTTTTCCGGTTAGCAGCTTCAAACAGCACTATATTCTGATTTTTTTTTTCTTCCAAGATTTCAAATCTGCAATTTTGGGGAGTCTTGTTAAGATGGGAAGGAACTGTTCTGTTATCTCTCCATGCATTAGTCTAAACTTCTCAGGCTTTCAACTGGTAACTAAATCTTATAAAATCTGAACTCCTTTTGCCCCCTGTTTCACTGGGATCTGTACTGAAGTTTGTCAGCTGAAGAACTGTGTTGATGATCTGTAGCCTGACAAATACATGTGACCTACAGAAGGAGTACTAATTGTGCTGAAGACATAGTAAGAACAAGGGCTTTAGCTAATCTATTTTACCATTAGCTGCACAGATAATGCATTAAATATTCTCTTTCAGATGAATTTATTATTCTGACAGCATGGCCTCCCTCACCTTGTTTACCTCCTCAGATCTGGCCTGGAGGCAGGGATGGCTGATAGCTTTCCCTGGACCTGGGTGTTGTGTGACTACTAGGGGGTGCTCCAGAGTAATGAAAGATATCATTTTCTTCTCTTCCCATAGAGGCTGAAATTATCCTCCCAGTCCATGACTTGGTTGCTTATGACCAGAGGGTAGATTCAGACCTGTGTCTCCTGCTCGGCAGGAAGATAGTCTTGCTACCAAACAGTCAGGGCACCCTTAATGGTGATTTGTATAGCTTGGGGAACATGTCCTGGAGATGATCCTGATTGATAGAGCTCATGAAGGTTGGGCCTAAAGTGGGTTATGCAGACAATTGGAAGGTGTGGTGTGTTTCTTCTATGATTACTAAGAAACTAGGCTTTGTTTTCCTTGCACCATGCTATTTCTAAAGCAAAACCAGACCTGACAGTCGTCATTGCTTGCACACCACTGATTTTCTCTAATTTGTAGGTGGCTTAATTATTTATAAGAGAGGGAGTCACATAGTTTTCAACAGTTCAACAGGTTGGGTAAGTTGGTGTGTGCTGTATGTCCTCATTAAAGTGAAGAGACCATGGCGTAACTTGGATTGCCTGGATACTTCAATAGGCAGGCTCCTTACTTTCAGTATTGTTGGCTGCTGACACTCAGATGTCTGTGCAGGTGGCAAACCAAGCTTATTAATTATTTTGTTTCTATCAGATTTTTTGAAATAGTGTACCGTGGATGTTTTTCTTCCTTCAAGGCAGGAAGTTTAAGCTGAGTACTGTAGGGCTGATTTGTCCTTTTTTCTATGGTTTTTTTTTAATATTTTCTGTTCATGTGTTGTGTAGTTTTAATTTTTAGTATAACCTCTGTAAGCTCTAGGTGTGTAGGGTTTTCCTGAGACAGTAACTTGGCCTTGCATGCATTGCTGTTATAGCACATGCTGGAAGAAAATACACACCTCTGGTTTTTTTTCCTTCTTTTTTTTCCCCCCTCCCCTCCCCAAAGGCCAACATGAGTTGAAGTGCTCTGCTTTTTTCCTCTGAAAAATATATCTACTAAGCTTAAAAGTTGGGGAAATACGAGCTTGCAAATGCTCTTGCATGCTTTGACTCATAAGCAAGTAATGAAAACTTCTTTTCTTGACACTTCTACAATCAGGAAAAAAACCCCAGATGCTGGATTTCCTGCTGTGTTGAGTATCTGAAGAGTGGTTCTGAACAGTTTGGTTATTACCTGTTTACTGCTATAGAAATGGATTTGAAAATAGCAGTTAAACTTTTCTCTGATACAGAGAAATACCGGTAGTAGGTTCTGTCTGTCCTGCTATGTACCTTAGTGGGTGCAAGCAGAGCTTTCAGACATCTGGCATGTTCAGCTGTGTTTATTCCATAGTCAGCAGGTACTGTATTTTACTGAACAAAGATCATGTAAACATTAAGGCCCATTTTTTAAAAAAAATCAATGAATTAGCTTAAACACAGTAGCTATAGTGCTCTTTGGTTAATTTTTACTTCTCCTAAAATCTTGAATCAATAAAGTAAAATCCCTTAACCTACATTTCAAATGATTTACAGCAGTTGCTATGATGATTTTCACATCTGAAAGTATATTGTAAACCCTTGCAGTATTTTGTTTGAGAATAGATGTTTGGTTTTGAATATTAGATACCAAAATAGTTGGTTATTTATGTAGTGAAACTGTTTTAGGGGAACAGTGTGTGTTTCACTTGTCTGTTCAGACAATAACAGAAGTGGGTGGAAAACAGATCTGTCAAGTTCACTGATTTAAATTGGTTCATAGCTCTGTGGGCTGTTTCTTTACTTTTTTAAGAAAAGCCTAACACAAATGTCTTGTATGATACTTGAAGAGTTTTCTCATTTCCTGCTTGTGTGTTGGTTAATTCCTTCACACAGCTTGCTCAGAGGTGGTACCTTCCAGTTCTGTTTTTCCCGAGGAGTTAGAACTGAATTGAAAGTTAAGGATGTTAAAACTCACAGAGAAACTTGCAGAAAAGTGCCAGAGTTCAGGAACCGTGTAAGACTGAAAATGTGTAGATGTTTTGAGCATTCTGTTCCAGCTTTGCAGGAGCTCCTGGACAGTATGCTGAGAAATGAGACCGTAGACATCCCAGTGCATTTATCCAGGGGTGTTCCCAAGGCTATGTTGGAAAGCTGTTTCTCTACATATATCACTACTTTAGGAGTTGCGGAGACAGCCTGTGTGTACCTTAAAAGTAGTATTTGCTTTCAATGGGGCTTTTATACAGAAAGGAGAAGTGAATGTGAAGATAAGCTGCTGTAGAAATCCTGCAGTATGCCCTAGCATCTGCAGTTAACTGGCTCTCCTCGTGAAGAAAACATCTAATAGGTTTTCAGAGCTGAACGGAGGAACAAAGTGATGCAGAAATGAGCTTCTGTATGTTTCAGCAAACAGAAGAATTTTAGAGGCACTGTAAATTTATTTATTAGATCAAAGACTTGCAGATATTCTGTCGTCTTTAGGCTTTTTCATACAAGCAGAGTTTTGTTTTGTGTTAGTGGGATTTAAAAAAAAAAAAAGGTTTTATTTTTTATGTCAATATGGTATTTTAATAAAAGCTATCCTCTACATACACCATTTGTGTTGGTAGTTATTTCTGTTAGCAGTTCTTCTGGACCTGAAGTAGCTCTGTAGCATTACTGCTATGTAAATGTAGTGTTTAAAGGGTGCCTTAAAATTGCTTAGTTACTCGTGAAAGCATTAAAAATCTTACATAATTCAATATATATCATCAAATTCCCCTATGCAGCTTCTAGTAGAGCTGATCAGAAGTACTAATTTAGGATCCTGAAATGCAATTTAGTAACAAAACAAAATAGAATGGGTACATAGCCTAAAGGTGTTTTTATTGCCTTTGTTGCACTTAACCACACCTGCAGTACGGGAGGCAAGTTGTGTCTTTGGTATGTGTGAGAAAGTACATATTTTTAAGGTAAGTCTGTTCTTGTTTAACTCCCAGGCATATTTATTGAGGAAGATTTTTTTTTTTTTTTTCCTTCTGGTGAATGACAAAGCAAAGAAAAATAAGCGACTGAGCAGAGTAGTTTTGATATTCACTAAGTGAACTCAGGAAAATGTGTAGCATGTTTTTGGCAGTTGTTAATAGTCCACTTGTCTCACTGTAGCGCCGGGGCTTAATCTTAGTGGGATATTAAATTGTATAGAAAATTGTAAATAAAAATTGCATATAAATTGTATAGAAAAATTTTTTGGAAGCTCTTTGCTCCTTCAAATCCCACGGCGCAGGAATTAAAGTTTGCCAGTTGGTGGTATATTTGTTGCAGGCCTGCAAGCAGAGGTTGCTGTAGCTGGGTTTGTTCAGTTTAATGTGGAGCTCTCAAAGGCTGTTGGAGAAACAGGGTAAAAGACTCAGGAGTTTAGGCTGTGCTGTGCCCTGCCTGTCCTGTCTGTCAGTATGTGGTTGGTGCTAATAACTAAGCTCACTCCCACGCGTCCGCCTGTCCTGCTTCTTAGCAGTGACCAAAGTGTTGGTGTGTGCTGTGTGCTGGGTCATCTAAATCATGAGCAAGGCTTGGTCAGTTTGGAGACATTGAATGTCAGGAAATATATAGAGTTCCCCTAGTTCTGCCATTATTCATGTTCTACAAATTCTGCTTCATTTTTTAGAGGTTCAAAGCAACATGAGCTGTTTGAGGTAATAGGTGCTGTGGTTGCACCTGCATTGAGCTTGTGTGACCAAGCACTGAGCTGGATGGTTCAGAGAGCTGAGCTGGCTGAAAACTAGTGCCTTCCCCCCCCCCCCCTTTTCTTTCTTTTTTTCTTTTTCATTCTCTCCTAAGGGTTTTTTTGGCCAGCTCAGCTCCCTGAGTTGGCTGCCTCCGCGGCTGGATGGATGGGAGGGGAGGGCTGGGCTACACTATCCTTGGCTTGTACTGCCTTACAAAGAAGTAAAACTGCACCCTGAGCTCTTCTCCTTTTATGCCATTTAAATTAGTAAACACTACAGATTATTGCAAGAACAGTAAAAAGTATTTTAGAACTCCATGCTTGATACAGTGTGCTTTAGAATCTCTATGTTCTCATATCTGTTTTCCCTGTTTTAATTGTAGGCACAGTTATTTAAACATGGCAAAAGAGAAGACTGTTTACCATATGGTAAGTTTGTAATATCCTGATTTTTGTTTTTAAAGCCATTCCAATAAAAAGTGGAAAGAAAGATTAAACTGATAACAAGTAGTGCTGTGAAGAGTGAAATCAACAGGGAAGTTATAAAATAGGTGAAATGAGAGAAAAAAAGAAGAGATGACAGTGAAGGAGGAGCAAACTCCACTGGGAATGTTATATTGGAACAGCTTATCAAAGAATTGGGCAGGTGATCACACTGGCCACTGTTGTAACATGGGAGCTAAACACAGAACATATAAACTATAAGATATGGAAAATATTTTTAGAAATTCAATAGAACATAAGCTGGTTTTATACATATTAGTGATGAAAACTTTGCAGAAAATCTTCAAGTTCTAAAATAAGCACAGGATTTTATAAACCCCAGGTTTAAAGGACCTGCTCTGTACAGGACCCATCTGGAATCATGAATTGATACTGTTGAAATGAGAACAACTCTTCAGTGAAAAGAGATTTTAATGGATACAGTTAGAGAGAGAGAGAGAGAGAGCACAGAGGTTTCTGAACAGCATAGCTGTGTGTTGGAATTATATTCATATTGTGGTGAATCCTGGAATATGATCAGAACTGTCTGCAAAAGACTAGCTTGTTCTTTATGGATGGCAGTAAAGAGAGGTAGGGAAAGGTGATGGCTAATTACAAAAGACTACAAAAGACCTTGTCAGTTTTGTGAAGCTTATCAAAGCACCAGAAATTTGTGAAGCTTATCAAAGCACCAGAAATGTGGTTTCTCCTTTTCACAGAACTGAAGCAATAATGTAAGCTCACTTTAGAATGCTTCTGATTTCACTTAATGGAATTATTTTGGCTTCCAAGAAGAAACTTCATAGATCTAGTGCTGAAAACAGTTTTGTTCTCCCAGTTACTAAGTCTGAGACTGTCACGGTTCAGGGTCAGGACGGCCCCTTAGACCTATAACAGACACTCTCTGTTAACCCCCCTCCCTCCCCAAAGGGAAAGAGAAAGGGAATAAGGGAGAGAGACTTAGCAATTAGAAAAGGAAACTGGAACTGCTTTAATGAAAATGAAATTAATAATAAAAATGGAATATATACAAATATATACAAACCCAGTGTCAAACCCAACCCCCTGATGGTAATTACGTCACCATCATCACTGATGCTGTGGAGCAGGCACCAGGGGAGTCTCGGACTGGGCCCAGCAGCAGACAGGAACTGTGTTCAGGAGCTGGATTCTGGTGCTGGATTCAGGAACACACAGATCAAGATCAAAGGCTGAATGGACAGAGTCCTCCTTGGATGCTCTGAGGAAGGAACTGAAATTGGACCCGAGCCAGCTGAGCAAAGTTGGCAAAGCGGGCCAAGAGGGCAAGGAGAGTGGGAGAGCCTCCTGATCTCTCAGCTTTCTACTGAATATGGTGTATGTGGGCTGGAATCCCTTGCTGGTTGGTTTGGGGTCACCTGTCCTGTTCACTCCTCCCTGCAGGTGCAGCCTTTCACTTTCTGCACCCCGAACATGGTGCACCAGATCCAGCAGTGACCTTGGGCTGCACACCAACCCTTGGTGCTATCTCTAACCATGGGGTGTCATCACTGCTCGCAGCAGACACTGCCTGTAGAACAGGCTGCTAACTTCAGACAGTGCAGTCAGAAGAACTGAGCTGAAAAGTCAAATAACTGAACGGAATTTGTTCTGTTCTCATTCAAACCAGGACAGAGATGCAGACACTTCCTTACAAAACGCCTGAGATATTGGTAAAGATGGGGGTAAGATAATGAAGACAAACAGAATGGAATGACAATGACATAAGTGCTGTACAGCTGGTCAGGAACAGAAAATAGTGAGGAATGTCATTGCTTAGAATAGCAGACAGCACTGTGGAAGCCGTAAGAGGAATAAGTCTGCCAGACAAGCAGAATGATAAACAAGTTAGATAAAATATGATGTTGCACAAAATTATATAATTTAAAAGATTCAGCTGTACAACACAATAGTCATAATTATCATGAAAAGAAGATATTTGGCCCCCAGCATTAACCATGCTGGTAAAATCAGACGTTTTGTCCTATGGCGTATAGAAGGAATATTAAGTATTTATGATAGGCATGCCAGTGAGTAAATTCACCACAGAAAAGATAGAATGCTCACAACTAAGAAGCAGATACATGGACAGAAACTATTGGGGATAAGAAAATGTGAGATACAAAAACTATCAAAGATTTTTAATTAGTACAGATTATAACAGATTTAAGGATCAGATGGGAAAAAAATAGACAAACATCAAAAGAAGATACCGTTTGAAATCTTTTGTAGCATAGAACTTGATTTAAAAATAAGCACTAGTCCTGAAGCCATTTGCATAGGTCTGTAGATATTTTACTGATTCAAGAGTTGGTGAACTTGGAAGAAGCTTGTATTTGTATATTCTTAATTTTTTTTTCTGTGAACATTGATGTTTCTGCAGTCTCTTCCTTGTAAGCCATGAGCCCCTTTAGTTTTTCCCACTGCAAAAAAAAGCAGGTATTGAAGTAACATCGTGACTGGCTTTACCTTCTTATCCATGTGTATTATTTTATTAATATTTTAGTATATTAATCATAAACATTTTTAAAAACTGAGATTTTTAAGTCACTTCCTACAATTTCTGACTCCGAAACAATTGTTATGTCTTTGATCTCTTCATATTTTGAAAACTGTGGTAAGAGACTGGAGGAAAAGGTTTCAGAGAGCTTCACTAGTATGATTCCCTATCAGCAGTGCTTATAGCAAGAATGCTGGGTCCTGCAGAGCCCAAGTTTAGTCTTTCTGAACTAATGACCAGCGTTCAAAACAATCATTATTTGAGGCTGAAAATGCAAAAGAACTGTTTTATTTATTACAGGAATGTGTTTCTTGTGAAAATTTTGACTCCTGGAACTTTTTTCTCATTAATCTGAGATTCTCCTTTTGTCCGTGTTGGTTTGGTTTGGTTTTTTGTTTTTTTTTTTTTTTTTTTGGGTTGTGTTTTTTTTTTTTTCCTTACTGTGCTGGACAAATAACTTTGTTACCTTTGATGTTCCCAAATGAAAGGTTTTGTTGCTGATTGTTTATACATACACAGTATTTCTCATGTCTAAATGTTTATGGACATTCATCATCATAAAAATTTCTGTGCCAGAGGAGTTAAGTTGGTGCTGCCTGAAAATAATAAATGAGGAAAGGGAATGCTTTCTTTGTTTTTAGAAACTGTCTGCAGAGTAAATGAAGTAGATTTCATGACTCCTGGTTCTGTTAGACTACTGAATATTCTTATATCCTGAAAGATACTTGAGTGTGCTACTTCCAGTGAGAATTAGAGCATAAATACTCTGAGAATCTAGTTTCATTATAATTTTCATGATCAAAAGTAGTCCTTTAAAGCAAGCCTTCCTGTTTGGTGGGTGAAGGATATTACCCCTATTTGACCGGTGTCAAAGCTGCTACAAAGTAGCTGATAATGCATTTGCATTTCAGTAATACCTTTTACAAATTAAAATCTTCTAAACAACTTTCAAAACTTTACAGAATGTTCTTGCTGAGATTTTTTTGTAAAACAGCTTTTCTAAGAGTGTTTGTTTTCTTTTACAGCTGCTACTGTACTTGAGTGTCTTGATAACTGCAAGCTGTCAGAAAGTAATCAGATGGTTCTTCGCAAGCTAGGGATGAAACTTGTTCAACGACTTGGACTGACGTTTGTAAAACCGAAGGTAGCAAAATGGAGGTTAGTTTAAAGCTGAAATGAAATTTTAAAATAAATCCAAAAGCACGCAAAACTTCAGAAATATCTAAATCCATTTGACTACTGGCCTTCTGCCCTCTTAACCTCCCCTGAAAGAGTGAGAAAGGAATGCCCACGTTATTTGGGAATGAGAATGTTCTTCATTTGCACCATTTGGAAGAATTAGTTTTCTTCCGCTGTGTTTAGTTTCCTGTGAATTTATTTTTTTTTCAGTTTTGGGATAGTAAACTATTGCCGTGAGAAGCCAAATCTTTGGGCTTTTCATGTTGCACATTACACAAGCAGAAGCCTGTTCCTACATAATGCTTAACTTGGTACAGATGGGAAGACAGTGACCTTTGTTACTGAAGTTGATTTAATACAGTTTTGTAAGAGCGAACATAGCTTTTTCCATTACATAGCTCTACCCTGATTCGATAGAAAGTTCACAGGGGAAAACTGGTTCGCAATCCCACTTTCCTTTTGCATATTAGTCAGGTTTTGGTGTCTGGTTTTACTTATTGCCAGGGGGCAAACTCTTTTTTAGATTTCTCGCACTGATATTCTAAAATTGCAGGCTCCCTTGGTGACTATTTTTATTGTGTTTCTTTTACCAACTTTTGAGAACATCCTTAGGCATAGAAAATTCTTTTTAGGTGGAGAGTGTACCTTGCCCAATGGCAAAAGTCAGTTTAGCATGTAAAGTATATATTTTGTAAGAATGTATCTACACCACGGGCTAAATATCTGAGTGCAGCTTGGTCAGAAAGTAGTTAGGTAGCTTTAACATTTAAAAAATAATTTTTAATGCGTTTACTTTTTTTTTATTTAGGTTTTGGAGATGTTTTTAGGGCATGGGAATTTTGCCTCTCTTTATTGTCAGCAGTGTAAAGTAGGTTGCAGTGAAACAGGAAAGGGAGAGATAATGAAAAGGATCCATTTAAATAGTCTAGCTCTTCTCACCTTGGAAAAGAGACAAGTGGGTCAGGAGGAAGGAGAATGGGATACTTTTCCCTTTCCTTTAAAGCAACCACTAAGTAACTGGCGAGCTGTACACTGGGAGGTGTAGTAACTCGACAAGCAGGCTTCATGACAGTGTGTACCTATTTCAATTGGAACTGAAATCTGAAAAATAAATTAACTGTGTCTGTTTCTTGTGCAGATACCAGCGAGGCTGCCGATCTCTGGCTGCTAATCTGCAAGCTCAGGGCTCAGTTGTGCAGAATCAAATGGTAACAGTTGCTGGTGATGAAGCTGACGATGAAGAAGAATATGACATTCCAGGAGAGATTGAAAATGTTGTAGGTGTGTTAAAACTGCACAGAAATTATTGTAATGCCTGCAAGTTTTGAAAACTAACCTGTTTTGGCTAAGACAGTGATGTGGGTATCTGTTCTAATATGAAAATTGGAAAAACTATAAAATTTCAGTCTGTGCATCTTAGTAAAATATACTATATTTTTGTCAGATGATTTGGCTTCAGCAGCTCAAGTGGGAACTCAGTAATGTAGCTTTTGTTGTAGGGTTGGAATTATTGAAATATGCTTTACCAGTTTTATCCAGTAATATTTCTGAAAGAGATGCCTTTACCCTTTCACGGATAGAAGGATGAATTAAAAATAAAAGAAGAAAAAAAAAAAAAGTTGTGTTACATGAAAGCTAAAGGATTATAGTTGAAATTTTTAACCTGTGGTAGCTTCAAAGGAACAGCATTTTCTTATTAGTATGCAGCCATACAGCAGGTCTTCTGCTAGCTGGCTGGTGGATATGCTGTAAATAAATAGGTAAAAGTTACATTGGAAGACTTTTGCAACAGAATAATCTAATGAACCATTTTGAAAAAACGCTGTGACCTCCATTTTGAATCTTCCACAATAATTAAAACTTCAAATTACCTCTCTTAGAAAGCAGTTCTGACATATTTTTAATTTGATTTCAAGTCATACTTGTGTGACAAATAGAAGAAATCTAGATAGAATTTTTTTTTTTTAAACTAAGAGGCAGTTATGGTAAGAGGAAAATGAATTTTGAACATTTTAAGAAATATTTCTGTTGTTACATGAGAATAATCTGTTTTGTTTAAAAAATTATTTGCAGAGCAATTGTTGGTTGGACTGAAAGACAAAGACACTATTGTCAGGTGGTCTGCAGCAAAAGGGTAGGTTTCTTTTGGTTACTTTAATAAACTAACCAGCATAGAAATACAGTTGGATGTAATCCACAATTGATAGTTTGTGTATATTGTCAATATTCACAGTTACTTCAAATGGCTTTAGCACAGCTCATGGTATAAAGCTGTGTTTTTATCTCTGTCTGATAGGAAATTGGGCCAGTATTCAGGAAAGTTAAAGCTAAGTTTGGAAAGAAACATTCTGGATAATACTTGATTTGAAGGCTGTAAAGCAGCAGTTCTTCAAAATGTATATTTTTTCTCTTCCAGTTTAAAAAAAGTATTTCTGTCTTAAGTTCCTTACTGTGTAGTTTTGAGTAAAAAAAGCATTTTTGTCTTAAGTTCATTGCTGTGTAGTTTTGAGTTCAAGTTTGAGATTATTGTTTTAGCCTAATGGTGTTAGGATAGTGCACTGTCATCTTGAAGTCAGTCATCCTATTGTAAGTTTGCAGTAAATTTTATGTAAGACTTACTTATCACTTGGCTATTTATGTATTTATTTATTTATTTTTCTTTCCTTCTATAGAATTGGTAGAATAACTGGAAGACTCCCAAAAGAATTAGCAGATGACGTGATTGGGTCTCTCTTGGACTGTTTTAGGTAAGAATCTTACTTGATGCTTTACATACATCTAAAACATGTCTGCTTATGAAACAGGAGGACAAAAGTTAGGAAGACAGCTCTAAAAATCTGTAAAATTTGTTGTCCTTCTCCCAGACTTAAAAATATTCTAGTGCATGGAGGTGCTAAGGGTGTTCAATAAAGAAATTGTAATCCTTTACCTTGACCCCATTCTAGAGTAAATTGGAAGGACTGAAGTTGAACTTTGGAAAAATAAAAAAATGCTCATTAACTTGCTACTTTAAAACTTCCTGGTGTGCTCATGTCTTGAGTGTTGTGTGCATCTGCAGAAACATAGCAGAACTGGAAATGATATTCAGAAGGGTTCTGAGGATCACCAGACATAAGAAACGATCTCTATTTGAGGGGTGGCTGAGGGGTGGCTAAAACATCTAGGAAGAAGTGAGGAGTAACTGGGGTATAATAGAGGCTTATGAAATCATGGATGGCATGGAAATGATTGTCCTCTAGATTTTATAGTATTAGAAGCAAACTAAACTAGCAGGTGGCAGTTTTGGAATAAAGAAAAGGTGGTGGTTATTCACACAGCACATGGTTAAACCGTAAAAACTTCTTGCCTTGGGACATTGTGGATGCTAAAGAGTATTTACGTCTGAACAAAAAACATTTTTCTTTTCTGCAAAAAGAATACCCATGATCTGCCAGAGTTTGGAAGTGATTTGGAGAGTGTTGCAATATGCTTGTTCTTATACTAGACTTAAGGCATTCACTGTTGGCCATGCCAGAGAGGGGCTTTTGCGCTGGCTGAAAGTCGATTTGATCCCACATAGCTGCTGCAGTGGGCCTGTGATGGCCTTCATTGTTGGATGTCTCGCTTCTCCATCCATGTACAACCTCTGAAGGACTAAAGTATTAAACAAGCATCATATGCTTTTTTTTCTGTCAAATTGTTCATCAGGTCTCCATTGAGTACTTCAGCTTTAAAAGCTAAACTAGCATTTTAGAGTAAGCTAGTAACAAACAGAATTTCTTTATTGGCAAAAAATATTGGTAATGTTCTCAGTAATTGGTAATGTCACTCAGGTGTAAAAAAAAAAAAAAAAAAATTCTCATATTGGTTGAGAGTACAAATTCAAAACACCAGCTCAAGGGATAGAGCATTAAAAATAAGGTGTAAGGGCTTAAAAAATGGCAAGGAAAGTATCTACTTGGCTGATACTTCCACTGTGTTACTGTGATGAATTTAAGAGGTGCTGCTGATCTCAATTATCCCTGGAGCTTCAAAGACCTGTGCTCACTGTGTTTTCTTTCCTTGTTTTTCAAGTCATAGGGATGAGTAATGCAACTAGTAATTGAATGACCTGCTTTCTTCAGAAACACCTGGGAACAAATGTAGACAAGGACAAAGGGAATCTCTTCTGTATACTTTGTATTAAATATCTAGAGACCAAAATAAAAATGTCAGTTGCTCATCAGAGGCACTTTGTTATATCTCTTGGGATAAGAAGAAGGGATTTCTTGTAAGTAGCTAGATTGAAAGACAAGAGACAGGGAAGAAATAAGTGACGATTTTTTGCAGTGTAGCAAGATGATCAGCGCAGTCCTGCAGGGGTCTGTATGAGCCCTGTGCTGTTCAACGTACTCATAAATGATCCTGTAAAAAAGGTGAACAATGGTGTAACATAAAGTTAGCTAATGTAGTGAAAGTTAAAGGTGTCAAATGTTATATTACTCTAAGATAAGTAACTAGACAGTAAATGACATATGAAATATAATGTCTAATGAATGCAAACTGGTAAACTTAGGGAAAATTGCAACTAGTTGTAAAACAGTCATTACTACTCAGGAAAGAGATCTTGAGGTCACTGATGGTTCTGTCAGAATGTCAGTGGAGTGCTCAGCAGGTGTGAGAAAAAAGAAAGCAAACGGAACGTTCAATATTACAACGAAAAGAAAGAGCAAAACTGAATCACTGGAAAGTGATTTAACTGATGGGGATTCTTCCCAGTGGAAAGAAAAAGTAAGCAGATAGAATAGAGATACATAAAATCATAAATATGAAAGAAAAAGGGAAAGCGATTAATTGTTTACTGTTTGCTCCTTCTCATAACACGAGAACGGGGAAGCATCAGGAAGTGTCTTTTCACACAATTATAATTGCACTGTGGAAGTTATTGCCACAGGATGTTACTGAAGCCAAAAGTGTAAAGGGAGTTCAAAAAGGGATTATATGAATTAAAGGAAGAGTCCCATCAGAGGTTAATAAATATGACATTCTGGCTGCAACCTTTGGCTTGGGTAGTCTCCATCCCGCTGATTGCCAAAGCTGGGAGGAGGCTGACAGGGGAATGGTCCTTTATGCTTTGTCTTTGGCCAAGCATCTGCTGTTGGTCTGTGCCAGAGACAGGCTATTGGGAGAGATGAAGCTTTGATATGACCTAGTCGTGTTCAACATTTTATTCTTATATTCCTGTTCTTAGTTTACTACAAAATGAACTTTTTGCATGTTTACTCATGCAGCTTGCAGCCTTTCTCCTTTTCACTCCTTTATCTTCCAGTCCACCAAAAACTGTGTACCATTTTTGATATTTTTTGTTGTGTTGATTGTGAGTTGCTCTGTTTTCTTTTATGTTTTTTTAAAGGTGTTTGCTCACTTCATAAGCTCATATAATCTGTTATTAGAAACTGTCACTTGAACCATTTTTGCTAGTTAAGAACTATGTTTGGCACTGAATTTATTAGTTATTTTGGGTATGTTCTGGAAATCTGCATCTTTTGCCACTATTCTAGAAAGTTGTTTATCTTTTCTGGATGAGTTTTAAGCATTGTACTCTTCTGTATTGAAGTTACATTTATAGTGATAAATGGGCTTTTTGCTTATTTATTGTGTTTATAGCAGTATTAATGTTCAATTTGTCATGTGTATATTTTAGAAGTCTAGCAGGATTAATAACGCAATAAACACGCGGTTGTTTGGATTATCTGTCTTCTAAAGTGTTAGGAATTCACCATGAAAAATGAAATCCAAGAAGGAAGGGCTGGTCTTAACAAAACTTGTCTTTGTTCTAAAATTAGTTTCCAGGAGACAGACAATGCATGGCATGGTGGGTGCCTGGCTCTGGCTGAATTAGGCAGAAGAGGATTGTTACTCCCTTCCCGAATTTCAGATGGTGAGTTGTAGTTGCTGAAGTTCATGAATTCACAATCTATATTTATTAGAGATTGAATGGTGGCACTCGAGTGGAATTTGCTGATGTAAGGGTGCTGAATAATAACTATAGTATTGAATTCTAGAGGAAAAAAATACACCTATGGGGATATTTCAGGTACATCTGTCAAAAGCATTACCTTGGGTGTGCCTTTTTTATGCTTAATAAACTTTGCTTTCTAAAATGAAAATAGTTTCTTGGGTTTTTCTTGTTTCTTCCTCCCTCCCATGTTTCTTTGTGCAGTTCTATGAAAATAATTCTGAATGTCTTTATATTGTGTCATTATTTAAAATGAATATATTAAATAATTGATGGCTAACTTGTACTTTAAAGCTGGTAGCTTATGCTGTTTGTTCCTGATTAAATATCAGAGGCCAGTTTTGCATAATTTTTACATGAGCTGTTTAAGTTTGTAATCGGTTTTTGAAATAATCGGAATGGAAAGAGAAATAACAGGGCAGAGGAATTGTTTCTGTGTGTGTTCTGTGTGTATCAACATACACCATAGTACAGAGATATCAATGTGAAAGTAGCAGCTCTCTGTTTTGTGATTCTGGTCAAATTTTTATAGATCTGAAATGACAAAAGCATAATGCTTTTGTAGTACCCATCCGTTATTTGGCACTTCTACAGCAGTCTCTTGGGATTTATGTTTTTTTTGACCCCATCTGGTACTCCTGTGTTGAACAGAGGAGTTGAACACTAATTTTCAAAAATGTTTCTAAACTGGTGTTTCATACTAGTAACTTAGGTTGCCAGATTTTTTCTGTTCTGAAGATCTGTTGCGTGGTTCTATAAGAAACTGTAAAATATGGTATTTAATAATAGGGGTTTTTTTGTCTTCATGAAAAGAATTAGTGTCCGATACATTATCTGTTTTGCCTGTGAGAATTCTTGTGCAGCTCGCCTTCAGTTGGTTTCTCTTTTCTAATTACTTTTGGCCTTGTATGATAAAGATGAAACGGTTAAAAACTCCTAACTTTAAGAATGGGAAGTTATCAAAAGGTGAGCCTCTCTTTGAACTCTAATAAACCCCGAACCATACACTTCTATCAAGGAATTGGGATAGCCTCATGTAATAGATTTTTTTTTTTTTTTTAGTGTAAACTGGAAGTTTCCTGCAAGTTTGACATTGTGCAGGACTGCAGAGGATGGGCTCTGCCAGTGCTTTGACCTGTACTATGACACTGTGTGTCTTCATGTTTTAGCTTGAGTTTTCATGTGTGTAGAATGGGAATAATACTTTCATCCTTCCCACTCTTCTTTTTCTGCAGCAGTAAAATGAGAATATATTGCTGCCTGTGAAGGTGATTTTAATATACAGAGGTATTTAATTTGTCAGTTTGCATAAGATGTAGCCTTCTGTTACTAGGGTGGAAGGATATAAAGCTAAGCTAGGGGCAGAAAGCGGAGAACACAATCATGGCAGCAAGGTCTTTCTGGGAAAGAGCCAGGGAGAAAGGTCTAAGGAAAAATAATTTCAGGAGAACTGGAAGTTTTTTAATAAAACAGTGCTAAGAATTCCAGCAGTTGTTATACAAGAAGATGGATAAGAAACCCAGTTGGAGACTATCTTGACTGAACTGAAACTCCTTTGATGATCTGGTACTTAAGAATGAATATAAAGAAGGCAGAAAGGTATGATATTTCAAGGATGAGTAGAAGAGGCTAGTCTGCATTTGTAGGGATAGAATTTGGAAAGATTTGGATGGAAGATGATATGCAATCCAGTTACAGATTTGGTAGCATGTCTGTAAGCTTGAAGCTTTAAACTTGGCGTAGAAAGAAGCTCTTGTTTCATCACATACTGATGTACAACTCAATACATAATACTTCCTTACTGTACTTCTGTTGTAATTTAATTGGATGTTTTCTGTTACTGTATTCCCATTATTGAAACTCAGATTGATATTCTGGTCTTTTGATAATCTAGAAGCTTTTCTCTATGAAAATTAGATTAAAGATCAATGTTGTTCCTCTTTTTTGTTTCTTATCCCAAAAACTTAACCTCTGTAATTTACTGATTAGTGGTAAACTTTCTACAGTGCTCTGAGCTATTAGCTGAAAACACCAGAGCACAAAAAAATGAGAAGAAAATTCTGGGAACTCCACATTACACTGAATGCTGCTCTGCTTCCTAGCATGCCTACTTGCAATCTTCAGGCAGGTGAGGATGTTTCTTACCTGAATAACACATCAATGAGAAATGCATACCCATAGTTTTAAGTGAATAATGCTTAGTCTGGGTTTTTCTTAGGCTGTGCAGCCTGTGCAAAATTATAGAGGGTGCTTATGCAGTGGAACGGCTGGTTTTTTTTTAGTTAAACTTTTGTAGAGGTTTGGATAAACTGGACAGCAGCTTTAAGACAGAGGGATTCTCAGATTTGTCATATGGAGCTAAAGTGCAGATGAATTATTTGACGTAATGAACTCCCATAACTGATGGAAGCTCCTTTTTAGAGTTAATTGTCATTCCATGCCAAATTCTGCTCGTAAATTGAAAATTTAGCTAGCAATTTCTTTGCTATTTTTCCTTCAAAGTAAGTGTTTACAGATTATGTAGTGAATGCATTTGTGTTCATTAATGACTTTCCATATATTTTAAGTACAGGTAACAGATTTATTTGAAAAATTGCAAGTTTATATACAGAGTTATAGAAGCAGAAAATAGTCTTTAAGATGTATGTAGAAGCACACTGAAAACTGATCATTAGTGATACATGGATACTGAAATAAGACCTTCACCAGAAGAGTTTCTCAGGTGAAAATAAATTATATAAATAACCTTTTAGGCTTAAAGGTTGAATGTTGCCCAGTGTCTGTTTAACCTCAGAGGATTAGACACCTAAATTGTTTAGATCTTCACATTTTCAGTATTGTTTTCATAGTGGTTCAGTTAAAGCTGAACATAAACTGCGTTTGTTAAATTGGTGCAGGCTTGCTTTGGTTTAACTTGAATCTTGCTCTTAGTCAACATCAGAAAATCTTTGCTTATACAAGGTTTGGATCAGTTTGTTTAAACTGGCGTCTGCCTCTGAGTAACAAAATTTGTCTGTTGTTTTGTATTATGGCATAATGACAAAGTGCATTCGTACGCAAAACCGTTTTTACAGTAAATCCTAAACAGCCAGGTTTAATCTTAAGCTTATTTAAACTACTGCACAATGAAATCAAGGTTTTCAAAGAAGAAAGACCCCAAAAAGCTATTAAATGAAATTAAGACAGAAAAAGACTATGACAGTATGTTAATGAACAATATTGTTTCTAGAGCTTAAACATCTTTTAAGAAAAGAAGTTGTAAAAGTTAATTTACATTAATACAATTGCAAAAAACTTTGAAGATTCATCTAGTGTACTTTGGCTTTAATAATGAATGCAAAAATTCACTCATCAAAATCCGAGCTCATACAAGGGAAAGTTCAGTTACTTAAAAATATTAATATAAAATTATGAACATTATTTACATGGTCATGGACCAAACCAGTAAGAGGTGTTTTGTAGAAATTTTATGATGCTGCTGGTAACTAGCTTCTGTGACCAGAAACTCATTGGAAAGTGAAGTATTAAGATACTCTTGTTCTCTTCCTTAAAGTGAAGACTCTGCTACAGTCATTTGGCCGTACTCTTTTTGTGCCTTGCTGTGATTTTGCTGATTCTTTTTGATTTGTCCTTTTTTGTCCTTTCACTTTTTGATTGCACTGTGTATCCTGAGTATCGGAAGAATTACGAGTAGCTTCTGTACAGGAAGCCTTACTGTCCTGAGGACTCTGCCCTTCGTTGTCCATTCTGACCGTGCTTGGGCTGTACGCAGCCAGCTGACAGAGAGCTACGGCTGCTGTTTGTTTCTGTTCATCACAACTGTCCATTATTCTTAAGTCTTGAGCTTCATTACGGTGAACTGGGAAAGATTTGTCACAGGCACTGTTAACAGGGTTCTTGGGGTTACATTCATCTGCTCCAGAGGTTTCATTTTCAGTTTTTGGAGAAGTGGCAGCACCATTATCGTGAGGTGGACTGTGGAATGATGTTTTCAGGCTTACTGTGTTACAGGAATCTTTTACCGAGAGGTTCAGAGGCATGTCTTGCAGTTCTAGAAACTTCTGACTTTCTGTTTTGGACGTGTTCTTGTACACGTGCTCGTGAATAGGTCCTGCGTTTGCGTCAGCCTTTTTTGAAAGATTAAGGGGAGCTATCCCTGTGTCTTCTTCCGTGGTGGACAGCGAGCCTTCATTGCTATGGCATTCATTCTGTGTATGTGAATCTTCATCAGTGACGTTAATGCTGCAAGAAACGAGAAGAAAAGATAATTCACTCTCAGTTGCTCTTTTAAATTGGGGCTGAGGAAGTGGGTAGGAAGAAGAGGAAAAAAAGCCAGGCTAGAAGTCTGACAGTTTGCTTGTGTCTCTCAACTCCCTCAAGTCCCTTTCACCAAACACATCTCTGTAATACAGAAAATTTCTGAAATACACAGACACATGCATAGTAATGGTGCTGGAAATGCCTGATACACTTAAGGATAATGAGTGGTCTACTCACTATAGCAACTGGGGATGGTACCGTGCTTTGTACAGTTAATAGAGAACAAATTACCTCAATGCTGTAAATTGAAATCTGTTTCAGGGGCATTGCATGAACTGTGTCCATCTATCTTTGTGTGTCTCTAGGAAATGTGTCCATCTATCTTTGTGTGTCTCTAGGAAATCTGACAAGAATTTGCAAAGTGATTTTAGTCTTTTACCTGGTAGGTGAATCTCCTCTATCTTGCTGTGTCTGCACGCTTTGAAGTAGCGTTGGTTGGTCAGTGCTTTTTCTTACAGGTCTGAAAGCTGTGAAGTTTTCTTCTGGTTGATCATACTTGCCAAGCGACGTGGAAGATGATTTGTTAGAGAGGTCAAATAAGCCTTCGCACGTGTGGCTTGTCTGAGTGAAGTTGGTTGGGCTGGGTCTGCCAGGGGAGCCTGTTGCTGCACTTCCTGCAAGAGGGCTCATTTTAGCATTCTCTCTTTCATTCTGGTCATCTTTGGAATGACTTTTGGCATGCAACAATGTAATTTCTTTTTCATAATCTGCTTGTTTTTTATGTGAATTTAGAGGGTATTGTTGGGATGGGCTTAGAGAAGCTGGATATAGCAAGGTAGTTTCTTCCATTAGATGAGAATTTTGATCTCGGTTAATACCAGCTACATGTGAAAATCTGTAAAACGGAGGGTCTGTTGGCCTACAAAATCCATATGGTATCGGAGGAGTGGAATGATACTGTTGGAAGAATCGATAGTGTTCATATGCTGACGGATTTATAGGTTTTGGAAGTGGCCCAGGATGGGGAAGAAAGGGTCTTTGATCTTGTGTGCCATAGACAGACAGAGCAGAGCTTTCACACTCTGAACTACTTTGAAGCAAGTAAGGTGTGTAGATAGCCAGCCTGTGCTCATAAAAATGGGGCGAGTACTCGGGAATCATCGGTTGCATGTAAGGTGAAATGGAACCAAAGCCTTTTGTGGGAGTAACTTTATGTGGAAACTCTGGGAGAAAAGGAGAACCTGCTTTCCATGGGTGACTTGGTGCATGAAATGCAGACTTAGTGTGAAAAGGTGAACTCTTATTAGAGAGCGATATTATTTCAGGTACTTCACTGGCTTCCTGGCCTTTACTATCTCTGTGTTCTCCTACAGGAACGAAAGCAGAGGGCCTTGCAATGCTGTCCAAAAGAGGCTGCATGCTGAGAGTGCTTTCTGTTGTAGTGCTGGCAGGGGTTAATTCCTTCTGAATCGCAGGTTTTTGTCCTTGAATTGCAGTGTTTGTTGCCTGGTTTTGTAATTCAACGTTTTCCTTGGCATCTTCTTTTGCAAAAGGATATTGAGGCTTTGAGTCAAGATTTGACAGTCCATTTGTGACAGATTTAGAAGAAGTTGGTTTGACTGTAGGTTCAAGCTGATTGATCTGTTTGGGCTCCAAGGAACTGGTCTTTGGACACTTGATAACACGATCCTGCTCTGATACTAGAGTAATGGAGTTTTTGCAGAGGCCATACTTCATGTGGTTAAAAAGATGGGATTTCTCATTGCAAGTAAAGGGGCACTGAAAGCACTTGTACTTAAATGGCTTTCCTGGTGGTCTTGGGATGTAATGAGGCTTCTTTGGTTTGCGTTCTTTGAGGAGACTCATTTTTTTTCTGCTTTAAACAATTAAATATAATGGTTCTTTATAAAAACTTTCTTGTGGTTAGCCTTCCTCAGTATTAGCCTCTTGATGTTTCCAGTTTTTCAGGTTTCTAGAATCCTTCTTCCCAAGTGAAGAGAGGAAGCCAACTCCCGTGGTGTCTCAGGGAAGAGGGGGTGCCGGAAAACAACACTTCTGCAACTGGTAGTGCTGGAGCTGTAACACAAAGTTTAAAATTAGCTGTGGTGGAACATCAGAACAAAATGCAAAGTAGTAAATTTTTGTAACTGTATTGCCCCTCGTATTACATATGGTGTGTTGTGGGGTGTCTTTAAACAAAACAAATGCACTGGATGCCAGAGTTGAGAGGGGCATGCATTGAACTTCAACATCCCTCTGCACCTAAACGTAGTCACAGAAGTGGCCTCATTTTCAGCAGTGCTAGTCACCTGCCACTGCTACTGGCTCCAAGGAGTTTTCTTTGAAAACTGGAGGAACATTCATTCAGAAGATGAAAGTAGAAATCTAGGTGGAGCTGTTGAGTGAAGTGGAGGTGGGTAGGATGAGAAGAGGCAGTTCCTGGCAGCAGCTGGATGTGGGGCAAGCCTGTCCGGCAGGTTGGAGACAGAGAGAGAGAGAGAGAGAGAGAGGAGGGAATTTCCTGCTTGGGTGAAATGCGGGTGGAGTGGATTGGTTGCACTTGGGGAGCTGACTTGGCTCTTTCTGAGACTGACCAGCCCCCTCTTTTAACTGGCATGGCATTTCCTAACAGCCTAATCTCAACGGATACCTCAAAAGTGGCCAATCTCTCGAAGGATAAAACCACACCAATTTTCTTCCTCTTCCTAATTCAATTAAGAGAAATGAATACTGCAATATCTGACTAATAGAATCTTCTTGCTTGATAAACACATTCCACGTCCTTCTGCTGTTCAGGCACCTTCCATATTGCCTGTAGTTAACACAGACACATGAGTGTTTTAATTCAGGTAAAAAAGCGTCTGGCAGTGAATTGATTTGTACAGGAATGATCTATCTGCCTTTCTTCAGAAAAACTAAGGTTGTGGATACTTTACACAGCCTAATGATTTGCGCAGCAGATAAGTCGGGAGGGCTTGTATCGGCTTGTTCCATTATGTTCACTGATTCTGAAGGCGTGAGAAACTCTCAGAGTCAAGTTCTCATGATTTTATAGGATGTGTTATGGCAGAGATCTAAAAACTGATGATTTCATCATGAACTATAAGCATCATTATCAAAATGATGACTGTTGCAAAACCACGTACTGTATCTATTGTGTTACCCGAAACTACAGGAATACTAATTGGAAGAGTGACTAGATAGCTTGATTTATTTTTTTTTTTTTTTATAAAAAAGAGCTCTTTACATAGAAGTTTGAATTAGTAGCATTAAAATACTCGGCTTATGAAAAGAATTGCTGGTAATTACATGCTGTGAGATTTTTGTTAAAGTAGAGATGTTTTGCATTTCTTAAATCAGAGATTATTTAATAGAAAATGACATGCACCACATTACGAGAACTGAAGGCAAAGCTACAGAATTGCTGCTTGTTTCATCAGGTATAGTAATTCTAGAAAATTGTATTAAATGTTTTTTCTGATGTCATAGAAATATTAATTTTGTTAAAATAGTAATTGTGAAAGGCACCCTGAAAAATGCAAAGCTGCTCTGTAGGTAGAAAAAACAACCAAGCTTTTTCTTAAAATTAACAAATGATTAAATGTGCAATAGCCTAAAGAAAAAAAGATGTAGAGAAGTAGCTTTTTATTTTCCAGGTTTTAGCAAAGCTTTTAGGTTGTTCGAGTTGGATACTGATAGGGTAACAGTGGAAAAAAAAAAAAAAGATTTATACAGAGGCAGGATAAAGTCTTGTCATTGGAGTCTGCTTAAAATGGTGGTTTACTGAATTTTTTAAAATATAGTATATAAAAATATTTTAAATTGGAATAGTCAGAATTACTTTGCAACATTAAGAATAATGCTTTTACATTAATTAAAAAAAAAAGAAGAAAAAAGTTGAGGCATAGAAAGGGAGGTCCAGATGGGGAACTGGTCTTTGATTTCTGCCTTAATTGAGCTTGTTGCATTTATTTTTGACTAATGATGTATAACTAATGTGGACAGTTTGCAATGGACTCGGTCAAGTCAGTTTGTACCTGTTGTTCCTTATATCTTCTTGGAAATACTGGTACTAATGCTTTTTGAAAAAAAAGAAATTATTGTCAAAGCTCCATTGCATTATTAGTTGAACCATTTACGATAACAGTCTGAATTTGCATTCAGGTGCAGCACTTATAATAAAGAGATGTTAATTAGATTTTCTTGTTCTGCTAGCTTCCCTTTGCTTAATAACGAAAAATCCTGCGTGTCCTGTTCCCCCCCACCCCGACTTTGTACTTGGTATTTAACTTAGATTCAAGTTATTCCTGTTCAACAGAGCGTTAACTATCGTTTCTTAATAAGATAAAATGCGTTGATGCAGTTTTAATGTTAGAAATGTAGTGCACTGGAGCTTCTTTGCTGTGTGTGCAGTGGGAGAGAATTACAACAGCTCTTCTTTTTTTTTTTTTTAATTAATTAGTTTGGGTGGCTTGCTCAGCCTGCAGACAGGAGCGCTCCCAGAACCTGCGGCTCTGACTGGAAAGGTGCAGAACGAGTAGCTTATTCTCAAGGGTGTTTACCCTTTTGTAAACTTACTGTCAGCCAGGTGAATGTTTTGTTTTACTCGTTTACTATTTAATCCCTTTTTTTTCTCATGGTTTAAAACCACCAGTAATAAAATACTTCTAAACCCAGTCAGGAAGGATAATTTCTCCTCCACTCTCATAAGTAAAAGACAGGAGTATCTGGCAGACGTACATATTTCATAATTGAAAAAAATTAAAATTATTTGATCCTACGCTTACAGCTGGAAAAGACATTAATGGTTTAAAATAGGTGCAACCAATTAAAACTGCTTCTGGATAAATAATATTAGTTTCTTAGACTTGTACAGTGTATGGTTTGTGCTACCAAAATTATAATTTAGTATTAGAAAGAAAAATAAAAAAAAATCTGCTTTTTCCTTAAACTTGAACCCCATAACTTGTGATAGCTTTAAAAATGGGAAAAAAATCATCAGTAGCAGGATAATAATTTTCATGGATTTTTTTTTTCTTGATTGAGTTTTTATTTCCTGTATACCTTATTTTAGAAATGCAGATAGTTATATACTATTGCAAATTTCTCTTTCGAATTTTGAAATGTAGCTGTTATCTATGTATATATTTATATTGAAAACAGGTTATTCAGATAATGTTGGTTAAACTTGAAGTTGTCTTAGTTGTTTGTTTCTTGTCAACAATGCAGCTCGTCACGGCTTTGTGATCTGTCACCCTTTCCAACCTGAGACCGAGAGCTGCAAGTTTTCTTCCTTCTAGTTTTAAAAATGTGTTGTTGGTACCTCCTCGCCTTTAACATGTTAGCAAGTTCAGAAAGCAAGAATATCATTTCATACTGGGTGCTCTTCTGTGTGTATAAATATATAAACAGAAATGTGTGTGGGTTTGAGTATATGCATACATACATGCACATATGTATTCATGCGCATGCATACACGTACATAGATATATGTACATATATATATGTGCATGTTGTTTTTTAGGTTTTTAAGTAGTCTAAATTGTTTAAGATGCCCAGCTGATCAAAGAGGAAATTTCAAAATGCCTTTTATTACAAGCAGGGATAGTAATTACATTTCTTTTTAGGACACTGCTTTGGCAAACTGCGTAACAGTTTGTCATGCACAGTCCATTATTATTGCAGTATCCTTTTGGTGATGTTGATCTCTCTGACCAGGAGTACTCACTGGGGTGGAACATTCTGAAGGACATGCTATAATTAAAATATTGTGATGTGGCATTATTGCATAACTCAAGGACATGCCATTGTCACCTACCTAGCGTGTTGCAAGAACAAGATTTGTGAGTTTTATTCTAGCTGAGATTTTCCAGCGATTAACTACCACTCCCTTCTAAACTTCCAGTTCCTTTAAACTGAAAGATAAAATTTAACGCAACTGTTTGTTAATTAGGAGGAAACATGGGTGAGAGGAGTGGGTTGGCGAGGACTGGCAAAGAAGTGTGTGGTGAAGGTACAGACTGAAGAGGACTGCGTGCTCAGGTGTGAGCGTGCGTGTGGGTCTGTGTGAGCGAGGAGGTACAGAAACAGAGTAAATACATTGGCTAGGTAGTGTCGATAAAAAATACAAATACGTGTAAATATTAGGTTAATAGTTCAAAGTCTTAATACACTTAATTGACTAGAGAGAGGATAACTCAAACCAATCCAATTTTTTAAATTCCCAGAAGCTGGAAAAAATAATAAATCCAAACTGGAGTTCCTTATTTTCATACAAGCTTTTCAGATTAACCTGGTACTGCTGTAGGAAGAACAGTTGGCAGACTAAACATAGCAGGTTTAAGCAATACAGCTTTTTGTTATACTTCAATATAATACATTAACTTCCTGTGGGAAAAAAAGGTGCTTAAAACACTTTTCACCAACAGGAGTTAATTATTGTAAAAACTTGCAAGAGTTAGATTTCTTTCTAACTAAAATACTTCCCTATCATTCAGAAACTTTCTGCTGAAAGCTTAAACTGGTGCAGTAAATGCACCTGCTCGGAGTAACCCGGGCTCGCGAGACAGATGAAAAATGAACACCTCTGATTTACTTCTTACATGTTAATATGAACACACTTTATTTGAAAAACATGCTCTAAAGAAATGTACTTACCAGGTACATGGATGTCTGAAACCTTGAAGGTGATCAGTGTTGGTGAGCTCTGGCTGTCAGTTGCTGGGAGAGAAGTACCTGTTCTCTGCCTGATCTCTAAGTGAAACTGCAGGAGGTTGTTTCAGGGGGAGGGACTTAAGAAGTGTAGGAGTTGAGCCCTCGGGGTGTAGAGATGCACCTGATATTACTCCAGCCTGAAGCTACGATTCATTTGTTTGCGTCCACTGCTTTCATTCAGCATTACCTCGGCATCTAAGCTATCGAAGAGAGCTCTTGTCGCTTTTGTGCCCTCCAACAACCAAGTTTTACTCCAAACGGTAGTGTCTGTTCCTCCGAGTAGCAATCTGCATTGTGGGGTCAAAAATGGCTTAGGTAATATATTGAGCTCTGAATATATTTACCTTTTGTAGAAGTGACTCATTAGCAGCAAAATTGACTGTACACAGGGGGTAGCAAAGCTTAAAAATAATAATTTTAATCTTTTACTAGAGACTGACATTTTTTATTCGAACGCCTTTGTAGCTTTAATTTTCTTGCTATTTTTTCCTCACCCTCTCCATTTTTATTTAAATCTTTTTGTCCTTCATGAGTCTCCTTTCTGAAGGCGGGACTGAACTAACTCTGAGCTTGCTTGCCACAGGAACCTGCCAAAGCTTGTCTATAATCAACAGTTAAATGTACAGATCCTGTAAGTGGAAAGGAGTCACCTGAGTAAGACATTGATTATCACGTCTGTATGTTCACTTGGGAACTGTGAAATGGAATGGTGCAAGGAGAAAGTCATCTGATCATCCACTGCTGAGCACTAGCGTTAGTTGCATTTTAGAGTTTATAAATAGCAAATTTATTAGTGTATTTGCCAGTCATCTGGTGACATTGCTGTGTTGTTTAGTGAAATAATAACCTCTTGCGTACTGCTTGTTAAAAGGGAAATCTTCTGGTAGTTCTAGCTCTCTCTAAAAACCATTCCTGTTACTGAATGTAACTGCTGGTAATTCTGATGTTATTGAGATGTTAAAATTTCTGTTCGAAGCTGTTACATTCAGATGGATGAACATAATCCTCCTGTTTCACCCACTGTTCTATGGATAAGGCAGTTGCAGGTTACTGAAACTTTGAAAAATAGAAGTATGATGAATTTTATACTTGGCAAAAGTATGGCCTTTTGAATGAAAATTATTAAGGAAATTGTCACTATAAAACCTGTTTAGGCAGTAAGTGAAAGTTGCTTCAAAATCAGTCTCTAAAGCAGTGTCTTAAAGGTGTGGCCTTTATCTTGACAGAATGACTTACGGACGTCTACTTGTTCCTATGTAGGTACACAGATCACTGTTCTTCCCCTTGCTGTGCCTGTGTGGTTTCTGAAATTATTATTATTTTTTTTTAATTAATATAATCAATCTCTAATTTTAAAGTAAAAAAGTGGCTCTTGGTTTGTTTTGTTTTTGTTGAGTTTTTTTTCTTTAATTATTATTATTATTATTAATTTTTATTACTACGTTCCTGTAGTGCAGCTTTTCAGAGTAAAAAGATGTCATATTACTGTCTAATTGTTTGTAAATCCTTTGGCTTTAGGTGGAATAGCAGGAGTCTAGACTGTTGTTCTTCCATTGAGTTGTAAAATGTTTGGAAGAAAAGTAGTATATTAGAAAATTCTGCCTGCAGAGAAAGATCTTGTAATGTCTGCATTCAGAAACAGCTTTGAAAAGACTGAAGGAGAAGTCTTCTGCTTTCTCAACAGAAGCTTTTACTCGGAACTCCTCGCTTGGTAGTGAATAGCCTTCCTTTTGTGTCAATACGTTTGTGTGCCCCATCAATCCGTATAACTGTGCCACTGTGGATCATTTTGTGTTGCCTGTAGCTGAAGGAAGGTACCATCAAGTTTCTTTTACTGTATATGATGGGGTGGACGTAGGTGTCCTTGAATAGAATTAGTTCAGATTTTTTTTGTTTTGAAAGAAAAGTGCAATTTTTGGCATCTAGAGGAAGCCATTAAAGGATTCCTTTAATATAGGTGACTGAACTGCCATAAGAGGCAGTAAATATTTTAACTTTGATGTTTTTATTTTTTTTCCTTCCCATTCTCCCTGTCCCCCTTCCTGAGCTGTGGTGCCCAGTTACTTCCTTGACCCAAGGAAAATAATGTTTTAAATGTAGCTGCTTTCTGCAAGTGGCTGTTGATGGTCAGGTCAGCTGAAGTCAGCTGTGAACAAAGTAGAACTGGAGAGGAAAGGATGACTAATGTAAATGCTTCTTTTCTTGGTGCTTGAATGATAATAAAAATCCAAATCTGAGGGAGAAGATTGCTTGTTGGACCCCAGAAAAGGAGCATGAGAGCTTCTGTTTGTGTATATTTCTAGAAGTAATGATGCAGTGATGTTTTTTCACTGCTTATTTTTAACTCCTTACGCTTGCATCATGAGCGTTAGATAAACAGAACCCAGGCACCTATTGGTAGCACCATTTTTACTTTACCTGAGCACAAGTCAGACTAATTAAGAGCACCAAGCATTGACGTAGTAAAATATGAATTCACAGATATTTTTTTCCCAAGCTACTTTTTTAAAAATTGTGATTATTTTTGTATCTCTGGAGGGCTGAAGCATTAGTTTTGTATCTCCTTTGTACAGAATATGCTCCTTTCTTCCAGGTTCTATTTAAAATTCAGTTTCAAATAAGTTGTTTAGGTGTCATTTAATTTCACAAGTTTAATTACTGTAATATAAAACTGCCATTCTGTAAATGTTGCAAACTTTCTTCTTCACATTTTTATAAGATTTTTTTTTTTTTGGTCTCAGTTTTAGCACCAAACAGAAAACAGAATGTGAGTGGCAGAAACCATGCATACAAATGGGATAAACTGAATGTATTCTGGATACACTGCTTACCTAATTTTTATTTTCCTCTTGCACTTCAAAATCCCATTCCCTAGATGTATGAAAGAGTACCAAGTGTTGCTCTGGTCACTTAGCAACCCCTCTGCTGATGAGATAATTCTTAATTTTCTGTTCTAGCACAAAGAATGGCTCTGGTGACTGAGTTGTTGTTCTGGTTTGGCTTTACCTTGTATCACTCAGAACTGCTGCTGGCTTTCAGAGGATGTCCACTGGTTGTCAGTCATCAGCAGTGTACCCATCTCTTTCTAGAGTAGTCTTATAAATTTGTGAAGTAGTTAGTCATTCTGAGAAAGAAGAGTGATCATAGGTAAGTGGGAATAATCTCCTGGTAGACATGGAGCTAGTGAAGTTTAGCTCGCCATAGAAAAGAAACGGCTTAGAATTGTCTGGCTGGCAATATTCGCTTCTATCTTTGGCATCTTAATTATGTATCTAGATGTGTGTCTTTGAGCTAAACATTCAAGAAAGTCCTTTTTTCTTTCTTTGATCACATGAACTAAAGTTATCAACAGATTTTGCTCTCTGTATTAGCATGTTGGGACTAGGCTATTCCAGACCATTCCCAGAAGGGGGCAAATGTATTTGAATATAATTGCTGTAACTCATGCTGTGCCCCAAAACATTACATAGTTCTTGTACAACATTCTCATAATTATTTCTTCTATCCCATATGAATAGTTATTAGTCTTAATGCTTTTCGAATAACACCTTTGAAATGTGCCTTTGTTTTTCGTAATGCTTCCAGTCCCTGACTCTGGAGATATGTCTGGGCAGATTACCGTGCTGATGTTTGTGAGCCACTTGGTAATGATTACTAGAGCAAATTCTTTCTATGGGAAAAGAATAAAGGCTCATCAGTTAATAGGAACTTCAGATCATATTTTTAGGTATTTATTGTGGCCTGTACTATTAGTGTTTGGCCTGGAACTAGGGTGATCTTCCTTCTGGTTCCATTGCTCAGCCTTAGGCAGTGAAACATCTTGGGGGAAGTAGCTAACATCAGAAATTGAGACTGTAGGCAAAACTATGAACTGTTTATAAGAAGAGGTTTTTAATAATCATTCTTTTCATAGCCAGTCATTCTAACAGAGATGTAAAATGTACCTTTCTTCAGTTTCCACTTCATGCTCTGGTTGTAATTCTATTTTAAAATTTATTATTTTGAAAGTGGTTTTTTTTCCCATGCAGAATGTTTGGTTGGTTTTTTTTTCCTTTTCTGCTTTGATTTCAAGTCTTATGCCAGAGATTCTGAGACAGTTTTCTAACCTAGGTGAATTTTTTCTCTTAGAATCCAGTAGCAGAACCCAAGTTGTGCTGCGTGCAGTTTGTGTATATACAAAGCCAGCCCCGCACATTTTTCTTTGAGGCATAAGTGGTGTTGTGCTGCTGCGATGCCACTCTCCTGAAGAGAGCATGGAGGCATATAATGAATACTCTGAGGTGCAAAATACTTTTAGCTTTCAGCTGTTCTTTGGAACATGGCAAATTTTGTAACATTTTATATGGTTACTATATGTTGCCTACTCTTTAAATACATTTTAAAAGTCGGGAGTATAAACCAGCAAGTGAAATCTGATGTTTTATCTTATTCCATTAAAAAAAAAAGCTAATGCTGCATTTATTGAACTGCAGTTTGTCTGTTATGGTTTTGAATTCAAAGTTACATGTTACCATTTAGCTGTAAAATTGCAGTTGGTTTTATATCACATTATGCAGCTAAATTTGCATGTAGGGAAAATGGTTTGGGCTTTTGTTTGGTGTTCTGTGTTTGCTTTGGTTTTTTTGTGGTGTATGGGTTTTTTTTGTTTTTTTTTTCATCAAAATGGCCAGAAATATTAAAACTTTTATTGTCTTACAATATATCTGTGTGAATTCCTACATTTGACATTGCAGCACTCCGAAACATTTCTTATTGTACAGCATATAGTAGGGCCAAAAACTTATATTTCAGTGTGGTTTCAGTGTGAATTCACATCTTTTCTTTTGTACTGTATTTGTGGTTTTGTAGGCTTCAGACTATTATTTATAGGTGTTTTTTATTTAATTGGGTGGGGATAAACACTAAACAAACAAGAGAATCCTCGTTTACTTGAATTTCTGGTTTGCTTGTGAAAGGACGTTATTAAAATTTCTCTTGATGGCATAGTATAAACTTTCTAGCTAATAAGGTGTGTCATATATAGGAACATGAAACTTCCTCAGCATTCATAATATGCCAGTGGTGAGATTAAAAGTGCTGTGGTGTTCAACTCTCTCCATGGCTTGCTGACCACTGGAAAAGATGCAGCTCTGTCTGCTCAATGGCCACAGGCTTAAACTTTTGCTCCTTAAAGCTAGAGAAAGTCTCTGAAATTAAATCAGTGGTAGAACTATTAGTGTTTCACAGTCAAAAAGAACTTGCTCTTTGTTTGTCATGCATTATGTGATCCTATTCTTGCTCTAAACCCAGGTATATTTAATATAAGGTTGGATACATCTGCGTCTCTACAGAGTGAGAAAGGGAAGCCAGGGAAAGAAGATTGGAAGAACTGTGTGATTACGCTCGCAGTGAATTGGTGCTCTTTTTGGGACGACCCCAGCCAGAAAGACATTATTTTTGATCTGCTGCTTGCCTTAGCTGTTCTCAATGAATAGACTGAAATGATCCAACAGTCCCTCTTTCTTTTTTCAGCTGTGGCAACAATGAAAGCAACGTTGAAGCAGAAGGCAGTAGTGCTGATGAGATACACAGGCAATGGCTAGTGCAGACAATGGTGGGTCAGTGCAAGTAATCCAAATCTTGAAAGAGTATTTATTTATTTATTTATTAAAATCTTAGAATAAATGGAAAGGGTATAATAGAGAGAATGGAATGGAAAAAAATCCCCATCTTGAGAAGAATCAGGCTTTATTTCTTGTTTATAAATTACCTTCAGACTAAAAGGAGAAGCAAAAAAGTGTAAGAAGAAAGTAGGGAGCATTGAAGTCTGTAGTTAAGTACTGTTAGTGAGGGGTCTGAGAGTGATATCAGAGGAGGCTTGGCAGGTTATGATGTCTTGGGATTCAGTGACAAAATCAGTATGCTTTTTGCCTTCTCAGAGAGATCAAACACCATGCTAGCAGTAACCAAAAAGACCCTGGCTTAGGGAAATATTTTGTGCATTATTTCTTCTGAACAGTAAGCGCGTTATTAAAACAGGAAACACTGGTTATTTCAGTTCACGTTTTTTCTCTGTTTTAAAACTGACCCATTGTCAAATATATTTTTGGTGAGAGTTTGTATGAACTGAAGTCTCTCGTTCTGTCAGAAGGTTTCAGATAGATGCAGCTGATTTCAATAGCAGATGCTACAGTTTTGAAGGAGTATCTGTGTCTGCAATTTTAGAATTCCCTCAGCTTCTGTTGCACATATCTTATTCTGGTTAGAGTGGATATGTGGTCTGTGGTAGTACTGGATTATCAGTGTTCCTGCTACAGAGAATGCTTGCATATTTGTGGCTATTGATAAGAGATTGATTGGATTCTTGTGTGTTTTATCTGAGTTTACAGAGTATGGTGCTTCCTAGTATTTATATATAGCTTGATATACTTAGAAAAAACCAAAGATGGAAAAGCTGTACATGCAGGGAAAAAAAGGAGCGTTTTTGCATGTCCAATTTCACTGTGCCATTTAATAAAAAAGAAACCCAACAAAAAGCAACACAAAACCCCCCCAAACAAACAATGCCTTCACCCCCCGCCCAAAATTCAAACCAATTCTTCTTTCAAGTGTGTTGTAGAAAGGTTTAACTTAGACTAAAGTTTAAATAGTCTTATAGGAATCTATTATGCAACTTCTTAAACATATTTACATACTTTGTTTTTAAGGATTACCTTCTGTGTTTTCATATTCCAGAATAAATTGTTTGATAGAGATAGGCAGCTGCCAGGGTTTTTGGAGGAGGATGCATCAGGAAGTCAGGCTTCTGAAAGATGTTAGTCTATTCTGTAATGGTAGTTAATTGTGAGGCTTTTGGCAACATTCCAGGTACTTTTCAGTATAGATACAGGAAGAAATGGGAAAAAAAAAAAAAAAGATTTATGTGACTTAGGTGGACTCTTAGAAAATAAAGAACATCCAAAACTGAAAGGCTGCTTACAGGAGAACTCCTTTTCTCTAACACCCAAGTGAACTTTAAAAACGATGCATCGTCTTGAAAACAGTATTTTTAAAAAGTTATAATGCATATGTCACTAATGGTTTTCAAATTAGCAGAGAAGCATTATAAATAGTGTAGGTTTATTTTTCTTCACTAGCCAGCAGGTATGAGCAAGAATAAATGCCGAAGCCGTAGCAGGGAAGGTCCCTCCCCAGCACAACTGGGAAATGGTATAAATACTCAGCAGGGAATAAATGACAATGAATTGCTTCTAGCTTTTTGACTGTAGGGTTTATCTCAGTATTGCATAACCTTAGCCTAAAGGTTGGGGTTTCTGTGGTGACTTCTCTTTTCTGATATGCAGCATTATGAGATTTACAAAATTTTTATATTCCTTCAGACTAAGTAATTTGTTTTCTTCGTAGAATTCCTTCAGAATTCTGTGTCTTCATGTCCTTAAACTGCAGTTTGCTATTGGTTAAGGTAAATGAAGAGCTCTGTTAGCTGTAAACCTCTCTGAAGGTCTCTAGTATGGCCTTGGGTGTGAGTGGGTAGATGAATCCCCAAAATATTCAGTGCTTTTTGCTTCAGAGAAGGTAGATCAGTACTGTCTTAGGTCAGCTATAGGCCTTTCAACGTAGCCAGCTAGGGGTGCTTAAAGATTTTGAGTTTTTAAAGCTGCATTGCATAATGATGTTGAGATAGAGTGGCCAAAATCCAGATCTGTCTGCTTCCTTGTTGGCCTCCTGCCACACTCGAAAGCTCACTCTAATTTCAGTTCTGTAGCACTTCTGCAAACCTGACATCAGTTTCTTGAAGCAGATACCTCGGAAATGAGAGCCAGAGTCCATTTCTTCTAAATACTGTATTCAAGTAATATGACTGGTATCAAACAGTAAGTCTTTGGCAGAGATGTAGTTAGAATGTAGCTCTTTAGGGCAACATCCAACTCAACCCACAATCCCTTCTCTCTGCCTGAGAGCAGGTCTTTGAATTACATGTTTTCCTCCCTCCGCAGCGAGGCAGACAACAACCTCCTCTGCTGCCCAGCAGTGATTCATCCCCAGAGCAGGTCTTTCCTGTGTGCTGACTGAGATAGGTCCGTGGAAAAAAAATATCACGTGATCATATAATTAAAGACTCTTTTAATTCATTACGTAGTGAGAGACTGAACTGAGATTGCAACCAGACAGACACAGCCCTTCCTAGTCGTGGGTTAGAAAATGCTTATTTGGTTTGTGGATATGCATATATATAGCCTTATATAGGTGGGTCACTGTTACGAGTTGTGAGAAAGTTATGGCAACTTGAGAGACTTCAGCTGTTAAATTCTCACACTTCTTCTAAGTATGAATGAATTGTGATACTCTTCCCTTCTTCCCTGGCAAACTCCTAACTAGGTCAGACCTGGCTGCAGGAGTAAGAGGAGAGAGGCAGAGAGGCCACCTCCTGACACCTTTCAGGGACTGGCCCTACATGATGCAGTGTTAGAGCATCTGAAATCACAGAAAGACAGAGAATTTTTCCACAGACAAAGCACCATATGCATTTTTTGATCCTCACTGTAAGATTTATCTTCTGGATGAAATAGCCCTGTAAGAGTAAATCCTGAAGTAGACAGCTTGTATGGAAAATGAGAACAAATCAGAAGTGTTTGGCAGAACTTTAAACAAATACTTATTTCTGATAATGAGCCCTAACCTGAAATTATCTGTGTTTGCATCTGTGTTCTTATATTAAATATCAGTATAACAGCCTTAATGAAGTTACGATGGGGACCTGCCTCTTCTTCTGAAAGAGCTTGGGGTGCCGTGTAGGAGCACGTGGGCTCAAATCTGAAATTCTTTACAAAGAAAAGCCAGAGTTCTTTTTTTTTTGAGCATATGAATGATAGTGATAGGTATGCTGTTTAAAACACAGGGAGCTGACATATGGTAGATAGGGCTGTTTACATGGGGTTTTTTCATGCCTGAGGCTCACAAAGAGAATGAACCTACCGAAGGACATTTCTGCAGTGACTTAAGTTTTGTTGAAGAAAAATTTGAGGACTAAAATTATGGTTGTTTGTATTGATACTTAGAACTGTGTTTAAGGTTCATAATTCATTAATTGTAATATTTTTAGTGACATTGTGTACAATACTTCCTTTCGTAACAGCAGACATTTTATAAAGTATTTTTTCTTGCATTTTATAATTCTAAAATAGAAGGTTTTGCAATTTATTACTTATGAATTGAGAAGGCTTCTCTGCATAAATGGTCCTTATAAAATCTTATCTAATTAGAGGTAACGTTAGCTTAAGCTGTTTGAAAAGTGGCATGTTTTAATTTTAAACTAGATTTAGACAGTTCCTAATTAACTATACATCCAGTGAAAATCTGTTTTAAATAAAACAGGATTGACATGAAATGGCGCAGTTTTCTTGTGGACATGAGACCTGAGGCTTGGGAACAGGTTTCTGGTTATGTTTCTTTGTTTAATTACTGTATTTTTATGTTTTATATGATAAAAATTGCAATAAATTAAAGAAAATGAGAATAGAAAGTTAAAGTAAGGTAGAGTTACTCGTGGCAGCTATTATCGTCTAGGTTTCTGTGCAGTGTATTTTTAAGGACACTTTTAAAAAGGAATAGCATGAGGCATTTTTAGTGACACACACGTGACCTTTCAGTATAATGTGTGTGCCCTAAGTTTTCTGAACTAGTCCTTCACTGTCTATCCCCTGTCCCCAAAAGGTGCTGAGCATCTGCTCGGTCCAGGTTTGCCATTAAAAAGCACAATATCTGTGCAACCTGTCTCCAGTAGGAGAAGAAACATAATCGGTCGTTGGTAATTCTTTGAAGCCAGAAGTTGTTTCTTTATTTTCAGAAGGCTTGAGCAAAGAGCTGTGTTGCAACCCGCAGTTATGTTGTTAGGTAAGGCAGGGCGGAGTGTAGCAGGTGCTTATTAATACCTCTAGGCTACAGGTAAAGGTGACTGTATTTTCTTGAGCATTCACAGACCTAAACAGGTGGATATTGCTTTAATAATTGAGTTGTGAGTGGGCACTATTTATCCTCTGGTTTTGATGGCAAACTTTTTAGGTAAATCTATGGAAAAAGTGGTAACTTTAAAGATATGTACCAATTAAGTCTTCTTCTTTTATCTCCCAGCCTCCTACTTCTAAATAAAAACGGCGTGGTATAATTTAAAAAATAAAGAAATTTGTCCCCAGCCTTCCAAACGAAAATAAAGTTCTTCTGCAAGTTCTTCTGGAAGGTTTTGGGTTTTGTTGTTTGTTTGTTTTGGGGTTTGTGTTTTTTTAAATTTATTTGTTTTACATTTTGTTTGTTTGCTTTTTGTTTATTTGGTTGGGGATTTTTTGTGTTGTGTTTTGTGGTTGTTTGTGTGTTTGTTTTGCTTTTTAATAAATTGATTTTAGATATGAATTTGACATTATTTTAAATCTGAAAAATTACAACAGTACAGAGCAGCACAGTACAACGTGACTATAGTGAATATTTAAGAGGTGATTATAATGGTGAATTGAAACTGCATAACAAATACAAAATGAGGCTGCAAAGCTTTGAACCTCGTTGCTGCTTTCTTGGTCAAGCAGTGCTTTAGAAGAGTATGAACGTGAACAGTTTCAATCAGAGAAAAATGTTAAATAAAATTTAACTTTGTATTTTCTGTTTAGACTGAAGATGAAAAATGCACATGAGATACTGTGAACACAGAATCTGTCAAACTAGATTAGGAAGGTCTTTTCTAAGATATTTCAGTTGCAGTGGACTGAATACTACAGGTAGTTTTGCCTGTACTGTTCCTTCATGACTTCCTTCAGCCCGGCTCTTCTGACACTGCAGAAAGACGTAGCAGAAAAAAGGCTGTATTATGCTTGAAGAACTCTAGGGTAAAGAATCAAGTGCAACATGGAAATTTTTGTAGTGTTTCCTCTGGATTTTTAAATATATAAATATATAAAATGTATTATATTAAATATATAAAACTCTTAAATATCAACAGGAAATGTCATGCTGGATCTACTTTTTCAAACATAGAAATGCTTGTCAGGAGCAGTTTTTCTGTAGTATTTCCCATAGTCCACAGTTCACCAGTAAATATTTCATCAGTGACAGCACAAAAACTTGTAATAGGTGACCCCTAGATCAGTATTTCCTGTGTTGTTGTGTTTACAGCTGCTGCATGCTTCACTTTGTTTTCCCTCTTTGTCTCACCTTCTAAATGTCCACTTTTGTATCCTTCGTTTTCCCTTCACTCTCTGGCTGTTGCAGTCTGGAGAAAAGCTGGGAACACTGAAGCTGCTCAGAGTAACTGCTGCTGTTCCTGGCAGCTTGTTGGTATCTGTTGGCATCTGTCAGCAGGCCCCTGGCAGCATCACCTCTGTTTTAGACTGACCTTCATAGGCCAGGTGCCTTTCGGTATTGTCCCTACCATTTGGGAAATTAATGCCCTGAACTGAAGAAATGTGGGGTTTTTTCTTTCATACAGTCAATAGAAATGTGAGGAGCTTCGTCCACATTTCCCTCAGTGCCTGGCGAGATGAGGGTGCACTCCCGACTGAAGTAGCTGGAGTAATCACCCCGTGCTGAAGGAAATTTGCAGCAGCCTTGCAAAATTGCCTTTGGCATCTCTTTTAGTGTTCCTGTAGAACCAGCAAATTCCATTTTTTTTCATCAGTTGATGCAGCATTTTTCAAAACAAGCTCGTCAACATTTTTAAAGATTCTTATTGCAGTTTCTTTTGGAACTGGGAAATGCCCAACTGTCCATCTGTCTTTGCTACTTTGGAAGGGGAATTGCTTTTTTTTCCATGTAGTGCTCCTCATAGTAATATTTTGTCCATCCCCCTAGTTACTGCTTTATTTTCTTCAGTAGATTAAAGTGAATTTAAATGACATTTTAACACTTCCCTTCTCCAGTTGTGGTGCATATTTCTTTGTTTAAAGTAGCAGGCATACAGTGATGAACTGTACCTTGAAGTTTAATTATTTTGTGATTATATCCACTCAAGTATATCCAGGCATGGCTTGCTAATGAAATAGCGTTCAGCGATCCCATTTCTTGTTCAATGGGATCACCTTTTGACAAGTATTTTCAAAGGTAATAAAGATGCATTTGATAAATTTGATACAAGAAATAAAATTGAGAGAGAAATGGCTTCTTTTGTTGTTTGGTTTTGTTTTTTTTCTAGAGGCTGTTGGTTCTGCAGATATTATTCATTTATTAAAGACATACCATTTAGAGAGAGGTGTATTCAAATGATATATCTGGATTTGCAGATACCAAAAGAAAGCCCTCTGGGGAGCATTGCATAGAACTAGTATTTCTTAAACTGGGGCAGTATCTTACTAGAACAATGTAAGGTAATTCCTCTTGAAGGTTTTGGAAGTCTTTATCTGTAGAAAAACAATTTTGACTTCTGCAGTTTTGGTGGGGATATAAACATAAAAGTGAAATTATTAATCTGTGGATTTTCCCAAGCTTCTTTTTGTCACTTCCTTACAGTAACAGTACCTGTGTTGTAAGGCCTTTGTGATAAGATTCAGGGATCTTCATTTGCCTTTAATTCTGTTTTATTACTTTACTTTCTCTGCTTTTCCTCCATATGATATAAAAGAAAAACAAAAATAGCTGTAGTTCGCTGCTGTCCCACTGCGATGGTATCATGGTTCCAGTGCCTCTGTTCTGTGCAGCTGTATTTTCTCTGGAGCTTCTTCAGTAAAGTGTGGCAGAGAGACATGTTATATCGAGGTCTGTGACTTTTAGGCCTTTATTGGCTAAAATATGCACAATCCAGAGTTTCTCAGGTTATCCATTAAATTGGGAAACAATGCTCGACAAGTGCATTTCTAAGAGCTGCCTGTCCTCACCATAAAGGTGATTGAGAAACAAAAGGCACCTTCCCAGGGTGACTGTCAGCTGCTTTTGTTTTGAGTCTCTCTCTTCTGGGCCTCAAGATGGTATTTTCAAATTTGGGCATTAGAACCAGTTGCATGCATTCAGAGTACATTTGGAAGTGCAATTCATGATCCCATATTTCTGTTTATGATGCAAATATCTCCATCTTGTTTCCTTACTGTCTAACAAAAAATGATGTGTTGGTGAAATCTCTATAATTAACACGACTGATAGGAGAAAAAAAACACAAGACATTTACTTTTTGTTGATTTATGTATTTGTATACTGTTTTCCTTCATCAAAAGCTTCTGGTCTTGCATTAAATCATTCTGTGCTGGTGAAGAGGTGTGTAGTCATTGCTGTCATTTTGGCTGTCTAAGAAATGAGAGTGATACCCTCTTGTTTGCATTTCTAGGTTACGTTGCAGTTTTATGGATATTGTGTCTTTAGGATCTGTGCAGTTTGGCAGCACTGATAGGTTCAAGCTGAAAACACTGCATTGAAGTTGCTCAAAATAACATCTCTGTGGGGAATAAAATACCACAGGTTACTTGCTTAATGCAAGAATGATGCTGAATGGGTCACCTTGCTTTAAGATTATGCAAAACCTGTACAAAAGTCCTTTTCAAGATTGGTGTATTGATTCACAAGCATTGTTAACCAGGGGAAAAAAAAAAATCGTAATAGGACTTCTACTGTGATAAATGTTACCTGCTAATAGCTGGGTACTGATTCTTTTGGTTTATGGTAGTTATGATACTTTTATTTCTTAAGAAACATTTTTTTCCTAGTATGCTGGATGCTGCTGCAGTATTTAAAGCCCGGTACTTTAAAAAGTGGATGCTTTAAAATGTTGCATTTTAAAATTGCTGTGACTTCTGAATATGTATCACTTAGTAATAAATGATATCAGTGTTACTTCTTATGTAACCCACTTGCCCTCATCCTCATCGAATTACATGTGAATAAAATAAAATAAAAAAAAAAGAACTGCTGCTGACAAAGAAACAAAATAAGCTATTTAAAAACCCAACTCTTCTTTGTAATCAGCTATAATATGAGCTCTATTAAGAGCCATGGGGTTTCTTTCAGAATACACAACTCCACCCTGTGCCTGTTCTCTAGTGATCGCTGAACACTCTTACACCTTTTTTGTGTTCACTCTATGGTCCTTATTGTTGCCTTTGTACATTTTTTTTCATTTAACAGTCGTTCCTGTCATTTTGAAAGCGCTGACGTACGATGAGAAGCGGGGGGCATGCAGTGTGGGCTCCAACGTGAGGGATGCTGCCTGCTACGTGTGCTGGGCCTTCGCTCGGGCCTACGATCCTGCAGAACTCATACCATTTATTCATCAGATTTCAAGGTAGGTTGTGGCAACAAGGAGCTGAGCTATTTACAGGACATTTGAAAAATCTATTAAAAATCAGGATGGAGCTAGGAGTTAATAGTCTAATTCTTTATGTTCTAGAAATTAATAATCTAGGGGTGTAATGCTCTGTCTTTAAGACATTTGCAATTAGATATTGACCAAAAGTGATATATCCATTTAGGGGAAATAGCTTCACGCTTAAAAAGTAGCTGGTGTGTCGCATATAACAGGAATGGAAGTCATTGAAGTCTGGATATTGTTTGCCAAGGAACAGATATTTGTTTATCTGTAATAGTTTTTTAAAAAGTTGTTTGATTCATGCTGAATAACTTAAAGAATTGAGTATGAGTGATTTGATGATGACATAAATGATACTGTTGCCTTACCATGTAATACTTGAAGTCCAAAATGTCTTTTTGTTGTGTTAGGACGCAGTTTAACCTTTTAGATTGAAATGCATCTCAGTATTTCTTTATCAAGTGTGATGATTTCATCTCCTCCTGTTTACTTGTCATAATTAAAACAAAGAAAGCTCCAAAGAAATTCACTGTAAGACAATTCAGATATACTAGTAGAGGCTTTGGGTGGGAGGGTGTCATCTGTTGGCTACTTCATCACCTGCTTTATGGTTAGCTCAGTGAAACAGATTCCAAAGTTTAAGCAGATTTGGAACCTTAGTGCAGTAGAGGTAGAAATACAAACCAGTCTAAAATTAGAGAGTTGCTTTATGGAGTCATCAAGACCTAGAAATACTAGAAAAAGAGAAAACTTAGGGAAGAAGTTACTTTTTGACATTTCAGGCAAACACTTGTTTCTAAAGATCCATGAATTTTGGTACTTTTCAGGTGGACGTTGCCTGAAGAATATATCATGCCTTTTATTGACCAGCTTACAGATTCCAAGTTGAGCAGGTTAGGTCTAAAAGAATAAACTACCCCCAGCTCTTCTCTAAATAGCCATTTCGGAGTCTCCTGGTTCTTCCATACCATTTATAATTTTAATTTTGAAGTGTTCCAATTCAGACATTATTTTGAGTAAATGATAAAATTGTTTCCATTTTCTGAAAGTGGTAAGAACTTGAGCTCTACACAGTGATTCTGAATTCTTTTTTACAGATTACTTTTGAGTAATGGAGCTTTTATTATAACTAATAAGACATTTTAGTTAACAAATACACAAGAGATTTTTTTTTTTCCTCTTTTGACACCTGCTTTTATAGAGTACCCCAGTCCAGAATGACCATGGTACTAAACTCTGCTTACAGTTGAATGAAAGCACTTGCATGTACTTCTTTTTCAATCTGGGGTTTCTGCTTCAAGAGATTTTCAAAGTAAAACTTTCAGAAGAGTTCCAAATCAAAATTGGTCATACTCCAATGGTGGACTAGAACCTGGGTCAGCTTTTCACTTAATACAAGAACAAATTGATTTTACCCTTTTCTTTTTTGTTTCATTTCATGCTTTTCCTCCTGTTTGCTTACAGGATTCTCTCTTCAACGTTTTAGTCTTTTTGTTGGCAGAACACTTGCTGACATTTCAGGGCATCTTTAATGGGTGATCTGTACTGCAAACACAAAGAGGTAGCGTCCAACGGTTTCTTGGCAGGCTTTTAGTACAATCATTGATAGCAGCAATGCAGTCTTCATCAGAGGTGTTTTGATCAGTAGCCATTTAGTATTATCTTTTTAAAAAGAAAAAAATTCAATTTTGCCTATACAGTGATTTGTGGTCCTGGGTATCTAGTTTGATTTGTAGGAGTTGCCTTGCTTCCAGATTGCTGACAGAACTATTTCGGTCTCATGAAAAGGCCTTGTTTGGAAACACAGGATTGCTTCCTTATCTCAGCAGGTTCACAAAAATATGTGACTTTTTATTCCTTCTTTAAAACCTGTTTTTAAAGTTCTTTGGCACAATCTTTAAGCGCTATGTATCCATTTTTATTCCTTGATCCTGGTGCCCTGTGCCCTTGCTGGACTCTGCTGGTCTTCATCCTTGTATCTTCACTCTCCAGTGCTGGTCCTTTAATGCGGGGTCACACAACAGTGTCTTATCAGTGTGGTACTTGCTCCTGGGGGTTTTTTGAGACCTTGATAAAATCTTTCTGTCTAAGAACCTGTTGTCAAATTTCTTAAGGCCAAATGCTGTTTTTCTTCTTTTGTTTCTTTTTTTTTTTTTTTTAAGCTGTCATGTCTTTTCTTCAAAGTGAGCATACAAAAAATTCTAAGACATCTTAGCCTTGTGTCTCTGACGAAGTGGTTTCATGTTGTTTTGATGATGTTTCTTTCTCCTGCCACACCATATATACTAAAGGAGAGGAGTCTTGTAACACCAAACTGTGCTAGAAAATTATGCCATCCAGTGTTTCTGGATGACTTCCAGAAATAGAATGCAGTGCTCCAGAAGTTAAGCATGCTAGAAATAGTGATGTTTGCCACGGTAAGTTATTAAATATTTTATTTTGAGGGATTATAGTTAATTCCCTTCTAGCTGAGATCGTGGTAAATTATGTATAGTATGAAATTCTTAATATAAAAGTACCTAAAGATGAGTTTGCACAGTGAAATAATTACGTGATTGTGTCTCAGGTTGTATTCCTATTTTTAATCTAACCAGCACAGGTAATGGTGGCAATGAAGACACAGTCACACCCATGACCAGCATGTTAACAAATGTTTCTAGCAGGCACCAGTTGTGCCGCGTTATTTGCTGCTATCTTCAAACTCAAGAGAATACATTTACATTCTTGCTGTGAGCAAGGGTGAGGGTGGCCATACCAATACAAAACTCCAGTTAAAAAATGGTGCTTTTTGTACATTTGGTCAACAGGCGTGTGAAAATAAATCCTCTGCTTTCATCTTCTGTCTTAGCTGAACAACTTTAAAGTTTCTTGTTAGGTCTGACAAGCTTGTTCCTTGTGAAACTTAAAAAAGCCTAAGTGGGAGTGTGTTAAGCCTTCTACTTATCAGAATTCTGATCTGTTCTGTTTATCAGAATTTTTCTTCTGTTCATGATGTTTTGAGGAATATATTTCTTCTTTCACACTACCGTGAAATAAACCAAAGTTGTTCTCCATATGTTAGATGCAAGCTCACAATTTGGATTTTTGTGCTTCATGGTATTTCATTTTACTGTCACAAAGCTGGTAGTGGGAACTTGTGGGCAGGTATGAAGGAGGTAAGCTCCTGTCTTTTACCTTTCAGGCTGTTCAGAAACAAGTTACTTTCTTGTTAAGAAAATGTCAAAAGAGAATCTTCTACCTGTGGTAGTAATACGAATTAACACTGGCTGTGGCAGCTGCAACAACTTTAACTGTTTGAAATAAGTTGGCGGAGGGGAGAGACAGAGGGTGGTTGTCAGGGAGGGACTTGAACATTGCTTATGGTCAGTTGTAAGGTGTTGTGGTTTGGGTATACTTAGTTGTCTAACAAAGCTACACAGTATTTTAGCAGGTATTAATGCAATATTAGGGCTTTACTTTAAAATGTTGGTAGCTATGTTGGCCATTACCTTTTCTAAATGTAATCAGCTCTTGAAAGTAGTATTGCCACTCCAAAGAGAAACGGTGAAAAAAAATATTCAAATAAAGTATGACACACAGTTTCACCTATTGTGTCAGCAAGCCGATAATTACATACAGCTTTTTTTTAAATCTAGCCTTAGGTGTGTCACTGTTTTACTTAAAGAAGAGTCATACTTCTAGCCACAAGCAAATTGTTGCTACCCTTAAAAATGTAGAACTCAGCATCTTGAAACAAAGTACATAACATCCATTGTGAGTTGAATTACACAGCAAAAACATCTGCCTATATAAGAATCCAAGCTACTAGATTCTTACAGAGAAATACTAAATCATTTGCCTGTAAGGAAAAGTCTACCTCCTTATTCATGAGTGAATGTGATCCTGAACTGTTTGCTTCTCTTTTGGTGCTAGAAACTGCAAATGGTTTATTCTTCATGCACAGTCTTTCAACACTGCTGTTCAGCTGGCTGGAGGAACACAGATAATGCTGAACTGGGAGCAGAAGTAGCTGGTTGCTGCACTTGGAAGCCAAGACAGTCAGTGTGGTAGAGCGAGAGCACTGGGGGAATCCAGGAGCTGTTGAGTTAAACAATGAGCTGCTTCGAATCTTCTTATTTCACATCATGGCCTTTGGCACATGTTAGCATATGGGGTACCAGACTACAGATGAAGTAGGCTACTTAAGCTGCATCCTGCCCGACAGCCCATTCAGACTGTGGTAGTTACAAATTAAAGCACAGGGGTCATTTGGTGGTGAGGTTGGTTTTTATTGTCATTTTCTTGACTGCAGAGTTGTGTTATTGTGTAATGGAAAGACACTGTGTTCTGTGTTTTCAGTAGTCAATGGACTTAAATACTTCACTTTTGACTAGTGAAAAGTCACCTTAAACTGTATAAAACCACATTATTTTAATAAAATTTATGACGTTTTAAAAGAAATTTTTGTCTCCATATTCAGGGATAGCTTTATCTTCTCTGCTTTTTATGAATATTCTGTTACTAAGTGATGAAATTGTCAGAATATTGAAGCTACTTTCTGTAGATCATAGATCAGCTCTTTTCCTTCCTGACTTTGCCACTCTTCTTTTAAAAAAAAAAAAAAAAAGGTAGAGAGCCCTTCTGAGAAATACTGTCCTGAGAGCATGTCTAATACTACTGGCTCATATTTTTCTGTGTCAGGTTTTTTATCCCTATCCATATTCCAACAAGATACACTTATTCACATTTGCTTATTTATTTTTTAAAGTCAAGTTGAACTGGTTTCTAAAACCTTGCCTGATCTATTCAGTCTGCTGGATCACAAAAAGAAAATTCTTGGCAAAGTAGTTGAAACTTTACTTTTTTTGCAGGATAACCTTACTACATTTTGAAATGCATGTGCTAAAGTTGCTATTCAAGCATATCTTTATAAAAGCACTACTTGACATGGTTCTTTCCTCGCCCAGTCTCTACATGCACGCACTCTTTTTAAGCTTTCCTATGAAGAAAGTTAAACATAATTTAATAACTTGGAAATACAGGTAATTTGATTCCTGCCCCCTTGGGTATGGAAGTTGCTGTCTGTAAAGTGGCAGGTGCACACTAAGAAGCTAAGCTGTTTTGTTTAAAATCTAAACAAAAAATATAAAGGAAAACATATTTCTCCTCTGTTATACAATTATAGTGGTTAAACTGTTGCTGGCTATCTCAAATTCTTTGGAACTGTTGCACAGTCAAAGCACACTTTCATTTATCTGTCATTTGATGGTGTAGGTAATCAATAAATGAATCATTTTTAGAAAGATCTAATTGCTATCTCCCATTCAGCAGAATACTAATGCAAAGAGTTTGTACAGTGTAGGAGTGCAGGAGGCTTTGCCTTCCCTGCGGTGCTGCGTTGTTTTTGAAGAGGGGGAAAAAAAAAATAAATAAAAAGGAAGGTGTGGCTCTGAATGAATGATGTAGCTTGCTCCAGGGCAAGATTGTCCTGCAGAATTGGGGAAATCTGAAGCATTGCTTTGAGCTACATCTTGTACCATGATGAAATATTGAGAATAGCTTTCTGCTTTTATGTATTTGAACGTTGCCTTCAGAAGGGAGTTGTGTGCCTACTGTGTCTTGCACTTTTATTTCCTGCAGGGGCATCATAAGCTTTTTAAAATTTTTTTAATACCATTTCTAACTCCTGTCCTAATCATTTCCCATATTGCTCTTTTATCTGTGTGTAGTTATTATACTTTATTCATCTTACCCCAAAACTTTGTGACTAAAGTAACCTACTGACCAGTGTAGGACATTGGGTGGCTAGCAGAAAGTACAAGAGCTCGGTGTGAGTTGGATTAGGGGGGCTGTGGAAGCAGGAGTGTAGAAGTGTGAATGGTCACTGCATTCCTCCTGTTCTTCAAACCTTCTCCTTGCCTAGATAAACAGCAGGAATTAAATCTGAGAGTGCAGTCTGCGGGGCCGTTTCCCCCAGCAGCACTGGCTGGAGGAGGCTCTTTTCCCTGCTCCTGAAGTGGGATGTAGCACAGTAGCATGTGATGAAGTGAATGGGGGAGCTTCTCTGACTTTAAAAAAAGAAGGAAACTAGCAAAAGAAAAAGTGAATTGAGCCTAGATCTGTTTTCATCATCCAGCTCACCATGTAGCCATCAATTGGGGTACTGACACAATGAAAAAGGTGTGAAAAGGGCTGTTGGTAGCAGCAGCTTTCAGCAGGCTTGGGTCTGACTCTGGTCTCACCTCATTTTTTAATCTTGCTTGAATTGTTCAAAACCGTTTGGCTTGTGTTTATTATTATGCCTTCCCTTCCCTAATCTATAGTAGGGAGGAGAGTTTTCCGTCCTGTTACAAGGTAAACTTTTCCCTTTTTTGAGCTCAGGAAGGAAATTTCATTTTAGTGCCAAATTGGCAAGAGGTTTGAGAGTTTATTTTTTTTCTTCCCGCAGCTTCAGGGTGGTATGTTTGAATTAATAGTAGCAGGTTCTCAGAGGTTAGCAACAGGATAAGCTTCTTGTTGCTTGTGCGTAGTATAGACAAGGAATGCCTGCTACAGGTGATAAAGAAAATTCATCTTTATTGTCTGGCTTGTTAGGAGAGGGTCACCTCATATTTTGGATATTTCTGTGTTCTGATGTCTATCACTTGTCTGGCCCCTGCTCTCTTGATTCTTTTTCTGCCTTATCTGGGGAGGTGAAGAGGTTGGTGTTGGGCTGAGGAGGCGAGCCACCTGCTAACATACTTCGAGTCCTTTTAACTTTCCCTGAAGCCAGTTAAGTGAGCACTTGGGGAGAGGGGAAGGGGTAGGGAAGAAAGGGAGAATTCTTAGTTGACTGATAGAATTGCAACTTGCTTTCTAAAGTCCAGTTGGTTTTATTGTACACTTGTACACTGCTCATTGTGCACACAGCTAAATATACCTTAAGGAACTACAAAAGGCGTTTCATAGAGACTGAAAGATGCAAAGCCATCCTTTGCTCTACCTGTTAGTAGTCAGGTGTGGTACCTTTCAGACAAGTCAAGACACGATTCTTTAACTAGCTTAAAAAAAAATCCCACTTTGTTTGACATAAACAGTTTCTTTATGTTAGGAAATCCTGGTGGAGTATCACATAAACTCCCACGACAAAGCAGACAGGTGAAGACACCTTAGACATGTTTCATCTTAGGCATGTTGCTTTCCTTGCTAATCCCTGTGTTACAGCAGACTGTGTCTGCATTTTCATATATGAATTAACTTGAAAAAATTACTCATGTAGTTTGATAAGTTTAAAATACTTGTATTAAAGGGATTAACATAAAGCAAGGACTAGAGTATGATATATGAATTTAATGGGGCTACAGGGGCAATGACAATATTCCTGTCTTTTTTTGTTTTTTTTTTCTTAAACATGGTATTCAGTTGCAGCACTGAATAACTCAGGTGGCATCATCCAGACAGTATGTTGTTTTGCTGGTTTTACTTATGCAAGTTTGTCTTAATGTAACAGAAGGATAAGAAAAAAAAATGGAGAAGTACAATTCAGTTATAAGCTGAACTTAAATAATAACCTGACCTTTTTTTTCATTGCATTTAATAAACAACATTTTAAGTCTAAATATGAGATTCAGAGAGCCGTATTTATTCTCCAGTGATGATCTTTTAACATTTCCAGTTTGAAAAGATTGCATAAGGTTTCAAATCAGTACGTTAATATTTAATGTGTGTGTCCTTACACTCATCCCTAAGTGTCCCTTTTGGGCCGCTGTCAGAGACAAGACAATAAGGAGGAAGGAGTTTGGTCTGACCCAGCATGGCCCTTCTGAACTGTTCTGTGACCTGTAACGTCGGGGCACTTCTGGCACAGCAAGGGCAACGCTCTGGATTCTGAGCTTCCTGCCTTGATGATGGGGTGGTACAGTAGTGAAATACTGCATAACTGACAAAAGAATGTTTTATCTTATAGTCCATAGAATCAGAAACGTGAGGCAGAAATTTGCTTCTTTTTCACTTCCAAGGATGATTTTCAGCCAGTTACTTAGTTTTGAATGTTCTGTAATTAAAATATTTATAGGAGCTATTCATGTCATTAAAACTACATACTTCCCACAGTTCTTTTACAAGTACTAAGTTTCTCTGTATGCCATAGAAGAAAATTAGCAAACATGTTCTGAAGATGATGTATTAGACCCAAAACTTTTTCACCAGTTAGCTGTGTATGCTGCTTCCTAATGGAACCCTTCCTAAACTTCCAATCGCTCTCGTTTGGATGACCTTGTTTTGTCTATTAATCACCTCATGTCTCCTCAGCAGGGAGAGGAGTTGCTTGTGCAAGTAGCCGTAAGAAAGAATTAACTGTCTTTGGAACAATTTCTTGGGGTTTATTTTCATTTCATTCTTGCTTTCTGTCTCTCATTTTCCTTCATGGAGATAAACTGAAATTACAGAGGCAACACTGATTGTGCATTTCAGCAGATTTTAACAACACATCTTCTTCACTGTAGGAAGCTGATAGCCACCACCCAGGAAAGCTTGATATTATCAGTGTAATTAATATCTTTATGCTAAAGCAATGCTATCTTGGACTTGCTTTCCAACCGGTATTTATTTCCTGTTTTGCCTGGAGTCAATAAATAACATAATGAAGAGTTTCAGAGTTTGAAAGGAATAATTTTCTGCTTAAATGATTCTCCTGAAGTGATGTTTATTTGTCACTGAAGTTAATTGAATGCTGGAGGTGGATTTCTAAAGCTGTAGACTTTGTGTCCTGGGATATAGTCTCTCTGCTCTGTTGTGTAGCGCATCTTTTAAAAGCAATTCTTTTGAGGTAGGAGAATTAAACTCTGCAGGGTTAGCCGACTTCATACACAAATAAATAGTTTTGTGTAATCATGCTCCTGTATCTCCAGGTCACTTTCTAAAAAAGCTGCTTTGCAGTTTATCTTGCAGGTCACTTTTTAGCAGGATTTGCATATTGTTTTCTCATTTTTGTTACTTACAGGATGTGACTGTTCTTGTAGAAGTAGCTGTAAGTTTCCATTGCTTAAGTTCAAGTTTTGCTTAAGCCTTTCATAATACTTGTGGTGCATTTGACTATTGAGAAACTGTATTTCCAAGTTTTAATTGAAAATTGCACTGTATGAGTCTCACACCAGAGATGATAGTTATGTCCAAGTTTTAAATGCCTGATATATCTAAAATAGAAAACTTTTCCTTGCAGTTAAATGTATTTGCATACTCCTTAAATTGCTTTGATACAGAAGGGTGGCAGTACCCCGTTCATGCTATGGAAAGTCCACTGCAAACAAGAGAGACGAGGAAGTAGATGGTTGTTTCAACTCAAATTTTAGTTTAGGCTTGTATTTATAAATAATAGGCTCCTTAGAGGAAATACTTCGTGTGGTTCTTGGAAGTCTAAGTGTTGAAATGATGGCGTTACGCATTTCTTCTTACATTTTTGATACTAATACTCATTTTTTATTTCCTCAGTGCATTGGTTATTGCTGCAGTATTTGATCGGGATGTTAACTGCAGAAGAGCTGCTTCTGTAAGTTATCACATTATATGTTTCTAATTTTTTGTTTGTTTATTTTCATGTAATTTAATGACTTGTAGACTTAGCTATGTAGAACTACAGTATATAAGCAAGATGTTGTGTTATGAGGAAAAAAAGTGTTTTTTAAAATCCTTACAAGTATGGTGTGAGATTACATTTTATATTATATAATCCACAGATCCACATCTTGATGTATGGCCACAGTTCACAATCCACTGTATTGTTGTATTGTTGTCATGATGGTTAAGATAAAGTATCTAAGAAAGAGCTATTTAGCATTTTCTAGTCACAATATCAAAGACAGAAGGGTTATGCAAAAAATACAAAGACTGTATCTTTTTCAAGTCACCGAGCTGGTTAGTTTTGTGATGTTAAACTTTTCTAATTGTTCATCAGCTGTTACTCTGTAATTGAGGTAAGACAATTTCTAGAATAATATATCTCTTTTTGAAACATTTTCTGTTATTGTATAAAACTCTTTGCATAGGACTGGGAGTGTTGATAGAAAGTGATAAATCCAGTAGGCAGATGCTGTTATCTAGTTAGACTAACGTCCAAGTATATTCTGTGGTACCTTTCTATAGAAGATATTTATGCTGTTGAGAATTGGAAAGAATATGTGATTGTTCTTAAGAGAAGGGAATTGATGGAGGAGTGGTTATAGAATTTGAGAAGAAAGAGTGTATGTATTAACTTGGAGAATTCAAGTCAGTGTGGTGTATATATTGAACTTGCTTGTCTGGAAAAAACCCCCAAAACAAGATAACAATTGTCTATTTCAACAGATAAAACAAATTGTCCTATGGAAACATAAAAAAACCAGACCCTATAACTGCATTAATTCAAACACTGGACCAAACAATGTCTGTCGAAGAACCAGGGGTGTCTGTCCCTGCGAATAATCATGACTGTGGATGCATTTAAAAAAAAACAAACAAACAAACAAAAGAAACCCAAACAAAAAAAAAACCCCAAAACCAAAAGGCACTCTTTGCAACATGCAAATTTATTAACAGGTTTGTCCTTTTTTTTTTTTTTTCCTGAAATTTTGAAAGCTAGTGCATTTAAAACATAAGAAGGATTTTGCAGGGATACCTGGATAGCATCCTTATTTTTTCTAGCCGCACCTCTGCTTGAGAGTTTAAGCTGTTGAATGAAGCTGCAGCATAATTGCTGTGGAAGTGAGTCAGTTGCTTGTGTAACCATATCACAAATCACTTTGTCTAAATAGGTTAAAACCAAAGCTTGGAAGCTAAAATGCTGTAGATGGCCGAGTAGGGATAGAATGTGTTCTTTGTATGATGTACAACTAATGAATATGAGCAATGCTACTTTCCCCCAAACATCACTTCCTAAATTTTAGAAACTGTAGAATTTACTGTTCTTGACTAGATTAATGCTCGTGTGCTTCATACGTTTCTGCTCTTAAATGCAAACTGATAGTTTGGCCATGAAATATGGTGCTAAACCAGATACATTTACTAGTGCTATAAGCTTAATGCAGAGTGTGCTTCCATATTTCAAATGACTGCAAAATACAGTACATTTTCTTCTCGCTTTACTCTTCTGCTTTAAACCAAGTTCTCAAGCATTCCATTCAGTTATGTCCAGTCGAAGTCATGTTTCTGTTAGTACATTCTAATTTAGAGCTGGTCAAAAATTGGAATAGCTGGTTTGATGGACAGGTGCAAGAATACTGAAACTTTTTTTCTTATTTTAGAAAGTCGGGCAAAGAAATAGTTTGTGTTTACTGGGTATTGCTACAAATTTTAAGAAAAATACCTGGCAGACCTAATTATTTCCAATCATTACTACAGTTAAAAGCATATTTAAATAAACAACATGTTTTACTAGGTTTTCCATCTATTACAATATGCAATATATTATAATGCAGAGCACCAATAAAACAAAACAGCGCATAGAGTTATTGTGAACCCTGGGGTTAGAGAGAATAAAACAAGAACTGTCCTTTGAAGCTCCAGAAGTATTCTGAGCTGACTTTTGCAACTCTGTCATGAATAATCATTATAAAGAATAATCACATGAATAAGTGATGCCAGGTTGGGCTCTGTTCAGTTCTGGCATTTTAAAGAAATGTGTTTTATTTTCGTCTTGGTTGGTCGATAGTTTTTAAAATCATGACATAGAAAATGTTTTACTATTTTTTTCATTTTTTGTGGGAGAGCAAAGTATTCAGGTTACTAGGCTAGCTGGCTACCTTGGTTCTGATGTCATGGAATCTTTAAATTAAGGTTTTTGAATCCAATACTTATATCTCCAGAAGGGGATTGTATGAAAAAAAAGTGTAAAATTATAATAATTTAGCATCTTTCAGGAATCTGCAGTTGTTGGACAAAAATGATTGAAACATTAACATTTTCAGTTACTGAAAATCTAAGTATTCTGAAGAAAAATCTTCTGCAAAATGATGAAAAAGTGCTAAAGGAACAAGGACATAATTTCATTAACATTAAATGATCTCTAGAAAATGACCTTTTCATTTGGATGAAGAATATGCTTCATTACTTGAATACTTCTGTTTTACTTTCTCTCACAAAGCTTTAACAGAACAATATTTTTGGGATGGTTTGCTTTATAACTTTTTCTGTTCAACATACTCTTCAGGCCCAGGGAAACTAATTTACCATGTCACATCTTTGTTGCTAAAATTGAGATTAGATGCTGTTCTAGAACAGTAATGTGTTTAAATTGTGGCTTGTGTGTTGTTTACAGAGCCAGTTGTGAAAATTTCCAGATAAAACTCTACACACTCTAGGGTCCTGTTTTTACATTCTTTTGAGGGCATTTTCTGGTTTTGTTTTAAATATCTTGGTTTTCACTGTAAATTTCTCCGTAATTAACTGCAAATTTATTTGCAGAAGAGGCACCTTTTAGCTTTTCTTTAAAACACATAACAGCAATGCTGAAGCTGAGACAGGCTGGTGGTGGCGCATATAGAACCTCCCTCAACCTACACAACCAACTGTGAAACAAGTTACTACACAGTTTTAGTCTGCAGCTGGGAAGTTTTCTAGCTGTTGAGCTATGTACACAGGAATTTGCTAGTTACCATATTTTTCTTCTCTTTATGATTTGTAAATTCATAAGACAAGTGTGAGAACCAGTAACAAACTGATTCTGTGTCTCCAAGACTGTTAAATTGAAATCATTGGCAAATACATTTATAGTAAGGCAATACTAACATCTCTCTTTGTTAGCAGTGGTTAAATTTGTATGGTTTTTATAGATAAACTAATAAATTAAGTGTAAATTAACATGTTTAGAATACATCAGATGAATGCTAATTACTTTTGTCAAGCTGCTGAACTGTTTCTTAGATCTTTGGAATTGTTTTTCTAAGTAAATTAATCAAATGGTGGTATAGTGGTGTGATGGTAAAATTCCTACATTAAGGGAAACAAACTGTGCCAAATCTTTACGTACAATAGTTGTTTAGCTGCAACATTGTCTATAGGCCTCTATACATCTCTTTTCCAATGATTTTGCCACAGTATATTTCAGTCCTGGGCCTATGGATTTATTGTAAGTAAATAGAATTTTAACTGGTTTCAGACCAGATTTACATTGTTTGGATATCAAAAGTTTCTGGTTTAAAATTACCAAAAGAAAAGTCTTTACAGATTTTATATCATTAAGGCACTTGTCTGATAATACATATTAAAAAGAAATTGCAGTGCAGTTAGTAAAGTATTAAATCCCTTGGCTCTGATAGTTAAAAGTGTCATCCTTGGTGACATGTCCCTGTGCTGAATAAAATGGCCTCGATAGCATAAAATGGGAGCTAAAACTGCAGTGTAAGTGAAAAGCAATAACCAATGCAGGGTGACATGAAATGATGTCCTGCCAAATCCTGGCTGGGAGCATGTGTTGGTAGAGAGGTAAGGAGGAAAAAACACCCCATCTCAGGAGCTGGGCTAGAAGATACAATAGAGAATGAGCGTAGGACGCTGCTCCAGCTGCTGTTGCTGATCTGGAAGGCTGCTCTAAGTGTTGCCTCAGGGTGTATCTCTGCTGCTGGCACTGTGGAGGATAGCCCCTGCACTTCTACCCCAGGCATTCCCAAACTGGTTAGCTCAGGGGCACTGCTGGCAGCCTGGCTGTGACTGCAGGCAGGCTAAGGTGGGCTCCAAACCCCACCTCGGTTGTGGGCAGGCGGTTTAGAGTCAGCCTGTGCTACGTGTCCTGCAAGGGATACATGGGGAGCGGGAGCTGAACGAGCCCGGGCAAGCCTACAGGAACTGCAGTCATTATCCTGAAGAGACATAACCTCAGAAATGCAGGGAGAGACTCTGGCTCCATTAGGCCTTGCTTCACCTGTGTCCTGGGAGCGCTTGCTCTGCATGTAGAGCATGGGCCTGTGGTGAGCTGACAACCTTTGGTTTTCACAGGTGGATTTACCACGTGTGTGCTGTATTTACGTAGGAAATACAGAAGGTCTGTCTGTCAAAATTCTTGTGGTGTTCTCAGTAAAGATTGGGGCTTTCCCCTGTATGTTAAATATCAATTGTCAGGTGACAAGTGCTATCCTTTGCTGGAGAGCTGTGTTGGTAGGTAGAGTGACATATCCTAAGGGAAGTGTCCAGACCATTTCAGTGTTTCAGCATGCTTTTGGATGTGTATCTTAATTTCAATTAAGTATTGCATTCTCAGTATATTTTGTCTGGAGTTTTCATTGACAAAGAATCAAACTTACTATTAGCAAATTCTGTTGAAGTTGCCAGACAGAAGTGAGCTGTCTCAATTTCTCTTGTCTACAGGTATTGACTTTCAGTTCCAGTGTGAAGCCTTGTGTCTCTACTCAAAAGCACTTTTATGGGTGTGACTAGTTTAATAAGCTGGCATTCTTAAACTGCTGTCATGCAACATACAGCTTTAAGAACACCAGAACATAGAGACGTAGAAACAAAAAAGCCCTGCGGGTTTGTTCTACTGACAAAGCTTACTTTATTTAAAAAAGAAAAGCCATGGGTCATTTATATTGTTGTGTGTTTTGAATTCATCATCTGGTGTTTATCAAAAAGCAAACCTGACTCGTTTTGCTGTGTTTGTTCTCTGTTCCTTAGGCTGCCTTCCAGGAGAATGTTGGGAGACAGGTATGGTAACTTTCCTGAATCTTCATTCATTAGTGCCTCGGAGGTTACTGTAAACGTGGAGTGCCTAAAATCAAAATTAGACTCTGTGGCTTTGGAGAAATTGAGTAAAAGGATGTCACAAAATATGACATGGGCCTGTGAGCATGGTTAAAGCAAATGTTGTCGTCAATTAGCCGTTCTTTAATGGATCTTTGTTAAAACACTGTTTAGCTTTCTCTGATACCGTTCCCAAAGATCTCTGTGTGATGAGCCAGGATATTATTCCTTTAGAACTATGGATATCGAACAATGTGTCCATAACTGGTGTGTGTCTTGTCTAGATAGAACTAGGTTAATAGCAGAGAAAGGGTGCAAGAAGACTAGGAGGAAGAGTGTGGGTGTTTTAGTGAGCTGACACAGCTGGGTCTGTGAATGAGTGAAGGAAGCCAACAGGATTCTTCCCTGGGCCTGTAGTTGCTGCCATGGAGAGGTTAGTCATCTCCCAGCAACACAGCCTGATTCCACTTCGAGAGGGACTGAATTAAGTAAACACCTTATGTGACTTAAGTTCCAGGTGAGATAGGGCTCCTGGGTGCTGCAGGTTTAGAAATGCTTCCATGTAGCAAAAAAAGCATGGAGTTTTTAGCTTCTTTCAGTGGAGTACGGTCTATGTTAGTTTGCAGAGAGGAAGTTTCCTTATTGAGTCTGCTTTGACCCATGACTCAAATTTGCCAGTGTTGGTAGCACGCATGACGAATTTAGCTTATTTTTGTTTGCACGTTAAGGAGGAGTTTGCAGTCAAATAGTAAGTTTTCATGGCGTGAAGAATCCTCTCAGTCACCAGTTGGTTCCTGTAGAAGTTCAGAACTTTTCCTTACTGTACCATTCCCTACTGCCTAGGAAAATGGTTACTTAATCTCAGGATACACCCTCTGTAGTTCTTTCCCTGGGTGTAATGTGTTGAAAGAAACACCCTTTCCCTGAATTGGAAGGAGCTAAAACATGTTCTCTGTCTGAAGTAACAATGATGATATTAAATAGGTGGAGAAAAAAAGTTGACCTTGCTTATTTCCTGGTTCCTGCCTGCTTCACCTTTGTAGTTCTACATGTCCTGAACTCAAAAGCTTGCTTTTATGGCCTCAGAAAAAGAAGCCATTGTAACTTATGCTTCATGTACATGAAAACTTTGAAAAAATGACAGAATTTTTTTTTAAGTGTAAATCATGAGAAATGCATGTACTTCTAACAAGACAGGCTTTTATATTGGAGAAGTAAGTTCTGACAGAATAGATCCTGTTAACTTTTCCTCTGAAGTCTCTCTCTCCCATCGGCCATGACCTCTGTACTTCTGAACTTGATGTCAGGAATTTTGCTGTCTCACTGCCACACGCTGTGGCACCATGACCTTCGGTGAGATGACATCAAACTGGGACACTTACAGCCAAGTAATAACTAGTGAGGTCCAGCTGGCAGCTAGAATTGAAATGGTTTAGCTGTGATTTTTTTCTTTATGTACAGTGTACATTCTTCATATATTTTATCATACGTCTTGTTATTTGGCTGTAAATCATCCTGAGGTATTTCTCATGTGTACATTTTTCTCCCTAATCAGTGTTTTATTAGGCTTTTGGAGAGCACATTCATTTCACCTTGCAGTTACTGAGGCTTGCAGGTAGTCTCTTGGATAAGTCATAACTATTCTGTCTATCCTGCTTGGCCCAGTCAGATTTCAGGACTTGTTTTTTTGGACTCTTGGCATTATGCTTCCCAGAAGAAGACCTCTGCAGTAGCTGACAGCTTCCCACTGCTTGCAGTATATCCTACTTTAATTATTCAGGCTTAGATCTAGAGATATTTTTCTACTATTTTTTGCATGGCTGCATCCTAATGTGTAAGGGATGAGTGAGCTGTAAACAAACAAAACTATCCTCTCCAGAACCTGTACTTCCACAGAGCCTTATTGCTTAAATATCATATGATTGTCCCTTTTGTAAGTGAGTGTAGTGTCTTTCAGTTGGCTGGTTTCCATTTGTACTTAATTATGGCTTGTGGAGACTACGCTGCCTCCTTCCTTCCAAAACACAGCCTTGCTGCATAATACTATATGAAATCAGTTGTAGCCAATCAAAATTCTGAATATCTAAACTGTATTGCTTATATAAAAAGGCAAATTTTTAGATGGCAATTGCATATTAATAAAGAGAATTTATATTCTAAAATAGAATTTTTTTGAGTAGTGATATCAGAAGTGAGATACTTGGGTAGGATTCAGTGTTTCAGGCTTTGCTGGGAACCAGTGCTCTTTTTCAAAAGAAACAAACTATTTCTTTAATTCCTAAATAAATAAGTCATAAAATATATGTGTAAATAGAAACAAATGGTAATAACTGAACTTGATGTACTCCACATGTGATGCAGTTCTTAGTGTCTAAATCTCTAATTTTATACTTCAGAAAAACTCACAGCAGGTGCTTGTTCCTTCATATAAACTGAAAACATGTTTATGTTTATCTAAACCTTTTAGGAGAAATACCTTTTTGTGTACATACATAGTCATGCATTCACCAAATATACATTTGGATGTGACTTGAAGGTGTTAAGATAGCTATTGCATGGTTTATTACCTGCTGCTGTATACTTTGTTTAGCGTTGACTCGTAAGTGAAGACAGGTATTTTGCTGGTTTTATATCCGATATCTTTTATATCTTTAGTACAAGTGATTTTACTATACATTAGTAATGAAAATGTATTTTTTCAGAGCTTGAAGTCTAGGGGGAGATTTGTTGTCAATATGTTCCCTATTTGAAAAGTATTTTGTATTTTTAAATAGTATTTTCTTACTCTTTTCCCTCTTCCCTATGATGCTTATAGGGCACTTTTCCACATGGCATAGACATTTTAACTGCAGCTGATTATTTTGCTGTTGGTAACAGAGTTAACTGTTACCTGACTATAAGGTAAGTTTCCAAGCATTAGTTTTCCTAAACATGAGGGACCTCTTTTTACAGAGTGAAATATTTGTCTGATTGTTTCACCTGACTGAACATTATGTTTATTGCTGTTGGCTTTGAATAAATTAAAATGTGATTTTTCTTATTTCTGCATCAAACTGCTTTCTATTTGTGAGGACCGGTGAAAATGTGACCATGATTTCCTTGTCTGTGTGGAGGGAGCAGCCAAGAGGCAGTATTTGCAGGTGTCAAAAAACTGTCTAAGCTGGTCAAGATTAAAGAAGACAAGGGGATTTTGAAGAGTTGTAGTAAAAGGAGGGGCTGTTCTGATAGCAGGTAGACTCTGTCATGGGTAAAAAAATCAAACTAATACCATTGAAAAAAATACCTTGCACAAATTGTTGTATTTATTGTCTGCGCACAGACCTTTAACTTGACTGCTTATGTGTTCCATAGATAGATCAGTGAAAATCTAACCACAGTACACGGTAGTGTTTGAAAAAACAAACTGATCACTGCATGTATCACACGGCGTGGAGTCCACAAAGAATGTGATGGGGAACAGCGAAACTGGTGCAGTGCTGTTATAACTCAGTGGCTTGTCTTGGAATACGGTGCTCCATTCTGGTCGGCTGTCCAAAAATACAACAATGCTGAAGTCAGGGAAATTCAGAGGCAGGCTGGGTGCAGAGGATGACTAAAATGAGTGTAAGACAGCACTTCCTCATGAGAAGATGAAAAAGACTGAGGGCTGGGTTCTAGCTTTAGTTGTCCAAGGCAGACAGTCTAGCCTTGGTGTCTAGCCTCTCTCCGTAGCCAATGCAAAGAGACAGGCCTTTACAGAAGGTGATTCAGAGTGTTTTAAAACAGGTCAGATGAATTGCCCTATGGAGTTGCATGTTGCTCAGACACCAACAGGTTAGAATGGCTTGAAGAGATTGTATTCTTGGGGAGCAGAAATAGCGAACGGGTATAGGATGGTGTGCGCTCTGTTGGCAGCTTTGTGGCTCCCAACGAGCAGTTTTTTAAGACAATTTGCACTGGAAACCTCTGTTCTCTCCTCGACTATGTTTTTAATTAATCCGTCCACCTCTGTATTGTCCCTTTTGTGCATAATCATTTCAGTCTGTACATCTCTTCACCTTTTACCTACCGTCGCTCCTCCTGGGGTCCACACCCTCCTCCTACACTCTTCCCAGAGCTCCCGCCTACTGAGCCGCGATGGGGAAATGCTCTGGTTTGGGATTTGTCGCTCTGCTGGAGCTGCAGAGTGTCAGTGGGATTTTTTATTTTTTTATTTTTTGAAACTCTGGCCTTTTGTACTACCAGGAAAGTGAAAATATTCAAAATTGACAAACCAGGTTTTGTGGTCTCCCTACTTTTTGAAAGCTGAATTTTTAACTTACTTATTTTCCCAATTGCTCGGCAATTACTCCTTTCATTGTGATTTCCAGGGTTTTTATAGGAGTGTTGCTTATTGAAGTGGAAGTATTTCTACTGTTGATTTCTTTCCAGCACTCTTGTGCCTTTCTTTAAATTGTGCAAGAGAAAGAACAGATTTTAAAATTCTTTCTAAATAATCTTATGCAGTTAGTAGCATGATAACTTGAAGCCACGTTCAGTGTTATTACTCAAACTCTTCATTGTAAAGTATTTGTTGTCTTATTTGTTATTACTTTCAAGAATCTTCAGCACTTTACTTTTCAAGCAGGATGGAATTATTTGGGTCAATACTTAATTATTTCCTTATTTTTGTCTGAGTAACATCAAAGAAAAAGTACATAAGCATATATTTGGCTGCACAGAAAACATGTAGCATTATGATGTGGTAGGAAGAATGGATCTTTCTGATCAGGATGCCTTAAGGTGGTGTAATTATTTATGTAGCTGGAAAAAGTTGCTTGAGGTTCATATTCCAGATCTAGAATCTTTAGCTGTCCTTCCCCCACCCAGATAAAACACTCCTGGGGCACTTTGTGTGCCAGTGTAAGGCCACAGTGTGAAAGGAAGCTGTGCAGGTGTGTACTGCGAGATTGCTGTGAGCAATAAAAGCTTGAAAAAGATGTCAACTTCTACAGCTGAATTTGGTTTTGTATAATAAATGATGAGCTGTTATTGTGGAGAGGCAGTATCATGTATATTTATATATATTATGTATGTGTGTATGTATAAGTATTTGCTTAGATCATTTCAAATCTAAATATTCTTAAGCAAGTTTTTCATGTTGGGTGCCCTTTTGAAATTTTTTTGCTGATGTTCTTTGGAGGTTTCAGCTCAAATATCATAATCTATTCCTGGGGATGGAAGGTAGCGGAAACTCATTTTGTATGATCTTGGCATAAAGAGATTATGTGATTCCAGGACTTGGTGAAAGAGAATTAAGGAAGAAGCTTCTTAATCTGAGTGGGATATGAATATCTTCCCAGTAACATTATCAGGAAGGCTAGACTTGTGTCCAAGGCATCTCGCAGTAAATACTCACTAGGGTGCTAAATGAGCACTATAGCTAAAAACAGTTATAAACTAAAACTGAAAGTAACAGTGAGCTGCACACGTGGCCTAAGAAAACAAATTTTATGAGGTGGGCAAGAAATTTGGATGAAAATGGCTGGGAAGAATGGCGAGTGCTAAAACTAGGGCCGAAAAAAGCAACTACAAAGAAGGCAGAAGAACTCAAATAGTGCAGAGGAAGTGTGTCTATTATTGTATGTTCTTCCAGAACAGGGAACGGAACCAAAGAGTAATGAATTCCTCATTTCTCTGCTGGCATCAACAACCAGTTAAACCCCCTCATTCCCCTCTAGGGCTCACAGCAGCAGTAGATAGTACTTCTGTCTCCTGTACTGGCTCAAGTGACTGAGGTCTGTGCTGTGGATTTAAGGATTCCAACTCTTCTGATGAATTACATAGATATCAGCATGGTAACATGCACCAGTATTTGGGTTTTGTCTTTATTCTGCTTCTGATTACACGCACACACATTAATGGAACACTGTTATGGTTGCAAAGTTAGTTACTCAAAAGATAGGAAAAAATGAAATTAAGGTAATCCCCGTGTCCTTAATTTTGTCCCTTTCTGCTTGTCGTTTTGGCACAAACACACTCTACTGATTGTTTAACTTTACAAGATTATTTAATATACATCTGATGTACTGAAAAAACCATTTCAGTTCTGTTGACCTTAGCTTCCAATAGTTGATGCTTCTGAAGACTGGAAAGGAAATGTGGCTGTAAAGTTAAGTGATTATGCAGGAGAACTAGATAATTAGTTCTGGTGTTCCCTTGTATCCTAGGTCTTGACTTTGCAGCCTTAACATTTTTTGGCAGAATTGACTTTTTGTGTATGTTTGATTTTGAAAAAGGACCAATTGAAAACCCATATTGAATTTTGAACGATTGTATTTATGAAGATGCAGCACGTGTCTCTAACTTAATTTTACTGTGTAGTGTGGATTACATCATTAATAATTTCTCCAATCTGAAATAATTTTGTAAGTTAATACACGCATGTAGATTTTCTAGAATGCAACAGTAATTGAATGTTTATTTTTCTCTTTCATTGCTATCAAACTTTTTGTATGTATAGTAGTTTTTATAAGGAATCTGAGAGTTTTACAAAAGTGACTTAAAGTTATATATTATAAAGTATTTCCTATTCTGTTGTTTCATTCATCTACATTTCCTTTAGGAAAAGGTGTGTTGAAGTAATTTGTTTAGTTGCTTTCAAAACAAGAGGATTTAAATCTTTGGAGTTAAATCTTTGTGTTAAAATGCACACAGATGTTGATTCTGTGCTCTCTGTATGGACATTTCTTTTTCAGTGTGTATATTGCTGGCTTTTCTGAGTATACCCAGCCAATGATTGATCATTTAGTTAACATGAAGATTAACCACTGGGATAGGTAAGTTCATAAAGTCTAATTATTAATATCCAGGAGTTGACTGTGCTGTATATCATGCTTTCCTAGATGATTTTTATAAGTTTTACTTGTACTAGAGTTTGCGATAGCATTTGACCGAAGGAAACTGGACAAGTGGTAGGTGAAGTCGTCTATACCTCCCTAGCGTATTGTCCCTTAAAACTTGTTTATGAGTTTTGTCTTTTTGCCTTGACCTCAATCTGTTAATAGATTAATAAAACACATTTATATGGTATATAGCGTATGTGAGGGGTAAACACCATCACCATACAATTATCATAATTAAAGTAGATTTTAGGCATAGAGATGGTGCTTAGTCATGTTCAGTGTTCATGAAGATAAAAATGTGTACATATAACACAAATGAGATTATATCAGTGCTGATAATAATTCACTTCATGAGAAATAATAGTAGTTTACTGTAGCATCCCTGCCAATGCACAGAATGAGCCCTCAGGTTCTACCATCCACACTTAGGTTTTTCTTTGTCTCTTTCAGCAATAAGTTCTATTCGTATAGCTAAAAGCTATCTATAGGCTCTCTGTTTGGGCACTGCTTTGTTTTGTTAGCTTTTTTTTTTTTTGGGGGGGGGTGGGGGAGTGAAGAGCACAGGATGGACAGAGAATATTCTAATTTTTAATGTTACTGGGTTCTTTATTTTGGATGGGGGGCAGGAGTTACTTCCTGACGTTATTTTTATTTTTTTTAATACATTACTTATTCTGAACTGCTAACCCAAAAAATCCCAAAATGCTTTTTACATCTTCAGTGTTATTCGAGAACTTTCCACCAAAGCTCTGCATAACCTTACTCCACGGGCTCCTGACTACATGGCAAACGTGGGTAGGTGACAGTTCAGTTCTGCGTGATGTGCCATATCAAGCCTTCTACTTTATGTAACAAAAATTAAGAAAATTTAAAGATGTCTCATGGTGTAATAAAAATTAACATTGCTCCTGCAACTTTATATAATATAGTGACACTAATAGCATCACCAGTTTTCAAATTTCATGCAAAAATCATAAAACACTGCCGGATTTATTTATTTTATTTTTGTTTTAACTGGGGACTGGACTTTAGTTATCTGCTGGACCCTGCCAGTTCCAAGATGAATAAATGGGTGTAGTTCTTTTGCAACAATTCAGGCAGCTAGCCCTCAATTCCAAGCTTTTGCTTTGTTGATATGGCTTTGATGTCATAAAGGGTGGAGGGATTTGTTTTGTCTTGTCCAGTCTGACATCTTCAGAAGAATTCCTTTTTGACTGCTGTATGTGTAATCGAATGTTTCTTAGCATGAATTCAGGCTCCTTTGCTCAGCCCACTCAGGATTCTGAGGATGTACTCACTGCATTTTAATGTGACTGAAGAACAGTAGCTGACAGGCGATCTGTAGTTACAGATCCTACCTGGGCTCTCCAGAGCAGACTAGGAAGGTGGCAGTAAAATGAGGCAGAAAAGCCTCATTTCCCCTAATGCTTGGCCATCCCAAGGTGTTATAGCAAGTATGTTGTTTGATTTGCTCCAAACAGGGAGGTAGTTGTGAGTACAAAATTTCTGAGAGCAATTCAGTACACTTTGTCAGATTTTACTGGTATTTTTAAAACTTGGTTTTCATATCATGGCCAAGATATATTTGCCTGACTTGCCAGAAATGGTTTTCCCATGTTATTTTTAGGCAGACATGATTGCATTTAGAACTGTGATCTGTCACTATGCTTTCTTTTTAAAAAAATAAATTGTTTAATCTCTTTCAGTTTTGCCAAGACTTCTACCTTTATCAGTGGGCACAGATCTGCACACACGCCATGGGGCAATTCTTGCCTGTGCTGAGATCACCCATGCACTGTGTAAACTAGCAGAAGAGAATAATAGGTATAAATGCAAGATTATCTTGACTATAAATTTTCCTTTCATGTCTGGTCTATTGAAAGCTTCCTGAGTGTAATTATGGAAATCTCTATCTTACTGAACTTCTTTGCCATTGAATTTTTGTTTGTTTTGATCAGTCATGCCAAGCCTTCACATTTTATTTGGTGATGTTATAAACTTAAATCTAAATTTGTCATTAGGAAAATGAGATCATTTGCTGCCTTACTTACGTACTTGAATATAGGTTAAACCCCCTTTCCCCATAAGCAGGCTGTCTTCCCAGTAAGGGGACAGTCTTTGGTCTTGAGTATTAGAAAATACTTCCTCAAGCACCTTGTTCAGTTGGACTGATTTAATTGTTGCTGCTGAAAGCTGGTCCAGATATATATAGATCTATAGATATCTTGGTGTATATGTGTGTACACACACTCATATTACAGGTGATGCAGCCAGAACAGTTGACAGAATTATCTGGAGCTGTCTTTGCTGTAATGCTGTAGTTAAGGATAGGAGTCATTTACCTTCCCAAGAATCACATGTGAAAAATGTTTGAAAATCTTTATTACAAAAGCTAGAACTTGGAAGTTACGTTAGCAGCTGAATTTTATACTAGAGAGACTGAAGTTGGGATGAGTGGCTGATAAGATCTTGGCAGTGGAAAATAGAACTCCAGAGTGCAGACTTCACTGCAGGTGACATAGATATACGTATACTGAAGAAATCTACTTTTAAAAACCAGACTTTTCTGGCTCATTTTCATTCTAGAAGTTGAATAATTACTTTCTGATTAACCTTCTTTATTCTGATGCAGTCATACAAAGATATCTACAGTGATGACATCTAACAAATTTAATGTCGTTGTGCAAGCTCAATAAACCGAGATGAATTCAAACAATAGATATTAACATTTGTGATTATTTTTACGGCTTTAATTATTGACAAATAGAAATTGTACTTGCCAGCAGCATCTATCAAAAGAATTTCTGTTAATCTTAAGATTTCTGTTTTCAAGTAAGCTGAAAAGTTAGAGGAGAAGATTCGGGGATTTTTTATTAGTGTTGCAGTCCTAAAATACAAGTAAGCTGCCAAGGGTTATTAGTGATTAAAGTGTTATTAGTATGTGACACTTTTTTATAGTCCATTAAGAATGAGTTTGCTCCATGGTAAGAAAACAACTGATGTTATTATGTTTACTTTAATTTAAAATTAAATATTGCATATTTCTGTTCAGCATAATTTGGAAATCAAATGATGGGTTTATTGTTTGAAAGTAAAATGAAGTCATGGCAGAAAAATTACTGATAGCATGATTAGGAAACCAGTCTTAAAAATTTTGTGTACCTTTACAGATCTATATCATATTATTTCAATGAAAAATCATTGGAGGGACTTAAGCAAATCCATCAAGAGGTTTGTAGCAAGTATAAATGTATCTTTTAACCGGGCATGTTGTATTATTTTTAAACAAGCATTTACAATTAAGACAGCTGTTCTCCACCTTCCTCTTCCCCCTGCCAACAGTAAACAATCTCACAAATACGAATCCGGACACACACTCCAAGCTGTTGGATACTGAGATGTCCTTGACCATGTGTTGTACTCCAGTATGATTTTGTAGTTGACCCCTTTCAGTTCTGCCAGCTTGTTAGCTCAGCTGCTCTCTGTGATGCTGTCAGAGTCAGCACTTGTGGAATGCTGCGCAGGCTTTGGCTTCAGTTTCCTTTCCCCTTCTGTTTTCTTCTCCCTCCCTGTACACACGGCCTGGCTGTGCAGATAATTGTATAGCTGTTCCCTTAATGCGGCCGCACTCCAGAGACATCTACCGAGTCAATTCTTGGTCCTTTCTCGTCTTTTTTTTTACTTCATTGGTATTTCATTGCTAAATCCTTGCACCCATAATCTACCTGTTTGTAGGCCTTGAAATTCATATTTTATATCTCAGCTGATGCACTGTCTTTATCTCTACTGATGACAAATGATGCCTTGTCCTGTTCATAGCAATTTAAAATGCTTCTGTGGAGATAATTTTGCCTAACTTGTCCCTTTAATTTTAAGTCACCCCATGTTGTTGTTTTTTTTCTTTTGGCTCCTATTTCTTCTCCTTACAGAGCAGACAGTACTTTAGTGTTCAGGCACCTACTTGTTTTCTGCAGTATCTGTAGTAACCTCAGTCCCAGTTCCACTGTACTAAAGCTGTCAGGCTACACCAGTAGCCCATTACACTGTAAAGTACATGGGTGCTTGCTTAATTCTGTGCATAGGGGAAAGCGACTGCTACGGGTTGAAAAAGCATCTTTGTCCTTGTTTAACTTTCTCGTGTTGAAATGCCTGGAAGCTTGATTAGCATTATCTGTACTGTTACAGTGGCCTTAATTTGTTATGATGCCTTCCAATCTCTGCTGTTGTCTGTTCTTACAATTCATCTGCAACATTGATGTAAACTCTTTCTTTTTAAAAATCTGGGGTTTGGGCTTTTAACTACATAGAAATATGATCATCTCTGATTTTTTAAACGTGAACAATGAGATGATATTTTTCAGTTGCATTGGAACTTCTGTTTAAGTTTTTTCTGTTTAATCTGGAGCTAACAAAGTTGTTTTCAGTTTTCAGACAGAGCAGTGTATCATCACTTTGAAAGGGCCAACTGTGGAAAGCAAAAGTGTTCTAAAAAGCCAAACTAGCTTCCAGGGTCTGTGCAGGAGCAGCTAGGATTTGAAATTAAGACAAGTTGTGCTCTATGAATGTGTGAAATTGGTTTTTGTTGCATGTAAAATTGAAATGGACATGGAGAGGTTAGTTTAAAAATATTTTTCCTTTGAATTTTATTTTTCAAATAATGCTAAGTGTTGCATAGCTCACAGTATATAGACAGTGCATATAAGGAGGAGAAATGAAAACACTTGTATTAAACAAACTCTGCTAAGATTAATGTCTGTTTCTTCCCCCCTCCCCAGCTTTGCAGTCGGCAATTGTACAGGTAAGAAAATGGACATACACACAATTTTTTTTTTTTTTTAATTGGAAAGTATCAATTAGAAGTAATGAAAGCAGTAGGATCCTGGGGGTTTTCTGGTTTGTAGAGGTGAGTTACCCCTGCCACAGACTGCCCGTCTCTCTCAGCTCATCAGCCTGTGAGCACATGGGTTCATTTGGTTTTGCCTGCCTATTAGAGAGGCTGACGGCGTTTTATAATGGTTGTGGCATTTAGAGAGTGCAACTCACAGGCATGGTAGATTAATGGGAAAGTGGTAAGTACTGGTCTCAATATTGTGATAGAGCCAGTTAAAGAAAGGAAAGAATGTGGAACAGGCTGTGCTCACTAATCCAGGGCTTCAGCAGTTGTGTCATGGATTTCTTTGCCATTATTCACCTGCACTGCAGGACTTGTATGGTTCAAATAGGGCTATAGGAATGAACTTTAACAAGTTAATGAGTCCAGAATTTATTTATTACTTTAAGGGAGCTTCTGTCTAAATTCTAGAATTACTTTCTTCATCCTGTCTAATGAGTAGGCCAGGAGTATTACAAAAGGTTCCGTGCAATTTTTCGACTCTTGTGCCAAAGAAAATGTAAATGAGTTTTCACTGAGTTGTTTTTCATTTCCTATTTATTGAAGCTTCCAGGAAATAAAGGGAGTTTGCCTAAGTAACTGTTAAGTAAATGTGAATTAAAACTGGTGTGTGACTTCAGAGGTTGTTCCTAAATTTAAGGAAATCAAAACATAATTAATGACTTTTATTCCCTAATGATTGTATATGCAAATGAGGGGGTTTATCTGCTTTAACTGACAAATTCTTTGAGTTTTTGAGCAGTTCAGTTCACTTCTCTGCACCTGACATACCTAAAACCAGTAAACTTTAAGTAGTTTTTTGTGCAATTGTTAAGTATAATTTAAAAAATGTTAATATAAGTTTTTGGAGCCTGAAACCTTCTGAAAAAATAGGAACATTTCCTTTTTGAGGGTCGTCATACTGATGTGAAACTGCCATTCTGAAGTTAGCTTGTACTGGCGGATGGTTTTAATGCTGATAATGTATAGTAGTGTCTTTGTGGGTGGCTGTCTTGGCTCTCATAAATTCTTTAATGTCAGGGTGGAGCTTGGGTGTAATTTGTTTTTGTCATAATGTGCACTTCTTGCACTTAATGGTATTTATAAGATGCCTACAGAAATGTTTTCATTCTAGATAAGACTTGTAATTCAACTCCAAGCAAAACGGATGCACTGCTGTTTAAAACTCGGGCTGAGACAGCGATGTCTGCTATAATCCATATTTTAAAATATCGGCATGCATGAGATATTTTAAAAGAGGACAAGGAAAAATAAACTAGGTTAGAAAAACAAACCGGCAATTTGAGTATTGCTGGGCAAGCATTTAGTGAAACAAGCCAAACTTGTTTTGCGATGAGTAATTATTGCACATAATATTCCAAAGATTTCCATTTGAGAAATTGCTACCGGGAATTTTTGGTGTAACAACATCTTATAGGAATGTTGAAAACCTGTGTGTTTTATTTGTGTTTCTAGTTTTTAAACTGCATTAACAAAAAAAACATTGGGCCACGTGTCTGTCTTAGATATTTTGCTTTCACTTCTGGCAACAGAATAGCTGTCTTTTTGGGGGCCAGATGGATTTTGATGCTCTGATCAAGCTGTTTTCAGAAATCCCGTTGGACTGTGAGAAAGGGAAAAGGAAGTAAAGTGTAAAAACACTGTGGTTTTTTTGTTTGTTTGAAGTTGTAATTCATAAATTTTAAACCGGAAAATGTGTCTTGATTGAGTGAGTTTTTTGATTGTCAGATGCTTGGTTTTCCCTTGAATCCATACGTATCTCAAGTCAAAAAAGATAAAGACAAAGTACTGTAATGGAAACCTTCACATAACTATCTGTCTTAATTTGCTGAGCAGTTCTTGTTATGTCTTTAACTTGATTTTGAATGATGGCCATGAATTATCCTTCAGACAGGACACAGACCAAGTTTTGACTTACACTGCACAATCTCAATTTTGAGTGTACTTGAAGCAATCAGATTTGGTTATGCTAATTGTAGAAAATCCCTCTTCTGTATGAACTTTTTTTTTTAATGCAAGTATCTTTCTTTCTTCCAGCATAAGTCCTTTTCTGGGTTTACCATAGTTTGCTGAAAAAGGAGAATGCAAGTCCAGGCACATCAGTCTGTACTTCCTCCCATGAGTCCTGATTCTGACACATTTTATGCACTCGTTTGTCTTGAGGAGCTGGTTGCTTTAAGCATTTGCATCTGCACTTCCAGCTGAGTATTGCGCAGTGAGCCTGATTTTCTGTGTTCAGTGGGCACTAGTTATAGCAAGTCAAATGCAAACCATGCCAGTTAAACAGAGCATTTGTCTGTTGTGCCTGTTTTCTGCTATATGGGTTATAGAGTTACAAAAACTGAGCAAAATTTTATTTCCTTTAAACATTAGTTTTATATATAAAAATCTGAGACAAAAACTCGTGGCATCTCTTGCCTTAAGGTGTCTTACTGGGGGCAGGAGGTCAGTCTGACAGTTTAAAGTGTGTTATGGTCAGCCTGGTTTATATTATGCTTCCACTGAACCAGCATGGTTCTTTTTTTTTTTTTCTTGTGTAGCAGATATATTTCTGTAGTGCATCTAAAACCTTGTACCAGTTCTCAAAGAATGAAAAGTACTCAAGAAAAAAAATATTTTTCAATAGTAGTTCTGTTTAAATTCTTTAAAAATATATTTTCTGATATAATAAGGTTTGTGACTGAATATTCAGATGAATAGATGTTCAAAATTTTCTTTACCTCCTTTCTAGTAGCCAGTTCTGGGTCTGATGTAGGTCCTAATACCCAGAGCTGGGTAACTTAGAGATGGATATGGAAGCGCTGCAGATAGATGCGCTGGGCTTCTTCCAGCTCATTGCACTGCACTTGTGTATTTCAGCAAATGCTCTGTTTATTGGGCCTTCAGGGTTGCCATCAGAGCTGGCTCTGGCAGGATGCAGAGTGCTCGTTCCCGACTCCCACACTGGCTGATTCAGTTCACGCAATGTGCTGCACGCCGAGTTTTGCTCTGATCTCATTCTTGTAACACATGGAGAGCCTGGCTCCGTGTATTACACGGTCAGCCACGAGACAAGCAATTTTAGGTTTTACACGAGTAGTCGGTGGTAGCTGGACTGCCAGCTTCAGAATTTCAGCTTTTCCAAACGACTGAGGTAGCCTGTAGGTGTTGACAGGTGCTAGGCGAAAGAGAAACTCATCTCATTTCAAAGACCTTTAAGGCTGCAACTGATCTTGATGGTTTCAGGGCAAAGGTGTTTCTTGGCAGTCATCTATGTAAAAGAGGTTTTTAGGCACGTTGACTTAATCAGCAAATAATTCCAGCCTTGCAACAAAGCTCATTTTAACAAATCTTCCAAGTTTAAATTATTTTTTTGCATTCAGTAGCGTGATGGCTGTAGGACATCGTGTTATACTCTGTTCTGAAGAGTTATAAGGTGAAATTCTTTTGTTACTAACTGAAGTCACTGGGAAAACTCTTCCTTCCATAGAGCTAGGATTTCACTTGGTTTATGGTGTCAGAATACAATACAAAATTTGTATGGGCAGCATATGAATTTACAATAACCTAAAAATAAGTGGGTTTTCAGATTATTTTAGTTTATTCTTTGCATGTACAAGGGATTTCTGTAAAAGCTTTATTAAGCACACAGGCTCTTCCATCTGTGCTCAAAGGTATCTCCTTCCTTCTTTTTGTACCTTGTGATAAAGCCATTTTGTCCTTACAAAGCCCAGTAAGTGTACAACCTTGGACCTCTTAAGATACCTCAATTCTATTTGGGACAGAATTCCCATGGAAAATAATTGCTTACTATTCATATGGAGATGAAAATACTTATTCAGCAGGAGTTCTTTGCTTTCTGGAAATTGAATTTTTGCAGTTGAGGCTCTTCAGCTATTCCAGTACTTTTAGATTCAGATGTTTATGAAAATATGGATGCTACTCAATTCTAAACAGCTTCAGTTACTCTTCTTTTTATAATCTTAAAGATGAATTCTGAACTTCTTTCAAAAAGCAGTTTTAAAATAATTTAAAAAAACATAAACATTTAAATAATTTTACAAACAGCACTGTCATTAGTTCTCATTGAGGCTTACATCTATTAAAATAGACACCAGCATTCTTGGGTCAGTAATCTTAATTCATTGGTTCTAGAAGGGATTGTACCTTTTTATTGTATTTTCCACAAAAAAATTGTGACTCATCCAAAGGTATTTCCAGGAGAGAAGCACTGCAGTGGAACTGCACATAGGCAGGGGTGCTTAGGAGCTCATGGAACCTGGGCACTCCATGAGTCAAATGGAATTAATAATTAAACCTTGAAACGGGTACATCTAAGAATGTGATGCAACTTTTGTATGTGTCTTTGGATTAAAAAAGAGAGAATACTGACTGTACAGCAAAATTCAGAATCTCTGAATTAGGTAGATCTGTATCTTTTTAATTTAGTGAAGTGCTGTAGAGTGAGATAAAGTTAATAGAAAGATGTGCATCATGTTTGACAAACTAAACACTGACTGAGGAAAGATCTCAGATTATGGTAGAATTCTCAGTTCTTAAAGCTGAAATACATATGAGCTGTGGAAAGGGGAAAAATTTTATATACATTGATGGACATACTGTGATGTCTTGGCAAGAAGCAACTTGAAAAGTTTTGCAGAGGAGAACACATGGTATTGCAGTGGCTTCAAAGATAATTTGATTCTAGTTCCTGCGTTACATGGAAATCTTACTATGCAAATCACTGCCACCATTCTTCATTCTTGCACAGGGACAGCAATCCTCAGTGAAGCTCTAAACTCTGAAATTAAATTGAGTTGATGTAATGCCAAAGGAAAGGATAGCTGTCAAATTATTAACATGAGTAGCTTCAAGTGGCCTGACTTCCTTATTGGCAGAGTGAAGAAGTGGAGAAGAGCTGCCTTTATGAGTCAGTTCTTGCTTTGTAGTTTGAACAGAAGTCTGTATCTGAATCGTTGCATCAGCAGACTCTGTCACACTCCAAACAAATTACAAGATCATTATTTTATACTCGTTTGCAGTAAGACAAGAGACAAAAGGCGAGGAATGGGTGAGGATAAGATGAGGGGAAAGGAATGTTGAAGAAGCAGCAAGCCTTGCCAGATCATTTTTCCATTTTTGCTGCTGTCTTGACTCCTTGCATCACTTTGTTGTCATCTAATTGAAATTTTTTAGAAGCTGGACAGCAGACAACATGGTAGGAAGGTGGTGTAGATAACACAAAGACCTTATCATCATGGGGATGTGGAGTCTGTGCTTGCTTCATATGATGATAAACTGAGCTGTGGATTATTGCATTGAACTTCATATTGATTGTCAAAAGCAAAAGTTTCCCAGTTAAAGAAAGTGCTGATCTGTGGCAAATGAGAATACTGTGGAGTTGGCATCTCTGCGTTTCCAGAAAAACCAATGAAAATGTTGAGCAATCAGAAACCCAGTGTGTGTTACAGGAGGTACTGACTTGCATGGAGTGGAAAAATTGATGTAAAATGTTTTGGCTTTTGAAGCTCATATAAAAGGATAAATTGGAGAACAAAGTTCTAAGAGTTGTTTGGCTTGCTAAGTTTGCCTTCTGAGCATAGCTACTAATTTCATTGTGGGGAGGGAGGAGGAGAGGAGGGAAGAAAAGGTCTTAAAAAAATACATATATAACCCAAGCAAATAAACAGAAAAAGTCTTTGTTGTTCCTCCCCCTTGCTGTGAGTTTCTGCCAGAGCACGGCCATGCAAACAGGTGGTTATGGGTTTGGCACTCCTCGGGGAGGAAATACTCCAGCAGAAGCGAAGGGAGACAAGAATAAGGAGATGACGGTAGAAATATCCAAAGGAAGGGCAGAGGTCAAAGGTTCATAAAATGGAAAAATTAAGCCACAAAGGGTGATGCTGAGCAGAACACCCCAAGCAGTGCTGATGGCGCCTCGGGGATATCCATGTAACCAGCAGATGTTACTCAGTGAGGTGAGGAGACATCTCTCTGCCCAGAGACAGGACAGGCTAAAGAATGGAAACAGGCCCTGAAATTTCCAGGAGGCTTCTCCCTCTCCCCACTCTCTGCCCAGTTCAGATTTTCTCCTAGTGCTGTCAGTGGCCAGCACTAATGTTCAGACAGGATAACTGGGTTGGCTAAGCCTGAGGTCTGAGCTGGTGAGACCATCCCTCTGTAAGACACACTTACTTCAGCAGGATCTGCAGCATATTGAGCCATTTGTATCTCTCTCTTTTCTGATGTGTTGGAAGTTTTTACCCCCTCACTTGCAGTGCTGAATTCAGAATCTCCCTGGGAGGGAGAGGGTGAAGAGAAGGGTGAGAAACGTCACCAGGAAAGTAAACCAGTTAACATTTGTAAACATGGGAACCAGTAAATGAAGTTTCTATTTAATGTTCCAGAGATTAAAATTTTGTTTAAAAAATTGCATGTAATTGCTTTTCAGTTGTGGAAGTCAGAAGCTCATAGAGGCTGTATAACTGAAAAGTCCTGTGGCAAGTCCCACAGCTTTGGAGTGCTTCTGAAGCCAGTGAAAAGAAAAGCAGAATGAACTTCACAGTGTTTTATTATTCACGTGAAAAATTAGAAAATCTGGGACTGCATTTTTGCAAGAAGAAAGTTAAATATGCAGGAAGGTTTTGTAAAAATCATGCTGAAGTCCAGGCAACTTCTTAAAAAGAAGTGGTTTAGAATTGGTGAAATACAAACATGCAGGTATCTTGTAATCTGCTTTCATTCTGTAATGGTTCTGAGGATTTCTCTCTCACGAGCAGTGCACTCCAATTGCTTGTCATCAGTTCCTCTCTGAAGTCTCTGTTTCTGTTTTGCAGGGGTTTAGGTGGAGAGCTGATGAGACCAGCTGGTGAGTATCATGTTCATGGTGTGAAAGCAGAAAATGTGTGGTAATGAATTCTTCCATTTACTTTTTTCCACTTTGTTTTGAATATATTGTGTTGAATGTATAAATAAAGTATGCACAATAACTAAAAGAATACAAAGTTTGGAGGCCAATCAGAAGACCTGGTGCACCAGAACACTGGTTGCCAGCACACTTGTGAATAACCCTGTTCATGTAACAGTTGGAAATAGTTCTTGGGTTTGTGTCACACATTCTCTGCTTCCATTGTTGCACACAGAGAGCTTTCCTCGGGGTTGAGTTGGCTTCTGTCATTGATTTACTGAGATTCCTTTCCAGAAAAGTTATGATCTGTCCATTAAGACTGATGCCATTGAGTAACTAAAGCGTTTTTCAGAATAGGTGTGTGCACAAGGGTAAAGAATAAAGGCCATCAGAACAACAGTTTCTGCAAAGGATGGTATCACAGAAAAGGTGATGGGCTGTTCCAGCAGAACAACCCAGTCTGTTCAAAGCAAATTCTGGCTTTGAAGACATGAAGCCATCTAAACTGAGCAGATACCAAGGTGGAAGAGTGATCAAATAGAAAGGTGAAGGGGGCAAGGGGAGTTCTGCAGACTTGGAATGAGTTTACAGTCTTGTGACGTGATAATTCAGGCTGAAAGAATAGGTAGGGTTTTGTAGTATGTTTTAGCTTTAGGCAACTGAATATTTGATCATTTCAGAGAAGTACAAGTGACAGTATTTTGGCATGATACAACTGTGTAGGTGGAATAAGAGAACTGAAAATGTTCCGCAGATTGCCTGCATGTCTAATGATGATGATGGTCTCAACCACAATAGAGCAAGTGTAGGGAGCTAAGGAGGAACCCTCCTTAGAGACTCAGGTTTAGTCACATTGTACTTAACCTTGTCTGTGAATAAATACTAGAACAAAGAAGCTGCCATACAATGCTGAACGGAGTTTGAGCACAGGGAGCTTGATTTGTGTGACATTACCATAGTGAGGATTGAATTCAAGAGTAGGTTTGGAGCCCAGTAAGTTGATTATAAATGAAGACGACGATGAACTGTGTACACAACCTGGAGTAAGATTCAAAGATTAAGTTGTGGGAGGAGAGGAAAACAAAAAGGTGGCATTATGTAGTAGCTTGTTCTGTTCTCTTCCTCGTCTCCACCAACTCTAAAGCAGTCAGGGCATATGGATCTATACAGCTTCTGTATTTGAACTGATCACTGGAGGTGAAAGATGCTGTATTCCTTAAGTGCCAAGTTTTTGTCTGAGCAATGCAGTCAGTCTGTTGTATAGTATAAGTTTGAATTGTTTGCTGTCTTAATCTCTGTTCTGCAAAATAGACTTGAAACCCTAAAAAACCCACTATTCTGAAAGTGGATTTGTAAGCTTAGAACTCATTTAATTTTCTAGATTTAAAATAATAAAGACTCAATTATTAAAATGACATCTTTTTGTATATAGAGTATCAAAGGAAATAAAGCTGCATCCAGTTTTATAGCTCCTAGCAGTGTGCAGTGAACAGGTGCCGCTCCTTGAAGGTCCAAAAAACGCTAATAAGAACCAGGAAAAACTTTCATATATATTTGAATAGTTTTTTAGTGGCCGTATGATTATCCTTGTCCAGGTTGGTTTACTTTCAGTGATACTACACAGCCATTTGCAGACTGGTATAGAAACAGAAACGCACATCAAATGGCAGAGGGAAAACATACCAGCAAACAATCAATTTGCATGAATGATGGGGCTGACTCCAGGTCAGAGGCAGTTACTGCATAGTAGGGGTTTTTTTGGTATGTGAGAATCACAAGTGTCATTCCCTTTCAGTTTCTAATTTCACGTATTTTGGACTACTGTTTGCAATTTTTCTTCTGTTTTAAAATGAAGGCGAATGTAACTTGATGTGGTTTCATTTTATTACAGTGTGCACTTTAATTGAAAAGTTGTCACTATCAAAAATGCCATTTAGAGGAGATCCAATCATCGGTATGTCATATTCTAAATAACTTTCTATTCTCTTAGTAGTTACTCATTAGGCTGAAGTATTAACAAATTATGTTTTTCAAAGTAGCAAGAACAGAAAGGTTGGATGGCCAAAGAAATTAAAGTGTATCAAAAAGATACACAAATACAGCATCAAATGTTGATGTTATTTGATGATTTATTTTGTAGCTGTATATCAATTTTTTTTTTTTTTTGGTTGGATTTTCAGCATCACCAGGTACTGTGTTTGCACTATGTGCTTAGTAAAGCAAACCAGAGTAGCTACACTAATGGAGAACCACAACCTTGTTTGTTTTGGACAATCAGCGAAATAGGTCAATATGTATTGTTTGTTTGTGAAAAATAAAACTGGGAATGTTGAAGTTCAGAGAGTAAGAAAAATTAATACCATTGATGTTCCTCACTCTTTCAGGTGGCTGGCAGTGGTTAATAAATGACAGTCTAAGAAGTCTCCCACTTGTTTCAAGCACTGCACGACAGCATGTAAAGGTACAATATTTCCTTCTCCTTCGTGTGTTCACTTTACATACAGAATTAGAAATATTTTTGCTTTCCATTGGTGGATTATTTTCCATGGAATCTAATTGATCAGTGAATATTTCTTACATTGGTAAGAAGGGGTGAGGTTTTGCTGGTTTTTGTCGTTGTTTGTTTTTTAAATTGAATTCCTCAAAATTGAAATGGACCTTTCTGATTAATACTTGAGCAGCTATCACAAAGGTTGTTTTTGAATGTGTATATGGACAAAGTGACAGGTGCTGGCAGTGGCAGTGGCTGGTGGTGAGTAGTTGCTGATGGCTGCTTAAAGCTACTCATTGGTTACATTGATAGGATATTTTGCATCTGTTTTGTTGTATTTGTAATGTGTGTAGGATACCTTGATTCTGGTGGTTTAAGAGAACTTCTGTGAGAATTGAAAAGAATCTCTGGATGATATCCTCAGGCCTGAAGGTGTTTGTTAACAGTGAGAATTTTTGTGTGATCAACCAGAGTTATGCAGGATGAGGTACTTAAATTTTCCATTAACCTCTGTTGCAAATCCTTTCACTGTGCTCTTGAGCTGCTATAATTCTGAATATTGAATCCACTGATGGATGTTTCATGCTATTTTATGTTCATGATCTTAACACCACCATTTTTTTGCCTCAGTTTTCCTGAGTAAGACCATGAGAGTTTGATCTTGCTCTCTTAAAGGCTCTACTAAATTATAAAGACAATTTTTGTCTGTCCTGTTAGAGCTTATAGCCATCACAGAGACAATTTGAATATAACACAGCGTTCATTTTGTTAGGTTTTAAAAATAAGATAAAAAGCCATTGCAAGTATCTGGTAGCTCATCCTTTAAAGTCTTCCTTGGAAGACAGAGTAGACTAGAATGTATCCAAATCACCAAAGAAAATTAAAAGATGAAATTTGAATTCTTTTGGCATTAGCAATTTATTCAAAGAATTTGTATGTCTTACAACTGGAACTTCTAATGAATTAGAACAGACTTCAGAGAATTTTGACTTACTTGGTTAACATTAATTAATGTTGAGCAAAGTATGTTCAGTAAATGTCAATTCCCACTTGATTTGTGTGTGTATTTTAAAAAGAAACAGTTTTAAGGGCAATGCTTAAGACATTGAAAAGTAATCTTTTTTCCTGACATATAGTATAAACTTCTAAAGCAACTACATGCAATTAAGCTGAAAACGATTCTTTAGAAAGGGAAGAATATGAGCAACCTGCTCTAGTTGCAGATGTCCCCGCTCAGTGCAGGGATCTTGGACTAGAAGAGCTTTAAAGGTCCCTTCTAACCCAAACCAACCTATGGTCTACAGCAATTAGATAATTCTGCATATTTTGCTCTTGTAACACCTATGGTAGTTAGAATATTATTTAGATGAATACTGGTTTTCTGTCAAGTCCTTGACATTGCCTAGAGAACAAGTCTGAGGTGACTTGAGGATAGAATGAAGAGGCTGTAACAGGATTCCTGTCGTATCATTTAAGTTTTTTTTTATACCCACAGGACATGAGTATTAATAAATATCATTATTATTAATATGGAGTGAATCATGTATAGATTTTGTACGCTTTCAAGTTTACTATCATTTTGGTCAGCATTATATTATTAGCTGAAAAGTATAATTCAGATGTAATTTTTATAAGAAAACTTGCTGCATGCTTTTTGAAAAAGCACCTGTATTAGTTTTCTGGTCTGTAGCAGTGACCAAAACCACTCCAAATATTAGGATGTTCAGGACTAATGAAGAACCTTTGATCCTTTTCTAAACCAATTAAGATTGAGATACAAGGATTGATATCACTGGATATTTGAGGGATTTTGTTTATAAACTTCAGTCCATGGATTTTTTGTTTGTTTCCATTCTATAGCTTTCTGGGGAAATACAGTTTGTTTCTTACCAACCTGACATCAATATATTGAAGATGAAATAATGACTTCTGTATTTTGTGCTACGGTGTCCTTCAACTGAACTGAAAATACAGTTGATACGTTACTATTAATGTCTTCAATATTAATTTAGCTTCTGGTACTTTTGAAGGAGTAAGAGTAGAATCTGTTTTATTTCTTACGTAGGTTTCCTATTCAACTGTTTTTACACCAATATTGGGAAGAAATTAAAAAAAAAAAGTCAGTAGCTGAACGGAATGATTAAAAAAGAAAAAAAAAATCCACCCTCTTTTTCCTTAACCTTTTAATTTTAAGAAGAGTTATCATGAAGTATGACCTTAGTAAGTATATCAAGTTCACAGTTTTGCCTTTGTTACAGGAGTCTGCAGTCTCTGCACTGGCTGCGCTGTGTAATGAATATTACATCAATGAAAAGGGAGAAGCTGATCCAGCTCTACAGGGTAATGACTCATGTTTACAGTAGAGGCAGAAAATACTGGGCTGGACCTAACTTGCACTTTGGAGGTATTGGATAGAGTGAGGAGGAGCATCCCTGATTTTAAAGGATTTACATGCTTCAGTAAGGAACGATAAAAACAACTGAAAGTCTAGAAAATGTCTCAGGGGTTTTGCTTGTTTTAGACTGGAGGTGAATACAAGGTAGTATAATAAGGAGTATTCGAAAAAACTGATTTCTTTTGCTTTTATATTCCATAGTGTGAAACAAAGAAGCAAAGAATGTGTTTGTGTCAAATCCTTAATTTTAATGAAATGGGACATATTTTGATAAAGTGTATGTCAGAGATTGTGGCTGACTTAAAGAAGAGTTGGTATGGGATAGGGAGTGAAAGATAGCAAGGACACCCAGAATTCTTCAAAATGTCCATATGAATCCTCATCTCGGATCTGGATCAGTAGTACAGGGGTAGGCTTAAACTTTTGTTAGGGACATAGGAATCAATATCTTATTTTGTACTGTTTTTCTTGGACCTTTCTTGGTTTCAAGTATCAAATTGCATTGTGTCCTTCAGAGACAGATGGCTGGATTGTATAGATAGATAATTTAAGAGTAATAACGTTTATGTTCTTCTAAATATGGCAGTGAAATTACGTATACTTAACAAAATAAGGATTTCTTTTCTTTTTTCTTTTTTTTTTTGTCTCTGTTTTCATCTTTTCTTTGTTCTTTTTTTTTTTCTGTCTTAATGTGTTCTTGTTTGGTTTTGATGACTTTCTCTTTTAATATTCTTTCAGGATGGGTTGTGTTGAATTAATATTGTAGACACTTCATAAGCCATGTTGTTTTATGAAGCTGAAGACTCTTAGAAGAATATTAACATGTGCATTACCCTTGCTAGCATAATTACTGAGTAGTTTTAAGTAAAGAGCTGCTCACTTGCTAGCTGTCATGTCTTAATTTTATGTCATTTGGCTAAAATGTCAATCTTAAATGTACATCAATCAAAGGGAAGACTGTCATAGCCTTACTGTCTAAGATCATCTTGCTGTCTAAGCAAGCATTGCATTTTCCTATGGCCTCAAGACTCTACCTTACACTCCAGTGGTTTGGAAATTTTTAAATAATAGATGTGCTTAAAATGAAGGTGTTGCTAACCTCTGGACAGGGACCGAGTTTCCTGATGGCAGGAACTAGTTGAGGCATGCTGATTGCATAGGGATTTAAAAAAAAAAAAACCAAGTCAGTCATGAGCTATGATTAATGTATAGTTTTTTATGTTAACTATTCTTTCTTCCTCTAGCAAGTATTGCTCAATCATTTAAATCTTAGAGGACAGTAAGCAGTGGCACAATTATGTAATGTTCCTAGTCTCTGATTCTTTCTCTTTGAGGATTAAAAAGTGCATATTCAGTAAATGGATTAATAAGACCATATTTTCCTGTTTTGAACCAGAATTGTGTTTCTTGCTGCTATCTTGGTTGTTCTTGGAAGATTTTCTGGAGTACTTTGTTTTTCTCTGCATTTTACAGAAGAGTTTAATAAAGTAGCTTAAAAATCTGGTGAAGGAAGTATTGACTGTTAAATCTGTGATAAAGACTACAGTGAAAATAACATAGATTCCTGACTTCTTTCTCTTTTTCCATTCATCTTTATTTACTTTTTTTTTTCATATCGCTTTACTTCATTATTGACCCTCTTTTTTTTCTGTTCCCAGTTCAGTTTATTCTTTTTTTCTGTGCTTATTCTTCAGAATTTTAAAACGTGAAGACATTTTCAGATTGAGAGCTTTGTCTTTTCTCTCTATGAATGACCAGGATTAGGCTACTAAATATGAAGTCAGATTTTTAGACAAATAAGAATTCATTCATCTACAGTGAAGATCTTAAAAATGTTACCTTTTTTTCTGTAGGAAATTAAAGGTATTCTGTATTTTAGTTTCACGAATTATAAAACTTTCTAGCTGCTCTGTTTGGGGGGATTTTTGCCTGTTTTATTTTTTTGTTGGCCAAATGATAATGATGCAGTAGTTGCTTTTCACTCTGCAATTGTGTTTTTTCTAGATGAGCTGGTGACACAGTACGTTTCAGAACTACAAAACACAGAGGAAATGATTCGTTGTGGCTTTTCACGAGCTCTTGGGGCCCTTCCAAGATTTCTGCTAAAGGGCAGGCTCCAACAGGTGAGCAAATACGATCATTGTAATGAGAAGAGGGCACACTGTATTTTGAATGAAGCCTACGATGGTAATCGAATAATTAACAATGATCATAATTAAAGGTCTTTGTGAAGGGAGTTTGGATTCTAACGTACAGTAACTCCAGAAAAGCATCATGAGTTTACCTTGCCATAGATTCTAATAATTACAGTTTAGCCCTGCTTCAGTAGTGTTAATGGAAAAGCCAGGGACTGAATTATCCCTTAGCTATGGAACATTTGTCCAAAGGGAAAAGTGAGACATGCTGAGAACTCCTAGTAAGAAACCAAACGCTGTTGCCTGCTTGGATCTCTCGTATGTGATTAACCTCATTTTAATACAGTATCTAAATGTAACATTTATTGTAAATAATGCATTGTATTTAAATATAACTTTTTTTTTTTTTTTCTCCCCCACAGGTTTTGGAGGGTTTGAAAAAAGTTACCTTAATTTCCCCTGAAGACGTGAGCTTTGCAGCATCCAGAAGCGATGCCCTAAGGGCAATTGCAGAGTATGTTTATCATCTTCAATTTGAATTCTTTCTAGTGTTTTCTCTGTTGAGATGCCATGGTGTAGTGTTAATAGTTTCACAGTATATATTCTTTTAAACTATTACAATGCAAAAACCTTATGTCTTCAATGTAAAGAAGTTTGTTAATACCAAATTCAATGCATATGAAATTTTCCTTTGCTCCTCTTAGTTTCTTCATTTTAAGGAGAGTTCAGAAACTGAGAGGTACTTTTAAGCATGTTCCTTTTTGTAGTACTACAGACATAAACACAAATGGTTATCTGTTGAGTTTTTAGCCTTTCCAGTGTTCCTTTATACCTGAACACTTATCAGAAATCCTCCGGTCAAATAGAACACAGTAGGCTCAGAAATATTCTTCATACTGTTTGTAGCAGATGTATAGATTTTTGAATATTGTATGTCCAGGGAATTATATTAAGCAACAGAACAAAGCTATGACCTTCACGTTTCTCTTTGCTAGTGTTGTGGTTTTTCCCTTCCTTTTGATCTTTCTAAAGGGTTTGCCAGACAATGGGTGTAAAGGGAGAAGGATCCCAGGAAGAATATATCTGCAAAGATAATGTTCCTCAGATTTATGCTACGCTATTTAGTGGGATGACTGACTACACCACAGACAGCCGAGGAGATGTGGGAGGATGGTAAGATGCCTTACAGACTGAGACTTAGCTATCAACTTTAATGTCTAATTAAAAAATGATGTCGTTTCAAAACGTGTTCGAAATAGATAGATTCAAGCCTTTGGAGATTTGAGTAGAGGTAGAAATACGCTGGAGGAGCAGAATTAGGAGATGGCAGACAATTTGTCCCTTGCCTTGGAAGTTAGGAAGATGGGGACTATTTTGTTTTAAACTGAAGTGTCAGCTTTATTCTGGCTTTGTGGATGGCATTATTTTCTTCTAGTGAGTATCAGGAATATATTTAATTGTAAAAAGTACAGAGATTTAAAACATGACTTCTGTTTCTTTGAAATCACACATCTACTTGGTGAACTCTCCCATTGTACATTCTTGTTGTGGGGACTTTTTTCCAGGAGAGGGAGCAGTTGCATAACGTGTTAGTGACAGATTTTCAAGGTTAGTGACTAACTGAGATGGATTAAAAACTTTGTAACTGTGCTATGGTACTACAGACTGTTCTGTAAGTCTAGGGTTTCAATTATTTCAGCTATGAAATTGCAGCAATAATTAAATCATAGGTCTGTAGGACTGCGTGTACTGATTGGAAGCTCCTGCAATCTTGAAATGTGATAGAGAGAGCAGCAATGACAATTGTGTGTTACTTCATTGTGTAGAATTCCACTAGGTAGTTCCAGGGTGAGAAAATCCCATGAAATATGGATCTTAGAGAGCAAGTGAGCACTAAGGAAACATCCAAGCTCTCTTGGCAGGGTACTTCTCTGCATGTGTTTATGAAAAACAGAACAAAACAAAAAAAAACCCCAGAAACCAAATATGCCCAGCCTGATGCAGTATTTGTTAATAAAATGTTTTAAATTTTCAGAATTCAGGAATAAATCCAGTATCTGCAGATGTAAAACGTATGATGGTTTTGGTGTGATGTAGAAGGCTCAGAACCGTAACACTTAATCCTTGTATAGAGAAGCCATAAACTAAGTAAATGAATGTTATAAAATCTTTTTAGTTGTTGGAAATTGATTTTGAGTAAAATGCTGGTTTTGACAAAGACTTCTTAATTTTTTTGTCTTCCAATTCTATACATAAGGTATCAGCCTTGCTTAACAGTATGGGTAGTACTGTTTGTATGGTATGGTAACAACATGGTAGTACATATTTGACCTGTCTGGCAACTAAATGAAGTATCTCAGGGTACAGAGATGTGTGTTCAGGATTGTAAATTAACAACCTTTTGGTTGTTCAGCTTGAATATCTGGCTGTGCTTTTAATACATTCCAGGCCCAGAGTGGGGTGGGGAGGGTGCAGTGCCTGAAAAATACTGGTATTAAATCATTTTGTTGGTTGAAAATACTTTCTTGTTTTTCTAGACTATTGAAGAAGCTCTTTTTTAACAGTGCTGAGTCACGTGTAGGGCGTTGGTATTTAGTTTCAGTCACATCCTTGCAGAGCATTTGTAAAAAATAACTGTTTCAGATATTTTTTCAGTCACTATCCTCTTCTTTGAAGAGTATTTTCAACAGTAGTTTATGAACATGAAATATAATTTCCTTTTAATTTGAGTGGCATCTACTCTATTGTAACTGGCAGCTGAGACTCAGCAGGTGAGGCGGGATAGAGGGTTACTGAAATGGAAGGCTCCAAACTAAGTCTGTGCAGCCACGGCAAAGCTGGTAGAGCTCACAGATGATGGTTGTGACCTGTGCTGGCAATTGCTGCCTTGCAGGGGAGTGTGTGTGCTCCTCCTTGCTCATCATAGTTCTCTCTGTGGCCAAAACAACTGCTTGCTTACTCCCTTCTCCCCGCTGCAAGCAAACCAGTCTGGTTCTGGAGCAGTGGCTGTGTTCAGCCTCAGCAGCCGTGTGTAGCTTGCTGATCCCTGGTCAAATCCAGGGCAGTGACACATGGTGCCAAGCACGCGTTGTGTGACTTTGGGAACTTCTTGTTTAGGCTCAAATTTCTGATTATGACTGTTTTAGAATCCTGTCCTACTCTTGGCTTTAATGTTGTTCTGTTTGGTAGACTCAGGTTTGCTTTTAGGAAAAGAAAAGAAAAAAGGAAAGAAAAAAATGAATGACAGTGGCATTCTTCTCTTTAGGATTGCTTATTAGATGGCTTGACATGGGGGCAGGTGCTGCAAAGTACATTTGTAATTTTACCATGAGGAATGGGAGCTGCTGTAACACACACACCCTAGAAACAACTGTTGTCTTACAGAGGAAGAAAAGTTGTGATTGTGCTTTTTGTGTTGCACTGTATATTGTGCTGGAGTTTTTCATTGCCAGCAATTACTGAGTGGTTTATGCTGCTGTCAAACTTCAATGCTTGTGCTCTACTGAGTCATTATCAGTCATTGAGATCTCATCGTTTCCAGCATGAGTTACTATATTTATAACTTGTTGCAGTAGTTATTTGTACCTAATCTGTCTTTGAACTGAAAGTGCAAGTTCTACAGCACAAAGAAGAAAGATATTTTGTGCCACGTTAGCGTTGGGCACTTTTTTAATTGCCTACCTCATTCCTTGTACCTCACTACAATATTTACAAATGCGTTGGAAAAGTACCCAGGGCAAATAATCCAGACTGCTCTTATCAGCCCGAGTTAATATTTGTGTGTTGGTATTTTTGTCCTCAGACTTCAGTAATGGTTGTTAAAATTGTCACAGAACAGGGAAGTAACACAGGAGAGGAAATCAGAGAAAAGCAGGTGTGGCTGACGTCGCAAACTTACAAGAGGAAGCAAGGATGCAAACTAGTAGGATCAGGAGCAGGTTGTTCCAGCTTGCACAAGGGGAGAAGGAGATGGGCTTTCTGTCTCCTCCTTCCTCAGATGGAGGTGGATGGGTCTCTGGCTCAGAGAGCGTAGTAACACAGCAGAGAGACAGGTGTAGCTGAAAAAAGGTGTACAAGCAACCATAGAGGAGGAGGAGTCAGAGGAACGGAAGAGATATTAAGCTGTTTGCTTTCAAAAGTGGGTGAGATACTGACGTAGATAAGAACCTGGCTAAGTATAATTAGGTATTCAATCCCACATCTGACAGCTCTCAGTTAAGTTCCCCATACCTTTTGTTTATCCTTCCGTCTATGTCTTAATTTAAAAACAAAATAAAACTCTACAAAGTAGAAATTTTCAAAGAAATCCTGAGAAAATTAAATTCCCAACACTCATTAAAATTCAGATGTTCTTTGAGCACCAGATTCTTTTCAAGCTTCTTTGACAATGCCAGCCAAAATCCAGTCAGGAAACGTGTAAATGAAAAGGGGAAGGGGAATCCTTTCTCAGAGCAAACTGTTGGCTGCTAAATACTTCTGTGCCCTTTCAGAGATGATTTTCTCATTCTGTTTCTTCTAAACCATTAAGTAAGATGGAAAGATAGAGGGAGAACTGCCATTTTTCTGGAGAGGCCTTGTCTTTGGTGTGTAATTTTTGTCTTTCTTTAATGGAATCGTGGGAAAACTTAACCAGCTTTACTTTCCATATGCAGTCTTTATGTTTCTTTTGACAGATTGTTTGCTGGGACTTGTCCAATCTGTCTACAGGTGTTGGACATGAATATCTAATAGTCAGATACTATGTAAAAAACAAGGAAAACATACTTCGATGAAAGATTGCCAAACTTGTATTGGACTACTTAGGAAAAAATGATGTAATTTACCTTTTTTACCACTATAACAAATGTCCCACACCATTTTAAATTTCATAGGTAAATACTTTCAGCTTGTTTTGGAAATTAGAAACAGGAGTATTTCTTTTCACATGGAGGTGGACCTTTCCAAATATTTACTTTTTTTTTTTTTTTTTTTTAATAAAACTAATCATCATTTAGCATAGAGATCTAAGCCATTCGAAGTCACAGTTCTTTTTAATTTGGAAGTGTGAATTTACAAGAATATGACACTTATAACAGCGTTTAAATATCTTATTGTCAGAATGTGGGTTGCCTTTTAAGATGATTTGAAGCAGACAAAGCACTTCAGGTTTAAATATGTCTACTAAATATTACTAATCTTTGTCAATTTTAACCTTAAAAATAAAGCTGATAACATCTGGCTGTGATGTTGAGATGGTGAGGTGGGGGACTTGTCTGGAAACTGGGTTGACTGTTGTGCCCTCAGTGCATTGTGGTATGGGGGCTGGAGGTGCAGCTGTACACACTCTTCTCCCTCCCAAAAATATGACAGCTGCTCTCAGTAGTCAATGCTTTCACTATACAGAATTTTTGCCAGTGTCTAACTTAACTGATGATGTCCTTATTTAAATAAATAGTGATGTAACTGATGTGTCTCTGTTTCAACAGGGTACGTGAAGCTGCTATGACAAGTTTAATGAAAGTGACGCTTCTGCTGGTTCAAAACGAAGCGGAGTTAATTAATGCCAACATGTATGCTAATTGTACTGGTTTTGTGTCTTATCTCTTACAACTACATTCCAGTCCATACAAGAAAGCATTGCTTATATATTGTATACTTCCTCCTTTCTTGAGAGTAACAGAACTTTTGATAGAAGTGCATCAAACCTGCACCCATATAGATGTTGAAAATATTGTATCTGATTTTCAGAGAGACTAACCTTACTGGGAGAGACTGGGAAGCAGTCCCACCTTTGAAACACAGCGCATCTGGGAGGGTTGGTCTGTACTTGCCACCTCTGGGGAGCTTGCCAGTATTGTTCCCTTAAATAGAAAGCAAGCTTGCCTGTTTATACCAAGCATTGCATCATTAATTAGGAATGATAAAATGTGGAGATGAATTTGTATTCATTTCTGTCTTCTTTACAGTGCTACTAGTAAGGAAATATGAAAAAAACTATAATTTACTCTGAGCTTCTGAAATCCAATTTCACAATACAATACTCCTACTATTAAAAAATACTTATCAGTTTTTAAGCATAGCTTGAGCTGCAGCAAAACTCTCCTAATAATGGTGTTGGTTTATGGACAGAACGTGCTCAATGGTTAGCTGAATATATACATGATTTCTTCTTGAATTAAAATAAACAAAACCAACCAAACAAACAAAACCCAACAATCTTTGAAGGATTCTTTCAAGAAAATTACTGGATTCTGTAGAAACACAGTACTCAACCAGTACCTGTTGTTCAGGGGCTTCCTCTTCCTCCTGTTCGGCTATTGCAGACATGGATTATTCACATGAAACTTAGAAAAGGATCTGAGAGCCAGGTTGCATTTTCTAAATGTGTAGCTGAAGGAATTCCCCACTGATTTTACTACCCGTAGCTGTCCTTTCTGAAGGTGTAAAGGGCCTTGTGGAAAACAGCATTGTGGCTGAGAGTTTAGCTATAAATGTAGGCAAAATGGCATATTTTAAAAGCTAGCCAAAGTTGGTGAAATTATCAATTTGGAATATATGAGTTTTGGGATAGACCTTGTCTAACTGCCCCTTGGGCAGTTTTCTACTTGAAAATGTGCTTTTCTCAAGTTCCTGCTCTATTTCCATCTGAAATTTAGCAGTTCATCCAAAGCATAAAGCCCCTTTGTATCTTCTGGGATGAAAGGTGGTATGTGAATATCAAATACTGTGTAATAATAACATCAGGGTGTTTATTTTGATTGAACTATGGAAGATAAAGCTTTAAAGATGCTGTGACCACGTTTGATGCCTTAAATCACTTGTATGTACATTACGAAGAGTTAAATCAGAATACTTTCATAGCAGGGTATTTTTGATATCGTTGAAACAATTTACATTTAAATATACATTCTACTGGTTAAATTATGTGCTTGTTTTCTTCTTTGTAGCTGCAAACAGATTATATGCTGGCTGGCTCAACAGTCGGCTGAAAAAATAGATAAATTTCGAGCTCATGCAGGATCTGTGTTCCTGACTCTTCTACATTTTGACCATCCTCCTGTTCCACACATACCTCACCGAGAAGAGCTAGAGAGGATATTTCCAAGGTAATATACTGAAAAACTTATCCTAAAGCAGAGAAAGTAAAAGATAGACACACATGGTTACACCTAACACGAGCTTACTGATACAATTTTTGTACCCAAATGCCTAATATTTGCATGGATGAATATTTGGTGCTGTTTATTGGAATTCATTCAAGTGTCCAATGAAAATGTATAAACATGCAAAATAATCAAAAGAAGTTCCTTTAAAACCTTACTTTTCTAGACCCCAATAACTTCTGAACCCATCAGCTCATTTTATGGCGGATGGTAGAGATCATGTCTGCAAAACAGTACTGCTGGGAGCTGTGTTTCCATAATCCTGCTGTTTGTGGAATGTCTGCGCTCATTTTCTCTTCATAATGAGAGAGTTGGAATTTATTGGCAGTCTTTCTTCCTGAATTATTTTTCTCCCTGACTGGAAAACACTGATTGACCATAATGCTAATTCTGAAGGAATAGTATTATTTTAACCAAGCTCTAGGTGCAGTAGTTTCCAAAACGGAATTTCTAGTTAAAGCGAGAGGGACAGCAACTCATTCCCAAATGGTGATTATAATACCTGATTGGCATGAGGAACTTGGTGTCCCCATTCCAGCAGGATCTCAGCCTTATGGAACTCCTGCTATCTGCTAGGCTGTGGTGGGGTGTATATATGTCAGCCTTCCCTCGGATAAGTCTGCCCTTCTATCAATTGTTGACTAACAGTTGGTGGGAGAGAATTTGGAATGGAACACGAGAAAGTGAACTTAACTTCTTGGTATAGAGAAAAGTGTATGTGCAAAGGAAACTGTGGTTCAAATCCCTTACCTGAATCAGAACAAGGGCTTGAAGATTACTTCACTTTACTGTCAGTGGCTGAAGTTCTGATCTGAGTTTTCCCTGTATGCCTAAAGAGCAAAGATTAATTTGATTTTTAGATAATTGAGAGACTCTCTTCACTGATGTGCTGCTTGAGGATGAGGAGCTATCATAAGTATGTGTGGAAAAGAAAGGCAGTGCACTGTACAAGATTGCTTCTTTCCTTTCCCCAGGTCAGAGAAAGAGACTCTAAACTGGAATGCTGCAGCAGAAGCTTTCCCTCGAATCACCCAGCTTTTGGCTTTGCCAACATACCAGTACTATGTGCTTTTGGGTCTCTCAGTGTCTGTTGGTGGATTAACAGAGACAACGGTAAGAAAGTTATTCCTATGAGAATTTCAGATGCAAGATTTTAAAAGGAAATCAAGTCATACTTTTAGTCTTGATGGGCTTTATATTTTTCATCTTTAAACGTATTTTTTTTTCTTGACTTCACTGAGCATGCAGGAAACAAGGAGTAACAACACTTTATCAGGTGGTTTTGGGTTTGTTTGTTTGTTTGTAGGCTTTTTTGTTCGTTTTTTTTTTTTTAAATTTGATACACTGTCTACCAGGCAGTTGCCAGAAATTACATTACAAAGAAATATCATTCAAATGTCTGTCTGAATCCTCTGAGCTTTGCAATTTCTATTTCGTTTCTTCTGTGCATGAACAGTGTCGTTATCTCTGGTTTTAGTAGCCTGTTATGCTGTCAAAATCTTCCAGACTGCATTATAATTTTAGTGTATCCTCCTGTCCTCATAGTACAGCTTGTGTTGCCAGTTTCAGAATTCTTCATTTCAAGATTATTTGGCTTCTAACCTTTTTGTTGTTTGACGTAGCCAAAGATGTAACAGATACAAAACCAGCAGTTGTGATGAGGACACAGTTCAGTGTGATACTAAGGGAAATACCAGACCAGTAACAGAATATTCTGGACTGTCAGTTAAATCTTTAAATTGGTCGTGTAGCAGGAGGAGGGGGTCATGAGTCAGCACCCCAACAGTGTTTAAGAGCGTTTCTAATTAAGATTGCCGTCTCCAATTAAGAAAGCTGGTACAAAAGTGCTGACTGTCAGGAAACACAGCTTTTTTGAGAGAGAACAGCTCCTGCTGGGTTCACAGAAGGAAGATCATAATTTTGAGCTTGTCTCCTGTGGCTTTGACTTTTCAGTCTTACCATGAGCTGTTCAGAATATGCCCAAATGATGGGTTTTGCCCAGTGCCATGGGATCGAGGGATGCCCACGTGCCTTGGGGTTTCATGCAGATGAAAATTTGGTGTCTGTGCAGCCTCGTGTATTTAAACCAATTTTGATAATTTTAATGTTTCTAAAATGGCAGCCAATTGCTTAGCAATGGCTATTTTAAAACTTGGAGAAAACATGCTCCTTGGGTTGTGACAATAATTATCAGATAGAAAACAGACTTCTTAACAGATTTTTTTTTTTTTTTTTTAATAGCAGACATGCACATGAAATTCAGCTTTTAGTCAAATGCAGTTAATTATAGGAGGCTCCACCAAAACCAAAGTTATTTGTATAAGTATAAAAAGGGAGGAAAGTTGTGGAGAAACAGACATTCTGACTGCTAACTGAGGTCAGCAGAAAATTCTTATTCAACATTTTAGTTTCTTTCTTCTTTTTTTTTTTTTTTTTTTTTTAAAACTTCTGGTTGTACTTGGTTTTGAAAAGTGTAAACAGTTCAGTTACTTCTAGCTCCCTTCCCTTGTTACCATCTGCCAGGATATTTAAGGGAAACCTTCTGTACTGTTCTCAAAATACAATTTTGAAATGTTAACTTTCGGTGACCCTGCATTTTTCTTTAAGGCTAAAGGCTTGTTCCGGTTAAAATATTCTCAAGGGCTTTGGCTTTAGAAAGAAGATGACCTAATTCTCTTTGGAGCCAGATAGAAGTGCAAAGGAGGCTCAAAGTACAGGGTACTTACACTTGGGATTATACAGTGTGTGATGAATTGCATCTAATATTTAAAATGTGATACGTAAATTAGAATTGATGTGTCTTATAATGACTTGTGTTTCAGACTGTTCTATCAAACCTGTCGTGTTCTTCGCCGAGTATCTAGGGATGGATTTAAAACATTAATAGAAAACTTTAAGACCTGTTCCTATTAGATCCCTATGAAAGAAGCAGATTTTTTAAATCTTGGGTAAAGGAAAAGGTTTATTCATATTCTTAAAGTAATCTCTGTGTGTTCGTGTGATCTTTGCTTTCTTCCCTCTCTCACTTAAAAAATATATAAGCACATACACACATGGATGTGGAAGTTTGAGAGTCAGGAGATTCTTGTATGCTGCGAGATAATCTGAGTTCAAATGTCGGTTTAAGTCATCTCGGGGAACGAGTAGGAGAAAGGCTGCATTGTAATTCAGTGGTCAGTGGCTATTTTTCCATCGTTAAAATTGCTCTGCAGTATATTTAGCAAGAGTAGCTCTTTGTTTTGCTTTTTAAAGAGATTTGCTGAAATGAGCAGTGTGGGGTGTCTCAGAAACACTGTGGTGGCAGCATGGTTGCTGAAAGAATTGGAGCTTGAGCATTTGAAGTGATCTGGAAAAACAGAAGATGTCATTCCCTTTGGGATTTGGCATTCTGCTCCATTGCCCTGGTTCAAAGGGCACGTTCTCTGTGTGAAAGAATCTTCTCATTATGTATCTGGCCCACAATGATGCATATTTCTTATGGCTGCATAAAAAATCCTCTCAGTATATGGAGATCAGAACTATACAATGGTTTTCTTTCTCCAGTTCACAATGCTCTAGTTTCAGGGGTCAGGATATAATTTTGATATAATTTCATTATTGTTGAACTACACTACATTGAAAATTTTGGTATGGAATGTGCTGCGATTCCCCTCTCCCTGTGAAGAGTGAAAATTACATTTTAGAACAACATTGAAACTTAAAGCCTTAAAAAAAAAAAATTAAAGCAGCAGCCTATTTTGAAAATAAAAGTTTTCTCCCAGGCCAGTACCAGGGTTCCAGCATAAGATGCTGAAGAGCTGTAACTATTGGAGTAGCCAGTTCCAGAACTATCTGATGAATGCATACGCGTATGCTAAAGCACCTGGCAAAAACTAAAGCCAGTCTGTGGCACGTGAACGCCAACATTATCTATGTACACAGTACAATTTATATTTTGCTTTCCTCCACGTGGACTCCTTGTTTGCCAGGGATATTTATGACGGTAGGTACCGTTTGGAGCAAACACTGGGCTTTGAACAGCTGTGCCTGTTCTCACAGAGGAAAATGTTGGGACATTCGTAGGTGATGTTCTGAAACATCTGGTTACTGGGACAAATTGTATGCAAATTAATGCATATGTGGTTTGAAGGAACAAGCCCTAAACCTAGTTTTCGTGGTTGCCAATTCTTGAGCAAAATACACTTGAGAATAATTTCTGGCATTCTTTTCTTAACAAAAAAGTAGTGTGAACTATAATATTCTTACTTCTCCTAAAACATCACTGACTTGAGTCTTAGAGTTACTGGCCATGGAAGATTCGATTTATTAAAAGGAGTGTTGCAAGTAAAACAAGGGAGATATGGTTTCACTCGTGCTAACACTTAAATGATAGGCATTTTGTCCTAAAGTTACTGGGAAAACAGGCTACTGCCCCTTCAGTGCTGTAAACTTGTCGGGATTAGAAATGATCCAAAGCGGGTGTTATTTATTGAGCGTAACAGGGTTTCTTCTGCACGTGTTACAGGAATGTTCTGACTCCAGGAATAGGTCTTGCTCTGTTGAAACGCATCTATGAAAACCAGAGCCTTTAGCAATTATCTGCACGTCTGATTTCGTCCCAGCTTTCCCAGTAGTTACTCACTTGACTTCCATTTGTGGTGCATTAGGTGCAGAAGACTGAACGTTAAGATCCCTGGGGCTCTGAGGAGACAGGCTGGATGGGAGACTGACAACCACTAGGCTGTGTCGATCCGCCAAACATCTGCAGTACAGGCTCTTCCTCTCTCATGCCCCACTGCCTTTTTTTATTGGGTCTGTCCAGTATAGTCTGCAAAGTAAGAATCGGAGCCCATGTGTGGATTGGGCACCTTTGTAGCTTGTGGCTAGTTGAGATTTTGAATGCTGATTTTATTTTGGCCTTATCAGCCCCACTTGTTGCCTCGAGACTGGTTTTAGAAGTACTGTACTTCAATTTTACCACAAGCCAACTAGGAAACAGTTTGATGAAGGTTTATGCAAGCACCTTATTTATACACCCCGCGTCTGTCCAGAGCTGCAGTTGCCTTCTCCCCTTGCTGTAGCTACACTTCCTCATACTTTTCCCCTGGTTCAGGAGGCAAAATCCTCAGGAATTCAATATTATCATCATCTGAATAGTCCCTTTGAACACTGTTGGCCTTGTCATGTATTGCCTGTCACTGGAGTATGGGAGAGTCAGTCCTTGGCAAACCCTAGTTTTACTATGTTAAATAAGAACAAGGTCATTCTCAGGCCTTCTCTCAGACTCTTATCCAACGTTGTCCCAGTTCCAACCCATTAACCTCCTAATTTCCTTTCCCAGTCCTCATGAAACCCCAGGGAAAGGTAAATGTCACACATTTGATAGAGTGTGACTTCTGTGTTCTGCATAGATGAGAAATGAAGTTGGAAATGCTCTTCTCTGCAAATAGTCACGGCCGGTTAAGGTTATAGCTCAGATATTGTACTTGGAGATTATCTGGGGAAAAAAAAGGAGTGTTCACCTGAGGAGGAAATACGGATTTAACCTGTTCATGTAATGTTACCTTGGTATGTTAGAGGTTCTTCCAGTAAAGTTCATACAGTCTATGCTGACAATGTGGAAATTGTCCCTTTTTTAAATCTCCTAAGCAGTTATGCGATGGCTCATCCACACCTGGACTTCTGTATTGTTTATTTAACAACCAGCTTCCCATCCCTGGGAACGTTCCAGGTGAGGTTGGCCAGGGCTCTGAGCAACCTGCTGTAGTTGCAGATGTCCCTGCTCCCTGCAGGGGGTTGGACTAGATGAGCTTCAAAAGTCCCTTCCCACCCAAACCAGTCTGTGATTCTATGGCTGTGATTATCTTCATCCTTGATGACGTGTTTTGTTTAGAATTAGTTTCTGTAACAAATCCCCCAGATTTTTCTCCTTATCCTCAAGGGAAGGCAATATTTTAAAAGCTGAGCCTGGAAACTAAAGTTCCTACCTCTCCTAGGAGTAGAAAACTTTCATGTTAGCAGCGATGTTCATACAGCCCCTAGCAGTCCTCATCCTGCTGCTCAAGGGTGGACTGTTGGCTGCTTGGGGCACGAATCCTGCAGGAAAGGGGGATCCCATGGGAAAAGGGGATCCCTTGGAGCCTCTTGCACTGCAGGTCTGGAAGAGGAGAACCGGCCTGGCTTGGACTGACGAGCCCAGGACAGCCGGGAGCTGTCGGTGAAGGCTGTGCTCCTGAGCAGCTGGCATCACCTGGATGGGCTGCTTCTAGCTGAGCCTGGAATGCAGGCGCTGAAACCTCCTCCTGCCACCTTCCTAAACTAGCTGATTAACATAATGAAGCTAAACCAAGAGTCATTATTTCTGAATTGTTTTTAATTTTTAACCCGAGTTTACTGCTGGTTTGTGTGGCCTGCACCATGTGCTTCCCTCCGTACTTCAATTACATCAGCTTGTTTAATAAATATTACCTCTTGAACTTCTTGTGTACTCTTTAACTTTCCGAGCCATAACAATGTTATTATTTGAAGTAAAGCCGGATAATCATAGCGGTTTGGGGATGTTTTATTTTAAGAGAAAGAAAATAATAAACCTTTAATGTGGTCTTTTTTCCTACAACAGTAAAACTTAAAAAGGAAAAAGACTCTTCCTTGAAAAAGGATTCATGAAAGGCAAACAGTGGTCTTGCTGTCAAATACTGTTACTGAGTTTATACGCGTGGCTGCTGCTGGAAGAGCGCGTTCACGGGTGTGCACACCTCAGGTAGCGAGGGCTGAGTGTAATTGTGCGCAGTCGCTGCCTCGCTGTCCCCTGGGCCTTCATGTCAGGTTCTTTCTGTTGTAGCTCAGATACTCTGCCCAGAGCCTTTTTGACTACATGAAGAAAATCCAGAATGATCCCAGTGCCATGGAGAGCTTTTGTGAGACGTTGCTGAAGGTCTTCGAGGACAACTTGCGGAATGACCGGTAACTGTTTTCTTTGCTTGAACAGCAGGACTGTTTGAAGCCAGATGTACAGCACATCTCTTTTTGTTATGCCTGAACGAAATACGCCTGAGCCCCATGAATTGGCTTTAATGCACCTGTTTGGAACAGCAGTACCCTTGGTAAAACGTGTAACAAAGGAGTGAAAGTACAATATTTTGCATTTACTGTAGTTTAATATTGCGTGTAATGTGGTAAGTCGCAGTTTCTGTCTAATGCAGTGCTGGGCGCTGTGCACTTTTCAGTATAGCCCAGGCTGCATTTCCTTTAGGCAGTGCTTTTCCGCACATTGCTGAAGGATCATTTTCTTACGAAAATTTTTCTTTAAAGGTGACTCGTTCTGCGTAGTAAGATTAATTTCTCTAAACCTCACTTATCAAACATTCAAAATAGAAACTGTTCCCTAGGGGAAAAGCCCCCACAACTATTCCTAGGATTTTCAGTTTCGTTGTGTTTTTATTTTGTTTCTTGTCTCAGCTGTTGAAATAGAGAACGTGACCATAGTAGCTCCAGCTGACAGGTTGTGTGTTGGTTCGTTTGGTAATTACCCGTAGGGAGGTGGTGATGTAAATCCTGATACATTTTGTGGAATACGTTGTTTATAGAATAGAAAATAAATTAATATTTTCTACTACTGTGAACTGTGTTTTCAGGAGCCTGCAAGTTTAAAGCAGGCATGTTGTTAATTAGGATTTTCCTTTTGGCTGTAACGGAACGTCCCCCTCGCAGCCAGTGAGGATGGTTTAGCCAACACACACAAGTTACCGAGCAACCCTCCTCTGTGTACATTAGAGTTCTAATTTAAATATGTGTAGGTAGATAGGAAGTTTCCTTCTAATTCTTCTAATTAAAAATAGTGTATATATGTATGCCATGAGGTGTATTTACATTGTTAAATTACTTTCTTTCGTCAGGGTGTCTGTACCTCTCCTGGCAATGCTGGACCAAATGCTGGCAAATGGCTGCTTTGATATATTTACCACGCAAGAGAAGTAAGTTGCTGAAAGTCTTTTTTGTCTACTTACCAGCATGCAACAGGCCTGTTGCTCCAGATGTGGGTCCATAGGACACGGAGTGTGAGTGCATATGGATGTAACGTTTTCATTTTCCTGAGGCCGTGGCGAATTCTGGACCAGAAAGGCTTGAGAAGGCCTTGATAAGATCTTCGACTCTCATTATCAGTGTAGAAGTTGGTTACTGGTTCATTGTTTAACAAGCAGTGCATTAATCAAATTAAATTTGCATGTTTCATCTGGCAGACCTGGACCAGGGTCAGATCCATTTAGCAGCTTTGCTTTACTAGCTTTTTGGAGGAGATTCTTCACCGTGCCATCAGCCTTTAGCAATGCAGTGTCCTGGTGTGATGCTGCAGAACACTGCATGCAAACCATCGCTTCCAAAATCCACTGCTGTTGTAATGTGAATATTGCCAAAGCAATTAATTAAGATTCTAATAAGAATAATAACAAAGGCATGTCCCAGCTTTTCCACACTTGAGTTCAGTCTGCTGGAAAGTATTTAGTTCAGGAATGGATAAATATGAATAAGATATTCCAATGTGGAGTCATGTCTTTTTGCAGATGTTTCAAAAGAGAATGATTTTCATTTCAGTGATACTAAAATACATTCCACAAGCTCGCTCAGGCAGCATCTTGGCTCATCTACAGGTATTTTGCAGAGCTGTATGTGAATCCTAAGAGCACGTACATTGGATTTGGACTTTGTTGATTTAAGAATTGCGCATAGCAGATAAATTTGAAAACCTTGTATCGCTCTAAACATTTTCATCGAATCCACTCTTGTTCTGAAGTGTGTATTTACATAATCTATCTTAAATCGAATTTGGCAGTCCCTTTTTGAATGGGAATTTGAAATGAGTCAAGTACTCACAGATGGGATGAATATTGCTTGTTCAGTTTGGTGTTGACACCAGTGACTCGGTTCTTCCCTGCTGGGGGAGATGATAGATTATGGGTGGAAATCCCAGGTAGTGCCTGTCTGCCACGTCAAGGAGGGATTAGCCTACACCAGCCCCTCAAGAGTGAACTGTTGCTTTATAAAAAAGTATCTGCAAGTGTATTTTGAAATTTCAAACAGATTTTGTGCACTACCCTGGAGCTTCAGCCCCTCCAATAAAACATTAGGAGTCCAGAGCAGGTCATACCTTACAGTGCTTAATTTAGAAAGGATTAATAGCTGTTGGCAGAATGAGTTTGTCAGGAGATCAGGGCTCCAGTTAAAGCGATTGCCACATGGTGTCACTCCTGCCCCGCAGAGGCGTAACCCGCTGTGTGTTTTCCTGTCTCTCCAAACCATACAGCTCATAAATTGTAGAATCCTCAGCTTGGCATTTCTGGGGTCACTTTGTAGGCGAGTGTCAGAGTTTGTGAAGCTCTCTGTGTGACTGCTCATTATTTCTGTGCAGGAGGGCGAGGGAACCCCTGGATGTTTCTTCCCCACTATTGTAGTGTGAATGCTCTTGTTTAAAGTGAGATTTGTCACGTGTGGGTCATTTCTCTGCCAGAGCCCTGCTGAACCTGCCAGCAGGGAAGTGAAGTGCAGGGTGAATACCTGTCCAGTGGGGTTTGAAATGAATTGACTTCAGTATCACCAGGGTAATCAAAGGCTATCAGAAGCAGCTTTTCTTTGTTGTGGTTGGCTTAGTCTGAATCTGTAGTATGGGAAGTAAAATTCTACCTGACATTTTTCAGGCTGGCACTTCCTACTTATCTGAAGCTGGCATAAACCCATGTGCCCAGCATGGGAGTTTCCCCCTCCCTTGTACTGGCAGGAATGGTTTGTACATGATGAATGGCATTAGAGAACTGTTCCAGGTTAAAAATACCTTTCTCTCAGTAAAACTCAGCTTGAGGTAATTCCTCGATCTGTTCTGCTGCCTGCTCACAAATTGCGCCAAAATGAGGGAAGGGGGAAACCATTTCTTCTGGCCATGGTGCAGGTGTCTGCTGGCATCAGGGGTTGGTGAAACTGCAGCATCATTTGCCTGCTGGTTCCTTCCAAACAGGGCAGTCGTTTGCATGTGGAATGGAATTTCTTCTTTGTGGTAGCACAGCCTGAAACCTCCCAATTTGGTCTGGGCGCGCATTGTGAATTTGTGGAGTTGCATTCATAATCATGTAGGGAGTGTTAATTGATCAGTGAGGTTGTTGGAGGTGAGGGCAACATGCTTGAAACAGAGCTGTCATACATAAAAGTGGAGCAGCGTATTGGGCTTTTCTAAACTCACCAGTGGCTACTCTTAAAAGGTGGTGGTAACTGTCAGCTCCCTGCTGGTAGCTGGGCAAGGGAAGGGGAGAATCAAAGGAGAGTGAACTGAAACCACTTGCAAAACTGGCACTAGAGCATGATTTTCTGGTTATGGCTTCTGTGGCTGCAGGAGTCACTCTGCTGCCTCCTGAGTGAATGATCACGAGCGACGCGCAAGCTGCCAAGAGCCCAGACAGATTGCTGGGTCCTTAGAAACTACGGGAGGGAAGAGGAGTCCAGTACTCAGTGCCGTGTGGACAGAGTAGCCTTTGAATAATGTCAGGATCTAGTGCTTTCTGGAGTAGCAAGTAAAAGTGGCGTTTCTCTTTCTTTCTTAGTGTACATATTTTGCCTATTCAGCAGAAGCCTTCGAGCATTTTGTGTGTAGTATTTTTCTGGTGGTCTTACCGTGGTTTAAATTGGTACGTGTCCCCACGGATCTCTGACTCATGACTTCTATGTATTACATGCTCCTGTGGTTTGGGTTTTTTTAAAGCAATTATTCTGTTATTGCGTAATAAGCTCTAAAGTAAAGAGCACAGCAATGGCTGTCCTCTGGTTTCACAGCCACCCCAGGCGATGTCAGCTGAGCTGCTGAGGCTCAGCTCAGCTTTGGGAGGAAAAGCCCACACCTTTCTGCTGTACCACGTGCACCCAATTTCCATCCTGGAAAGCCTTCAGCCTGATCCCTTCTCCCTAGATGCCGACTCCGTTTCTGCTGGCACCGTGCCCACACAGAAGAAGGAATTTTCTCAATTTCCTTTAAAGAGGCCAAGCTATTTGAGTCATTTGAGATCACACATAGGTTACGTTTGGTTATTACAAATGTGAAATTGGCAAATGACAGAAAAGAAAGCGCATCTGTTTTAAACACAGAATGCTGCGCGTGAGGTTACGTGCATTAAATTTGTTCCAGATGCTCTTGTTCCAATTGGTCTTCTTGTTGTCGTACATCTCAGTGATGTCCCTGTTGCTCAGCCAATTTAAATCTCACCTAATTTCCTACATTGCTGCTGTTCTGTGCTGAAAGCCAGGCATCCACTGCAGGTATTATCATTGGTTGTCTACACAATGTCCTAGTGTAGTTGGGGGTGGGAGCAGGCAAATTTCACTAAGGTAAGTAAAAACACACCTCCTCTTAATATTAAGAGAGCAGAACCACTCTTCCCTCATCTGCCCAGACACAGCACTGTCTGCAGACACACACCCAGACTCAGGCAGTCGTCAGTCACTCTCACCACGTGTCTCCTGCGTGCGCTGCTTGTGCTCATCGCGCTCCTTCACGCGCGGGATCAGTGCTGCTGCCGCTGCACGCAGGGGATGGCACAGAAGTGGCTCGTTCAGCATCTGATGGGGGTGTGTTAACTCAGTCCTCCCTCAGACTCCTTGCTTTTAAAAGCCACTGTCAGCTCTGAAGATGTCTAATGAAGCCTCGATATCAATGCTGAAAACCTGGCAATTTTATTTACTCTTTTAGTGTGGTTTTCTGGGCAGTGTTGAGGCAGCCGTAGACGGCATTCATTAGCTTAATGGGTCCATGTTTTGTTGTTCTAGTTTTTTTCACCAAGTCAGTGTTTCTCAGTACATGCCAGTACTTTATTAAGAATTAAAAAACACTAACTCTTGTCTGGAAAACTATCTATGACAAGGTGCATTAACTTAACAAAACATCTTGACACTCCTATAAACAACTGGTTTTAAATGTCCTGGTTTTCATCAGATTATACTACGTGGCTTTTTGGAGTAGTTTTTTTCCACAGCTTTAAATCATGGCAGCAGAAAATAAATGTCATTTTACTTTCTGCTTTTCATACGCAATACAGGGAGGTTTCCAAAATGTGCTGTCTAGAGGTAATTGTGCTCACTAGACAAACATGAAATAGTTCTTTTGCATCTAGGGCACTTCAGCTTTGAGTGTAGCAAGTAAAAGATTAAATAATTTGTACTGGAATAAAAACAATATTCCCTCTTCAACAGATCCTTGGACTATACCAACAGTACTTGTGTTTGTGTGAGTGTCTGGGAAAGAGCTGTGAGAATCACGTTTCCCAGACTGTGTAGAAAAAGAAAAGAATTTGCTAAATATATTTAAAGATGGCTTCGTGGCTCATACACTTAACAGAACTGTAAGCCCTGTGTTTAATTACGTTGTCTGGAATCACTAAAGGAATTTGGGCTGTGAAATGGCCGAGCATTTAAGAACATTCATCCCCTTTTATGTAAAGTTTGCTTGAAGACCTTAGGGACCGACCAAGCACCACAATGATACACAGACTAAATCATTTTCATTTGGCTATAGAATATTTTAACTCCTGGCAGAGTATTTCTGCTCATACCACACATTGCTGTGAACACCAGTCATGGCCAGCCCGGTACCACGCGTATACCGAACCAGTCTGGGGTAAATGTAGTTCATGCCTCAGCATACAAGTAATAGGAATGTAGATAATTAATATTAATTTCTTCTCTTCCCTGTTAAAAAAAGGCCCAGTAACGTGGTGGCCAAACTCACCTGTCTGCACCAAGGGTCACCTAACACAGTGTGTGCTGGTGCGGAAGAAGTGCGTACTGCACGGCAGCGTCTTTCCTCTCCTCTATTAATTTGGCAGCTTTGCAATCATTAAATGTGTTGGAAATTCTACTGACACCTGTTGCTCATCTCTTTTTCTTTCCTGTTTTCAGCCATCCCTTCTCAGTGAAGTTATTTACCCTTTGTAAAGAAGAGATCAAAAGATCCAAAGACATCCGGAAGCTGCGCTCCAGCATAGGAGTGTGAGTTGATGAAATAAAATAACCTTTGCTCTGCTCCTGGAAAGCACAGAACATGTGCTTTCCCAGATGGAACAGCCAGGGCTCTTTCACGTGCAATTGAAATGAAAACCGCACACAGATACGTGTAATAATCAGGCTGTGAGAGTTTCATGTATTTCTGGGGGATTGGGGTGAAAACATATGAAGGATCTGTTAAAATTTAACTACTTTTAAAATGTTTTCATGTTCTTAAAGATGCAGTGAATGATTTGCTTTTACTTGTACAAACTTGACTTGGTGCCAGTGCAAAAAATTGATTTGATTAGATCCTATATATGCACCAGAAAGAGCAGAAAACATCTGCAAAATCAGTGTCTGGCTTCAGGGTAAAAGCCCTGAGCTGAGCTAGCAGAGAAGGCAAACCAAAACCATCCAGTCAGGACAGACAGCACTAGGTGAGGAGAGGAGGAAACGAGGCAAAGGATTGCAAGGCTCAGTGAAGGGTCAGTGGCAGAAACTTGGCAAAATAATTTGCGCGTAAGGATGCCAAGCAATGATTTTATTGCTCTTCATTTTATTTCATTTCTTTATTGCTAATTTTTTCAGTGTGCAAGACAGCCTAAACCCATGTTTCTAATGGTCTTCCACTCCCACCCCCTCTACCTTTGTTGTCGGTGCGAGAGCTGGATCCGCGTGTGGCTTTGGCACACAGGCCCTGGTGCTGCCGCTCGGCAGCCTTGCCACCGTCCCTGCGCTTGGGCAGCCCCCAGCCCTGCAGGGTTTCAGCGCCTGCTCCCCTCACTCTTTGCTTTCCCACAGCACTTAGCGCCGAGATCTCCCGCGGGCGGCAAAGCTTCTCCTCCCGCCCTTTTTTCTGATACACAGCTTCACTCTGATCCTCAAAATGTACTTTTGTAGTTAAGAGAAATGTAGATCCTGTGTTCTATGTTTTCCAGGTTTTGTGGCCTCATTCAATTTCAAGGAGACACGAGAAAGAAAGTTTTATTTCAGTTGTTTCTCCTTCTTTGCCATCCATTTCCTGTAGTAAGTATTGAAGACATTGCACATTATCAAATGTATCACTTTGAATACTTTACAAGTAAAATATCATTTTAAGTGCACTAAAGCAGCATTATTTTTAACAGATCTTAACGTAGATAGCAGGTGTTATTGTTCAAGGTTCCACTGTCTGCAGTGCTGCCACCTGAAACAGGCTACCCAGCCATTCCACATAGTGCTTCCCACTTTACTGGTTTCAATTAGAAGCAATTTAGGTGCCAGTCATTTGCTTCTTTTAGGCAGGACCAAGCACACTGAAGATCTGTTCATCATTTAGTGCTCAAAAGCTCCAATCAGATAAATTGCTGTTTGTTTTGCCATATTTCTGATAGTAGTGACACAGCAGGAGTTCTGGTTCAAGGAAAAAAATGTTCTCTTTGTCAGGTGTGACAAAAGCTTGTGCAACACAGGAAAGTTTATTGGAAGTTCCCCCTTTTCACACAACTTACTGAAGCAGGGTGAAAACCTAAAATAACCCTGTCCTTTCTTTGACTTTCTTTGGTTATCACCAGGCTCTTTTTGAAACAAAAAGCCCCAAACCAAACAATGTTTTGCTGCCATTTTGGTGTCTTCCATTTAGTATCTTTCTATGCCCTGTACTTCAGGAGCCAGCCCAGGAGCTGTTCCTGTAGGCACAGCAACATCACTACTAAGCAGAGCTCAGGGAGAAACACTTGCAACTTACCTGCTGTCAGAAACTGGGTGTAAGAAGGTCACGTTGCTGACATCATCAATCACCGATCCCCCAACAGTTTTTTATAGAGCTTTGCTGACTCTTACAATCCCCAGACTAGGAAGCCAGCAGCACCAAAGTTAAGAGCCAGGCTTTGTCTCAGCGAGTCTCTTTACGGAAAGAAAGGCTCCACTTGGGCCAGTCTCGCCCCCGTGAATTCACTGGTGCGAGGCCAGAGCTGCAGCCGCTTCATCTGCCACAGTGCTGAAGTTTAGTGCAGGTGCAGCAGCTGCAGCAGCACGAACGTCCTTGAGGTGCAGGTACGCAGCCACAAAGCGCTGTCAGAGGCAAGAACAGGCGCTAGCTCTGAATATTAGCGTGGCCACCAGAAAAACCTGCTGTCAGTATGAGGAGCCAGTACTGGCCCTGGGCTCTTCCTTCCATACAGGGCTGAGGGTACTTTACCGACGGCTCCTCTGCCTCTTCCCTGCAGATTCGGAAAACGACAGCCAGTCAAGTTTATGAGATGCTGATAACCTACAGCGACGTCGCTGACCCTGCCAGTGTGGATCAGGTCATGACCATACTCAGTGACACCGACTGGTAAGTGAATCTGTTGCCAGGCAGTAATAAGAGCTGAAATATTTTTTGTACCACGGAAGGTTAAAAAAATCAGTGCCTTTGAAAGCTGATGGGAAGGCAACTCGTATGAAACGATACCGTAGTTATAGCTGTTTATTGCTTCTAGGCCAGAAAAGCATCGATGACAAAAGAATTCTGTTCTAAAGAACTATCTCATATGCCGTGCCACTGGAAGTGGGGTGTATAAAGTCACCACTAGATACAGTAAAATCTGGATATTTTTCTAACAACATAAAAAGGGAGGAGATCTTGGAAATTCTCCACGAAACAGAGAGAGTGACTGGGCTGTGCAAACAGTCAAACTTCAACTGCACTGACAGTTTCTTGGCATTTATGAGCTCTGGCAGGATTTTGGGAAAGGAAGGATCTCTGCAAGCTGGAAAACAACAGAATTAGCAGAACAGCTCAAATCTCCCATGAAATGCAATTACTCAAAATGCTACAAACGTTGTACTCAAGCAAATATTTTGAATGGGAACAGTTTAGACATTTCCCAAGCATACGATTACAGGAACTAAACAGCCACTTTCATAAAATGCAATTCCTGATTTCCCCTCCTGTTACCTGTAACGTCAGCTTGGCCCAAGGGCCAGGGAAGAGGGCCCTGCTCTGCAGGAGCAAGAGTCACCACAGCAGCAGAGCATCTCTCAGGGGCTTTCTTTCAGTGACTTGTTCTGTCAGCATCTCTGAAGTGACAGGGGGAGGGACAAGTCATATTTTTGGCACTTTGTTCACTTCTGCAGATTTTAGCATGGTGAGTTACAGTCTGTAACAGACTGCGTGCAGGAAATACGGTGGTTTAAGATACTAGTTAGAAACTTAGTTTTGCTGCCACGTTAAACACTTTTCCTTGGTGCAGACAACTCTCCTGGGTCGTGGGTGTGCTGCCCACTGCCCTGCCTCAAACAGTAGTCAGAGTTATTACATGAGAATAAACAGAAAAAATACATTTATTTTGTCATTATATTAGATGCCATTTTGTTTTCATGGGCATTCCATGGAAAGAAAATTAACCCAAACATGGTCAAAGAAAAAATACACCTCCAGATTGGTTACACCTTTTCAGCCTGCATGCTTTTATTTAACTTTTATTTACTTTCTGGTTTATTTCTGTGCTTGAGCTTAAATAACTTTATATTTAGGAAAAGAAAACAAAGTTTGTCATTGCTGAGGGGTGGCTGCTGCCATTTTTCTGAATTTTCCAGTGCAAAATGAGAGTAATGGTCTCAGATTTGTAGAAGTGGTTTGTCAGCAGCTCTGCCTGTAGTTAAAATTACTTGTGTAACTACATATCGATGTTCAGTGTGATTCAGTGCTCACTTATGAAATCTGAATTTAAGAGCAGGCTTGCTCAGAGGTCCCATAAAGAATGTGTCAACAGAAGAGTTGGGTGGGATTAGATTAGTGCTGTCCCCAAGGGGTGCTGGCATGCCAAAACTAGAGGTGGTACGCACCAGTGGCCCCAGGAGGAGCGGTGGCGGTACAGCTCTGCTCACAAATGGGTTACTACAGCAAAGCAAAATACTTCCAAAATACCAGAAAACTAAATATTCTGATTTCACTGTGTCGTGTTGAAGGTGTGACTGGCTGCCAGCTTTAGTTCAGGGCTTGCTCTAAGTTCCCTGGTGCAACGTGTCCACTGTAGTAAGATTAAAGATGAAGAGCCAGCTTACTTTAACTGTTTTATCTTGCTAGATTTGAACTGTTTACATAAGAAGATAGTTGAAGCCGTTGCTGAGTGTCAGAGTGAGCTGCTTGTTACTCTCCAGCTCTCTGAGTGCTAAAGCAATCACAGTAAATTCTGAATTGCAGTAAGCATCACCATTAGGAAGCCAAATGAGATTTAATACTTGGGGAAGACGATAATTGCTGGCATGCTTATTGTTCTTTGTTGGAACTACAGAGAGTTTATCTTACAGTAGTGTCATTCAGAGTTTAAACAGCTCTATAAATAATACATTTTGTTTAGCTACAAGGAGGTTTCCAGTATTAAATATGGTGAATTGTCCAGTGTGTCTAAAATCAAACCCAAAGTTCAGGTTATTTCTGCCTTGCCCTTTTTTCTTTTTCTCTGCAGTTTGGACGATGGTTACGTGCCTTATAAGAGTTAAACTTTCAATAGTTAATTTACATTTGTTTCTTAAGAAAAGGAAAAGAAATCTGTTGAATTGGTGTGTAACACTGGCAGGCTCACAGCATTCCAGGCAGAGTGGCAGATTTCTACAGCACGGAAAAGAACATTGTCTGTGTGGATATTTGGAATTCAGGGGCTTTTTGTAACTGACAGTTCATGAGGAAATTATCTCACAGACATTATGCTATTCTAGAAACTTCTTAAAAGACTCACAAATTTTATGTCTGGATTTTCTATTTCAGGAGAAAGCTTCTTTAGACAATAGAATGTTCTCCAAATCCATTGGTATTTAATTAAATTATTGATGTGAGGTTCTAAGGCAAAAAGGAGCTGTAAATTTAAAGACTAAATTAGTGAACTGCTTAGTCGAAAGGTTTGTAAGAGTAAGCGTTATGTTTTGGCATACAAAAATATAAAAGTATAGTGTCAGACCCTTCCCTGGTGTCACTGCTGGAAGGCTTGAGGCGTATTTAAGGTTGGTTTGGCTTAAAATAGTACCAAAATGTTACATTATTCTTAAAATGTAACAACAAAAATTTCTACAATGTACATGGAAATATAGATGGATATATAGTAATAGAATAATATTATGGACTGGGTAAGAAGTTTTATGTCAACTCCAGGGTTTAATTTTTGAATTAACTGGAAATACTTCTCATGCAGGGAAGCTGAACTGCCAGTAGTGAGAGAGAAACGCAACTGTCTCTGTGATCTCATGGAAGTGCCCAGACCGCAGCTGGTGGCCAAGGTAAAGTACAGCACTGTGCTCCTGAGGGGTTTTTCAAAGAACCATGGTAACAGTCAACTGTTCCACCAAATCCACTCTGTAACCTCTCTGCAGCAGCAGCCGTTCTTCACCAGTTGGTGAATAGATGGACATGCAGCAGGAGGAATGGCCTCACAGCTTACTGCAGAGTATCTGGAACTGCCGAAGACTGTTGCCTTAAGCCCTTCCAGTCTTGTTTCTTGAAAACATTCCAGACTTGCAGTGTGACATCTTACTCACAGAAAAACGCAAGAATGAAATAATGTGGTACAGATGTTCCCAAATCTGTTCCTCTGCCTTTTCTGGGGGAAGAAAAAAGGATAAAACTTGCCGATTCCAATAGCGGAATTATAATGTGGGACGTTTTGCAAACCACAGAATTCTAACGCTGCCCGAGAGGAAGATGATGAGGTAGAAGTTGATACATGGGGACAGACAATCTATCCACGTGTAGGTCCCATTTCATTTTAAGGCACGTAGTCTGGAATTGCACTTCTGACATATGGAGCAGATGGGCACAATCTTCTGCTTTGCTGAAGGTTTCTGAGAGGTTCCTTCCTCTCTGTCCGTAGATGAGGAGGCCGAATTATAACTGGTTTAGAAAACACATTAACATGACTATTTACAAAGAAAAATTATTTTCACTTTGAGTAACACAAGACAAGGTGAAAACACTTGGTGTCACAAGGCTACCTCCCTATTATCACAGGCACCCACAGTGTATAACGTCATCTGTAAACTGATTAAACTTAAAAATATATCCATTTATTCTTGGTCTTTGTACTTTTTGTTGTTCTGCTTTCTTAGTTCTAGAAAGTTTTGGCCTTTGTAATTATTGTACAATTCAGAAACTTCACTCCTGAGATCATCTTCCCTGAGTGCTTCCTAATAGGATGGATCCTCAGTCCCTTCGTTTTCTAAAATACCTGAACACCAGTAAGCTTATTTCCCTGACTAGAATTATGCAAAGCATTATTTTCTTGCCCTGCACAGTTCCAATTCAGAATCACTTCAGCCTTTTTTCAGAGCTGCCACATTTGTGGCTGAAAGGCACAGAATCTTTTCTCCTGCACAGCACCTAAGGGTGATCTTGGCTAACGGAGCTTTTAAAGCGCTTGCTGAACGGGCTCCTTGGGATATTACATTATATATGTGTTTGAGGTCAGCTTCCTCCACCTCTCTTGATATTCTGATAATCCCTTACACTAAGCATGCTTCCTAATATAAGTAAATGCTATGTTTTCAGTTGATATAAATATATTATATTTTTTTAAGTATACTTAAAAAATTGGTCAGCAGGCTAATACTTAAGACATCTGTGACTAACCTTGCAAGTCACCCTGCTGACCCCAGAGCAGTCTTCTCTGCTCATCTTCCTGTTCTTACTGAGTCGTGTCTACAGTTTCCTGCTTTTAGTACAGTTTTAAGAAACCTGTGACTAACATTTTTGTACTTTTGGAAAAGAAAAATCTGAAGCTGTCACCTGCACAAGGCATTGTTTTGAGAGCACAAGCTGACCTGAGCACTGCTATCTCAAGGTCTAGTCAACCAGTAGAAGTGTTATGTTCAAAATGAAGATGTTACAAGATGCATTGACTGATGTCAGAAAAACCTTTCAGCTCCTTAATTATTGTAGGCTGAAAGAAGCCTGACAAGTCAAGAGAAAACTGTCTTTGATACAAACAGTTGCCAAATACGAACGGGTATTTCGGGTGGAACTGTTCCGCAGAGTGTCATGTGAAATTTGGAAGTTACGTGCTGAATTTGGAGTGTTGCCTTTTCCTCCTCTTTTAACACAAGCAAATAGTATCACTTCTAGCAAAAAGTTAAGCCTGCACCTGTCTGAGAAGTGCTGGAATTCACTGCAAGTGATGCTCGCTGAGTGTGAGGGACGTTTCACAGCTGCCCCTACTAGCAGCCAATTTGTGCTCACTTGCACAGGAGAGTGCACCATACTTTGCTCTTCTTCAAGAGCTCACGTATCCTGTGAGCAGAGGAAGCCAAGCATAACAGTATGAAAAAGTGAATGAAGCTGATTTCATATGAAATCAACACTTATCATTCCTTTAAAACTTGTACAAATAACATTTGCTAAAGGGCAGTTAAAAATTAAGTTGTTAAAAAGGACTGTAAATATTACAGCTTTGTAGGTCTGTATTTTCTTCTCCATTAAGTTTACTTAATTACATGATTGGGATACTGTTAAAACAGTGATTCATGCTACTCCCTGTGACCTCCTTTTTTTCTTTCTTGTAGAGCTCAGCGTGAAGAAGTTGCAGGCACTGGCTGCTGGGGGGTGAGCTGAAGCTGGTGGTTCAGGTGCCATTCGGACTGAAAGAGTTTGTGCTGCGGCATCCCGACAAACTGGATTCTCAGCCCGAGCTGCGAAGTGCTCTGTTACCACAATCAAGGCAGAGGTTATGTCTTAAAGCTGTGTGCAGAGCCAGCAGCACAGACTGGTTGTTTTCAGGTTTCTACTGTCATTATCTGTAGCCACCAGATGGCGGCTTCTCTTCGTGCTTCTGTCACAACTGCCCTGGGCTGTTTCGGTGTCACTGACTTGTACTTTCTGCAGCTCTGAATGGAGCCTTCTGCTTGTGCTTGCTGTACACACGTCAAGTATTAAACCTGACTTGCTGCATTCGTCTCTTAAAAGAATTGTTTTTCAGAGGTGAGAATGGCAACACTTAGTGATAATAAAATCTTCCTGAACATAAAGTATCTCTGTGGATAAGTCTGGCATTCTTACGTCATAGTCAAATGAAAAATTGCAGGTTTCGCTTCAGCCACCTGAAAGCCTCTCTTACAGCTCTATCTAATCCAAGGAAATGGTTTCTCTGTGGTAAACTGGCTTTTAGGGACTGAAGGGTGGGTTTTTCCCCGTGAAGAATAGAGGTGAATCAGTACTTCAAGCAACTGCTAGGAATTGAGACAATTTCTTATTACTATAAAATGGAATGGCCTTAACATTTACTTCAATGTGAGGGGGAGGGCAAACGCCTGGGCAAGATGATATTCTAATTACACTGTGTTTATATGTTTGGGTGTATAAGAGAAAAATTTGAAATCTACGAAAATTAGAAAGGAAGGAAAAATTCAGGCAGAGGAGCTAAAACCAACCCTGTTTCTCTGTGAATTACCTGCAGCAATCTTTTCCTGCAGGTGTTTATTTCCAAAACTACAACCCGTCTCTTAAGATTCTTTTTCCTTTTTAAGATGATAAGAGATTGTATTATTCAATACTTCTTAAGTACACTTGCAGCCTGACTGGAAGATGAAATTCAGTGTAGATCACTGGTACTCACTGACTGTTAACACAGGGTGCTAAATTCACAGACTGTGCAACAGGCGGAGTTGGCCGCAGAGCTGCGCACACCTGAGGGGCTGCGGGCAGGTGTTATGGCAGAAACACTCCTGAAGCCACAGCCCCTGTGTTGTCACTGTCACTAAAAGGGAAGGTTCTAGTGCAGTCTTGAAAGATCTTGGGTTTGTGCAGTTCAACCTATTTCCCATCTGCAATAAAAACACAAGTTGTGTTGGCAAAGCCTGTTCATAAAACAACCTGAGACGGCCCAGTGAAAACGGTGAACATCTGTACGGGGGATCATCTGGCTGCCAGATGCTGTTACAGGCACAACCGTACTTTCCACACAGCCCCGAATCAGAGGATGCCACAGCTCAGCCTCGGCACCAGCCCCGTGCAGAGCTTCGCCTCAGCAGGCACCAGCTGCTGCTCCCAGGAGCACGAACGAGCCAATCCCAGGGAATGGTTGGGGGCCCCAAGCAGCGTTTGACAGAGACCTCTCTTTACACTTCCAGTGGTCACAGGCTTTGATCAGTGCATTTTTAAGGGTTCCCTATGGTAACAGTCCCTGTGTCATCTTACAGACTGTATTTGATGGGTTTTAAATGAGAAATACAATTTAACCAGCAAACCGAGTTTGGTAACCAAGTGCTGTGCAATAGTAAAATGAGCAAACAGCATTATCTGTGGCAGAAGTAGGACCTGCCTTAGGAAGGGGTTACTCAGCACAAAGATTAATTTAACAAAGTACATATTACTAAAAAAAAAACAAACCCCAATCTAAACCTTCCAATGCTTTCTATACTCCCTGATCCATAGAGGCTAACACAGCTTCGGTATCACTGCCTTACCTTGGTTTTCAGTTGAAGTGGTAATAATCCATCCCTTCTGTCAAGTTCAGCGTGTTCAGGTTTGTTTCAAACGCTCCACCTGTTAAATCCTGTGAGGGAAGAAAAAGAGAATTAAGTCAACCAGACAAACTTATTTCAGGTTGTAACAGGTCTGGGTAATTTGGTTCTTTAGACCACAGACAAAAGTGCCATTTGCAGAACTAAAATAAACCTACGCTCAGCAATGTTTCCATTCAAAAATTAAATGTATGTTGAAAAATGAGTGTTCTAATTAATAGGGGGGGATATTAGACAACTCATGCTTCTCTTCTGCACCTGCACACCAGGGCTCAACAGGCTCCCAGAGCTTCCTAATCCAGACATTTTCAGAGATGAGACCAAGGGCAGGAGTTTGACAAAACAGTGATTTCTGTCAATTTTGAACACTGATTAGCTCGGCTGATGAAACAAAACTTTCATCAAGCAATTGAAATATTTTGCATAGTAAAAGGTGTTTCCCTCTGAACTCTACATGAACAGGAACCTGGGAGGTTTGCTCCATGAGCAATCGTGAGAGGTGGTGATGTCATTAAGAAAACAGGCCAACTTCAGCATTTCTACTTTGGTCTTCCTGGAGTCCGTAATTCTACTGATCTTCAGGAATGGCACCAAAGAGAAATAATCAATTCAAGCTCACAGTACTAGAGGAGGTACGTGGTCTTTTCCTTGGCCCAAAGCAGTAGTGTCGGCAATTTAACAGTGCTCAGTAGCACCGCAAGTGTTTAGGAGAGGAAGTTACAGAGTCCAACTGAACTGTGGACTAGGAGGAGGTGGAATGCTAACCTTTGGCTAGAGCAACTGGATTCAAACAATTGCTCTGGGATCTCTAGTGAACCTGCCTTCAGAAACTTAGGTCTGTGCCACATGTAGGACTGTAGATCCAGCTTCCCAGCTCCGCCCGCACCCCTCAGCCAAACTGATGATCAACATGCTCATGGTACTTGGGTGTTCCTTGGAAGGCTTCCCGCCAAGGACCGCTGCCGTCCCAGGCAGCAGGGAGTCTAAACACAACAGGCTGACCTGTCTCCTCCAGACCTCTGCGCTGGTTCTGCTGCCCGAGTTTAGCTAGGAATGGAGACACTGCACGTGGACATTCTACCCCTCCTGCCCAAACCCGCAGCCTTTGCCTCGCCTTCACACGTTAACGCCCCTTTCTCCTACACCCGTCTCATCTCCCAGCCATATTCTGTGCTCCCTAGCAATGCCAACAAAACTCAAAGGTGACATAAACTGATCCATAACGTCAACAAAAACCAAAAGCACCAGTCAGAAAATTGATAATTGACCTCTGATGTTTACTAACCATAAAAAAAAGAATAGCTAATGAATCATTTGGAGAAGGGCAGGAAGGGGCCCACAGCACTCAGATTTTTAAACAAGGGCTCCACTTACCCAAAGAACCAATTTCCTCCCTGAGTGATAAGGCCCTGACTGTGAAAGGTCTGAGTACCTTTTTTTTTTCCCACTTCTTAAAATCAAGACTACTTGATGGTATTTAATACTTCAAAGGACTGGGTCCTAGTTTCACCGCTCAGTGAGCACAGATCCCAGACTGTCACCAGTTCATCTGCAGAACTTACCACTGACATCAATGCGGAATTCTGCTCAGAAATGTAGGCCTTGATTCTGACCTGTAGCCTCCACAAATGATTTCATAAACCCATGATTTTGTCCAAAAAGGACATGGGGTACGAAACAGTTGTGTTTAGCTTGCTGAAAAATCAACCTGCTCTAAAGAAGGGTTAAATATATATATATATGTATATATAAATGAGTCCAGATGCTAAATAAAGAATAAAGTAGGAGAGTTAAAACCTGAGGTGACACAACAAGGTAGGGTTTACAATAACTCATTTAACAGTAAATTTACTGAAAACTTCAATCAAACTAGTTTGATTACTGAGGCAGAAAAATAAAAATCCCTTTCATTCCAAGCACTTGGAACCCACGCCAAAACAGGGCACAACGCAGCATTTCTAGGGGTTCTGCTTTTACCTCAAAGCAAGAGAAACCAGACAGTGCCACCCCTCAGGTGAAGTGGTACTGCCACCTGCCACACCATTTTGAGGAGCTAAAGGCACGATTTTATTCTCTTCAGCAAAAACTTTCACGCACAGAGAGCAGAATTTCAGCTCCAGGCCTTGGTGAAGCCATTTGAAATGCAAACTGAGCAAAGCCCACACGGGCTCACTGCCCGAGTTCCCAAAAATGATTTTATAGGGTAACGAAGCAATGGCAATGCCAGCAAGGCAGGAACTGCCTGAACAAATAAATAAGCAAACGCTGCTCCAAGAACGTGGCCAGCAGAGGCGTTTCTTGCAAACAACCCATTTAATAAACATACCTAATCTTCAGAATTACCCTCTTGGAGCTGCATATAAACACACAGGTTTTGTTTGTAGCAAAACTAAAAATAATCCTCTACCATGAACAGCAAAATAAAGATAGTAAGGCCCCAGGCCAGGATGCTTTCCTCTTCAGGAGGATGGTGCAGAACGTATGTTGGTAAAAAGCAAGTGTCATTAACAAATTTCCAAACATCCCAGACTTCCAAATTTAGCTTTGTTAAAGAAATTAGCTAAGGGGATCTACAGCTAATGCTGCCTTACATAAACTTCCAATGCTTCCACCCAACATGGAGCTGGGGTGTAGCTGCTGCACTGCCAGCTGTCCACACAAGCAACGTCCCTACGGTCACTGCGGGGTTTTTTATATTTTCTTGCTGCATGACCTGAAACACAGAGCTGGGTAAAGCTGCTGGCCCAAAATAGTTCGAAAATACAGGGCGTTTGTAACCTCTCAAACACAGGAGTTTTGTTCCCACTCCTCCCCACCCCAGCATGCACAAAGATAACACCCTTTTTGCAGAGGGTTATTACATCTCAAATGTAATCTTTCACATCAGCACGAGACTTGAACTTGTAACAGCAACATTTTCTTTTGCACAGTTTGATTTGATCAGTCTGGGTGAAAAGCCCCAAAGAGGTACCAGTGAATAGGCACCAGTAGCTATCACAAAAAGGACAACATTTTAAATTTTATACAGTCTTAATATTTTATGTACTACTCTTCTTACCCTACTTTTTCCTGTGTTCTCGCTTTCAAAAAGCATGCTAAATGCACAAAAGGCGATTAAAGAAAAGGAAATGGGAATTTTTGTTTGTAGCTGTTCCTTCAGATGTGGGCTGCATGGAAAGCAAGGGAAATGCAGTGTATCCATAGAGCAAAACTTAACCCTTGGCATCAGACTTGGCCCGCACAGTATCAACACAGGTCAATGAAAAAGTTCAATACTCTGCTCATCTCAACTCATTTAGAAACCATTTCCTTCACTGGTCAGGTCTAGAAGCTTGAAAGCTGCTGTAGACAGGACATCTGAAAATTTTAAACCACAGGCACATTTATCAACTTGCTTTGTTCTGGCAGAAGACTGCTTTCCATGATACTGAAACCCATGGCCATTGCAATCCTCCCACAACCCTGCAGGTAGTAAGAGTGGGATTTCACGGACTCCAACAGCCTCCACGAGGACTCCCAATGGTAAGAAAAGACAGCAGGTACGAGAGCAACTGGAAGAGATTGCTAAAAATGATTCCTTAAGAGGAACTGAAAAACCCAACAGCAGAGAGGAGGAGGGTCCAGCAGAGCTAGTGCTGGGGTGGTACTCAGAGCATGGCTGCTTCCTTCCCGAGACCCTCCGACTCCTTGTCTCTCTTCACTGGGTTTTATGCTTCCTACACCTTGGTACAGATATATTTATGGCTTTTAGTTCTTTCTTACGTTGTCTGTGGTATCTCAGGTGATCACAGGGTGTTAGGAACTGCTAGCAGAAAAATTAAATTTTAATTTGTTAGTATAAATTTGGTTTTCCAACAACCTGATTCTCTGTCTTCATAATGTGAATGCTATAGTATAATTACATAAGTGTGCTGTGAGCCTCGTATTATCAACAGGTATCAGTGTGTTTAAAATCTGTACAGAGGGCTGCTCCATTATGGACTTGCACCGTGTTATGCAAGTTTATTAACATTGTTATCATATTTTATATTATTATTTATTGTTTGTGTCTGTTTGGTCACCTGTTTGTTTTCCCAGTGTATAATGTTGCTGTTTGCTATGCGCATCGATCTTTACCTCTGCACTAGGATGTTTTTGCCATTGGCTCTTCTAACACCAACTTTCACAGCAGCCAAGCCTGTAATTCAGTCATGAAGTGCAAGGGGAAAGGAAGGAACTTTACTGCAGTTCCTGGAGATTTGGCTCCATGCGAAGGAGCAACTTTACAAAGCCTGAAATTGTTTCAAGCAGGTCAAAATGTATTTCCAAAGAAAATACTGCGTATTACTTAAATAGATCATGGCCTATAGCTTTCTATGATCAGCAAGCAGAAAATGCTCAGTGGCCATGAGTGGAAGAATACACTGAAATCACAACTGAAGGCATGGACCAGTTATCAGGCAAGATGTTGCATAATAGTCTCATTGTAAGGGCTTCACAAATTAAATGTGCTTCATAACAGGTTGGACAGATGTTTTGTCCAGGGACTTCCACCCACCATTATACATAGAATGAAAAATTAAATTACTTGCAATATTACTATCTTATCCAAGAGTGTATCAACCAACAGTACATGATAATGCCCTAAGGTACTTTCAGTCTGGCATTACAATGTATAGTTATGATCTCAGAGTTGATCGTAAAGTAGGGAGTGCAAGTTAAAGCAGACTGTAGAGGATGAGGTGAGATTCACCTAATCCATCTTTGCACAGATCTAGCACAGCATTACAATGTTGGTGTTTATATGTAGCTAAAGGTTTTAGTTACTGTTAGAGACTTGTTTACCAGTGTTAGCAACTAGAATGTATTTCCTATTTTGCTTTAGAAAAACCTGTTACCCCATATGCTGTGTTTCGCTATTTTAAACCTAACAGCAAAATAACTCCATTTATCATCTTCTAGTTATGTTATGAGGTCAATTAAACCAGCTGAAATAAGAAAGTTACCACAGGTGGGCACAGAATTGACAGTGTCAAACAAAACAGCTTCTACGGTCTGATTTAAAAACCAAAACCTTTGCCATACCTGGGGCTGTAAAATATTAGGCATAAGTGAGGCCAGGTGGCTGACTGTATATGCTCATTTATGTCTATAATGTTGTTGGGCAAGAAAGTAAAACGGATCCAAGCTCCTTTACAAAAGCTGTACCTTTTAATATTCTTAATACTACTTTACTTAATACTGCTCTTCCAAATCCCTGACATACTCTGCACAATCCAAGTGAAGAAAAAGAAAAGCCACTCAATTGCATAGTAAAAGCTTCTGGGAAAAGCTACTTACCGCAGATAGAAATTCATTTTCCTAAGGAGCAAATACTGGTTTTATACGTCGAGCTAAAGCTCCAGGGGGTACTCACCAGCTTCATGCAGATGATGAACGGTGGAGCTGCGTCCCTGAAGTGACATATAGGAATTTTTGGTTTTGGTCTCTCCTGCAGGAAAAAACAGTAGCCTTCAGTAGAAAGCCACACAGAGTTACCCGTTAGCTTAGTTTTAGGAGCTACTAAACACTAAAAGGGAAAAAATATATTTTGAAACCTCATGCTAAATAGTCCAGCTGGTCATATGCTCATTATTTTGCCAATCATTTCAAGTGTCCCTTATTTAATTAACATAATATTTCAATACAATTGTGTTTCTTTGAATGAAGTTACACATTCCACTAGATCTGAATTAAGAGCTTTGTGCTGTCAAAAGGAGGGGAGGTCTCACTGCTCTCCTCCACTGCTTCTTCCTCACCTCCAAGATCTACTTTTAGACCTTTCCCAAATAATTCGCCCTCTGATCTGATTGCCTATGCTGCTTTAATAGCCTACCCATAAAAAGCATGTTCTTTCTTTTTTTTAGCAGGTTAAATTTCTGCTACTTCCCTCCTCTCTCTCTACTCCTCTCCCAGCCCTACTCCCATCAGACCTAAGGATCATGCAACCTCAGGGTAATTTGATTCACAAGATAACTTGCTGGAAAATGTTTTCTTTTGAGGGTTCCTGTTCCGCCAGATCAGCTAACTGAACCAAGTCATCCTTTAGCCACAAGATTGCAGGACCCATTATAAACAGGGTGGTGGGGGTGTGTGGCCGAGGCCAGCGAGCGCAGTCAGACCACCCCTGCAGTCAGACTGGCTGTACTCTCAAACTCTGCTCCCCGAAGACTGCGCTCGTGGGATCTCAGCCAATGCCCAGTGAAACTGAGGGCTGTCTTGTCACCAACTCTTGTAGGTACTGAAACTTTACTCCAGCTCTTGAGCTAATGGCTATCATGAAATTAATACTGCAACAAGACTTTTTTTTTTCCTGTATGGCTTGTTTATTGCCATCTACCCATCATGCTTCCTTGTCAAGGAATGAAAATGTTGCTGCCTACAATTTTAGGCTCACAAGGAACCCATCAAAGTTTTATCCAGGTACAGTATAACTATAATATAAATAGGTCACAATGAATCACAGATTTCTTTAATAGAGTCTTGACTTCTATCCATCATGAGCCAAGTTTTAGTCCCACTTAAAAGAAAAAAAATCCCATCAGTGAAGGCTATGTTTTACCTCCTTATCAGAATGCTTTCAGGGTATGTATATATAGTTTTTTTCTTTCTAAACTGACTTCAGTGAGTGTGAGGTCCACAGTTTGCACTCCAGGATCAACCCCCAGCTCTCTAGTCTTCTGTCACAGCCTCATTACCAAAATGAGTTGCTGTACAATATTTAAAACCAGTGAGTTATTCTTTCATCGCATTTCCTAGAACACGTCCGGTCCACAGTTTAGAATGCAAGAGTACTTGTAACTAACCTCAGATTCTTCATAAGTGTAATATCCTTTAGTTATTTTCTTTTCATCAACATCACAAAATGCAGTTACCTGGCAAAACAGAAGCAGAGCTTTTCAATACCATTCTTTGCAGCCAGCAGTTGCCTCCCCTGTAGTGTCTGTGTGTGTAATGCTACAGGCATGTGAATGAACTCAGGAACGGTGCAATGCCCCCTCGGTTCCCCTTTGGAGCTTAGAAACAGATTTAATCAATCCTTTCCAGGTCTATCATAAGAAGATGGCAAATTTTGCAGTTGTCTATGAGCACATGTTTTTATGAAAGTGATCTAAGCTACTGACTGTGTAAGAGGAAATATCTATGAGACGATGAGCTTCATCCTCAACATTACGTAAACTAAAATCGGAGACTCGCTGCCTCATTCTGGAACTTCCACAAAACACCTGAGATGAGCAAATCCAAACCTTCCTCTTTCTGCCCACCCCAAGCACAGCACCGACCACCAGACACCTCAGTACTGCTGTGCTGCGCTATTGCTTTGGTGGCTCTGGTATTCCCAGCCTCAGTTCTAGGTCCCAACAAACCAAGTCTGGAAATACCTATGGTTTTGGACTTTGTATTTTTCAACTGAAAAGTTCAGTGGATTTGGTGTTTAACCAACTATAATTACTGCTTCATTTTGGTTATTCTTACTGTAGTTACGGAAGTATTACTTGTGGCCCTAGTAGCCAAATATTTCAGATGGGTTTTTTAATTTGCATTCCTCATAAATAAGCAGGCAGAATAAATGTCTGCAATCCAAAACACACAGTGGCCTCATTTTTGAACCATTAGGTTTCCAGTAGCGTTTCAGAAGGCTTTTTAAAATGAACTCAGCTATGTTTTCCTCTGGCTTCCATTGGATTTATTCGTATTATCTACCCAGAACTCTTACAGCGAAGCAGAACAGTTCAGATAGTTAAGGTCTTGCAGAAATCAATTATTCTGGTGAAAGCCGGATAGCCATTTTCCTATCTTTTTAATTGTTGCATTAAAAATTGATTAACAACACTTACTGTTGAGTACATTGGAAAAGCCAAACAGCTGTTTATTAATTTTTTAAGTCAGAGAAGGCTGCAAAAGGCTGGCTCACTTTCCGTGCCTACAGTTCTCTCTCACATTTTCCTCCCACGATGAAGAAAGTTTTCATTTACCTAAAGTGACCCCATTCTCTTCGTGCGGAAGAGAACACCGACATGAGAGTCGTGGCATCACAGTGCTGAACGTTGGCATTTTTTATTGGTACTTCACTCCCCAGGCCCAGCCCAAGGGCAAAACTGCCGAGGAACAGAACTGCCCCGTGTGTTTTCAGGCAATGGCCAGACAGAGCTGCATTCTCTTGCAACATAAAAGGTGTTTCTACATCAAAACCACTTTGGAGATATTTCCACTCCGCAACCAGTTTTCTCTCCAAATCCTTACATACCGTAACATCAGTCCTTCCATTCAACATCAATGGAAAGAGAACACAAACAAAAATATCAAGGGACAACAAATACAGCTAAACCCCACCACCACCATCCGAAGTCACCGTGGAAAAACACCGCTAATGAAGTGGAGGAGGTGGGCAGGGATAGTCCTTGGAACCACTGAGAGGCAAACATTGACACTTGGAAAAGAGGTTGCTTGAAATTAGGCACCGAGAAAGAACAGAATGTTAAGGAAACAAATGTTCACTTTGGGGCTGTATGACTAACGGAATTGCACCACAAGGCAGCAGATCCAGACTTTCGCTTTGGGTGGTTCCTGACGCAGGGATCACAATAAGGACACTTCCCTGTTTCAGTGATTATGAAAGGAATAGAATGAAATGAGGGAATTCAGGGCAGTACTAGGAAGTTACTAGACATTGTACATGGTCTTTGTGGCTGATTCAGGCTGAGTTAGACAGCAGTGAACATAAGCTACTCCTTCCAGCACAACAACTAAGAACCCAGATCTTTCTTGGCTTTCTTTTTTCTCTTAAACACAAGTTAATACACACTACATCCCTGACCCTGTTTCCGTTACCACTGTAATGCTTTATTTAGTTGAAAAATCAGATGGTGTGGACTTAGCACAGTAAACTACATCCCAAGATTTCCTCTACCCTCTTATTTATATGTGTACAGACACACACACATGTATATAAATATGGATATATATGAAGGGAAGCAAGTAGAAGCCACTGTGGAAAGAGAGATTACTTAGCTCTATATTTTCCATTCTGTATTAAATACTTTTTAAAATGTCCAATATTCTGCAAATCTCAATTCCACCACTAACATTTTGCTGTCCTAGAAGCTGTGGTTGTTATAACACAGTTTAGCAGGGTTATGTCCTTGCTGCCAACCCAACAGAGTTCTGGGGACAAATACAGTCCAATACGTTGGCTTACCTTCCAATAATTGAAGCTATTTTTTCAGCTGCTTATACTCCTATAGATTTTAGAAACCAAACCAGAACACCAAAACTTTTGATAGAAGGTAAAGTGAAATTCTCTCTCAGTAACTGAGAATTCATCTGTAAGATCTGTACTAGAAAAGTATCACACAGTCCACCTTCAGCATGTTCAAAGACAGTTAACACAAATGCCTGGCTGGTGCAGAGTTTTCTTCTCGACATAAACAGTGTTAGAGAACCAAAGATAGTTCTTGTATCAGTAGATTACCAATAATCTTAATATTTCCTCTCATCCTGTGCCATAACTCACACTACCGTGTGCAGAAATCTCTGCAGACTGCCTCTGCCATACTAACCCCCAGCCCCCAGAAGATCTAGCACATGAAACTCCCAGTAACAGCAGCTGTGTGGAAAAAAACCAACTTGACAGGTAAGTCTGTGGCAAATCTCCCTTGAAGATGGAAAGGAGTCTAACCTTTTTTTTTTTTCTCAATGGATTCAGCCAGCTTAAATCTGATATTTACAGTACTATAAACCAGGTCAGACTTGAATGGGCAATTTTTCTGCCAGACTCTACACCACGTGGGTGGCCAAGATGTAAGTCAACTATTTTTCTGACACACACTATTTATTTTCCAATTAAAGAAAATCTATGTCTGGAGTCTAAATACAGGACTTGTGCACAGTTGTTTATCCTATAAGGAGAACTCAAGGCATCAGGCTTACATAAGCTATTTACTTTATACTATTAGGATAAGCCCAGAGTCACCTATTTATTTTCCTGCATTAATGGGCTTCTTTCTTGTATCTTATGAAGACCATCTATCCACACATGAACTACTGTCTCCCAGGGAGAAACCTATGAATTATAAAGCTATAAAGCAGTCTCAAGTTGGTTTTTTTCCCCCCCTCTCCTTCTAGCAAAATGGGTCTTTTGCAATCCTGCTGACAATATGACACCATTGAAGCTTACAAAGTCCTCAGATCACACTTCAGTTTTAAGAAAACATATAAATGATTACATTTTTTTGCTTTGAACATCACTTGGATGAAAATCTGCACAATTCCACACCAAAAAGACTGCTGTTTCTTCCAGCTAAAATTTGGAAGACACAGCTAGATATCTGTTGCATACAAGCTACATAATCACTCTAAGTAATTTTTATAAATACAGATTACAACATACCTTAACAGTGGTGCAAGGGGAAAAGGCAAAAAGGAGAAAATAGTTTTGTCCCTCATAAGAGAAAGTTTATATGGCTCAAAAGATAAGGTATTTACTTTAAGAAAAAATAATAAAATAAAAATAATAATCTTTTTAGGGGAAGACACACTTGAAAAAGATAAAAGCACTTCTCTGGCTGGTTCTTTTTAATACACACAGCAGCTGTGTGAAGGGACACACAGGCTGGGACTATCAGACCTCCCTGTGGTAAAAGGAGATTAATGGGCAGCAGATTAATCCTACTCCAAACGTACAACCTAAGAAGTCAGTAAGAGCAGGCCTGGGGTGCCACTGTAATCACCTAGCTGTGGGAGCTGCGCTGCTGTTGCACAAGAGTTAACAGTTTGTTTCATATTTGACTTGTTTACTGCAGAGGATGTTTCCTTACACTTCCCACTCTGCTCAGATTTCCTAATGGAAAACCAGAAAGATTTCATCAGACTAATAATGTCCTTTTATGGTGAATGATCTTCACAGGATTTTATTCCCTCATCTGACTTTTACCTGTGGTCTGCTTTAGGTCTGCGATGATCATTTATAGAAAGCAGCAAATACTCCAAATCTGTACTAGCTGGAAGGATACGAGGCAAGTTTTACAAGGGAGAGTGGAAAACTTCATAGAGCATGACAGGAAAAATGGACAACCCTTTTGATAAATGGTCACCTGCACATTGTCTCCTCTCCCTCCTCATTACATCAACTGGTCTCATAAAATTTATTTTTAAAGACAACATGCAAACTCTCTACGAACTCCTGTATGAGCAGATCCTCCCTCTTCCATTCTCTCCACATCTCATGCAATCCTTCATCCATTTTAAACTTCTAGTGACCCCCCCCTGATTCCTCTATTTATAATTCTTTCATTCAAACTTATATAAAGCCTTGGGAGCATGTTAATATACATCTCTGTAAAAGTTAAATCAATTTTGGCCATTCATGTCAAAACAAAGTAACTGAAAGCATTATAATGCAAGTTTAAATAGAGGAGTTAATGACAAACAGAACAAGAGACAGGCAGAGGCATAAACATCTTCCAGTATGCCCTAAGCAGAACCATGAGATTAGCAAGCAACCCTCGGTCACAACCTGAGAGATTTTCAGTATCGGGGTGCCTCTTTAGCATTGCTGCCGTGACAGAAGCTGTGGGTGTATTTAAATTCCAAGCATGGACTTAATGACTCCATTTAACGACACTATTCCATTAAAGATAGCAGCATCTTCCCTCTTCACACACAAACATAACAAAGTTTCTCAAGAGGATTTCGATGCTGGAATCCAACATGCGAAATAAGCTTCTAAATATTTTACGTACAAAATTTCCTGCATTACACACAACTGCCTTTACCCAGACCAGTGTGGGAACTAGCCACGAGTCCCCCTTTTCTCTAGAGCAGGCAACCATGTCCCCTTTCAAGGGTGCACACCTCTGTACTGCCAAAACAGACACTGCAAAATGCCCATCTTCACGAACAGAAGCAGCAGGGAGGTTCCCCTGCCATATTTCAGCATGAAGGATTTGCTGTATTCCAAAATGAAGCCTGTCATTTTAGGATGCTTTATATCTGGATTTGACGGAAGCTTTCAAATTCCATCTCTCTTGTTCTGTAGACTATCTTTTAACTTGCTTCCACGTTGTCGTTCTTTCTCTCCACAGTTAAGATGGGTGCAATATTCTTTCCTTTATTTGTGTTTCTTTGCTTTTAGCATGTCCCCCCCATCAGTCTCTCATACTGCCATTCATACACTCCAGAGTAGTTAAAATTCTACAATACTTAAGCATTTCTTGCTTTTGTGAGTGAGCTGAAGGATCGTGGCTGAAGCACGTGGTTTAGTGAGGTTGCTCTTAGAAAAAGGTGAAGAGAAACTAACAGATGATTTTAAATGGTTAATGAGATAGGAAAAAGCATGTACAAAATACTTTCTCGAAGCTTTCAAGTTTGCCACTGGCAGACAGGGTTGTCATAGAGAAACTTCATGGGCTGGCTGTGTACTAGTTCTGTTTCCATGCCAGTAATTAGATGATGCTTATTTCGTCCTTTCCCCCTCCTTTTCTGTTAGCTACTTCAGCACTATTTTCAGCTATCGGAAATGACACAAAATGTTAATGCCGAAGTTCTCCTTTTAGCTAAAGTTTGATGGAGAATAAAAGAGCAGACAAGACAGCTCAGAAACCCTCCAGGCGTATGTAGCATCCCAAAAACATTTGGTTTCCATCTTCAGCTGCAAATTATAGACAAGACGGATGTGTTTTAAACAAAAAAAGGTCTGTTTGACTTCATTCTTGCAGAAATGCTAATACTGAACCACTGTCAACTGCATGAATCAAGACAAGGAAAGCCAGGAAACAGAATTTCCCTAAGAATACTGAGATCCTGGTAATTAATTCATACAAAAAAACCCTACTAGTTGAATAATTTTTTTCTTCTGTTGCTGTTTAGCAAAAATACTGAGCCTTGGATTTTTGCCTGAACTCTTTGGAGACAAAGCAATATTTTAATATTCCCCATACAGATGTCTGAAGGAAAAGAGGTAATATTGCTTAGGTGTCCTTTTCTCTTTTAACAGAGCCATAATTCAAATTCAGATTGTTTTCCAAACAGACTAAAGTCATAATTTGTTAGTATGAACACACACAAACTGCTGCTTCTTGAAATTGCCAAAGTTTTCTTTTTTAAGAAACAATACTCGCCAGCGTGCAACATATTTCTAGGTCTCAAACATCCCACAAAGACCAAGTCAGTGTAAGACATACAACTGCTTTGTTTCTCAGGTTCTAAAACATTCCTGTTTTGAAAAAGATGTTTTCTTACACAGCCTAAGCTTGACAGTTCAAACTAATTAATTCTCTTCCCAAAGACTTAGCAGGCTTTAATTTTTTTCATAATGACAAAATGATACAAGCTGTATGTAACAGATGTTTTGGGGGTGGGTTATTATTTATTCCAGGAGTATGTGTCCCACATATTCTACAGGTATTTCGAGCCAATTTAGAAAAGAACCCTGCTGTAACTCACATTCTGTCCAAAAATCAGTCTCCTAATACTTAACGAAATTCTGAATCTTAATAAAAGGAAGGATGCAGCAACAGTGAAACAGATTGTCAAGATGCTAATCTGACTTAAAGTATAGAAACAGCTGAAATAAAATTTACACGGTTAAATCATACATCTTAGTTAAAGTATGCAGCTTGTTTTGGCAATTTTACCTGCATTTCAAAGGGTATTAGACCTTTTAAGATCACACTGTTTTACACAACTGGACCTTCAGAGAAGATGATAATTACACTGATGTAATGTGTAGTATTTTGTCTTCAGGGGCTTTTGGAATTGTATCTTAGCAGTGTCTATTTTATGTAATTGATGAATTTATATCCCAGGGCCTCCACTTACAAGACAATACTAGATTCTACTTGGGAGTCAAAATAATACTGAATCTCTAGTGTTCTCATAATTAACAGAATATATGAAAGCTTAAATCTCCTTAAGGTAGTCTTTAAAGGGTGAGACAGGGAAAGTATTTTATTGTTTTTATGTCTGGAAAGGGTGAAGCATCAACTATTTGCAGCCCTTGTTCATATGGAATTTCAGAGTCTTTGGCAAGAGTTGAAGATTAGTCACGAAATACCTGAAGGATGTTTGAAGAAAAATATAACAGAGTTTACCTAGCCTCCTTTTACTGTTATTAATTTAGAATAAAATGAAAACTGTCATGAATTACCTACTGCAAATTTTATTAATTTATTTCCTGAAACTCCTAATCCCTTGATCAGCACATCAGAGAAGTGATCTTTTAACTCCTTCTGCAGCCTCTTGCCAATGACTCGCTATGAAAAATTAGGATATCATTTAAGCTTCATTTCAGACCAAGATGGATAGACTTGGGCTCTCACTTCTGGAAAAACTAGGAAGTTAAATTGGCAATCATAATGACCCTGAACAACTGCACAAAACTAGTGCTTTAATCACTACAGACAACACAAGTTTCATCAGAAATTAGCTAAAAGCTAGACATCTACTCTCGCTTAGGATGATGCAAGTCACTTTCTGATGCTATTTATCTTCACTGGTCATTGAGAAAACCTCTGAATACTTCAGATAACATGTAAGACTTAGAGGCTGAAGTTTGATTACTCGGTATAAGGTATTAAGGATCAGGACTGCATTTTAGCAGTAGTTTTCTGTGGTACATTTACAAAGTGAGTCATACTTGGCACGTGCAATTGCATCTGGCACATAAGCGTGCTAAATGTGTCTGGTATAGTGTCCAGTAATTAATGGGTTAATGCTCAATGCAGTATTTCCATATCAAACCAAAGCATACTGGAATATGTGCAACTGTAACCTTGACAGAAGCAAAATAGTATCACTGCCTGCAACAACTGCCAAAGCAAACGTTATGGGAAGGTCAGCTGGAAGGAACGCCGAGATGCAGTTAATTAGAACCACACTGCCAGCGCTAGCAGAGCGGGAGTGACGGGTATCCTTGCTGAAGCAGAGGTGAGCTGTAGCCCTTCAGCAGAGAAATGGCAAAAAGGCACCAGTATTATTTTTGTCTTGGCCTTTTTTTATCATCTCTGTAGTAACATACTCAAACTAGCATTGTGTTTGCTGAACAGGATGTGAAGTACTGAATGAGTCACCTACAGAAGTAGGTGGCAAATGTACCCAAAGCTAGAGAGGTGTTCTATCTTAATACCAACCTCCACTTTGCCTTGGCACAAAAAGCTAGAAAACAAAACAAAACCAAAAAACCCAACACCTAAGATTGTGAGACACTGCTACAAAAACACCTCAAAAACCTACCAGAGAAGCTGTCATCTCTTCCCTTGGAACTTATTTTCTAATTCTCATATTCTTGCAGACAGGAAAGTGAAGCAGGTGCTGCTAACTTAGTAGAATTCACAAAGTGCTCTGCAAAATACTAATGAAAGGGAGCATTTTCATAACCTACCCAAAGCCATGTGCACACTGCACTGCGTGACCAAGATAACGCAATACATTTAATGGATAACTGTCCTTTTTGAATTAAGTGACTGGAGACACGCAGCACTTCATCATCTTTCTTCACAGTTCAGCCACTGCCATGTGATGGCAGTGAAAGGGGGATGGCATTGGAATATCAAGCAGGAAATTCAGGTTCAATTCTTGTTTTGTATATTTAGTGTACAAATGTCTCCCATGTCTGCGCAGCAATTTCAACTCTGTGTATACAAATTTCTTCTATTTTTTTATATGTGTGTGGTCTGAGAACCACAACATTAATCACATTTATATATATAGATGTCATTTTGTCTTCCCATCCATATTTTTAAGAAAACACATTTGATAATAAAATGAATGTCTGTGGCTCTTGATAAGAAACAGCCATTTGATATTAGCCCTAAAGCCTTTATCTAACAAAAAGTTATTACACAAAAGAAAATGCTGTAAGTGTAAGTTATTTAAACTCTCAGACAAGTCTCTCCTGAGAAATATCTGCCATTCCCAAATGCAAGTAACCTCCACATTTACAACTGATTGTAAATGGAATGAGCCAGTCATGTACAATAGCTTCTACTCGTCTGTTCTCCACACACTCTACCCTGTTTTTAAACAATCAAACTTTTCAGAAGGGAGTAATGCTAAAAATACCCCTCGTCATTCAAACCAGGCTGATCAGCATCCAACAAGGACCTGTCCAGGACACACTTAGGAAATGGGCAAATATTATACACGTATGAATAATACTGCACAAGGTAGTTTCGTACTATACCACCAAAATAAAGTTACTCTACTCACTGTCATTAGTGACACAGTAGCAGGTCATAAACAGTTTTTTAGTGTGTCTAACCCCAGTCACCAGCAGCCAGAAACATGAGTGCCTATGTTGCCCTACATACACATTGCACGCTCTAAATAAATAGCACAGCATCTTAAATGAAGAAATATTATGCAGAATATTAAGAATTTTCCCAATTTATATTCACTTGGAGCACAAATTAACTGAGAATTTTGCAACATCATATTAGCAGCAGCAAGGGGGCATATGAAAGAGAAGAAAGTGGGTTTGTACAGTTGTTACCCACTCTTATCAGCTCACCTTTTTCTGATTAGCTGGTGACAAGCTTCTGTAGAGCTTCTTGCCTTGCTTGCCAGCATTCCAAATGGTGAATGATGTCCAGGAGCTCAGGACTCTGTCCTCTAGAAACCTGACCCGGTGATTCCAGATGGTTCCCCTGGAGAGTTAGAAAAAGGGAGGATTTTGATGCCTAAAACTTTTAGCATTATTCTGTATCTATATGCACATGAACTTACATACACATAAACCTGACCAAACTGATTCACACATGATAAAAAAAAAATCACACCAAAATATTACACTAGAAATTTCCAAGGAAAATGTAAACTGTTGCTAGAAAAAAAAAAACCTTCTGTGAAATTTCTCAGACAAAAGTCATCAGAAGAGATTTGAAGCTGTAGCTAAACCACTGTTATTTTCAATAATAGAAATTCAAAGAAAGAAAGCAATTTGATACCGACAATTCCAACTGCCCACCAATGCAATGTCTGCCCAGACCTGTACTCACCGTACGAACTGCCCTATAACCCTGAGGTGCATATGCAAACTATCTCCTTAATCCAAGATGACCTCTTCATGTTCCATCAGCCTTTGCATTCCTTTTCCTTTATCAATGCAAAGTTGAAATCTCACAAATTCAGTACTCCAGTTGACCCAAATATACAGCCCATTGCTACAATGGAAGGCCATTTACATTGTGATATTTGGCTTAAGTCTTCAAGGAGTCAGTTTTCAAAGCTCTGGATCAGCAGACAGCCATACAGCAATGAAAAATCACTGAACTGCAAAGTCACACGCAACACCGAAACTACCGCCCCTTACACACGACTCACAAATCCGCACACATGCACTTTAGACCAAATAAGAGCAATTTCATTTTAAAGGTTCTGAAATATTACTCAGTAGTGAGACAAATATGACTGTGCCTTTATTTGGAGATGACATAAAAGATAGTTCTTCTAGAAAAAAAGAGCAGTGGAGATTTTTTTTTTGAAGAAGCATCAGTGGTAGGCGTCACAAAAATCCTTAAAACACGCTTTAGATATAAAGCAAGCTGGCAGATGTCTGTGTCCAATTACACCTCTGTGTCTTCACGTTTGTAATAAGTTCCACAATATAATTGAAGCCAAGGGGCCAAGGTAAACAACTCTGAGACTAATACCAGATAATGGACCACATGGCTTTGGAACCTGTGACAAGGGAGCACCTAACACTGAAGAGCCACTGAAATCTTCAACAAATTCAAGATAGGTTCTCAAAAAGAGGAGACAACTTCAAGGCAAGCATTTTGATCATGGGCCATTCCTTCCAACTGTCAAATTCACTACCAGTTTTTTTTCATGTACACATGCACGCCACATTTCCTATCAGGTATGCTTTTAAAACAGAAATTCCCACACACTATAATGTAATATTTAAGACTACATCATTTGCAATGGTTTAAAGAAAACTGCCTGTTGTTAAGAACATCTGTTTCCTCCCCAGTTTATTTAATATTCATTAACTAGGAACCTATCTCATATCTAATAAACAGTTTTCTCAATACAATAAATTGATTTCCTCCATTTATTGCTCAATGGATGAATCTTCCTAATCTACATCTCTTGAACAAGATACACCAAGTTGAAAATTTCTTTCATGGGAAACTCTGATAAGCACCTAATTATCAAATTTTTCCTTTCTGTAACAGATCATCAAATTTCACAAAGCCCTGTAACAGATACAAATTCACTATTCCAAATTATTCTTATGAAGTGTACCTCTGAGGTACAAATATAACATTTGAGGTTATTGAGGTTAACATGTAACCTAATTTGCTCCCAGAAGTTTGCTAGCAAACTTTTCTAATATTTTTGTTATATGAATTTTGTGGTTTTATTGGCATTGTTTCTTCACAGACCTCAGTTATGGTTTGAAAATACACATACCCCTCCTGCCACTAAGACATACAGATTCTTGCTAGGGTTATTTGTTAGCTCCAGAGCGCACTTCACTTCAGCGTGCGAGTTTTGAGTGCATCCAAATCCTGCTTAGCACTTCATCATTGATTGTGGAGTGATAACTTGGAAAGAACTTCACATACAAATAAATGTACCCAAGAAGAACAGTTACCCCATATAAAATTTCCACACTGTTTCAAAAACTATGTCCATGCACCAGCATGTCAACTAACGGAGACAAAAAAAAAATCTTGGATTTGATTGCAAATCTCTTCTAATGCAGCCACAAACTGCATTCCTGCTGCAAAGCTTTAGCTCCTGCTGGCATCCTTTGACACTTGTCTTTTTCCATGTTCATTAGAACATACTATATTCCCAGAAGGAAAGTTAAAGGAATGAAATACGAAGGTCAAGTATTTTTCCAGGATCATTTTACTGGAAATTTTAGAGCTTCTGCTAGCTTCTAAAAAGGAAGATCATTGCTTCACGTGTAAATGGAAAGGTTTTAGAACTGATTTTACTTTGAAATGTGACTTCAGAAGGCTAAAACTGTATTACATTCCAGAGTTACTTCAGAATCTGTTCTGCTGACTAGAGTGACATGGGCAAATTTCTTTTCCACTTGAGTTTGTAAAGTTAGGAATGCTAAAGAAAAAAACAGGCAACCTTACAAAGCATCAAAAGAATTATTCCAGCTGTAGAGCAAACACTGGAATCTGTGTCCAGACAGTGAGTGTGTTTCAAATTGTCGCGGAGATGTCCCAGTGCGCTCAGTATCGGGCACTTCCAGACAGTAATTTTGCCGTCCAGGTGATGGGTGCCTATATTCCACACAAGTCCCTACAGCAGTAAACTTCAAGCAGACCAAATCTTGTAGGTAAGCACCCACTAAGATTTCAGACTGAAGCAGATTTACCGACCCAATCTTACCTATGAACATTTTACTGAGAAATGTAAAGTGGGGAAAATATGTACTCAGAAATAAAAGGATAAGAAAGTTATTAAACTCTAAATTAATTGGATCTCTGTTCAAATACAAGAATGTTGTCAGACAGCTTCATTTAAGCACCAATAAATGGTTTTCTGAAACACCTGGTTTGGGTGGTGAAAATGAAGCCAATATCCCCTGCGCTTGTGATTTTTTGCTTTCACAGCTATGATGCATTCTTATGAAAACACCCACAAATTTAAAATAAATTTAAAAATCACCCCCCCCCCCCCCCCCACCTCCTGTGTGTGTCCTTTTTAATGAAGACTTTAAGTTGATGGAGATGATCAGATTAAACTACAGAACTGAGGGGAGAAATTGTGACTGAGCTGTAGAGTGACGATGACAGCCAGCCTCTGCGAACACACGCTCTGCACAGGCTGCCTCACATGCCGATGCAATGGGTGGCTTACGGAGCGTCAAAAGAGAGAGTTTCAGTTATCCCCTTCAGGTTTCCGCTTCACCTAATTTGCCGCATTTTTTTTTTTATGTTTCCAGAATAGATAACTGGGATTCCTGCCTTGAGGGATAAGGGAATGCCATTTTCCCATCCTTTCAGAGCCAGTGCAGGTGCAACAGACGGGAACTGTAGTAACGTGCAGAGGATGATTAAAGAAAATGCCTGAAACGATCTAGTTGTTCAAACCACTACTCGGAGATGATTCTCACAGCTATTTTCAGATTTTGCATTATTACATATTTGTAGCCACCAGCGAAAACTAGGAGGTGTTATTACTCCGTATCAAGGCTGCTTTTCCTACCCATGTCAGGAAGGACTAAGGCCATTTCCCAGTAGCCTTTCCTAGCCTGTATTCAGTTAACAAGATTCTCCTGATCCAGAAGTTGGGATACAAATTCTGATTGTAGAAGTTTGTTTCCACATCCTAAAACTCCTCCTTGACCCAAATTCTTGAAGTATATAATTTTCCCCAGTTCTTTAATTTTCTTGTCACTTCTTTACAAAAGAAAAGTTAGAAGTATACATTTTTCTACTCGGAAAATCATTCTCGAGGTTTACATAATTTTCCTAAGACCTCACTTGCCGTGGCCCCTCAATACTCAACAGTTAAAGTCTGGAAGGAAGAAGAGGAGCCAAAATTCTGCAGGAGTGAAATGAGGGTATTCATGGAGCGGGTGAGAATGACTACGAAGTGTGTTCCTCAGTCCTGAGTAGTTATTACCATACCAGCCACCCAAGGAACATAACAATGGAGCTCTGTTAGAATCTGTGGTGACCCACTGACTGAATACAGGAGTCAAGAAACATCTGCTCTACTCCTGTTTTGAAATGAAAGATAATGTGACAATAAAAGCTATATGATTTAATGCCTGAGCTCAGTTAAACCTCACCATATTGTTTGACTGCCTTTCCCCTCCTTCCCCCAGTGAGGCTACATAAGTGAATGAACAGAGCAAGGACAGATGTACAAGTACTTGGGAAATGCACAAATACAAGCCCAGGATCCTAAGCAGTACTGGAATTTTCGGCATTGATTACCATGCACAATAATACTATAAATCTATACCTCTGACGTCTTCTGTAGATGTTGGTCTTGAACGCTACTCAGGTAACACCAGGCAGGAAGAGAAGCTGCTCAAAAGAATGGCCTCTGCCAGTGGTTTTTTAGTCATGGCAGGATAAGAGAGTTCTGTACTGCAGGAGAATCTCACCTGATAGATAATCCAGAGATGGAAGAACAGAGAACTTTTTAGCCCCAGTGAAAGCTGAAAGAGCAGATTCTTTATAGACAGTTTTGCATGCAGAATTCAAGATTCTAACAATCCAAAGGAAATTCAGAAATGAATCTCATTTGAACCTTGACCATACTGGTGAATAAACTGATTTTTTTTTTTTTGTTATTGCTGTTCTGCTGAACTTCACGTGAACTTATTAATTGCTGGACTATATCGTCCCACTGAGTTATTACATTTACACTGTTAATAGGTTCTATTAATGTCTGAGTTCATCTTCAGGTCATGGGTCATTAACTGAGGCATGGTTTGCATTGTGGCCTATTTTTCATGAAAGGCTTATTAAGACAGACAGAGACTATCAATGTTAATGCCATTTACTTTTCAAGAATCTAATGAGGTCATTAGTTTCCATGTTTAATTGAAGTGCCAAATGCAAGCACAGAAGATAAAAATGCAGTTGACCTCATCTTTAGTGCAGTCGCGCAGGACTCTGTTACGCTATTCCTCCCGGCTGCCTATTTTTGGATGCCTGTGTTTTTGCAGGAAATGAAGCCGGCATTCCTGTGCTCAGCAGCCATAGGAGCACCTCGAAAACAACCAAATGTGTGTTGCAGACTAAGTGCCTGTTCTCCTTCGCTTCGATGACACTGGAAGATTCTAGTGCCTACAACCAGATGGTTTCGATCGATTACGTCATTTTTATTATTTCTGCAGAACAAACTCTTACAATATTGTACTCATGCTCAATCCATGGCACATGAAATTACTGTAAGCCTTGCAAGTACTCTTCACAGAAGGGAATCGCCTGCATCTCAGATGGAAGGTATAAACCTTCTTTTCTGTGTATATTAAATTTCTCTTGATCAAAAGCTTGCAAATTGCTACAAAGATTAACGACCTGCCTCAACTGCCTGCCTTCACCAGCAGCACTACCTAAGACAAGTAACTGCATTTTATTGCTCATCTTGTTTCAAGCTGACTCCTACCTTGCCATGAGGTACGCTGTTTTTATATAAAGCTCCTTCTTCTCCCCTTTGGCAAGATAAAAATCTATGAATTTTACAATGCTTTTGTAATACACCGAACTTTCTCACTACAGTTCATCTCACTATAAAGCCAGCTCTGATACTGTAACAAATCAGCATAAGGTACCTCTGCAGTACAGCCCTAGGATACAAGCTGTAATGGGAGATAAAGTGATTTAGATCTAAAAGATACAATATGTGATACTTTATGTTGCAAATTCCTGGCTGAAGAGGAAACTGGTATTGCTCATTCACATTTAGCAGGCATCCATCAGAGACTTGTGATGAAATGACAATGAGAACATTTACATTTCTGTATGCACCGAATGAAATCTAAATATAGACACTGTACTCCAGTTTGATCCTGTCACACCCCCAAACCATCTAATACTGCAGCCTGATGCCTCCAGAGTAAGGGAGAATGCAAATAAGATTTTGTTTCGCACTTCACAGATTCTTTCACCTCTAGATATTTCTTCCAGAAGGATACTAATCATAGGAAAGGATCTAAATATCAGTAGTGTTTACAAATATTCAAACTAAATAAAAAGAAATAAATGTTGCTTACCAAGTAGTTTTAGATAAATTTTAAGAAGACTGAAAATGCAAAATCAGGTATTTCTTCCCCAAATGGTAATGAAAGACACTCATATAAACTAAAATCAGCCTAAAAACTAGTAAGAGGCTACAAGTGACTGTTGTCTTTGCTGAAAAGACTGAATCATGCATTTTTAAGCTATTAACCAGCTCTATTTTTTAAGACTGAAATTAGGTATAAACTGTTTAAATAAAAAAAAATTTAAAAATCAACTTTCCTACAAGCATCATTTTGATTTCAGGCAAGATATTAATCTAGTAGGTGAGTTACTAACTCCAAATCCAGGTCTAGGCTAACTCTGAAAATTCAAAGACAACAAGGACCAATGGCTATAAGCAGAATGCAACAGGAAATTGCTCAAAGAACAAACAAACAAACAGAACCCAACCACAAAACCCCACAAACAAAACAAAACAAAAAAAAAACCCAACAAACTTCTAGAAAAGGTAGAACATGTGTTAAATAAGGTGGGGTGACCAAAAGGCAAATTAGGAAAGACCTAATTTAGATTATATACTTAAAGCTGCTTGTGATGAGGCCATTTAATGTCTTTCTGCTCAATGCACACCTCAGTCTTCAGAAAGAAATGCTGTCCGAGCCTTCACAACTTGGGCAACCACCAGGGGAACGAGCCAGTAAGAAATGTTACACAACCTCGTGTTTGAAAATTCACACAAAATGTTACTAACAGTAGTACCAACAAATAGCCAACAGGAAGAACAGCCAGTCTGACTTCTTAGAATGAGACGAGAAAGGCGCCAATTTGGACATGCGAGCGGCACATCTGAAACAGCTTACGGTATTTCCACATTCTCACAGCATGTCATAATTCAGGGTGCTTGTGCCACACAACCTTGTAGGACTGAATAAGCAACAGCTTGCGGTAAATTCAAAACAAACTCATTTCCAAGAATAAGATGTTTTCCCACAGCTACAAGCACCAGGCTTCCAAGAGTTCTAGCAGCCCGTGATGCGTGGCTGAGAACTGTGCAATTAACTGCCAAAAATGATCACACGCTAGAAGAGGGGGAAAAAATCCTCACATTTAAACACCAATACAAAGGAAAATAATGTACCTCATATTTGTTGGTAAAATTCAAAGAATATCTTTTGTCTGCTTGGAATGACTGGTTCAGAGTTAAATGATTTTATATACGTGTGCATAAATATATGTATGTATTGACAAAGACGTACGAGTGACATTAATCATGAGCATGATATTTATGCTAGCATAGTATAGTATTTACAGTTAACACAACAATATAATGATATACAACTAAAATGCACATTAAAATGTTGTGTTTTACTAGTCAGTTCTACAAAGCCATACAAAAAGGATTGTCTGAAAAGTGTATTTATATCATTTATCAGTAAGAAAACAGTTTACTTAATTACCACTGTGATTCTGGTGTGGGACTCCTAAAGGACAATAAAATGCACATAATTTTTCATTAATGTCAATGCATAAGAGAAAGAAACAACTTTGGCTCAGCTTACAAGACATCTGATCAGAAAGAACTCCTTTGTGGGGTAAAATGAGCGTGTAGAGGAATCAGCAATTGACAGTTTAAGCGCAAATGAGCACTGTAAAAGCAGTAAGCAACAGCTTACAAGGAAGCACCTGGGATAATTACCCCTAAATATCCTCAGGTATTTTTCAAACCTCATTATCTGATTTAGATCTTTTCAACCAGGAAAATAATATATGTAAATGCAGCACATTATGAGATGAAAGGATTAGGTTTTACTATTTCTTTCAAAACACATTTTTTGTTACCAGGTTTATTACCAGTTTCTGTTCACTTTTTTTTTTTTAAATTGAGACAGTTCATTTTGAAATTAAGCTTTAAAATTAAAAAAAAAAGTTTTTTACATTATGGTTCACATGGCAAAAAAGTATTAGAATCAAAACCTCACCTATTAAAAATCCTAATTAAAAACACCAGTAAAATGTTACCACTAGGATATATTTCAAACATGTTGTTGCAGTAGTGTTCAAAGTATTGAACAAGTTTCTGCTTCACTGCTCACTTTTGCCATGTTCAGCAGATGAGATACACGATCATACAAAGGATCTGTAATCTGCTTTGAGGGTAAGAAACTCAGATGCTTGAGATAACCAGGGAGGTTATTCAAGCAGATTACGAGATCTCACGTGATCAGTCACAGTCTCAGTTGAAGGAATTGTAGCTAAGAGTTGAGAAAGCAGCACTGCTGTAATGCAGCCCCCAAAAGGTTCATTGCTCTTAGAGTACCTGTTGTGAAATCATTACAAAAATGAAATGATTACTTAGAATATTTGTCAAATGTTAAAAGTGCCCCCAGCCCATCCCTGCCTCACTAAACCATTACAGAATCCCAGAATGTCTTTGGTTGGAAGAGACTTTCAAGCTCATCTAGTCCAACCTTTGACCCAACACTGCAAGCTCACCATTAAACCAGGTCTCTGAGCACCAGGTCCACATGCCATTTAAATGCCTCCAGGGATGGCAACTCCACCACTGCCCTGGGCAGACCATTCCAATGTTTGATAACCCTTTGGGAGAAGAAATGTTTCCTACTATCCAACCTAAACCTCCCCTGGCACAGCTTGCATTCATTGCCTCTGGCCCTGTCACACATCACCAGGGAGAAGAGATTGCCCCCCTCCTCACTCCAACCTCCTTTCAGGTAGTTGCAGACAGTGATAAGGTCTCCCCACAGCCTCCTCCAGACTAAACAACCCCAGCTCCCTCAGCCGCTCCTCACAGGACTTGTGCTCTAGGTCCTTCACAAGTCTGGCTGTCCTTTTCTGGACACTCTCCAACACTTCTATGTCCTTCTTACAGCGAGGGGCCCAGAACTGAACACAAAATTCAAGGTGCAGCTTCACCAATGCCAAGTACAGGGGAACGATCACCTCCCTATTCCTGCTGGCCACAGTGTTTCTAATACAAGCCAGGATGCCATTGGCCTTCTTGGCCATCTGTGTGCACTGCTGACTCATTTAGTCAACTATCAATCGATACCCCCAGGTCCTTTTCCAACTTGCAGCTTTCCAACCACACATCCCCAAGTCTGTACCTTGCTATAGGGTTATGACCCAAGTGCAGGACCTGGCACTCAGCATTGTTGAACCCCATGCAGTTAACCTTGGCCCACTGATCTAATCTGTCTAAGTCCTGCTGTAAAGCTTCCCTACCCTCTAGCAGATTGACACACCTATCTCAGTGTCATCTGCAAATTTACTGAAGGCACACTCAATCCCCTCATCCAGATCATTAATAAAGGCATTGAAGAGAACAGGCCCCAGTCCTGAACCCTGGGGAACACCACTTGTGACCGGCCACCAGCCAGACTTAGCTCCGTTGACTACCACTCTTTTGGCCCGGCCATCCGGCCAGTTCTTTATCCAGTGCATTAACACGGGTACCCTGATAGCAGATGGGCAACGGTACCTGAAGCAAAGATTTCCATTTCCAGCATTACAGTACGGTACTCAAATGTGAATTACAGCAAGAACAAACAGAAAACTAACCTTCCACCATCAAAACAAGATACCAACATGTTATGTTCTGCTTGCTTTTTAGCAAACAAAAAATTACCCACAACTAGGTAATTATTTTGCTGTGTGATATCTTGAAAGAGGTTAAGCATTTTTGCTGCCAGTCATCCAAGATGAAGCTGATTTTTAAGTTCTACCAAAAAATGGAACTTACTCGAGGACAGAATGAGTTGCGGCCTGTGGATGGTAACGGTACAGCAGGAGGCAATGGTTCACTCGAATGACTTCACCACCCTTTTGGATATGTTTATAAAAAAACAACAAATCCTCTGGAACACCCTGGAAGAGAAACAGTGATTACATTTCTGGAAGTGACAGGTATTCAGTATTCACCTGAAGCCACATTTTATTTTTCTGCCAAATTAATAAGATTTAACATGATTTTATTCATATTATTTCTGCATGTCTCCCTGAAGTTACCTCATGGGTCATTACATAAATTTCTACTTTTCTGTAGAAAAGACAAAGCTATTGAAAAAGCAAGCAGTGCTATTTAAAAATGAAGTACAGCTGACCACAAGGACAGAAGGAAAACCAAAGATCATCTCATTTTGACAGGGACGTAAAGCTTGGCACAGGTTAGTCCCAAAAGAGAGAAACCCAGCTGCTGAGCAGCTCATGAAGAGTCACGTAACCAAACAGGTTACTGCTAGGGATCAGTGACTTCAGAAGAGTGTTTTTTTATTTTACTAAAATTATCATTCCTTCTTCGGCTGACAGACAAAGACATATACTGGTCACTACTTAGGAAAGGTGAATCAAGCCTCATAATAAGGGATCTTAATAAAAATCACCTCAGAATGACAAAACAAAACTTTATTTCCATGGTACATTCTTCCTAATGGGATTGCAAGCAACACTGCCAAAACACTGCAAGAAAAAAAATCTATAATTGTGGAACTATGAGGGTCTAGGAAACATTAGAGATTTCATGGTGCACCTTTTCCCAGATGAAAATCAGAAAATCTTCATGCCAGAGGTACAGTGTCAGAAGGGCAATCCTATGACACATGGAATTCAGTTGCATGTCACAGCAAACAAAAGCATAAACCCACCTTTAAAGATACAGCCCTGTACTAAAGGTTAAAAAGTAGCATCTATTTACATTTTGCAGTGGTGAAACTTCTTGCAAACCTCAAGTGTTCTATATCAGCACAGAAAAGTAACAACAGCACAAGTTAAAAAAAAAAAATAATTTTCCCCATTACCACAACTTCTGAGTTTCTTCCAGAATTAAGAAAATGAGATTCTCTAATTAAAGTGCTGGACACAAAATCCCTCTGTGGTTTCTTCTGGCCTTCTAGTCACAAGATCAATGCAGTTCAGTGACTGTTTCTCATACCCACCAGACTGAGCAGCCGAGGGGGTGTGAGGGGAAATGAGACAAAAAAAGGCTTTGAGTCCTGGAAAACAAATCCAAACTACCCAACTGAACACATGTACCTTGGCAGAAATCAGAATCAAATCAAGCTCTGTACTCTGAAGCTCCAGAATTCACTATATGATGGATTGACTTCAGACACTGAACAGAGCCACACTCCCAGATTCTGATCCAGCTGCTTGGTAAGGGAAGTTTATCTGTAGCTATTGTTTGTCTTTGTGGACTGACTTCTGGGTTAAGAACTGCGATGCGGAAGAAAACTTTTAGAGAACTTCATGCAATTTATGCTTTATATGAACCTACTTTGCAAGCCACAAAAGAAATGAGGGGGAAGCTGGGAGTAGCAGACAGCAAACCACAGCCATGAAGAATCTTAAGAAAACCAGGAATTCTTTTGATTTATCTTGTAGCCCTTTCTATCTTTTTCTTATTCTGGACTTTAATGGAAATACTGAGAGTCAGCAGCAAAATTTAAACCTTTTTCTCTTTTCCAGTCACACACTAGGCTGTGCCAGGCAGAGCACAAATTTTGTAGCACATATCAGCTTACTGCAGTAGTCATATTTTGATTCCGATATATGATTACATCACGTACATATCTGCAATTCATTTTCTTTCGGATAAGCATTCGCATTATTCAAGATAATCGTTAATACGCACATTAAAAAAAAGAGAGTTACTGCAAAAGTAAAAGACTCTTTCTAAATGCCGTGTGGTTCTGAGTGCTCTTTTACTTTAACTGACAGAAATACTTTGAAATAAAGTACCCACAGCCCAAGGAAGGGCCAGGTGCCTTGTACGGCTCAGTAGTGGCCTCCCCCATGACAAAGGCACAGCACTGCCCTGCGTTTTTCAGGGAAGGAAAGATGTTGACTGTGTTACAGATCCTGCAGGGATGGGACTTCCTACGGCTCCTGACTGGGTTAAGTTTGTTGCAATACATGAGTTTCTTCCCAATTGAGATGTATTATTGGATCCAGATGGCATTTTAAACACCAGGAATCTTTGTCAAGCAACACAGCATTCAAAGAAAAAGCTGTTTAACCACTAAAGGGATATTTTAATGTATTTTTGGAAACTTAATACTAGCTAAAAGTATCAATTCACAATCCAGCATCTCAGCAATAGGCTACCACATAAATAGATTTCAGCCTTAATAAACACTATTAAAATTGCACAGTTTACATGCAGTAACATATATACAGAATTTTCCACACAATAGGCAAAACCCAACCCATATGCTCTGCTGCACTAAGGGAAAAACGCACTGGTTAGCACCTAACAGCCTACAAAGTTATCTTAGAGCTTTGCAACATGTGCTACAGTCTCCTGTGCACCAAAGAATATTTTGACACCTCCTCCATTTGTGTTTTGTGTGACCTTTTATCACAAAAATAGATGACAACTGAGCTCCAGACACCTTGTCCGGAGCCACAGTTTGTATTCAGAGGGGCCTGTGGCTTATAATATGCTATTCCATCTGGGGCTCATTAAGAATAATTTCACTATGTTTACATTTTGAGATTAGTTTAAAACTAATCTAAAACTTAAAGTTTAGTTTAAGGCTGTCACTCTATTTTTAGTTTTCAGACACTTAAAAAGGAAGGTTAAATACAGCGGTGACAGGAAATTTGGGACCAAGTTATGGAAAAACTCTAGAGAAAGAAAAAAGTGCAGCATGTCACAGTTGTGATGTGAAGAATAATACTGCTTGAATAAAGCCAAGACTCTACAATTGGCCTGGAGTAGACTCTGCAGGTTAGCAATGCTCTATACCATTCTGACTGTACTCAACATTTCTTAGGGCATTTATCTAAAGCTCCAAGCAAGGTTGTTTTAGCCTAGTGCCCTACACAGAAGTGACTAGAACAAAAGGATAACATGCAGAAATAGGTAAATAATGTGCCTCCCACATGATCTCCATTTGGACACTAACTGCAGATAAAATCTGTTGTTCACTTGAAGAATACGTTTTGGTGGAAAATACACAAGGCCAGTCAGACACAGTTGCAAAATGTTGGCTCTGTGTGCAAATGGAAATGAACTGTCAAACGATTCTGCTTAGGTAGTAACAGACACTGCATCTACAACCGTGCATATTTCATAAGTTCCCTACTATAACAGATGAGATAGCTTCAAAATCTGCTTTTCATATCATACAAGACCATGTACATTTTTTCCTTGGTGAATCACAGAATGTTAAGGGTTGGAAGGGACCTTGAAAGATCATCTAGTCCAATCCCCCTGCCAGAGCTTGACCTTATGTGCCAGCTTGCAGTCGTTGTCCCTTGCCCTATCATTGGACATAACTTTTTCTGACAATTTTGGACACAGTTATGACTTTTCAACAATGGTGCTAGCTGTTAGAAGGCACTGAAAAGGACAGAAGCAACAATCACGTGGATCACATCACACGCTTATTTTCATGTGCGAGTTCTGAAGGGTTTACTAAAGTCCTGCTACTTCTTTCAATAAGGAACTACTGCACACATTATCTGAATCGGTTCTGTAACAGGAAGATCACTTCCCTTTAGTTTCCTAAAAAAAAAAAAAAAAAAAAAATCAGAAATACCATTCATGTGTCCCTCCTCCTAGCAATTGACACTATTTAAAAAGTTAATTTATAGGCACATGGCCATTTCTATTGTATTATTTTTGTCTCAGAACACCATTAGAGCTGGCTAAAATCAACAGCTTTTAAGTACTTCTGCTTTAATCATCATATCTCAGAGACTGCATAAGTAACATCTCTACCATTTTATTTAATTAGTGTATAAAGCAAACCTGTTGGGTTCTTAGACACCATTTATGAAGCTACTATTTAGTATTTTGCTTGGATATTGCCACAGTGATTAGACAAAAGGAATCTATTTCCAACAACCAGAGATCTTAACCAGAAAGAACTCTATTTCTTAAAACATTTAGTAAATATTTTTTTAAATCTGCTTTCACATAAAGCCTGGATGGATGGAGAGACACATGCCTACCTACCTGCAATAAAAAGAGATTACATCATAGCTTATATATTTATATTCTGTCAGTCCACCCATACTATTAACATAAACATCAAATCACAATTTCTTCCATGGAAGAATTATCTTCCATTTGTTCTAAGCACTGAAATATGAAGAACAGGTGTTTGGATTTAATTCCAAATGAGAAATGCAGCCTTTTGGCACAGCAACAGTTTAGCAAATGGAGAAGGCTGAAACATGGAGATTTGTTGGCCCATTTCTGTGTTTACTTGCAGCAATATGACACTTACAGGTCATGCTGTTAAATACTAACCCAAAAACGGAGATGGAAGTGATCAAATTAACATAGTCAGATCATGGGTCAAGTCAGAGCATATACACGCACGGATAAGATCCATAAGAGTAACTCAGTACTAGTTTATAACAGCTCTATTGATACACAGGGAGAAATCTTTCTTTGCCTCTAAGGGATTCTTTTCAAAGGAAAATGAATGAGTCAGATCAACTCCAAATACTTTACAGCACTAAATGCTGAAAGATTTAGGAGTTGATTTTGTGTCCTCTAAAACCACATAAGACAAAGGTTTGACTTCACTGCTTTTGCTCATTGCTTTGTTCAGATCTGTCGTCACCCTTTTTCATAGGGTATTTTTTTGAAGGTCCTCCCTATCAGCCAGAGTTTGAGTTTTAACACACTGGACACTTCACAGTAAGAATAAACAAAAAGTTTAACTTCTCCCTGATCATTTTTAAAACTAGGATATATCATGCATTGTGGCTGAAAAATCATTAGGATTAAGACCGTCAGCATACCACATCTGAATAACCAGTGGCATAGTTTCTACACAATTATGTATAAAGCAAAACAAGAAAAAAACCAACCCTCACTCACCAAAAAACAGAACAAAGAGGGAAAAAAACACCCAAAACTAAAAGCAAAAAGCACAGAACAATAGTCTGTTTAACTTAACCTTTTGAACTTTATCATTAGGCTTGCTGTTCTATTGTTGTCACTATGTTTTAGCTTGCTTGCTTGCTTTTTCGAGCTTACTAACAATGCTCAAGAAGTTAAGTCAGACATTCTTCAGAGAATGAAAATACAATGATAAGGTATAATAACAAAAAAGAAATAAAGAGCATGGGTCAGTGAACGTAGATTATATTGGGAGCCAGGCACCATTCCCAGCTCTTCCATTCACCCACCATGTAATTAAGGGTGAATCTTTTCACCATTCTAAATTGTATTCTCTGTCTGCTGTCTCCTTAAATTACTATTTTTATGGCAGCCCAAAGAAAAATATCTGTATATCCTCACACATACATACACACACATGTGTGCATATGTCTGTGTGTATATATAGACACTTCACGGCACATTTAGATGCTGTAAAAAGAATAATAATCATAAGCTGTTGTACTTTAAATAATAAAATAGGAAATAGCCTTAGCAGATGTTTTGGGTTTTTTTAGAGTACTATTAAATGAAATCTGTCCAAAATAAATTCAGAACCCATTCTAGCCCTAAAATCTCACCAAATCCACTGGAAGCAAATCCTGTCAGGTCCAAATCACACACAATGGATCCAAATGCATCTGAATTAGATCTATTTGCCAACATATTTCTAGTACTACCACAATAAACACCACCAATAGATATCTGTGGATTTTATTTCATGAACATGCTGATGACCTAAAGCAACCAAACTGAACTCATACAGGAAATCTATAAAGAAAAAAACCATCTGTCAGTGGAGGAACACTTCCGTGATAACAGTTGTATAATTTGTAACCTCTCAGTCCTGATCCTTGAGGAAAAACTACTTGACCTCTTCCAAGGACAAGCTTGAGAACTAAGATTGACAAGTGGATACAAGACAAGTGGATCAGTGAGATTTAATGGTAGGAGTCTTATAGCACATTGTGACCTCACCTCCTCCATTCTTTCTTCATCTTAGAGATATACATCTTTCCCCTTTGAAGAATGTCTTACCAGCTCTTTGCCAGCCTGCACCTTTCCTCTCTTCCAACCTCTTTAGCCAAATCTACCTTACCTCTTCCTAATGAAACTATGAACTGACTTTTATTTGGCTTCAGAACTGCTGCATCTATTTCACGGACTGAAGAGAAGCTTGAATGTCCGAATTCTCCTTTATTTTTTTTCCAGCTATGCTGACATATCTAACAAATGTTGTCAGATTTGTCTACAAAGCCCATCTCCATTACGTCCTTCAATCATCAGAGTTGCCCCAGAACAACTGTACTTGGATAACAACTGTTGTTTTGTGGGTTTGTGTGGGTTTTTTTTTTTAAATAAAAACAAACTCTATGGTATGATCCAGACTGTTTAGAGTTCAGTTTTTATCTATACCCCTTTGCCTAGTGTTTCTTAATAACAGATATAGAGGTTTCAGAGGCTGTTAAACAAAGAGATGGTTCCTGGACTACATATCATCCATAGCACTCACCTTTCCACCCTCATCAAATTTTCCCACATGAAAAAACCATTCTCGAGAACAGAACCAGGTTGGCATGATCACAGTAGGTCCATGGGAGGTAAACACCTAGTAAAAAAGGTGAAATATTAATTAATAGAACGTCACAATCTGCATCTGTGAGGGAACAAAGTAGTTCTTATGCATTCACCCTGAAATCCTGCAAATACTTAGGCTTATGCTTAACCTTCAGCAACTACAAGCACTGAGAAATGCATGAGCTTTGTGTTTAAGCTGTGGTGCCACAGCCCAACAGATGAATACACTTCCTGTTTCATATTCCATAACCTTCTCTTCTATCATAGGCTTCAAAATTCATTTCAAATTTAGAGAGTAATACTGAAAATGATACTTGTATTAACAGTGGCAGTGTTGATATTGAGAAGAATCTGAAAAAGTTAAAAAGTTAAAAGTTCTTCAACTAACCTACAATTGCTGTGCATTGGTTTTTCATTTTATATACCTTATACATATATTAAGGAGGACCTTTTATTTATCTTTTATTTCTGCCAAAGACACTTAAATCTTATTCAAGCTTGGACAAGTAAGATGCAATTTATTTTAAATACTATGAAAGCATTGTGGATTTGCTACCCAGTGGTACCTACCTTAAAAAAGTTGTTGGAAAGAAAATGCTTTAGGGACTGAAAAGACAGTGGCTATTAATTTCATCCCCTTGACTAGTGACAGCCAAGAACTACACAAATCAGTCTTTGCAACATTAAACAAACTTCCTGTAAACACAACTATGAAATAAGCCAGAATGTAGATTGTGGAAGGTAAACCGGTTCTTTCTTTTATGACAAGGTGAAGTATCTAGCCAAACAAGAGACTGAACTTGTCAAACAGAACGTGCAAAGTTCAGACAGGAGACTGTGCCTGTTTCCAAGAATGGCCAGGAAATAAAGAGCACAGCCCAGTTTAGAAGGGCAGAAGGAAGAAACCTCACAATTACTGCCAGTCCTCAAACACTAATGAAAATGCTGATCTTAGAAGCAGATGGTTTCATAGCATGCTATAGTGGTGACATTAATATTACTATATAGTTGAAATTTTTTAACATCAGCGCCTGAAAGTTTTGTCACATGCATCTAAGCAGTTATACTTTAAATGTGCTCCTTTGATTTCAACCTGGGATAGAGCTCCTTAACTCTCAGGTCTGTCAACTTCTATTTCCACAGATTTTAAACCCAAATTTTACACATTCAGAGACTTAGACCAAGTCTACAAACAAATTAGATTAGAAATCTAATGTAATCTACTCCCATTTTTCTTATGGTATGAACCACCAGACACAGGCATCCCACCTTAGCGTGGACCACGCTGCATGCTAACTCCAGGGACATAATGTTAGAACTTCTCTGCCTGTAGGGGGGTTCTGGGGTGATTCATCTTGATATAGACAAATTTTAGGCAGTCATATTTAGTCAGAATAATCCTATCACTTAATGGTTATGACTTAACACATTAGCAGCTTGTTCATAACCGAACTACACTAGCTTTAGAGGTGCTAAATGTCAAAAATGCCCCCAAAAAGTCAGTGGGAGCTGAAAGAGTCAAAACAATTCTGGAAAATCAGAGCAGACATGATTACTCAGTACATGGTTATTAGCTCCACACTAATTACAAGGGCAATTGAGTATGGCCTGAGCTGAACAATGACCAAACGGTAATCCCAAAAGAAAACAACAGGAGGGAGAAAAGCTAGGCTAGAATGCATTGCATTGAATCTCAATTCTGAATGAAAGAAAATCTTCAAAAGAAAGTCTTGAGCCTACTGCTATACATAAAATGGTTTGGAGAGGCTAGAATGCCATGTCCTCAGCACAGCCAGGTTCACCAGAGAACATAAATGCACTTAATCATAAAGATGTAGCTCAATGTAATTACTCATGTTCATGTGCAAAGAGCATCCAACTCAAATATCTCAGATAATCTGTATGCCATTGATGTCTGTGCTCTAAGTGAAATCAGACAGAACACATTTGAAACACTAAGAAAAGAAAAAACGTCAAAATATCACTTCTGTTGACACAGATGATACGATGATTATCTAGAAAACTGTCACACTCTGTATACACTGATGTGTTTCCTGAGCCAAACAGAGCTCTACAGCTCACTATCCATCTCAGAAAAGACACTAGAGGGGAATCATACAGATAAAACCGAGACTCATGACAAGGTTGCTGGACCACCACATATGATTTCAGGGTTCTATACTTCAGGAAAGTCATTGAACCTGGAACAATACGCCAGCAAGGAGTCAAGGCATTGATAAATTAGCTTTTTTCTATATGAATCATATATTATTTATATAATATATATATAATATTTATAATGCGATGCCAAAATAAACTTCAGGAATTTTAAATTTGTGCTGCTGCCACAACAGACAAATTCATGCTGCCTTGTCCCTTGCTATGCTAACAGTAACATTTGTGCAGCTGAAATTCTTTTTTCCACTAGCTTCATCTTCAGCTGGATCTGCTCCCTGATCCAACTAACAACGAACCCACCAGTAGTACCCCAAAGGAGGATGCAGGAAACCAGGGCACCAAACGCAGAGAGAACAGCAAGACCATTCTTTTCAGCAGCAGTATAGATAGATAATCCATAAATAATCTTTAACCTGATGGAGGAACTGTATGCTTAAAGCCTAGCTTGACAGTACATCTGTATTAATTTGAGAGCTCTCCCACTCCTCTTGCCTCTGGCTACACATCCCAGACACTTCTGCTGCACTGGCGCTCACCTGATCGTGTGGTCAGCTAGATCTGAGCACTACCTCAGTAAGAAAGCTGTTCTCAGTGTTAGCTTTCTATAGCCTTAGTTCTCCGAGTCAGTTCACTGGGGGGTCAGACTAGCAATATTGCTGACATACTGGAGGGGGAAGGAACGAGCCTTGGAGAAGAAAAGACCTCCCTTTTTGGTCACTGCTCACACTTAATCAGTCTGGCTGTAATGTAAAACTGCACACTCTCTCTGAATACGTACACTGATGGGAGGAGAAGTGGCTCAGGAAAAACACTAAACTACTGAACAACTGTATTACAACACTACAGCATCTGCCAGACCTTGGAAAGCTACCTTCAAGAGCTTTTGAAATTACATCTGAAAGGGGGGGGGGGGGAACCAACCAACCCCCCCCCCCCCCCCCCAAAAAAAATTCTCAACCTTCTGCAGTTTGAAAATTCTAGATTTCAGCTTGGCTTACTCAGATGGGGAAGTCTCTTCTGGATTTCTTTTCTGTCTACTCTTGTCATACACTTTTCCCAAGGTGTTAAAAATGGTCAAACTGGCAGATGCTGTGATAAAAACCACAACTTCTCACTTTGTGAGACTGCCACTCAGGATTTTATCCATCTTTTGGATTGCCTGGACTGGAACAAGAGAAAAAAAACACACTACCCTTTATCTGAGTGTCAGTCAAAAGTAGAACTTTATTGATGATGTAGCTCTGTAGCTGATATGTTTGGTTTTCTTGGCAACATTCTCCAGTTCTGCCCAACAAATGTCCTGTATCACCTAGGAACCTCAGTGGGTTTTCAGTCCTCCTTGAGTAGTTAATTCAGTATATTGGAAAGCAGCTTGGACCTGTGAACCTTTCACACACAGCTGTATTGGAAGATTAATACTTAGTAATAGTTGATATTAATTACAGTACGCTGTATGCTGTAAAGATTATCTAAATACAATCTAACCTATTGCAACCAATTTGTTAAAAACCAACTACAGAGCTTGTAGATGAAAGTATAAATCTGTTAAGTTCTGAAATTCCTGAAGAACACAGTGTTGTTGTAACCCAATTGGAATCCATCCTCATCAGTTTCCAGGTGACAGGTTGCTATTTCAGCACCGTATTTGTTAAATTATTTAGAATTTTTATTGTCATTGGTTTTATTCCAAGGATCACATAGCAAGTACTTGAAACCGATTTACTCTAGTTTGTTCTTGTTGTTTGGCTATCAAATTGCATTCAACTGTTACAGAGATTCTGTGAAAATAAATCTGAAGAAATAAAGACTTGATAAAGTGACTTTTGTTGCATCTCAAAGCTGTCAACAGCACATGTAATTCTGGTCCCCACTGATGCTCACTTCAGATCATATCAGCATTCAATGTGAAATTTAAGTTCCAATACTGAGAAAAGCATTCATGTGTTTATATAGTAACTCTTCAAGGAAAGTTCCACTTCCTGAACCAGCAAATCAAAATCTAACAGCAATGTGCCAAAAGAATACATGCAGATGGTAAAACAACCTTATCACATTATGTCACACAGAATACGGAGAGGAAACCAGGCAGTTCACAACAGCAGCATCGGTAGTTGTGGGCCCAGACTGCTTTCCAACGCAACAAGCTAATTCCCCAAAATACATTGCATATTTAATTCTATTTATGCTGTAGCACTTATTAAAAGCATATCCACACAGATCAAGGACTAGAAATGATCTCCTATGTTATTATAAATAAAGCTTTCTAATACCCAGTGTCATACATTAACACATAAGAAGGTGAAAAAGAAAACAAACAAACAAAAAAACAAAAAAAAAGACACAGCAGAGGGTCATGATGATTTCATGAGCTGTAGGCAGACCACAGGCTAAGGGACATCATTCCTGACTTAGAGAAGATTACGTTTGAAGATACCAGTGCACTAATTCAGCAGTGAACATACCAGGACCACACGACTAAAAATTACCAGGTTTACATGCAGAATCAGGTGCATGTGTTAGTGTGACAGAAACAGTATGGAAGGTAGGGAAGAGAAGAAAAGACTCCTTATCCTACTTCAAAAAAGTACTCATCAAATAAGATTTTTAAAAAAACAAACAAAAAAAAAATGACAACAAACTTTTTTAATCTTTAAGGAACCTAACCCCCCAGTCTGGTTTGGATTACATTCAGTTAGTTTATATTGTACTGAACTGTTTTACCCTTTCATATGCCTATATAAATAATTGCCTGTATCACCTAATCATTGCCTGCTTTGACGTTAGCTGACAATCTCCACTCTAAACAAGCTGGGACCTGGTACAGTAAAAAGCACATTTCAGAAATAAACCATGCCGTGACACTCCATACTGAAAGGTTGATATATACATTGCAATTCTGGTACAGGCTCACTAAAAATCAGCATTACTTAGCCTTCACAATCCCAAACTCTACCTAGCAACAAAACTAAGCAAAAAGAATTCAAGAGTCCTGAGCATTGCTAATGCCAGCGAAAGCATCCAGCACCTCCGAGAAGGTATCCCAGTCCTGCAACTGGAAAACTCCTGACCTACAGCTCTCCACAATTTCCTCAGGACTTGAAGCCTTAAAGAAGGCTGAAGTGTTTCACAACTGCAGGAAACATGGACTTTCTGCAAGAATGGAACCACTGAGAGCAGCTGCAGGATGATGCTTTCTCAGTTGCGGTTATCTGGTTTTCTCCCCAGTCTTCCCTACCACTGTTTGAAGGGACCTATACAGTTTACTTTCCATAACAAGTGACTAGTTTACACAGCTCATTCCCTTTTTAGTAGCTGGGGAGTAGAAGTACTACACTGCAGAGATGTCCTCGTACACCTTTGAGTACAATCCCTTCCAACATTTCAAAATTTAATGGAGGGTCAAATTAAGATACCATAAAAAAAACCAAAAAAAACCTGCATTCAAAGTTATTAGAATCACAATTTCATACGCTAATTAATAACACTTGAAAGTGTTCATTTTCATACATAGGCTGTTTTCCTGAAAACAGGAAGGTTAACCAGGAAACACATATTACACCAAAAGCTGATGTTTGCTTTTTTCATCTTCTTATGCAGATTGAAAAGAAAACCTGTTCATTAAAACATTTATGGTATATTTTAATACTTCCTAAGGCATCCCTAAATCTTGAGGGACACAATGCATGGATTTCTCTTACATACCCTTGCTCCCCACTTCCCTACCTCCCAACACTTCCAGTTCTCACAGCGTAACCACAGGACAGTAATGGGAGGAAAGTCAGGAGAGAAGTAGTGCTGGGAGAAAAAAAACAGGTTAATTTTGTTTGAACTGTTGTAAGAAACTCCCTCATCCCCCACAGTTTATAACATTCTTAGTGCTTTTCACCAGGCCATTCCCTTCAAGAACATAATCCTCTTTATAACTATTTAACCATTATACCAAAATATAAAATTCTATGTAACTAGTATTCCCTACGTTACATAAAAGTTTAATATGAAGTCTCTGCACTGCTGGATGTGAAAACACCATCCCGAATGAGTAAGAGGGTGTGTATTAACATGGCATCACCTCCTTCTGACAGCTCTGGGTATAACAGCACCACTGAGAACGAAAAGCAGAGTAAAGGCTGCTTAGGGCAGGCTGCTCTCTGCCTACCTTTTCTTCTTTTTTTTTTTTTTTAATCTGCTGCTGAAAGGAAATCTGTTTACAAATTTTCTAAAGGTAAATATACTTAACTTTGGGTTTATACTCTAATACATATGTATTGAATTAGCTGTGGTTTTGCTTTATGTGAGCTAGCCCATGCCAGCCTCATTGTGCTGGATAATTGAGAGCTGACTATACTGCTGAATATCTCTTTTTCGTAGTTGAATGCTCCCAGTAAAACCCAATAGCAACTGCCATTCTTCCAGTCTTTTTCAGAGCTTTTATCTACTAATGACGATGAATTAACCTACTGCTGAAACCAAAAGAATAGATGCATGCAAAGGGAATAGCCTGTATGATTTTAACATGTCTTACATCTTTTTTTCTTGTCTGTAAGCTGCTAGAAGTGGTCTTTGTAACATCCCTGCCTTAACAAGTCTCTCTAATTCTTGGAGAGTTTCCAGTATTTAAAGAGTCAAGTATATACAATGGAAGAATTACTCCATCCAGTAAAATGAAGCATTCTGTACCAAGAGATTGTCTACTTGGCTTGCTGTTTATGCTGAGCTTTTACCATGAAAGAAAGAAAACAATCTGTCTGAAGTCATATTTGAAGATACTAATTCGTGAATAGAACAAACCAGAAATCTGCCTAGAAGCAATACTGACCAATGCTTTTGTTGTCAAGTCTTAAAAATGATCTTTCCATTTGACTTTCGGACATGTCATTTTCTGTTTTCACAAGATGATGACTGAATATGTCTTTTAGACTAGAGACAGTACCCAAATGAAGGGAACGTAACTGAAATATTCTAAGTTAGTACAACAAAATATATATTTACACAGTGATTTTCATCTCGAAGATCTGTGAAAAAGAAAAGATGACACAGATGTCCTTTTTGCAATGATAGGACAATTCTCCTTTTAAAAAGAGTTACAAAACCTGCAATGTTTAGAAGATTATTTGAAAGGAAGTATTATTCATTTTCCGTCTATAAAGCCATCACCTACGTTTGTGACTTATTAAAAATAATATGTAATAGGTAACATATATATAGTATGAAAATAATCATGCTAGACCTGCAAGGGTCTGAAAACTCCTCTTTTCTTTGGCTTCCCCTCCTGCTTCAGTAGGAGGAGTGCCAGCTCTGGGGAAGTATATGCTGCATTTTACTTATCTTTTCCTTCCCTACCCACCCTCCTGATGACTTCTCCTCCAACTTCATCTCCCTACAGTGGTGTGCAGAAGGAAAAATCAGATTATCCTGCCTTTTAAAGTGCATGATAAAATGGATGTCCACAATTAACAAAGACATTGCTGGCTTCTTTAAAATTTGATCTTTAAAATTCATCTCAAAAGCAACACATGAAACTTTTTCACATATCACCTTCTAAAATTAATGTTCAACTGATATGTGAATAAACATCCTGGCAAATCTCAACTTCAGTGAATTTTAAAACGCGGGACTTTTTGAGAGAGAAACATGAACTATTTTTGACTGTTCAGATTTCTCTGAAAGCATAACATACCCTACCTAGTAATGCTCGCTGATGCTCCTTTCCAAATGAGAAGTTCACATCACAGAAGTTGTATGCAACTTGGAAGTGGGGGGATATGGAAATCTCAGATTAGTAAAGCATCTTCTAAAGAGGCATATGATTGTAGGTGAGGACATGACTTTTAAATTTGAAAAGTTCAGCTGTGTGCTAATGTACATGCAAAAGATCCAGCGAAGAAATATTAAATATTCATTCAAACTTGCTGTTGTTTATTTCAAAATGAATGGTATTTCTTCTGTGTGGTTTCTTTCCCCCCTGTAGGCTTTTAACATTTAGAGGAGATAAAAAGAAAAAAATTAGATCAGGTCTTAGACTACAGATTCTGATTATTTGATTAACAACTGCAATAGTAGAATGTTTTCTTTAGGAAATCAAAGCAAACTTTACCCTAAATCTCTCCGTCATATCCCACACCATATCACAAGTCTTTGGGGGGGATATTAAAGTACCAAATGCATTCCAGTGTCCCAAGATCGTTTCATTAGCATTCTGTAACACTTCTAAATTGTGAAAGGGAGAACAAAGGGAAAAAAAAAAAAATCAGTTATTTCATTATTTTAGAGAAATTAATTTGTCTGATACTAGTCTTCTGCACTTCAAATCTTTTACCCCAGAATACACTTTCTTATAATGATATATAATGAGGGGGAAAATTAAAAAATCCAGTACCTCAGCAAAAGTTCTTACACACACATACATTTTTGATAATGAAAGGGCCCTAATACATGTCAAGAGCCCAGTGATCTGTTACAATAGTTTGTTTTTCAACAGTGCAGAAGATAAAGCTGGAAAGGCCTCGACCAATGCTGAGAATATGCAGAAATAAAAATTAAGGGCCCATCAATTTGTAAAAGTCTGAGAAAAAACAGAGCTGAGAGAACTACAAAGCTTTTCCCTCCTATCTGCATTCTCTTGTTTCAGCCTCCCTAATAACTTGTTGATGGGTTTATATGTGGGATTTGATTTTTTTAGGTTCTTTCACTGCCTCCCAGCCAACAATCTGATCAACATTTCCTTTTATTTGTGACTGCTTACTCTGTAATGCAAACTCTCACAGCACGGGTAGCTTGAAGGTCACATCATATCTCTGAAACTGGGCTCTTAGAATGTATCACTCCTGACATTTATTCTTGTGTTAAATTCTCTCTGAACTTGGCATTCCCCGACACTGGTTTGAATTAGTTACTATTCAGCCACTCATTCAATCTAACCAGCATGTTAAAATATTTTCAAAGTCTCAAGAATTCAGTGATAAGAAAGAAGGTAATAAATAGCTTCAGATCTTCCAAGTAGAGGCTGGTATGAATTAGCTTCAGGGCAACTATCCTCCAATTAGAACAATACAAACCAACAATAAAGAGGAAGGTTTAGGGCCCAGATTCACCCCAAGCCATAGATGTATAAACAAGCAGCTCAGGCAATGTGGATCCCCTCTAATACAGAGAATTTCTGCCATGGGGCAACTTAACTTATCCAAGGCATCTGTTGCCATCCCTAATGAATGTGCTGGAGCTCCTAGAGAAGAAGGCTTCTAAATTCACTAGCTCAGGTAACTACTTCTAAATGGGTGAATATGTACCTAAGCCTCATATATCCATACATTCCTATAATACATTATAACTATTCTCAATTTGATTAAATGACTTTCTGTAATAAGAAATCTCCTCTAAAAAACTGCTTCAGTATACTATCTGAATCTGATAATGAGCAAAGTGCAGCTAAAATGTTCAAAGAATTAAGAGGAAGTCAACTCTGCTACACATATGAAAAAGATTTTTTTACATTTTTTTTTATTACCTTTTTCTTATCCTGTCCTGCAGAAATATTTAGACCTCAAAGGATAGTAGACATGTACCTTCTGGCATGTATCAGCATGTATGATTAGTAAATGGTAATGGCATTGTAGAAACATGGCAGCTATAGCTTCAAAGAAAACATATTAATAGCTATCTAAAGGAAGCCAACCGAATCAGAACAGAAAATGCTGATTTTTCAGCTGCCAAAAACAGATCCTAGAATTGTAATGTAATGTAACTTAAAATCTGAAAACAGAACAGCACTTTTGGCTATACTGAAAATCCAATATGGTCATAGCCCCAGCTGGGAAGGATCTACTGAGCAGCTCTTGTGATTTCTATCTTCAAAAGTGTCATGGGTCACTGAGCATAGGCAGTTTTGTTTGTCACACACATCTAAACATGATTAAGATTTAAACGAGACTTCAAATCTCTGAATTACAAATTCTGAAAAAAGGTAAAGCATAAAAGCACAATAACAATGTATCTTCGAAATATTGTGTTTAAAAATATTTAACATTCCTAACTTCCCTGTCATTACTTCATAAAACTTAGATAAAGTAGTTGATAATTTTCCCAAAACTCTGTGAAATTGGTAACAAGATGTTTCCATATGCTACTTGTAAAAGAATAAGATAAAATGCAGCAATCCAAGAGGAACTTTCTGCAAAGCTTTCTCTGTACTTTTTTCTAATAGTTGTGATGCAAATTACTATGCTGGCTGCTCTTCTTTCCTATAGCAAGAGAAGACACCAGTTTGGACATCCCTCTAGGGAACAGCAAATCTCTCTGCTGGCACGGATGGAGTGTTCAGAGATACAAACTAAGCAAACTACAACAGACAAGCCATGGTGACAAGTAACTGTAACTTTCAAGATCAAGTACAATGCTAGTATAACAAAAATTTAAAACATTAAAAGCATGAATCACATTTCCCAGCAAGGCTTTCCCTAACCTAGCTTTGTATCAAGCACAATCAGTATATTAACAATATCTATTTCTCTTTCTTATATTAGTCTTCTTCATATCTGTTGCATTAAGACACTATGACTTTTAACTACTATTTTAACTCTAGACATCCACTGGAATCTATGAGAAATTAAGCTTCTAAATAACAACATATATAATTTGTAAACCTGAAGTTCTGAGTCCCTATGCAAGATGCAAAAAAAGCACATTTCTAGGATGAAGGCACCTCTGCCCTGCAGTGTCCCTGAACACACTGAGTTAAGTTCCTCTTGTCCAGCGTCAGCAATTCCGGCTGCTGTGACTCCAGTTCAGAAACACCTCCATCCTTTCCTGCACTGTGTAAGAAACTCAGCAAATCTAACACTCTGGGAATTAGACTCCTGTGTTTGGTTTAATAATACCCAACATAAGCACTATAACCTCTTTTTGGAAGTGGGGATCTCTGCCCTTTTCAAAACTGCACCACTTCACAGGGAAATGCTATGTAAAAATAAATTATAAAACCAGAAGAACACACATATTGCAGTAATGGAGTCAAAGTTCCAAAATCAGCATAACCTCAGAAATAACCTGTTAAATCCTGATTCAGGAAACCATTCCTTCAGTAGTATATATGTAGGCAAGCTGCATATGTTTAAATATTTAGCTAGGTTGAGACACGAACCGCAATTTTTCACACATGTACATGTGTTACCCTGACCAAGCAAAATTCTTTGGAGATTGTAAGGAGGAAAAGGCAGCTTTTTAAAAGGAAAACAGATCTCAAAAACTATGACAATTCATCTAGAAAAGCTACATCTATACTGCCAAGGTCACTCATGTCTTCTCTACTAGCAATAAGACCTCTTTTCTAGTTTGAATTCAGCAAAAGAACTGCAAGTTGTGATCTTCCAAAACCAGCTGAAGTGTTTTAGCTACGCACCCAGTTTCAGGATAATAAACATGTTCTTCCCTTTCAAAAAAACCCCTTCAAATACTGCCAAAAGACCATAAAACTAATGAGGTATAATACCTTTAAGACTTGTTATTCTGGCATGCTTCAACCAACACCCTGTGAAAAATGACAGCCATGCTGAACCTATGAAATACAGCCTGTGTTACTGCAGTAACTGCTCACCGAGGTACCAGACAAAGAAGAAAGAGGGAACTCCAACAGCAGTTCTCTGGACTCTAACCTTCAAACTCAGCAACTTTATTTCTAAACACACAAAGACGACTGACTGGCAAGTCTTCCAGCTTGCTAATGGAAACAAAGAGAAGACATCAGCTCTTCAAAGCACGTGGAACATGAAAAGACATCCTGTTCTGTTAAAATTTCCATCTATTTACCTGCTTCACTGAAATGTGAGAAAGCTGAAGAAGTAAAGAACATGCTGTTGTACGATACTTGTGCTGCACAACTGCCATGGAGGACAAGGAAAGAAAATACCCTCCAGGCTGAGAAAAACCTCTGTTTAGTAGAAGTACCAGAGGAAACAAGGGAAGTACACTTAGGTTAATCCATACACATGCTTTAGCTGCTCCCCTGCGCCAGGTGTGCCAAGTTTTTAGCATTGAAGCAAGTGTGACACTTCAAGCACTTTAATTTGAGCTAGGTTGTTTATAATAACCTCTTCCCTTCATTTCCAAGGGGAACTTCTCACATGTTTCATTCTATACAATGATACTATGTTTATATCAACTGCCACTTAGAAAAGACATAAACCAGGTTTATATACAGTATCTGTAAAATGTAAAGTTAAAAAATTACATGAGGTGGCTGTAAAGTGTTTTAAGTTAAATGGAAGATGTTTCTGTTTCCACTTATATCAGTGAAAATATATCTTACCTTTGCTGACTTCAGTAGAATTACTGCATCCAGTGCATAACTGGATGTAATGTTTATACCTTATGATCCATAATATACTTCTGACATATCTACAAGATCCTCTGCAGGCAGACATAAGCACTCCTGGAAGAGGAGGTGTGTTAGTTCAGGTGCAGTGCCATGCCATGCCTGGACACGAGGCTTCCCATCACATCAATGAGTCAGCAAAATTAATTCATCACCACTTTGACCTGGGATAAAACTCATCATCATCAAACATACCCTGAGTGGAAGGCATTTCTGATGATTTGTGAGGCCTTCTACAATGGACTGTCCAAAGACCAGGTCATTTGGACATCAAAAGCATACCTGAAAGTTTTTAAGAACTTTCCAACTGCTGCAGTTGGAAAAACTCCTATATTCATACACACAGAGTAGAATAGAACAGAACCATTAAGTTGGAAGGGACATACAACAATCATCTAGTCCAAAGGCCTGACCAATTCAGGGCTGACCAAGTTAAAGCAGATTATTAAAAGTATTGTCCAAGCACCTCTGAAACACTGACAGACGTGGGGTATCGACCACATTTCCAGAAGCCTGCTCAAAAATAAAAGACCCTTTTTGTTTTTATCACTACCAAAAGATGATTGGAGAAGTTTTACTCAGCCTCATCATATTATTCTTCTTACTTCTGTGACAGCCTGGGCTTATTCTCAATGTCCAAGTTGCAAAGTTTCCAACTTCCAAGCTATTAGCTCAGAAGAATTTCTGCATGTCCTTTCCCTTAGAATTTCCCCTGCTAATTCCACTGGGCCCTGCTGGCCACTCCACCCCATCCCATCATCTTGGAAGGGCTGGCTACCACAACAGCCTGCAGTGGGATTACTGGTGGCATGGCAGCAGGCAGCAGTTTGCCTTTCATGTCACTCAAATTCAAGTACTCCTTATGCTTGAAACTTTCATTACATGAAGGAAGGGTGTGTCTTCCAGTTTTACTTTAGGGAACACAAAATAAACAAGCTGTCTTTTGAAGGAAAAGGACAGGAAAATAACAAGGTGTTCAAGAAAAGAAAAAAAAAAAAATCTTGACACTTCCTATGCTGTCACAGCTGTTCTGGTCCTTGCATTCTGTTTAAATATTTTTCAGTCTAACAGTCAGATGGTTCAAACATAACACAACGCATATGCTGTACAACAGCCATCAGACCTGGATTATCTCATCTCTGCTGGAACTTGAGACCTATCACCTCTTCACACAAACTGAAATAAATATATAAAAGGAAATTTTTAAGATCAATGTCATGACAAATGATCCAAACTTCATCCTTTCTTTTGCTAAATCTTAGAAAGCTAATTATATCCTTTGATACCAAAATGTTCACTGGACCTCAAAGAAAATAGTGTATTTATGATCTAAGTACTTTTGGCAGGAATACACTAATGCAAACTATGGAATTTGTTAACAAATTTTTATTTCAAATAAAAAGAGGTGTACCTTGAGGGGTTAGTTTTATTTTGGAGCTACACAAAAGATTACAAGGATAGTTATCAGTAATTCAAATCAACATATTCAAGTTAAAATCCACTGTGCTTTCGTTCTAAGCCCATGCATTTCCTACATGGTAACACTTCATCAAAACTGCAAAATTACCCCAGCTTCAGTAGCCCTTCCCTAAAAGTGAATCTCCGTGTTTATCATACCAAACTAAAAATTCTAAGTCAAAAGTACTATGAAAGAAGAATGGGTAGATAGAAACATGTCCTTTGCTGTGTTTTGACAGAAGCTGTTTCCACTGCATGGCAACTTTTAAAATCTCAACGTTTTTTCAGTGATGAACACATAAAAAGGTTTGCTTTTTAAGCGTATTTCATGCATCTCATTCCTTCCCCTTCAGAGGAAAGGTCTGGCTCAATGTTCTTGTTTAAAACAAACTATGGATGGTTTTGACAGCATCTTAGTGTTTCACTAATTTTTGCAGTCTCATCACCTGTTCTCACAACAGTCTTGTTCTGAATTGTTCTAGAGATCATTTCTTTTACTAAGAAAAATAAAGTGATTGGTATTCTCTAATTCAACATAATTTCTCGTTAGCCAGCTGTAATCAGAAAATAGCCTTAGCACTGCAGCTGCTTTGCAATTCCAACAATTTTAAACATCAATATTTAAAGTAGAAACAGAAGTTAAAATCCAAAATCCGTTCCATGCTAAAACCAATAACCTTGTCAGCAATGTCCTTTATCTTCTAAATATTTCCATTTTGTTGAAATAAACCATTCTCTGATAAAAATGTGAGAGCAAGACTTTTTCTAATGCAAGAGAAAACTAAGAAACATTTGAGGCTCTTCCTGAGTGTGCAGTTTCAAACCCAGTTTCAACCAAGCCAGTCAAGACTGCACTGCTCCTAAATGAGCCCTTGGACTGCAAATGAACCCTGCAGCTTTAAAGTAATTGCAGAAGCATAGAAATGTATTATATGCCACTCTGCGGGCCTGTGCTGTAATTCATTTGCAACAGTTGGAGAAAAGTATGAGCTTTTTACAGCATATTACTTTGCCATTGTTGTTGCTTTTCATAAACAAGATAAATGGTCCGGCGATACATTGGCCTGTGTCCTACAACTCCGAGGCAGCCCAGCCCCTGTGTGCCGGGCTGACCTTGGCTGGCTGCCAGGTGCCCACCAAACTGCCCTCTCACTCCCATCTGCAGCAGGACGGGGGAGAAAATAAGATGAAAAACTCATGGATCAAGATAAAGGCAGTATAATGAAAGAAAAGAAAAAGAAAAAAAAGCAAAGGCTGCACATGGAAGCAAATTTAAAAGAAGATTTATTCTCTACTTCCCACCAGCAGTCAACATCCAGACACTTCCTGGGAAGTGGGGCCTCAGGATATATAGTGACTGCTTTGGATGAGAAATACCTTAATAATCATCCCCGCCCCCCCTTCTCTTGGCTTTTATCACTGAGCAGACACTATATGGTCTGGAATAACCCTGTGGTCAGTTGGGGTCAGTTGGGGTCAGCTGTCCTGGCTGTCTCCTCTGCCAAGATCCTGCCCACCCCAGCTTACTGGTGGTGGTGTGGATTGCTGTCAGGACAGCCTTGATGGGGCGCGAGCACTGCTCAGCAACAGACAAAACACTGATGTGTTATCAACACCTTTCTGGCCACCAACACACAGCTGAGGGATGCTCTGGGGAAAGCCAACTGCATCCCTGCCAGACCCACTACACCTTGACTTGTACTTTAAAAAAGGTGCATTCTGTCCGTAAAATCAAGCAATCTCCTTAAGCCACTGTGCTTCTGAATATTTGCAAATATTTGGAGTAACTTTGTCTCAATAGCTGATATCAGTGAGCAAAACCATTTGGGTTTTAAATGCTTATCTAAAAATTTAAAGCTTGGATACATTTATCCCTCAGTTAAGAGGAGGAACTAGCTTCCCCTAAATTCAGCAGAAGATAGAACATGGTGCTAAAATCTCAAATAAGTAACTCAACATCTGATGACAGATCACAAGTTTCAATCCCGTAAAGAGAAAACCCTTTACTTAAAAGAAAGGCTCTTGGAACTCATAGATGATTTATGTCACCCTTGGGCATTTCTCTCTTGGTCTTCAACTAAAAAAGAAATTGTTAACACAATCTTCTGATCAAAGAGCGTCACTAGGAAACAGAAGATAAATTTTCTTTTTGTGTTTGAGAAGGTGAAACACCAGTGTTCTCTGAGGGAAAAGAAAAATAAGCACAAGTAGAATTACAAAAGAAAGATTAAGGAAAATTAAAATTCAGCTGTAGCCTCCTATGCAGATTTTCCACACCAAAAATGCCCAGCTGCTGTTCAGGTACAAACTGCTGAAATCTCTCTAAAGATGACCACAGGATCTGACCTGTATGCAGCAAACCCTAAACTTTGTTCAAGTTTCAGTAGGGAATCAGTAACTGAAGGAATAGGAGGAGAGAGAAGACAAGTGGAGGGGAGGGGGAAGATGATGGATATAAAAGCACCCTGCAGAATGCCCTTAGGCAAGGCCCAAAAGCTTCAGAAGACTTGTAGAAGATTTCAAGAACTTGCAGAAAAACGTACAACACTGGAAACAGTGAGCAAAGAAATTGCTTACCCTTGCTTCATTTATGTTTTATTCAGGAAAAGAAAAAAAAAATCGATACTGCATGGGTAAAGAAACTAAACTATGACAAGAAATATCTGCTGCTTTCATCAGCTTATCCTGTAACAGAAACAACTCACAAGATCCCAAAGTGTGCCTATCTATTCAACTCAAAAGAGGTGATGTTGTGTTAAGGCTAATACTTTTCAACATGTTCTAACACGTCTCTTAACTCCACAGTTGAGTCTAATTCACATGAAGTCATCTTAAAGAAAAACATAAGTAACATGATATATCAATTTGGTTTATAAATGTCTGCATTTACAGACTAAAACATGTGGATTTGGTTTTATTTTAATCTACAGTTATTAAAACTGCAGATGAGCTTCCTAAATCCATCCTAAATCACCCCACACCAAATAGATAACTGTAAATTAATTTGAATACATTTTCTTGTACTTTGCTGAGCTGCAGAGGCTATTAGAATATATCATAAAAATCCCTTTTACGGATTTCATATATATAATACAGGGAAAATGAAGAGAATCATTTCAATCATTAATCAAAAATTACTCCCTTGTTGTTACTTCTTTTCTCTGAAAGTCTATGATTCACAGAAAGCAGAAACAACAGATGAGTAAGGAAAATAGTCAAATAGTTTTTCTCTTTTCATAAACATTGCCTGTTGACAGAACCTTCTTGAAGTTTAAGGCTTAGCCCAGTCTACAACAACACCAACAACACATTTCTAGTGAGAGGACCTGAGCCACTTGTCTGATAGAAAAGGTCGCAGTAGCAACTTAGCAAGAGAACCCAGGGGATGCACTTGCATGGAATATATATATTTGACATATACCAAAAGAAATCCAACCAAACATAAAGCTTGTTCACAGTTACGCCTCATTTCGTATTTGAATATGGACCACATGTTTAAGGATTAATCTGGTGAACCCAATCTGCCTCTTCCAGGAAACAGCAGTGTAACAATTGGGCTATAGAACTGTCAGTTACTGCACAGAGAGCAGCTGCGCACCAAGCCTAGTGTGCTCCAAAACACGGGCTCTCACTACAAGATGATCTTCTGTAATGAGAGCCTTCAACTCAAAACACACCCACGTGTAATTGAGCCAGTGGTCTTTCCACAGGAGGAAAAAACAAACCTACACATACTAATATTGCAAAGAGGACACTCACTACATTTCAGAGCTCTCCCAATCTGAGGTGACTTCACCTATCCCTTTTTTTCATTTAATGCTTCATTTACTGGGAGTGTCTTTTTTATATATATAATTTTGTATAGGAAAGACACTGAAAAAGGGCAATTGCACTTGTAGTTTTTCATCTACTTTGCTGCCCAAATTATGTTTCAGCAGACAGCAAGCAGACCTCTGTGGAGCAAATAGCCTGCCAAATTCTAGAATTACAGGTTAAAAACAGACACGAGCCAAATGAGCAGCACAGGATCCATAAATCTCAGGCGACACTAAATTGAACTGAAGCTTATTTTTCCTTTTGATCTCACTCAGCAGATTAACCAGGCTTTTCCAGCAATCAGTACCTAATACTTTGAAAAAAGACACGCAGAAAAGCTGACAGTTTTTATAATTCATTTCCAATACTTATGCCTTTTTTCAACTCTTTTCAAGAGTTGATACTTGCACATGACTCCAGAGGTATACAGAAAAGATGGATAGTAAATCCTAATGGGAAAAAGGCTTCTATTGCTTCTTGCCTTGCACTTCTAAGAAAGTAAACGTTAATGTTACGAGTTATGTTAATGACTTAAGTAATTTTTAATCAAATATGTTTTGTAAAAACCTTCCAGGCAATAACAACTGAAGCAAGGGCCACAATCTTGTCTACATGGGTACCTCTTTTTCCTTTAGAATACAAATTTCATCTATAAGTAAATCAGATTGTTAAATAAACTATAGAAATAAGTCAATGATGTCTCAGCTAGGAATCAGAGTGAAGTGGAAGAAAGAACAGTACAATTCAGTCAGTCACAATGGCCTAAAAGAAAACAGGACTTGCAAAGTTACTAAAATATGCCTTAGACAGTCAAAAGCTTCTTATTTCTGGATGCATATTGATTTTCATTATTTGAAGAGTTTCTGTGTTAAAACCTGCTTTGTGACCATATTACAAGGAGCAGGGTACAGTCTTTTTAAAAACTGCACAAATCTCCTGCAGTGGAGAATTCCATTTTGTCCTTCAAAGCACCTGTCTGACTTCCTAAAACAAACATGGATAAGGTTACATAATCTTATGCATAACACAACCTTATTCTGCTCACCTTATTATGTAACAACCAGGCAAGAGTAAAATGGACCCATGTAAGAAATGTCAGTCTAACCATAAAGATGTGCATGATTTTCTGTAAGAACACATCTGCAGTACAAGACAGAATTGCTGAAATCCCGTTCTGAGCTGATACCATGAGAATTCAAGTACACAGATTTGGTGCCCATGAGTAAATATTTTCACTTACAAGCAGTACTGCTGCAGGTCAGACAGGTGCTTTTTTTTAATTATTATTATTTTATAATAAAAGCTTCAGGAATACACTCATAACAGAAAAGGCCATGATAAAACCGTGTACCTCATGTTCCAAAATTATACTTTTTGTTTGCAGCATTTTTATTCATCTCCATACATATTTCCAATCCTATGACAAAAGTTTGTGATATAAGAATAGGGCCTAAAAAGAGACTTGGATTTCTTTGATGGAGCATCACTTCAAGAAACAAGGCAAACCATTTACCTCTGTTCTGAACCGCTGACACAAACGGCTCAAAGGCAGCTCTGAGCAGGGCAGGAGTGCTCCGTCTCTCAGTAATCAATACAGAGTTAGGACTGTGGGCTGTAGGCTTTGGCAGCTTCCCCGTGTCACACTGTGGCAAGCATGATCTGAAAACTCTGAACATAATTCAGTATTGAGACAGGAAAAGTGATTAGAAATGAAAATCGTGTTCAAAGTTGATACTTATGCCAGACCCACCAAGTTGCTTAGAGAAAGCTTTATACAGCGAGTTAAGGCTGCTTTGTTAGGCAGCTTTAGAAATATTTTGAGCTGTGGGAATTTCTCCCCTCCCTTTTTTAAAGAAGAACTTTTATGAACCAGTATTCAACTCCGAACTTCAGAAAGCATTCAGGGCCACTGGGTCATCTGCATTACAATGCCTGATTCATCACGTATTTATATCGTAAATTATGTTTCACTACAAGAAAAATAATTTCCTGTCAAAATGAAAATGCTCAATTTTGACAGCTAATTTATATGCCTGACCAAAAAAGCTCATTAACTTAATTTCGTCTAATGCATACCCATATGGAGGCAGAGAGGACAATTACAGATTCATAATTCTATTATCTGGATCAGATGATTACTTTTTAATAGGCAAATAATGGTCTTACACAGACATAAACAAAAATTCCTGTAAAAATACTGGACTATTAACCACATCCGTATTTTAGTAATATTGCAGTTTCTTCCTTATAAAATCTAGAATACTTGCCTTAGCATTTTTAAGCTTCAAATGATCACAATTTTTCTCTTAGAAAATATTTGTTTGAGAGAGAAATATTGTATATTATGAGTTTTACTTTGTATTGTTCCCTTCCAAAGTAACAGAAGATTTCTGAAGCTGTTGGGAAGTTTAATTCAGTAACAATGAAACTTTCAAAAATGCCCTTTTCTGAATGCAAATTATTTCTCACCAGAAGACTCTATATAATTCTACAGTCTAATCATACTGCAAAGTATCGGAATTTCTGTGACATGAATGTCTACATTTATTTGTGGGGTTTTTTTGGTTGGCTTTTTTGTCCATGTTCTTTGTTTTTGGTTGTTTGGGGGGGTTGGGGTTTTTTTTAAACACCCCCTACACACACACACACACACACACAGAGTGAGTCCTTGCCTTGAAACATCAGTATCTAGTAAGACAGTCTATGCTGTCCCTGGAAAAAAAGGCTCTGGTTATAACCTTCTGGCTTTCAGAAGTGCCACTATGAAAGAAAATACAAGGAAGACTCAACCAACTAACCAACACAAAGGTTGGAAGGGAACAAAAAAAAAAGTGGAGGATCTTTAGGAAAATAAGAAGAGCCCAAACAGTGACCAGAGCACTAAGCTTCTACTGCGCTAAGTCTGTGAATACTCTACAAAGTCATCTGAGTGGTCAAGAAGGATTTAAGGAACAGAAACATTTTATCTACTTGTACTCTGTAAACACTTGCATCTTTATGGATACTGCTTTGACCAGGTACTTTTTCAGATGTCTACACTTGGAGCTTTGCAAACCTCTGACTTCCATTAGCAGAATAATCAGAATGATGGAAAGCAGACATCCCACTGGAGTTTTACGTCTAATAAACAGGTTGAAACATTAGGAGGCTTAATTACAGAAATCTATTTCCTAAGGTGAAGAAATTGTATTCTCAGTTCACCGTCTACTGGCCTCTACTTTACTGTTCTGATTGCAGGAGCTCCAGTGAAGTTCCTGTGCCCTGAAGAAGCCAACAGGAACAGCCAAGCCATTTCAAAAGCCAGGATCTTGTACCTCCTCTTCGTTAGCAGAAACTCTCCTATGAGGTACAGACCATACTACCAGCAGATGCTGCCAGTATTTTGAGTCATTTTTGAATGTGTTTGTTTTCTATATCATGCTTATCCCTCAGGAAAACTATACAACAGTTCAGCTGTAAGCCATCTTTCTTGTTTCAAAAAATCACACAAGAAAAATGTCCACATAGAAGTTTCCGCTCCCCTGTGTTTGTAAGTCAACTAATATACCTGGATACAAATCCACTATGAACACAAAGCACAGAATTCAGGCAGGTAAACAACATCTGCTCTTAACACCAGCCCTAACAAAAAGTGGCAAGTAAGGCTTTATCACTTTCAAACTTAAACTATTCCAGGCTAAAGCATCTGCAATTAATACACCTGTATTAATATACTAATAAAAAGCACATCATAAAAAGCAGACCTTGAATAACTGCTGCAACAAGAATAAATTTAACTAGTTTTCTATTTCTTTTGAAGAATATTTTCCAGGTTTTAACTTTGGTCCTAGATGCAAACAATAGAGCTTCAGAATACCAGCACTTCCAAATAGCTTGAAAATATAAGTGTCAGTGATAGATTTCATTCAATGAAAATGACATTAACTGTCAACATACCAAATACTATGAATGAATTAGAATTCCTTTTCTTCATTAAACTCTCCTAATCACACAATTACTGCTTGTTAGGACAAGTTCCCTACACAGACCTTCTGTCAACAACAAATAATCAGCTTCACCCACCTGAAAATTTGGATAAACTATTTGAAATAATAATGGGGACCCTGCATAAGTCCACTCTTTGTCTTCACTCAAGGTATGTTCAAGCAAACAAAAAAAAACCCCACAGAGCAGATTCAATGAGACTGAGCAGTGCACTCATCTGCTCAGTTATCTTTCTGGTATCTTGGGTTCATCTAGGCAGCCATACAAACCATTACCAGCTGAAAACATGATCCATTTTCATCTGACAGCCTTTTAAGCTTGTCACAAAAATGTTAACATTATTACATCCAGTTTAATCAGTAGGAAGAGACATGACCTCCTGGTCACGAGCCTGGGAGAGAGCCTAAATCAATCTCAGATACAACAGACATCTACCAGCACTACTAACACACCAAAGACATTTTCTCCTCTTGACCACCTATGGCAGTTTACCACATTTTCTGCCAGGTGCTTTGACCTTGGATTCACATACAGTGAATCCCCATGTCTCTCAGCTGGAACCATGATCTTGCTTGAATCCACCTTCCATTTTCTCTGTAAAAGAGAGAAATATCCCAAAAGAGGGAACGCTGAACAACAAGGAAGTATTCTGTTCAATTTATCTGCCACACTTCACTGGAAGGAAATCAGACTTGGCCCCCCTGTCTTACCCAGTACAAAACTGGAGTCAGCTCAAATTAAAAAATTCCTGCATAGAGCAGAGTTATGCATTTTCAGGAAGTTCTTAGTGCTTTTAATACTGAACGAGGCAGTGCAAGCTGTGATGATATTAAAATAACTGCACAAATCCAGCAGGAAAAGAGCTTTGCTGGAAACCTTACGTAAGGACCAATCCCCTAGGTTAAAGGATTTAAACAATGAACTCTCAAACAAGACTTCCAAGGGTATTTACAAGATTAATTACTATCTTAAAATCCATACAGAATTTTCCTGTAATGCCTGATGAAAGCCTATATAGCCATTCATTCTCACATTCATGCTAACAGCCCAGTCCAGCTATGTCACATTAACAACTACAATGCTGAATAGACCACAAGTGAAGAGATATCCACCTCCTTAAGGGAATAGGAATAAGAAGGACATTAGAAAACCCAACTGCCAGATTCTTAAGACCTGGATTTGGATTCTACACAGCTACAGTCACAGAAACAACAATTGAAATATGTAAAAATACGGAATCATAGAATGGTAGGGGTTGGAAGGGACCTCTGGAGATCATCAAGTCCAACGCCCTTGCCTGAGCAGAATCACCTTGGGCAGGCCACACAGGAACACATCCAAGTGGGTTTTGAAAGTCTGTAGAGAAGAAGACTCCACAACCTCTCTGGGCAGGCTGTTCCAGGCTCTATCACCCATGCAGTAGTTTTTCCTCACATTGAGGTGGAACTTCTTGTGTTCCAGTTTCTGACCATTACCTCTCATCCTATCACAGGGCATCACTGAAAAGAGACTGGCCCCTTCTACTTGACACCCACCCTTCAGTTATTTGTAACCATTAGTAAGATCCCCTCTCAATCTTCTCCAGGCTAAACAGCCCCAGGTCTCTCAGCCTTTCCTCAGCACAGAGATGTTCCAGTCCCTTAATCATCCTTGTAGCCTCTGTTGGACTCTCTCTAGTATTTCCCTGTCCCTCTTGAAATGAGCAGACCAGAACTGGACACAATACTCCAAATGTGGTCTCACTAGGGCAGAGTAGAGGGGGAGGAGAACCTCCCTCAACCTGCTGGACACACACTCTTCATGCACCCCAGGATACCACTGGCCTTCTTGGACACAAGTGCACATTGCTGTTCCTTTGATAACTGATTGTCCTCCAGGACCCCAAGATCTTCCTCTGTGGAGCTGCTTTCCCGCAGGTCTACCCCTACCCTGTACTGGTGCAGGGGGTTATTACTTGCCATGTGCAGGACTCTAGAATTTACTGGAAGTATCCAAAGGTTCTATAGTGAAATAAACACACTCAGTAGTTCTGATACTCTGCTGCCTGCACAACATAATGAGAAGAAAGATTTAATGCTGTTCAAAAGACAGTAAACAAGAAGCTCATATCCACATACTTGTTTTTGTCCTCTGCAGCATATGCACAAAAGGAAAATGCATTATGTTACCTACTGCCAAAAATACGACAAGGGCTATCTGCCAATAGTCAGTGTTTGAGATGACACACACAGTGCCACTGTTTAAAACTTTCATAATAGAAGTGGCTAACTGAAATTATTCTCCTTTAACATCATCCTATCACCACCTATACTGCACAACTTCCTGCTATCATTTGGGGTTGGTTTTTTTTTTTCCTAATTTTCATGCTATTCCACCTGAACAAGAACATTATAAATAGTTATTTTCTTAGTACTACTTATAAACCCACTAATATTCCACATTTTTGTGCTATAACTCAAATGATGCATATGTATCTATGTATGTACATGCAAAGATCTGAAAAATACCCAGTGCTTGCAGGTGAAAAACTGCAGCTCCTGCAGACAGTTGGGGTTTTTTTTATCTTAACACTGGGCTCAGTACTACCCTGGATACAAGTAGAAATATGATTTGCTTTTGATTTTTGAAGATCTCTAAGAAAGTTAGAAAAGCTCTAAGAAACTTAGATGTGCAGCTCTAACTCCTAAGCCTTTGAAGCTTACAGCAACGTTTAATTGACTGATACATTTCCATCCAGTTCAGTAATTCAGAGGTTAAAGGGGAGAGACTGGAGGGAGGAGAGAGGCTTCAGCAACTTCTTGTCAGTATTGAATTGTAAATAAAGGTTTAAGCCACTCAAAATTCTATCTTTTGTGTGGATTTCATAAAGTCTTCACAGATATCAATTAGTATTATTCAAGGCCTACAGGTGTCTCAAATTCCTTAGATGCCCTGGTGATTTTAAAGTGCTTTTAAATGCATGCTCCTATAACCACCGCTATGCTTTCTAAACAAGTAAATTAAAATTCCATAGACTAGGAAGGCAAGGATTGCTTCAGTTCATTAGAGTCTGATCCCAAACTTCCATTTGCTGAAAACCCATTTTATTAGATAAAACTAAGTTTATATTGCATGAAATACTTCATGTTAGCTCCCCGGGAAGCTTCTCAAAAGCACTCCCTTTTGTTTTTAACCTAGGGATACCAGTCTAATGGATTAGCACATTGAACATATAAATGTTCTACATTCCCTAACAAAACAAAAGCAGAATTGCAATTTATTTTCTTAATGCAGAAATCATAGTAATTGCTACAATTTCCAGATGTAAATACTGATTCCTTAACAGAGGGATTTAATTCTTCTACAACAGATAAGCATGAAGGCTAGGAGCTGGTAAAAAATGAACAGAATAGATTAAAACGAATGTTAAGAGAATATATTTGGGTGGCCTATGAATAAACCAATGAAATGACCACAGATCACATTCTAGAAAAATTCAGTAATACAGATCAATTTATGTTCTGAAAAAAACCCACACACTTACTCTGCATGAGCAACAATTTCTGCTAGCAACTAATAAAGATACCTATAGTTTTAGAGCGGTTTTTTCTTCATGCTTGCTAGTTAAAGATGAACAGAACCAGAAACAAAACCCATGGTCCAGCTAATGACAAGCTAGGATCATCTCAAATTGAAAAAAAAAAAAAAAAAAAAAAGGAAACCCAATTTGTCTGGATAATCCCTTTGAAGTTTTCCAATAGACAAATGTCATGTAGTTTTCATTCATGGTGTAGGATATTGTAAATTCAGAAAGATTACGTCTGCCAACTGAATCTGCCCTAGCTACATCTGAAAAGGTGCTGATACCCACACACACACACCATTGTTAAAATGCTTTATTAAATTATTAGCTACTTAATACAATGCCTCAGTTAGGAAAAAGCCTTAAATTCTCCTATTGGCAAAACTGCAAATATACATGTATCCTGATCACAAAGATTTTGTGCATATATTATACTGCTCCTCTTGCTTTAGGAAGGGGATGCTCCATTATTCCTGGGATGCCTTTAGAGCAATGTGATGATGAAAGTGAAGCTAGAGAAAAACAGCTGGCACTGCAGAAAAAGCTCTTATCTAAGCAGAGACTCAGCTAAGATTTTTGTAGCATAACTAGCTTTGTTCACCTACAAAATATTGATGATATATTAAAAAGACTTTAAAACCATTATCAGTTACTGTCTATACAAGACTGGGTGTACAAGACCTATTCCCCTGTGTTCTTCTGAATCATATCTACAATTGCCAGTAATTTTTTTGTCTGGTACTTCACTGTATAAACAGCCCGTTAGAAAAGTCACCATCACCAGCAATGCTCCTCCCCAGTTAAATCCCTCCTTCAGCTTTGCCAGACTGTCTTTCTAAACAGGAAGCTGAAACATACAAGTTTTTGCTTTTGGTTGGTTTTTTTTTAAATAAGGATGTTATCTTGCCTTAAACTTTTTTACTGCTTTTAAGTTTTCATCTGAAAATAGTTCAAATATTGAGATTATCCTTCACCCAACTGCTCCACCCACATATCAGTAATACAACACCTACAAGAAAAGCAGAACTTCCTTTAAGTCATATTCATAGGTCTAGGAATAAAATATTTAATTTTCTCTGTCATTCCTGCTTTAAAATAATGTGCGTAAACAGTGTGTCATATAAATTGCAATGATCAAGTGTAATAATATTGTTTTACTCTCTGGGCATTTCTACATCTAGGGCAAGTCTAAGTTCTTCTGAAAACCATGTTGAAGCACAAGAGAGAGTGGACTGTTGACATGAGAAAGGAAGACACCACATTAAGGCAATGAAGAGGTTCTAAGACAGTCTGATTACTCATCAAGACAAGGGGAGTGAAATTTGGATAAGCAAATAATTTCTGTCAAGTTGTTACCTCTCCCTTTTGACTTAAAGTGGTGCACGATACGTTCAACTGCACTGATCCATAGCCAGAAGGGGAAGAGGTGGCCCCATATACCCCATGACCACCATCCCTCCCTGGCCTCAAACCTCCTGCACTGCTTTTGGCACTCCTTCAGCTATATGATGAACTGATTCTGCTTGCTAAGCTGGCAAAAAAGGATACCACCAAATGAGAAAAAAAGGAAGTGAGAGGAAGAGAGAGGGAGGAGCTTGGCTGAATTTTCTGGTGGCAGTAAGAGATCAGCTCTGCTGCATTGTGTAGCTGCACCATGAATGTGAAGCTCTGCAAGACTGAGCTGACGTAACTGCACACCACTGCAGTTATGAAGAGGATCTGCTGCTTTCTCCCTCCTGGCCACGCTTTTCCCCACTATTTCCTTTACTACAGTCCTGCTGTTTGTCTGAACACTCAGCAAGTCAATTCAGCTTGATAAAAAAAAAAAACAACAAAAAAATTCTCTTAATTTTCTACCTGACTAGAAGTCTAAATGGGCTCATTCAGGAGGAGACGAGCACCAGAAATAGCTCAAGAGAGGGTGCCAGGCTGGCAGTCAGGTTTTTTGGGTGACAAGGATTCCTTAGACAAGCTCAGCAGCTCTTAAGTATCCTTAGGCTGTGACCCTCATACCAATCTAAGTTACCAACTGCCTTGCCTCTGCCTCCTCCCTCCATTGTGCCAGCACAGGTGCTCCTCCACACCTGGATGAAGTAGTTCAGTACATTAAACAAACAGGAAAAGGGTTTTTTTTAACTTTTCTTTGTAAAGAGCTGAATTGGCTCATTAAGAATTCAGTTAAACTCTTGTACCAGCAAGGAAATGGGTGGGATTGTGAAGAAAGGAGAGAGGGTAGGACTTGTGTAAACTAAAATGTCAAAAACACAAACCTTAAAAAAAGGACAGTTGGCAGTGTTTTCTATTACTTCCAGTATCACTATTAACTAGAAATCTTCTATGCACCTTTCTTATTTTCACAATTTTAGTAGGTAAAGCAACAGCAGCTACAACACAATCATAAAGGATCTAACAGAAAACCACCGGGGGACCTGACAATGTTGTTTGCCTCGTAATATACCCAGAGGGAACAGCCACTGACTTTCTGATACCATTAAATATTACCTGTTAAATATTAGCCTGTGAGACATGACTTGGGAGGAGATGGCTCCCACAGTAAGCACCCTTCTCAGTAGCTCTCTACAAAGACAGCACTACTTCAGGAAATGAAAAAATACTGTATATCAAAGCAGTTTAGCTGTAAACAGTAAAAAACTTACTGATCACACATTTATCTTTTTTTTTTACCTTAGATACAGCTGGATACTGGGTGCTCCAAGTTAACAGTCAGGCTAATTTGGCAGTTATATAATATTTCAGTCCAGATCAGACTGATCATATTTTAATCCCATATATAAAATAAACCAAACAAGCAAAGTGGACGTCTTCATTCTAATCCCAGTTTTACTTCTGCTACAGATCTCATCACAGTATTCATTTCTCTGGAAAACAAGGAGACAGGACTACTGTGCTTGGCCGAAATCAGAAATCTGGAAGCACTGCAATCGTGAGCGCTGGTTGAAAGACGTCACAAAAACCAACTGCAAGAATGTGAAGGCTGAGGAAGGAAATGAAAGAGCATAATGCTCCCCTCCTGGACATCACCAGCAGTGTGGTATGGGAGTCCTTAAAGGATGAAAGATGTATTAATTTCGTAATTCAGGCACTCTTCCTTCAGCATGGAGGTCTTTCCCAGAGGCTTGCACTTATTTCCATGGAAGGCCTGAAGCTCAGCAGAGTCTCACCCCAAATGGTATGCACGTTCAGCTGCAAAGACTCCTTTACTGGACTTCCCTGGTGTAAATCCATGGCAGATGTCTTTGAATCTAACAAGGATGGAATTTGGTTAGCCAGTACTTGTCCCATGGATAGGCTAGCTCTAGTTTCTTGCTTCAGCAAGTGATGAAACTTGAAGCTGAGACTCATTCAAAAATGCAAGAGCAATTGCAGTAGGACTTCTCTCTTGGCCATTTTCCAGACAGTACAAGCATCAAGAATGCAAATCTGAATGTAGACTATGATGCTCAGATTAAAGGATATAAATAGAAGACCTTGAGAAAAAGCATCAAAGAAGACAAGGGAAAACACTACACAGATGGAAAAATCAAACGGCAGGCTTTTCTGACTCAGAGGTGGGTGAGATATTCTTCAATGGTAACCAACAAATTCACACTCAAATGAAAAGTCACCAAGCAGTTACAGCTCACCTCTAAAGATGTTGCAGAAGAAAAGCTTTCCAGTCCCTCAATACGGGTGATGGACACACTCAGTGTGAGAGTGCACATCAGGATTCTCTACCAAACTATCTGTCAGACTGCTGGCTGACCTGCCAAAATTAACTAATTCCTAAAATAGTCCTTTAAAGGAGCTCAATTCCAGCTTGAGAAAAGTTAATAAAACCCCAACCATTCTCATGCTCTGATTTCAGCTATATTCAGAAGCATATCTGAAAGCAGTTTTGATGTCAGAGACTACATTACATTGTAGCTCAAGGTTCAGAGAACAGACACAAGTGTTTAGACAACACTTAGGTGACAGTAAGAAAGATCTCAGAAATTCTACATACAAAATGAAGTAAAAATTTTAAAATTTTGAAAAATTTTGTGATGTTTCATCTATAAAATTTTGCTTAACACTATGTCACCAAGGTGACACTCTCAGTCACTCCAGGGCTTCAAGTATTGTCCAACATATTCTTATACCTTTGCAAATGACTATGTCATACTGCCTTATGTGACACACTGCTATTTATGTTTAGTGACCCCAAAGTCAAGCAAATAATCCAAACATTTCAGTCAAAATAGAGAGTCTTCACTGGTGGATATGTGCCTGTACTAGTCAAAAAAATACATTAAATCATGACACAGTATCATTACAAACTTGTTTGTCCTGATGTTCTTGGAAACCAATAAACCAGACTCAACAATATTGAACTCCAATGAGGGTTAAATCCTTGAAATAGCCACTGAAAAAAAAGCATATCAAGAACCTAAGAAGTGGCTAAATATGCATCCTTCTTTCATCAAGTTTTCACTATTTTTAGAGATCAGGCCTGTGATGGTTCAAGTCATGCACTTTTGTATTATAATTTCAAGTGTATGTTCCCATTTCCAAGAGTAAATACATTCCATTTAAGCAAAATGCAGAATGAAGGTCAAATCTGAGAATCCATACAGAACTTACAATTTACTAATGGGTAGAATACAGTCAAAGTATCACTTGACTGACTGCAACTCAAGCAATTATTAAAGATACTTGAAAAAGTAACAGCTGAATAGAAGAAGGAGAAAAATCAACAATTCAAGGCTGTGAGATGAGAATAACAGGGTTTAAATTAAAACAATGCATTTTTAAAAATGAAGTTTATGCCAGACATAAGGGTTTTGACAATGAGCTGAAAACATTTTCTGTTTTTTTCACAGTAGACAAACAAGTACTTTGCTCAAATACCACATGCATTGTTCTTTTTCTCTTGGAGCCTGAAGTGGTGAAATAACAGCTAGTTTATAATGTAAGACATAAAAATGGTTAAATTCTGGCACTTCTGTGAAAAGCTAAGGAAATCATAGAGTCATGGGCTTCCCCTCCCTCCCCCCCCCAATGAGTCACATAACCAATTTCCAGCTGTTTTCTGTTGGACAGTAAAGAACAGATGAGCTTCAAGCAAAATTCTTGTGCACACTTCATGATTCACTGTATACTGTAACCGGTTTGATGTCAGTATCAGAAATATATTCTTGATCTGTCTCATAATTAGTGCTGTGGCCAAAAGGTGGCCAACATTTACTGCTGATAACCATGTTCATATACTGGTTTTTATTTTATTTTTTTTTTCCTCTGAGAAGCTAGTAAAGTAAGGCTAACTGTTCACTTTACCAGAAAAAAATAAAATTAAATAAATAATGAAAAAAAAATCACCCAAGAAAGAACCACTTCCCTCTGGTGTTAAAATTCACCACATCTTTAGATTTGCTTTAAGTTTATGCAGCTGACAGAATTAAAGAATAAATATTACTCTATGAAAAATGCTGACATAGTACTAACCCATAGAGCCCCTGATCTTATGTGCGTGCATAATAATGAACTCCCTGATGTCGTTTTCAACTTGGAAAACCCTATGTGTCTTCTATTTTAGATTCCTTTCAACAGTTAACAACTAAAGGCCTTATTCATGAGGTAAATTTATCTTGGGAAATGCCCTGAAAGCACAGACTGTACTCTTCCTATGTACAGTAGCTTACTATTTTCTGAAGATTTATCACATACATTTCTCAGTAAGAGATTACATTTCATTATTTCCCAGACTGATAATATTAAACATATTATAGAGCACTTTTACTAAAAAGTGATTTTTTTTCATGATTCTTCTCTCTGAACACTTACCTGGTTACATAAATCTTCTAATTAATGGGTTTAGGCTCAGTCATTTTATTCTTTGTTTTTATTGTCCTGTGTTTATTTATTGTTACAGCAGCAGCTGAAGGAAGCATTTGGAAAGATCTCACAAGGAAAAATTCTTGTTGGCTTTTCCCACTCTAAGTGTCCAGCCAGCTTCTGTATAATCACACAATAGCCAGTGAATTATAGAGTGTGGTTTTTAATTTATTGCAAGATTTCTCCTTGTTTTTTGGCAACACAGATCTCCAATCTGAGAACCACATCCAAAGTCTAGATGGCACTGGATTCTGGTTTCAGTTCATTCTTTACTTTGGCCATGATGTGAAATATAAATCAACCATACAATGGAACGTAGCTGATGTTTGCTAACATTTCTTTGACACTGAAATGCAGGGATCTGACATGAGAAAGCCCAAGAACAAGAACATAAAGATGCATGGTGAATACTTATACAACTATTAAATTTTAAGCACTACTCTTGTGTTGTTAAAGGGTATGATTCCTTCTCCAGAGAGCATCAACCCCTCCTCAACTGAACTAAACAAAATTTTTGAAAAATTATTCACTTAGGTCACATTTTAAGTTATGAGCTTTGTATAAGAATTGAGCTCTAGATGTCAAACAACTTAATCAAATACTCATAGGTAAGGATGCAAATTTCCTTTAGGTTTACACCTTTTTCCGCCAAGAAGTTCTATTCCAGGCTATGTTCTGAAAGGACAACAAAGCAAGTAAGCAGTTCTGCTTTTTCTTTATATCCTTACAAGATGTTTTTCTCCAACAGAATCTCTCCCAGCAACTGACAGCCCTAGTTCACAGTGGTTATTTTCTCATCACATCTTGTGATTGATTCAATTGTGTCTGAAAAATTTGACAGTCTTTTTATATCTCCAAGTTCAAAGTCTTCCAGTTCTATTTTCCCTCATTTTTAAGTCTATATTCTGAATGAAGGTTTATTTAAATTAGAAATTCTGGGCTTTCAAAAATTACTCATCTGAAGCAGAACAAACTTGTTGACAAGTGCCTGACATGTTACTCTCTCTTCTTAATGTCTCCTACAGAAAAATTAAAGAAAAATCAAAAACCAATGAAAGAATTTGCAAGGCATCATAGTGGGAAAGAACAGAACTAGAACACTACAGGCCTCTCAGGATAATGTCTCAACTGCTCTCACCAAAAAAATCTGCTCCAACAGAATGCCTAGAAATGACATATTTCAAACCAAACTTCCCAGAATCAGATACAACATGCAGAGTACAAACTGGAATTTACCCATAATTCCCCACAGTGAAGAGGCAGAAAAATATAAACATCATCTCATTTTGTTATTATTGCTTAAAGACAGTAGACATGACAGAAAAGCTCAGCGACAAACAGAGAAGTACATTTGCCTGTGGTTAGCTCACCTTCTTGCACACCGCCTCTCACTTAATTCTTCTGGAAATACACAGTATGTTGTTTTAGAAACATCATTTTCATTTCCTTTTCAGGGAGCTGTCTATCAATAGTCATTATTAGTGCCCTAACTATGTCAACTCCACAGAAAAGTTCCAGCCTTCTAGTCAAACATCCCTCGGCTTCTTTCTCAAAGGCTTATAAGGAAACAGAAGGAAACACAATATAAAAGCACTGGAGCATATGTCTATACACCTCCACCATCAAAATAGAAAAATCACTGACCCAGAACTACCCTGAGCTGTGTATGGTTCTCTAAAGACCACAAGCAATCAACAGAATGTATCTTGGCTCTATACAAATCATAATAATATTATTTCTTTTCTTCCTTTTCTTTTTTTTTCTTAAGTGTAATTGTAACCTCTCATGTCATATGGTGATGCCTGGGCTAAGAAGGCCAGAAGCAAAATCAGGGTGCCTCAGAGTCTGTTGAAATACAGACAAGGACTTAAATGAAAACAGAACTTTAACCTGTGAAAAAAAAAGAATTAGTTTAAATATGCTTCAAGATGAAAATATTTCTAAAAATTTTTCACTTGAGTGAAGTGTAACAGGTTTCTATCTTTAAAACACAGCATGGTGTGTTTTCCTATGAGGTGGAAAGGAACAGTAGAGTAGAATTCTGTTGCAGCAGTAGATGACAGGACTACTTCTACCAAAATATGTTGTGCTTTTTTTTTAATTTTCTCTCCTATATGCTGTGTTTGTTGAACTTACTTATGAAGCACATGGTTGTTTGCAGCACAACCTCAAGGACTCTTTGGTTTTCTCCATCTACTCAGATAATCCTAAATTTTTGGTAGGTTTTTAAGAACCATTAAATAAGTCCAGAAGTGATGCTTTGATTATTTTATAACATAACACCAGAGAAATAAGCACTTTTAGTTGCTGCCATATAATGATCACCTTATATTGTGGAATATCATCTTTAAAATTCTCTCAAACAACTGATGGAACTGTTACATCTGTGTAGCATTATGTATTTTCTTTGATTTGGTTGTACAAAAAGAATACAATCTTGTAGTGGGTCTAAAAGATGCAAAAAAAGCAAGCATGTCTCTCTTTAAATGCTTAAAGATGCTACCACCTGTTTAAATTTAGAATAAATTAACAAGCAATAGGGTAGGACTTCCTAAAATGTCTAACATACAAAATACAATCATATTGTTGCCTTGTCAGCAAAGAAAACATCAAATAAAACCTAAGCCTTCTTGCTTCTAAACTGCATAATAATCTTATGTGTCTTGTGTAAATATACTAGCTACTAAAAAGCAAGCTTTAAAACACAAACAAAAAAAGCCAGTTCTTCCATGATATTAGTCAAAGACTGATTCTGCAGTAAGGACAGAGACAGTGCTGGTTTGGAACTTAAAGGAAGAAAAGCCTGAAAAGTGGGCAAAACACTGAACAACCTTATCTTAATATGTTTGCCTTCATAAAAAATGCCATCAAAACTCACAAGGCTTCGTTTCAGATTAAAAAAAAAAGGGGGGGTGGGGGGGAGGGTGGTGGAGAAGAAAGAACTAACCCTTTGTTCAGCCTTAATAATAACTTAAAAACAATGTTGCATAGACAGAATTCCAAGCTGCCTTCATCCACAGGCTGCCACAGTGGCAGTAAGTCAGCGAATCTTTCAAACACCAGTCCCTTTGATCCAAACATGTAAGAAGCTCATGCCCAAACACCCTCGCTGAATCTTCATGCTTCAATTCACAAAGGCCAGAACAGCAGTTTTTGTGTCAGACTTGTTAAGCAAGAGCAGGAAGATAATCCAGAAGCAGTCGCACAGTTTGTTATTTTATTGGCATTTTTGTTGAATGACTTTTATCATCACAACCAATTTCTAATTGCTAATACAGCTCTTTTGATGGTTCACCAAATTCACACTAAGCCATGGCAAACAAACCCCCAAGAGATTGGGAAAGATTTCCCAATTTCGGTTTCCAAGGTAGACAAGCCAGCGTTGTTAATTTTGCCTTCTCCCCTCGGTCTTTTGCATACAAATTACCTTTCTTCGACTTCCTCCTCTCATTTCAGATTCTTTCCTCCCATACCTCTCAAGACAACTTTCAAAACTACAGTCCTCAGTAAGCTTCCCAATCCTTGCTTTTCTAGTAATTCTCAAAAAAAATAAAAGCCCACAACAAAAAAAACCCAAACAAAACCAAAACCACAAAACAAAACAAACAAACAACAAGAACAACAACAACAAAACAACCAAATAAAAAACCCCACATGCACATTTCTCGTCCTATTCCTGGCACCCAGCAGTCTCGCTGCCCGGCGCACAGAGCAGGCGGTTCTATTAAATTGTGATATGCTCCGAGGGTTTCACAGCAAGCATCTAAGAATGCTCTGTGTGTCTGTGGAGAGCACTTGTGCCTTGGATTTGAAACAACACGCTGAGTTCGGCAGAAAGACTGCCTGGACCTTGCAACTGCATAAAGCTGTGAGGATGAGAGAGGGAAAGCCATTCATGTTCGATGGGAAAGGTAGAAGTATTTAGATTTAAAACTATTCTTCTCTGATTGAAAACAATCCAAAGCCAAGGAGAAAGGCATTTTGTTGTCTAACTGTATTTCAAATTACGCCTTTACTGATGGAATTCTGGCAGGGAGGGTGGTTGCTGAAGAGGAAAAGTGGATGAACCCAGGGGATACAAAGAGATCATCTGCTAGAGGAGGAAAGAAAAAGAGACAAAATGGAATGCAAATGTTAAAGAGGCAGCAGCAGAGACCTCCACGTCAAGAAAATGATGGGATGGAACAATAGCAGGGTATCTCTAATTAGAGACCAGGGGCATTATGTGTGCAAAATCAGTGCATATTACTTGAGTTCATATTTGTAGGTGTGAAGGTTGGCTACTTATGGGCACTTAGCCTCAAGTGACATTAACAAGGACAAAACAGGATCCTACTTTAAAATTGACACTTTGTTTTTACTGACTTCTAATGTGATATAATCTGGGGAGCTTTAAGAGGGTCTGACAGCCAAAAGAGTTGTTAATCTAAGGATAACTAACTATGCAATTAAGAGTGAAGAGAAAGGGTTAAAACAATCAGTTCTGTGCTAAAATAAACAAACAAACAAAATCTTTCTTCAGGCTTAAAGGTTCTCACTTCTCTCCTAACAGAATACAGATGATCTGCAGCTGTTTGGCATCTGTTGCACTTCTACCTAGTGAATGCACTCTCCTTGTCACTGGGTATCTCCAAACACATGGCCTGGAGCACTTGCGCTCCCTACATTCCTGACGGCTCCTTAGACATTTCTGATGGTGGAAATCAAGAACTAGAAAGAACTAGAGACCTACAGGCACAGTAATATGAAAGCAGTACCTGATACGTTTTCATTTAGTACAGCTATTTAATTTGTGAAAGACTCTAAAAGTATCACCCTTCAAGTCAAAGTTAAGATTTTTATTACATACACTGTTAGCAAATTAAAAAAAAAAAAACAAAAACCACCAAACCTTCTTGCAGTCAGAAAGGCAGAAAAGTGTCAGTTCTGATTTATGCTCAGAGAAGTCTCATGTTTACCGGATGATTCAGAAAACATAGTTGTTACTTAGCTGCAGTATTTTGCAAATGCAAGAGGAGCCAAACTCTTATTTTGTTTTGAAATGCAGAAGCTTTTAACCATATGAAACCAATTTTATGTATGCCACTAATTCAAAATAATTAAAAAAAAAAGTTTATGTATTACTTTTGGCATCAAATTCTTATGCAGTATCCCATGGATAAATACCTCAGTGGAAACAGCTGTGCAAAGTACTCAAGTTGGCTTCCTTTTCTCCTCTGATAAACCTCTAGCCTGTTTGGAAATTCCTATTTTTTCCAGACCTCAGTTTGGTAGGCTTATTTGGCAATCTGTCATCTTTCACAGGCACAACTCTCTCATTTTCTAGCAGCTGTGGACATACAAATTTCCATAAAAATCTGCATAGATCCACTTAAAAGATCAGATTCAGAAGCTTCAAATCTGCTAAAGCAGGAAAGAGTAACAGGAAAACACAAGTACCTTTTCTCGAGATAAATTACAAAAATAACATATAAAAGTGACATTTACCTATTTTCTCTTCTAAAAGCAAAAAGCAGCAAGTTTTCATTATAATCCAAGCACACCTATCAAAAGTGTATTTAAAATTAGTATGTGACAGCCCTGTAACAGTGCCCAAAAACATTAACAACAGACGTTTTTCCTAGATGCAGTATTTTCAAATGAATGAACAGCAACAAATGTAAAGATCTGGTCAAAAGATACACAAACTTAAAACAGTCAATGTGTATGCAAAGCCTCTGTAAGGTGGCACATGATTTGCATGGACAGGCTATATCTGGACATATCTATAAGCCAGAGCTCTCAGTATTTATAAATTCCTGACAATCAGAAGCCTTGTCAATATTTAACACCATTTAATGCCAGAATACACCCATTTGCCCAACATAGCCTGTTAAGACAATCCCGCAGCCTACTCATGACAATGGCTAAGGCCACAACGTCCTTGCTTTTAGCAGAAGTGGAAGAAGTTTTTCAAGTATTGTTAGAATGATTCTGCCATCCTCCCTCCCCCCACAGAGCTCTGCACTAAGATTGATGAAGTAGTTTGTGCCTTTCAGAGCTACAGGAAGCTGAAATAGTGATTAAATACTCTTCAGTTAGGTTTTCAGACTTTTCTGTACAGCTTAATATTCAGGTTCTGATAAAATTACATTGCTCTACCTCTCAAGGAATTACCTACTTGTAGCACAGTCTTGTTAATATTGTGATTTTCTCAGATGATAATTATTATAGGTTATTGGAAGACCAGTAATGTAAGTCCTTGGTAAATTATCTCAAATTCAGGCACAATGAAAACACATTTTTGAAGACAATTAGGGAAACTGTTCCTGAATAAGGGTCTGTTTTTGCAAAAGGTGGATAAGCTACTTTTCTTTGCCACTTGCTCAAACCCAATTATACATAGTCAGTGAAGTAGATGTTGAGTTTTCACATATGCAATGTACAAACAATATCTTTTTGCTTTAAAAAGGCTTGTCAGAAGTTTTAACAGTTAAAACCTGATATCTTTATGCTCATTATAAACAGACAGTAAAAATATTACTAAGAAACACTTTTGGTTTAGTGATGTCCGTGACAGGTAACATTTCTAGTCACAGGAGTTACCAGGAAAAAATAACCAAATACATCAAATACCAAATGGAAATTCAACCAACCTTCAGAATATCTGAAGCAGTAGCAGAAATACATAATGGTTTTAGAAATAAGTTTATTTCACTGAAAAATGAATTATTTGTATTAATAGAGTTCTCTGGTAAAAGGTCAAAACTGGGAAAAGACTTCAGGCTATTTATCGAAGTCCCCCAAACAACAGCAAAAAGTCCCAGTGTCACAGAGAGGGAACATCAGTTCTGCCTTCCCACAAAATAACATAACTGTTTATCTTGCAATTCTGCTTGTAACTTTGGAAAGCTTCTGACTTCATCAGCCAATATACACTTACTCAATGTTAAAAACACAAATAATGCCCCTCTCCCAAAAATATTAGCCTCTCAAAAAAAAAAAAAAAAACCAGAATCATCTTTCTCTTCCTATAAACTTTAAACCTAATTATGTAAATCAATGACCAGCAAAACTAGCACCTTAACAGTCCTTTTGTTGATGTTCTCACCATTGTATACAAATATATTTATTTTCAGAATATTTATTTTAAGACTTCCGGGCTGGTACAAGTGAAGCTAAGTAACTACTAAGCACTTGCCTTCATTCAGGATTTTTAAGACTTGTAAATGCACCATCTATGTTGCAAAATATATGTACCAACACTGTTACTTACTTTACCAATTACAAGGGATTCCAAGATATGGGGGGGGAGGGGGGGTGTGTGGGGGAGGAAGGCATTTAGTTTGCTATTCTGAGATTTCAAATCAATTCTATACTTCAAAGAAAGCTGCCTCCATCTAAGCAAGGACACTGCAATATGTATGTTAAGTGCAAGTAAAAAAATTTCTATCAATCCAATTTAGTAGCCTGGATTGAAAAGCTTTGGTCCCTATGTTTAAGCTCTCCAATGTTTTCCTCCCTGTTCTCAGGGGAAAAACAAACCTCCAACTTCCCCTTGTTAATATCCCCACCCTCCATGTCACTATTGCCCATCAATATAATACTCTATATGGTACAACTGAGAACTTAATCTAGAAAAGTAGATGACATTGTAATCTCATAACTCATGCTATACTTAAAAAAAATGTTTACCATTCTCAACATGTCTGTAGCTAAACAGTGCCTTAATGCCCGTATCGCCAAACATTTACCCTTCTTAGAACCAGGTATTACATTACATCATCTGGCCTAACATTTGGCTACCTATACAAAACAAAGGACAGTGTTCAGTTTTCAGTTAATATGCAGGTAAATATCTCAACATAACACATTCTATGTGGTCTGGCACAGATATCTTTATATTTGTAGAGTAGGGTTACAGGAAAACTGACATTGCTAATGGAGAACTGTCCTGCCTTCCCAGGGCTATGAGAGTTACTCCCCTCATTAGTGCTGGTCAGCAATGTTCTCTTGCTCTGGGATGGGGTCCACGTGGTTGTATAGCACTTCAGGCCATGCAGCAGATGCACTGTCCTCTACTGTACTAAAATTTTATAGGTATTAGTATCACTTATACTATAGTATATATACACTATATACTATACTTATTCCTAACAAATTAGCAGAAGCCCTGCCACAGCAACAGCAGTTTGCTAGGAAGACTCAAGCTATGTTATCATTTTCACTGAAGAGAAAGTTGAATTGTGTTCTATGTTGAGCTGCTTGCACCTGAGATCCTACTATAAAAGGAGGCTTATGGACTTCACCTATCCTTAATACAGAACTCGAAACTAAAGCAGCAGAGAAAACAGGCTGGCTACTGAGGCGTGTAATTTCTTCCTTCCTCTTTATTCTAAAATTATTCACATCACCTACTTGATGAAAAAAAAGCCCAAGCAACCTAAAATTTGAGTCACACACAGAACATGGTCGATTCTTATCACAGGGACCCTTTTGTCACTAAAGAGTGAAATGTGCATTGCCCTCGGTCAGACAGAAAAAAGATGTCCTGTTTCTGAATAACAAAACATGTATTTTCTACAGATACTGCTTCAGCCATTTAAGAAATATTTTCATGCTTTGCTTTTGTCACGTTATCAATGCTCTTTTTGTGTGCAGTCGCATCCTCTATTGTACAAAAGAGTAAGGTGACAGACCCAATCATGAGCACTTGGCAGTGATGTGCAGCTCACAGTCCATGGCCATGGCTTCATTATTAAAGCCGTGAATGAGTGAATTTAAAATATGGCAGAACATGAGAATTTTTTTCTGCATTTCCAATTCTAGTCATCACCTTTCTGATCTTCAATAGCAACCAGACCTACAAAATTTCTTTTCCTTCCACTAAGCTATTTTTTGTACACTCTCATCTTCCCATGGTCTCCAAAAGGGCAAGGGATGCTCCCTCCATCACTACCTGTATCTGTTCAACTTGAAGACCAAGATTATTTATTTACAGAAGAAAATTTTATCCCATCACTAATAGATGGTTATTTATACAGCTCTAACAACAAAGAGGAAAATGGGAATTTGTTGGACATGGCATCATTATTCAACAACCCCATTCCGTTGGGGACAAAATGAGCTATAGCTGAAGCTCTCCTAAGTACATGTGAAATGCCTATTTCTACCAGCATGCCAAGCAGCACTGGCAACAGTGTAGATGCCAGAGGCCACCTGCAACCATGAGAATGTTAAAGAAAACAGTTCTGAAGGCAAAAGAGTAACAATACATCATTTCTGATTTGCAGGAAATAGCTACCATTTAAGTTCATGACAAAAAAAACCCCAAACAACATGAAAATTTTGAAGGGACTGTGCTTTAAATATGGTTCAAGCTAAAAGAATTAAAATGCAAAAGGGCACCCTGGTAATCACGGCAGGAAATGAAAGGCTCAGCTGTTCTACACTTTCTAAAACGGAGGAGGCAAACATCTAGCAAAGAAACACAAAATCCATAAAAAGTTTTTAATCCACAATTTTATCAAAAGGCAGAGGTCTTATAAAACAGAACACTGAGCCTTCTAGCACCGTTACTCTTTCAGCTGAGAGACAGAACCAAGGCCTCACAAAAGTGACTTTGTATAATTTAGCTGGGCTCCAGCCCACAAAAACTGCTATCACTGACGCCCAGCGTGCTGACAGGAAATAGTTGCTGCCTTGAGCCTTGATCTACCCACGTGAAATGGAGCTTGCTGGCTGACCACAGACCGGCCTCTGTTCTCTTTATAATTGTCAACATCTGCTCTGCAGATCTATGAATAATTTTATGACACACACACACAAAATCTCTCCTACTGACTCCAAAGGTTGTTGGGTTTGTTTTTTTTCTTTTTAAACATGTGTAATCTTACACTGAGATTAAGAGAAAGCCTGTTCTGCTCATAGGTTAAGATTTACGTTCTTCTGAAAGATGCAATTAAAACGGAATTCAGCATAGGTAGGAAAAGCTAACACTGCTGACTGTTACCTTCTAAATCCACGTGGTGGAATAAATGTTGGCAGTTGAGATAACATTACAACACTTCCAAATACTGCAGGTAAATGGAGCGACTGTCCACTGGTATGAGCTCCATAGTCGCTACCTTCACAAGACATAGCTGTGATTGCTCCAATTGATTCACGCCAAGTACAACAAATCTCGACTCAAACCTCTTGCTCCCAAGGAGGTGAGGATGCAGTTATACCAAGGGACACATTCAGCATAACTCAAGTTTCAGTTAAAAGAAGAAACACATTTGAGGGCAGAACAGCAACTCTATCACTTGAAAACCCAATCTTCCTGCTCTTTCAAGTGAGCCATCAGGGGTTTTAAGACCAGCAAGCATTTGAATAGAAGTTTCTAAATTATCTTTACAATCACAGATTTATTTACATATTCATTTATTTTTACAGAAGTGTGTGAATATGAAAGGTATGGACAAGACTCTGGGGACATGGACACACTACAATTTTAGATTGTCACTGTGCCTGGCTACAACAGGAAAAGAAGTAAAGAAAAACAGAGATGCATAGATGTATTGGCCTGTCTGCAGTACTCACTAATGATGCTGCTCTTCATGATCAGTAAAAGCAAAGAGTGGCAACGAAATAATTAAAGAATTAATCACAAGGGGAGCAAATACTTGCCAGTATAATTCTCAGATGGTTTTCCAGGACTGAAACATAATGTGACGAGGCTTTCCAGACTGCCTCCTGAGCATAGCACAGGCTTACTGGCTGCATATGGGACTAAACCAGAAAAAAAAAAAAAAAAAATTCCTTTCTTCTTTAGGGCAAATACCCAGGAAACACAGAGAAAGAAAAGAGTAATGATAAGCATAAAGCTAAACACGGTCCCTTTACTGTCTGGCTGAAGCATACACTATATTCAGGTCCACTCCAACAACTTCATTATCTCCCTTTCTTGCTTCTATTGTAATAAAGCTGAGAATTTCCCTGCAATTTCCCAGATGTAAATGCTGTGACAGTAAGAGTGCTTCTTGTGAGTTTGGGTTCAGTAGCACCTTCCTGGGCCGGCAGCGCTCTAAATGAAGAGTGTCAAAGCGTACAAGCGCGTTTAGTTGAGCACCACTTAGCAGAGGTCCGTGGACTTGGAGAGTCTGGTTTCTCTCAGAAACATTAAAACCTGTTTAAATGCAATTGCCAACCTGAAGACCAATTTACCTTCTTTCCTCGAGACACTGACTCTGCAGATGGAGCATTCAACTAACAAGGTCCTGGTTTCTCCTGAATATGAAGATGATTATTAATCTGCTTCTTTCTTGCACTCATGGGTGGTTACATTTAAATCTCTTTATTAGAAACTACTAAGCAATTTGCTCTTTGCAAAATGAATGGGCAATTAAGCATGTGGTGAACTTGTGGCTCTTTCGTGAAGCATCAGGGAAAGACAAAATTCTTTGGGGGAAGAGATGAAACTGAGAACAAAGTGTGAAAGTGAAAGCTGCTGAATGCTGTCAAAACTGTAACAACCAATTCCACAAATTTCCAGTGGAAAACAGCATAAAGCTTTAGGACACAGAAAAATAAAAATACAGAATGAAACCTGATATAGTGCCACAGTTCCCAGAAATTACACAGACAGGTCTGGCACGTATGTTCAGAGTAAGCTTCATTTAAGGTGTACAAGAACAAGTATCACCATTATGTGACATGAAGCACAAAATTGGACCCTGTTTTACTAGCTTTTAACAAAGAATATGGACTTTTGCTTTAGAGAATTCACAGTTCTGCTGCAAAGGTACTTAAGAAGGACAGGGAATGACAGATGGAGAAAAAAATAATGAAAGTGAACATCAGATGAGGCAAAAATCAAAACAGAGGCACAGCAAGTGCTCTTTGTGCTTAGGCTGGGAGAAGAGCATTTGCACAACATGCTGCAGTCTGATTTAAACACAGGCCCCCAACAAACAGAAAGAGGCATTGCTTAGGATCTGAGTTCCCAATCAATCATATTATTTTGTCCTATTATATACTTACATTGTAGGAGATCACCTAGCTATAGAAAGTAGAAGGAAGATGAAAAAAACCCACAACATTTGGAATATATTACATCAATTCAAAGCTCTTACATTATAGCATCAGTCCAACAGGCTACACAAGGCCTAAACATTTTGATGTAAGAAACGGCTACGCTACAGAGACTTCTAGTACGTATTTTAGTGTAACCACAGCAGTGCAGCTCTTCAGGAGAGATGTGTCTATATTTGCATAGAAGTTGTAGGTAATTAAGATGTAACCATGAGCTATGGTGATACATCTCAGTCATATACAAGTGAACCCACATAAGGGCTTTTAGTAGTATATTCTGGCATCAAATCCATAGTCCAACAGAGAAACCAATAAACTTTCCACAAGTTTAAGAAGCTAAATTATTTATAGACACCACACTTGTCTTGTCTTTAGTGGCAGAATAAGATCTCCAAAGAGATAAAGATTAAAACAGTATTTTAAGTATAATTCGAACCACTCTTTAAACACTAAGAGCTTATCTTAATTTGTCTTTATCATTTCATAACATAATAATAATCCTGAGATTAATAGTCTTATTACTGTATTTATTCCATTCTGACATTATTAGGGCACATGTATGCAAAGAATTAGTAAAAATAAGTATGTCCTCCTGGCATGCTAAGATATTATAGGCCTGAAAATAATAATTCTTTTTATTGTACAAACTTTGAGTCCCTATTTTTTATGTCAACAAGTATGCTTAATATCTACTCTAATAGACTCTTGAATTTAATGTTTAGTTTAAATGAATAGAAAACTTGGGAAAATACTTCAAATTTGTGTAATAAATACAATTTGGTAACATTTACTTTTTCTGCTCTAGTAGCTCTGGAAAAAAAAAATCACTATAATTTGCAGCAACTTCTAAGCCATCATACTTTGCTTACCAGCAGCATCAGAATTTTCAGTTTCACTAAGGTATCGTGTTTGTAAAATGAAGGGTATAAAACTCCTGGATTTACACTTTCCTGCTGCTTCTTCCTGCGCTGCAGGAGCCGTCATTGCAAGTGATGCAAAAGGTTAAATCCACCCACATCGTAGAAACCAACTCATCCAGAGAGGTGGCAAAGGCCCAACAGTTACACTAGAAGGCAGATGCAAGACCATTTCCTTCCTTGTTATCCACCCCGCACACTGCAACCGCTCCGATTTCCGTTTGGGCCAGGGCTTGGCCGGTCCCTGCTAACCACAGAGCACATGCCTGTTCCACCTCCCCTCCATGTGACCAGTCCAGTTCTCAAACCACGAGCTGTGCACACAAGCACTGCTTCTAGAGGAACTGGATGTGCTGATCATCCTTCAGATCATGTCACTGCAATACATGAATAGACAAATATCTATTCTTTGCAAAAAGGGACGCACTGTTCACAGCTACAGTTGATCCAAGCTAATGCTCTGAAAAGCTCACTATTATTTTTTTATTTGCATAACTTCAGCTCCAGAACTTCTAGTCTTCTAATCAATTGGCCAAGGCTATACAAGCAGAATAAATACGCCTTCTCACAGTTTGTCTCACTTGCGCCAAGAAAAAATTATAAAAATTGCATGAATCATAAAATCTGGATCCTTATACTCAAAAGCTGTTAGACTGGACCAGAATCTGAGGTTTTTTTACAACAGAGAAAAAAAAAAGCCTCAAACATAACAGTATAACATATATCGTTAATACTTATGAGAGGATATGCTGGATGTAAATATTTTAAAATTCAGCTTCCTTAAGTAGTCAAAAAAATCAGAAAAGCAAGAACTACTGTAGATACAAATGTCAAACATGGCAGGGTAAGGTCACTATAAAAAAAAATATTAAGAAACAAAATCTTGACTGTGATAGATTGAACTGGCCTTTAGACCCACTATCCATTATAGGAAATCACCCTTCCATACTCACACACTCAGCCAGTCCAATTACTGAGCTCTCCTGAAAATCTGGCCCAGTACTTTTATCACTTAAGGATAAGACCAAAAAAGGACCTTTTTTTCCAATAATAAATAGAATGCACTTAACTCTTGCTCATAAACAACTTTTGAAATGATGAAAAACTCGTCAGTGTCCAGTTGCAAGGGACAAAGATATGTTTTTCTTATATATAAGGCTATAACAGGGAGCTGCATTGCAATAAAATATGTTTGAAATCAATAATTTTTATTACACTAAAAGCCACAGCAAAAATATGCCCCTTTTTTGTGGAATCAGCACTTTGACTTTCAAATTCAAAGGAAGAAAATGACAGGAAGTTAAGGGTGGATCTGCTCTGTGCTCTCATAGATGGGGTACCAACTGAAAAATAAACATCCCTAAAATAGCTGGAAACTTGTTTTTGGAGTAGGCTTTCTGCTATGAAAGGGAGGGGGGAAAGTTAGGGGTACTTCACTTCTCTCCTATCATTTTAAAACAGAAACTGGGTTATATCCCTCATCTGTTAGACAACAACAAAGTTTCCTTAGGCTGTAAAAGGCAATGATACAGAAGCCCAAAGGGAGGCTTAAAGGCTGTTTATTTGTAATCTGGCTTATCAACAGCATAAATACTGGAGGTCAAACAAGTATAAGTGAAGCATTCAGAAACTGAGAGTTACCAGTTGGTTCAATCCATCTCCCTAATTACAGTTCTACATTAATAACCAAGTCCTGATTTTAACTTCTCACCCTACTTTGCAAAGTAAATTTTAGAAGTATCGAGAAGACACAAATATCAATAATAGTTTGGAAAAGAAATCATGCATTTCTATAAATTTAATCCTTGACAGTTTTCCTTTACATTACCTGTCCATCTCTTCGATCAAATGTCTTAAGAAGAATGTTTTTTAGAATGTAAACATGTTGTGTTCCATACTGGCATGATTAATTACTTAAAATACAAGAAAATATCATCAGCTGGAACTAATCATAGCTCAAATCAGAGATAAACTGTTTTCTATCTGCTTAATTCCCATCAAAATTGTACCACGGTTTTTCTGCCATACAACTATCCATTGTGCCGTAAGACTGTATTCATCAAGAACTTTTTGGTATAAAGCCAAACTTATTGTACTCCCGAGTTGCTTTTATACTATACTACAATGTTTCTGTTCCATTTAATTATTACCATGTATGATGAACCACATTCAAGGCTTGTTTAAGCAAGCAAATGATCAAACAAAATATGAAAAGGCAAAACCCGAATGATTTAATGGTCTTTTCCACTACAGTATACCTCTAAACTCATGCAAAATTGCTAACACACAACACCAAATCTGTATACTTCTCTAACTACTGCAAAACTGTTTCCAAGTTCAATAATATATGACCCTGAGATGCCTTGACATAAAGCCTCACTAGGAAGTTCTAATTGTGCTTGGGGTTCACAGATGTGGGTAAGTCACTTCTCATTAAACTTTCTAAAACTCCACCAACCCCTCTGACATGCATTTTCAAATGTAAATGTAAACAGTGACTAGCTTGTGAAACTGTTTCATTCTCCTCCAGAGGAGAACAAGGATCAACCACAAAAGGAAGCAGCCAAGTGGTGGGGGTTTTGTCATATATGGTATACCCTTAATCCCATACAAACTAGTAGAATATACTATAATTAACCAGTTTAGGACTTTGGTTCTTTTGCTCAGTAGAAGAACATCAGGACTTCCTTATTGATGACACATTTTTAGGTAACAAGGTTGAAGAAAGAGGAAACAGTGACAAAAAAAACCCAAGAAAGTGTTGAGTATCACACTGAGTACTGCCAACAAACACAAATGAGCCATTAACAGCAGCAAACATATGGAGGAGGGGGACAGCACGACATCAATCAGCCTTTTCATGCTTGTTCAGAAAGTCTTACCTTTTGTCTAGTTTTTGCTTTTACTGATATAATCAGACAACAGGCATTGCATATATTCCCTTTCAGATTGCCACCTCAAGTTATTCCCTCAGTTCTGACACACCACCCACCAACCCTAGCACGCACTTACAAAGGTGGAATTTTCTTGTTTGCAAGTAGACAAAGATGATGTTCTAAGCCAGAGATATTAAAATTGTGGCCCACACAGAAAATTCATCCTACTTGCAATATCCTCCTACCAGCTTTTTACCAGTAAGAAGTTGCCTATCGAGACATGTGATGATGATCCAATTGTGAGTGTATCAAATTTATGGAACCGGTCCAGCCATGTTATCAGGTCCTTCTTAAAAACAAGCTACATGGTCAACTCAACTAAAAGGCTGGAGCTATTTCCAAACTAAGTGTCTGTAGTATATGCTGATTTGTAGCATGAACTTTATATCAAATATTAATTAAACTCTAATATAGGAAGACTGTTAATTAGAGAAACACAGCTTTTAAACATACCAGCTAAATTTAACAGGCACCTTTAACAGCACAGCAGAGTCTATGTCATGAAATTCTAACTATTACACTTCTATCAGGTGGCTCAGAGAGATTATTGGTAAGAACCACAAATCACCTGTGAAAACTTTCAGATTTATCCAACACAAAGAGCTGTGAGATAATCTGCAAAGCACAGTCCATGTCAGGAAGCAATGCAGATGCATTACAGTGGACAACGGACATACAGAATTACCATGTTTTGTTCAGACTGTTACTTTTCTAAATTAGAACAGTTCAGTCTTATCAACCACCAAGCACACTCCTTTTTGCAAGAGTCTCCTCGCTGGTCACTCTAAGCTTGCTGTCTGCTTTCTAAGTGAACAGCCATATGAAAGCACAGAAGTGTTTTGTCTTTAGGGAGGAAAAAATGGTAGGTCAAATGGAATTATGCTTCAGGCTGAATATAATACTTCCCAGGCTGAGAGACTAAACTAACCTAAAGCAATGATTTAAGAGACATTGATATGAACTCAGCCATGCTACTTACCATCAGCAATGATCCTTAAAAACTACTTGTATAAATATTTGTGTAAATAATCCAACCTTAAAACTATTCAGACATTTTTACTTGCACAGTAAAATTTCCCGTGTACAAGAAGCATTGCATGATCAAACTTCAGTCACATATTAAGCACCATTCAGACTCAGGTATCCTGTAGGATTAGCTTTAATCTAAATTTTTTCACTTACTCCAACATCAGAACAGTCAGTTCTCTTCATCTGTTTGCTCATTTTCTCCCTGTAACTGTCACTCTGCTCTGCACATACTGAAATTCAATTTTTATTTATTTATTATTAGCTAGAAAGGTGACAAGTCTATCAGAACATACATACACATATTTTAAGGATTATATTAGTATACCTATAAAAGTGTGTTTTAGTCACTCGTCCTATATACAGAAGATAACATTAAATGACAAATATTAATGGTTTAAAAAGGAGTTTTCTCATTATTATGCTTTCTTTATACTCTCTTACTCCTCCCCCCCATACTCTCTGGGGTATATATTCTGAAATTTCACGCATACCATAAAGTATCTTTGGAATGTTACAGTATAATTGTTTAGAGAAACATTTAATGGCTGAGTAAGCATCCAGAGGCCATGGCTAAGGGAAAAGTTAAAATGCTAGAAGCATTTTGTATTGAATGATCTTCTCAGCATGAGGACAGGGGATGGACATTTGATCCAAAAATCTAGTATTGACTCAAGTGATACAAAACCAGCAGCCAGCATTGAGGCATATGAAGCCATCCAGACACCTAACAAAACATCAGCTACCACCCACCCCTTCCAAACTGGAGTCTAGTGTCTAGTAAAGAAATCAAATCCTGTAGGATATTAATTGATCAGTAACATGAATATTTTGATAGGGGATTACATGATCTTGAGAAGTGGCTTTTTTTCTTTTTTTTTTTAATTGGTTGCTTGGTTTCCCAGTTTACAGCACAGATAATTTGCATGTGCATGATAAAGAAATGCAACGTAAGTAACTGGAAAAAAAAGTTGGGCACTGAGTACAAGAGACAGCTAAAAAAAGCTGAACATTCTTTCACTACAGGAAACTGCTGGAGACAATATGCTGTAAATTAAAGCCAATTTTCCTGAATTCCCTGAAGGACTGCTCCTCCCAGAGATTCTACAAATACATTAGCAAAGGCCCATCATTATATAGTTTTCTTGGGGTTTATTTACTGACGAGAGTTTCAAAAAGCACACATGAAATAAAATGTGTGGTGTACTGGGGGCAGAGAAATGGGCCAAGTCAGGACTAACTTTACATAATTGATTCATACCCTGATTATTAGAGCACAGCTCAGATGTTTTTTTCCTCCCAATTCCTCCTTCTCCCCATACTTTCTTTAAGTCAAGGAAAAAAAGAAAATAATTGTCTCCCTACCTGAACTTCTAAGCTGAAGAACAGATAGCAAGGCAGGAGAGGCGCCATGCACTGACATGCACTGCTCTAGAAATCAAGCAGTTCTCTTGGCAGCAGGGTTAGCCAAGGAAAGTGTTGTCCATCCCTGGGCCCCAGCTGAGGCTTGTCCTGTGATTGGGCACCAAAAATCACTGCCCAAGTGGATTCTGTGGTGTTTAACAACATACGAACTACAGCTGGTGTGGTACAACCCCTCCTGCTTCTTACTTCCACAGAATTGCCAGAAATCTAGTGTCTCATCTTGTTAATAAACTCATGGACAAGCAGCACAAGTTCTATTATGCAGCCTTCTAATTCCAAATGCAATGTATTTCCAAAAAATTCCTCATCTATTTGTAAAATGTGTGAATCTAAATCAAAAGTAAAGATAACTCATTGCACATGCTGCTTGATGAAGGCTTTAAGAGGTATTTGTAGGCATATAAGATTGCAAAGGACTTCCCAGGTCACAGTATTTGCATCCACTGTCAGAAACGCTATATTAAATAAGGTCTTCCAGAAGATACACATCCCCACCATAAAATGAGTTTTCTTTTTTTATATCCCCCCCTAAAAAAAAATCTCTAAATTAGGATATTTCTTTTAATTTCCACCTTAATTCATTAGAGACCCCAATCGGTGACCACTTAGATGAAAAACTTCAAGTTATATAGGACAAGATTTTACATCCTCAAGTTTTTCTTTCTCTTCTCTTCAACAACACAATGATCCAGATGTTGCTGTCAGATAAATTCACTGGTTTAAACCTGTTTGATTTTTTCCTAATGCCATGCTCAAAGACAAATCCAAATATTCCATGGGTAACTTTTTCTGTAACTACTTTCACTTGGTGAATTATAGGGAACCATAATAGCACTGCTGATTTTAAAATAAGGTCTATAGATCACTTCTTGTGTTACAACGCTCATACCAGAACCTTTAAGTAAATCTTTGGGGGTTAGGGTAATGAGGAACACAACACAGTCTACAATGAACAAGGATATGTTAATCTTTTCAGCCACTTAAATCCAGGAAAATCAAAAGCAAATGTCTTCCTACCATAGCATCACAAAACCTAACCCCAAATACTTGCATCTCAATGAGTGCTGGGATGTTTTCTGCTAAGCATCCATGAGATTTCTTACAAGACTCAGTACACACATTCCCGCACAAGCTGGATTGATTTCTTCCACAGTTTAACTTGTTTTTGCCAAAGTCTCTTTTAGTTCAGCACTGGCTGCCTGCCTAACGAAACAACCTTTCTTTATGCCAAAACTGTCATCTTCAGTTGCACAAGACGCATCTTACTTACAAACATGTATAATGAACCCAATGTTTAATGCATGAAGAACTGCTATTTTAAAATAATCTCTAGCAAAACTTAAACTGATACAGAAGCGGTCAGTACCTAACCCTGGGGGGGATCATTCTCAAGAATGATTTTTTTTTCCTTTTGTATTTAAATACTTCTTCTAAAAAGAAAATCCTAAACTAATTCTTAGAACATGAAAGGATATGCATTTAATCAGAGAGCAACGAGAAGTGGAAGGCTCACTCAAAACCCAAAGTTGAAAGCTTCATTCTCACTTAGTGTGAAGTCATCGCTACATAATGATCCCATGCACCATAAACTTGACTCTTATTGAAAAGACTAACCTTTATATAGAAGAATCTGATAGACTTAGTAAGTTATCAAGTATTGCTAATGACTGAAAAAATCCATCTAAATAAGCCTCTTCCTTTACTTTTCTGCTGTAATTTCAGTCATAGCTGCAACAGTAATACCTGTGTAAGAAGTTGTTCTTCAGTCAGATTATTGATCCAGCGCGTATATCGTTCGGTAGACTCCGGTGGCTCTCTTCTGACTTGGCAACCAATAATCTAAAGCAAAATGAAACAAATCCCTTGGAGTGTAACTGCTGTACACCCACACGTTAACAAAATAAGATTATAAAGTAAGCATTCAAAGCATGGGAACTCCAAAAATTATGATTATCTAAACAGCTCTTATTAGCCCCCTTCTCAGTTCATAATATAGTATGTCACAGTTGCTCTGCTCAAATGTTAAGTGGTTACAGACTTTCAAAGGTCTCTAGAAAACTAACATTGAGAAGTGTCTTTCCAATACCTTCAGTCTTGGCAATATTTGAACCATTTTGGCTGAAATTTCCAAAGGAAAGTCATCCAAAGGCACACCTCTAGAATGCAAAATTTCAACCAAAATAGTCAAAGTTTGGAAAATGAAAATTAGAGGTTGGATAACACCAGACAATTGTACCAACAGGACCGTAACTGCGTGTTATTTATATTAAAATGGGGGGGGAATCTGTATTCTGATTTATCTCATTCATGGTAAAACACTCTACATGCCCCATTTTGATTTGTTCACTGAAGTACTATACAACATTTTCTTCTCTAATACTGTTCTGTAACTGTATGGGTTAAATACTGATTTTAATATTCTGAGCACCCAATGGCATAATAAATAGCTTCCAATATGCATCAAACAGAATATGAGAGAGATTTCATATAATCTAGAACTGCACAGACACATATTAATGCAATTTCATACAAACACCAAGCTGTTTACTCTATGTATCTCTGGTCAGACAAAGAAGAAGCCAAGGACAACCCAGGAATGTAACTATACAGAACTCTGCTGTTTGCTCCTCCTGATAGTCTGCAGTCTACCCCAACCCTTCATACCTAAACACATGGATGAGTTCATCTTCCACATGCTCCAGCTCCTCAATGTCCTTCTTGGAGTGTCAGGCCCAAAACTGAACCCAGGATTCGAGGGACAGCCTCACCAGTGCCAAGTATAGGGGACAATCCCTGTTTTAGCCCTGTTGGCCACACTGGTGCTGATACAAGCCAGCATGGTAGTGGCCTTTTTGGTCACCTGGGCACACACCGGCTCATCTTCAGCTGGCTATCAGCCAACACCCCCAGGTCCTTTCCTCCAGGCAGTTTCCAGCCACTCTGCCCCAGCCTGGAGCATTACAGGGGACTGTTGTGACTCAAGTGCAGGACCCAGCAGTTGGCCTTGTTGAACCTCACCCATTGGTCTCAGTCCATCCATCCAGCCTGGCCAGATTCCTCTGTAGAGACTATTTTTGGTTTTGAGCTGCTTGAAGGTAGGGATGCTCTACAATGACAGTGGTATCACAGCAAACTACACTTAACATTATAAATGCATGTTATTGAGAACAGATGCATTTTGATCTTGCAACAAAGCAGGAAGATAACTACAAATGAGTAACAAAGTCAACATTTTGTAAGAAGTGAAATGTTTGCGCTTCCCTCTACCCTGACATAACAGTGAAATCTTTTGCACAGCACACTCACTTCCTGCTTTCTTTGCATTTTCAGAACCAATACCACTCAAGTCTTCTTTTAGCATCATCTTAAGAGGTATGTTTTACAAACAAATCTTAAAATTGTCACTATGCAATCCAATTTCTTTCCAGATTCTCAGCCAAAAAAGTTCCACCCTTTCTGCTCTTCAGCTGTGTCATTCCTCTCCCAATGGGACTCTAACTCATGGCTGGGATCCTTGACTTGCACAGTTGCAAGACAAACATCACCAACACAGAGGAACTCAACCTGGGCTTTTGAGACAGCTTCTGGAAAGGATAGTTCATTTAACCAGCTTCTTTCATCCAGTCAAAATCACAATTATTTAGAGCACAAGTGGCTTCCTCTAGTTCCCCCGTGTAAGGTGTAGCATCAGAAGCAACTGCAGTTTCCCATTTCCTCTACATCTCATACAGCTTATATATTCTCTTCACTGAGTATTTCCTTACAGATCTTTAATTAAAGTGAAAGGTTTATTTTACACCCATTCTGACTTCCAGAAAATACAAGAAACTCTCCATATTAGTAATATTCTTTTCAATATTTTGAGGATCCATTTCTGTGAAAAAATGGAGCTCATCCAAGTTTCAAATTTGTTATGTAATTAGGCAAGTTTATTTTTATTATTACAAATGCTAATTGTATACTGGCATATACCTGTGCCTAGATTAAACCATGTAGCATAAACAACAACTGCTATATGCTTCATATTCCAACTGGAAACTTATTGCCTATTAATACTGCATTGCAACAATTAATAAAATGGATATTATATTATATTCTCTTTTTAATATCTATTAATACTTTTATAGGAAGCGGTAACATGAACAACAAAGAATATTTTTTTGCTGGCTCATAGTAAAGGACTATGTCAGCTCATGGAAAAGCAAAGCTCTAATCAGAAGAGAAAATCATGACATCAAGCCTTCCATCAAATTGTGATGATGACAGAGAACCACCTGTCCATAAAACACTAACTATTAAGGATATAAAATTGCATCAATAATAGCAATTCTTGTTTAGGCCTGATTTAGCTGCCATTTAACCAGATTTCCCTTACTCTATCAAGTATTTCATTAAAAGTAACAGTAGCTACAAGAATTCACAATGTTTCTCTAAAACTCAAGAAAATTCATATTTGAATAATGTGATAAAATTACAGGGTGGTTAGTCCAAAAAACTATGTTCCTGAAAGATGAAGAGAGATCTGCAAAATATAGCTGTCTGCTGAGTACACTTTACACTGAGCTCCCAGACAAGTACAAGCTGATCACAACTAAACCATCTGCTTCAATGAATAAGAAACTTAAATAGTGCAGCAACAGCTAAACAGACTAGATATTTATATCACTATTTAGGATCCTGACCTTACTAAAAACAAGACTTGAAATTTATGTTATTAAAAATAAGGAAAGGTATTATTTAAATTACATTGTTCATCCAGATGCCCGTGACCTTTTCTTTTTTAATTCAGCAGAATGATGAAACGATGCAAGATACTAGTGGCTTTAAGAAAGATTTTGTGATCATCATTTAATGCAATCAAAGAGGAAAAATAAATGGAAGGAAATGTTTTTATGTGGTTAAAAGCTTTCCAAAATGATATACAGGGGGAAGAAGGTAATAAAATGTATTTCCTCTCCCCTCTATTTCCAACAGAGGAAACAGTGTTCTTTAAAACACATAGCACCTGTGAGGTAATTTGCATTAGGTGTAAAGATACAAAACACACCCTTGTGTATTTAAAACATGTTTTAAAAATTATAAAATGTTGACAGTGCTGATTCCCCAGAGGATCCCTTAGGTCAGATGGATATCCATTTCCACAGATGTTCTTATCTTGTAGCAATCCATTTTTAAGAACACCTGTTAAACATTCTACTTGGCACGCCTCCAAGTCCAAAGGATGTTACAAGTTTATTTTCAGCCCATCAAAAAAAGAGTAATTAAACAAAAGGGAAGTCTGAATTTTCTTTTGTGAATTGACATGAAAAACAAGAAGTCAAGGTGTTGCAATCAGAATGAGCACAGCTGAGCATCACACCACGTGTGCATTTAAAAGGGATGTTGTCATGCATATGAAATCATGAAGTACGGGCAGAACAAGACATTTTGGGAAAAACTTCATGTAAGTATCACTGAAGAGATCCTACAGCAGATCTGTAGCTATTACAGCAAATTAAATGAGTTTCAGAAGCCCTTTCTGAAGTAAGCCCCAGTACTGCAATAACTAGCTTAGATAGGAATAAGCACCAGGCCTCAGAAGCCCTCATTGAAAATCTGCTGTCCCGGGATAAACCAAGATCTAAGGGCTCAACCTCTACATTAAGGCCACTGCACACACAATCTGAATTTCATGAAAATTAAGTAAACTCTCTGCATCCTCTCAAGATGCTCACACAACCAGTCCTTTGCATAAAGCTTTGGAACAGTCAGAAAGAGCAATATGTTTGAAGAATTTCTACTCTGAAACCAATTTCTCTCGTGTCTGTAGCTCCATAAAGGATGACTGGATTAATGATAGTTATCACCACAGCAAAATACCTACACACAAGGAGAAAGGGATCTTGATTTTCAAACACTTTACGCTTCAGACATAGTTTTAAAAATGAAATGTCCTGAAAGTCTATGTTACAATCTGACATTCATTAATATCAAACTCGAGTAGCAACATTCATTTGATGGGGTTATTGGCATGTGGAGGCCATATTAAACATAAATTTAATTACAAAGTGGTGTAAGTTGGGATGGTTCTCATTTGGGATACTTGGTTAAATCTAGAACAGACTTAGACTGACATTGTGACTTTGAAAATGCACTGTGGTTTTTCAGAAATACCAAATTAAAAAGAAACTTTAAGGAAGTTGCCTATTAAAAAGCAAAGACACAGCTGAATTCCAGCAGATCTGGGTGAAATACATTGAAAGGCCCAATTAATGGAAACCACCATAAGAATAATACCTCACATTGTCAAAGAATTTTCATATTCTTCAGTGCAGAAAAAGGAATCATATTTTCTCCTCTTACATATACTCCACTGTCACCACTTCAGAATAAAACCTTCATGCAACTGCTGCTCTAGTTTCTACCTTCCATACCTAAAGATTATTAAAACATTATAAGTAACTTTTAAAAAACTCTAATGACAATTTCCCAAAGTCATAAATACCTATATTTTTGTAAGGATCTATACTTGAAGCCTTAATTTAGAATTACAATTTCTAAGGGCTGGAGAAAAACATTAAAGATTTGTAGTTTGTTTACAGTGTGCAGTATATGGAAAATGAGTATGATGTATCAAAGCTCTAATGACCAGAAAAATCAGACTGGTTCATGAAAATGTTTTTCTCCTCCATCAAAAATAAAACTGTCAGTTGCTCAAAAACAGTTTAAGTAATCACCTCAGGAATATAATCTCATTTTCTCCTCCATACCAAAGATGGACCACAGCCTCCTCAGGTCTACTTAGCCCATTTAGTGGACCAAATTTCTACTAAGAGGGTTAGGCAAACAAATTTGATCTTTTCATCTACCCCTCAAGACAAGCCACTATCCAATTAATTTCTCTTCAATAGCTGTTGCATGAATGCTTGTATTAAAGCTAAACTCTACAGGCACTGCTTGCTAGGACTTGCCTGGGCAACACACACTGATCTGTCTCAAACATGCTGAGTAAGGGAGACAGCAGAAGAGCTGATGCAAATTAACCGGGGAGAAGCGAAGATTACTTAAATTCTACATGATGAAGACTGTAATCAACTTCATGTACAAAACAAAAGCATTTATCAAAGAAAAATCTCTACGCTATGCAGCAACTGGAAGACAAAACACTAAAAGGGAGATTGGTAAAACCTGGACTTCAGTAGAAGACACAGGAGGAGGGATCGACAACCATTAACTTGTTGCACACAGGAAGGACGGACTTTCCTATCACACCAGAGACAGAATATTTCAACATTCTGTTTAATGGCAGTTTAGTAAAGAGTCACATATGCTTATTATCTTTTCACACCTGGGAAACTGCAAGATATTTCTTACCTTTTTTTGCAGTCCTGACTAAGACACTGCCTAATTTAAGTAGAGAAAAGGTAATAAAACCCCTCAGGAATAAAGGGTGAGACTACAGAACAATGTTGTTGACCACCTCCTTAAAACAGTAGGAAGGAATGGCAAATTTGCACCTTCTGGAGGCAAATTTGCATCTTTTCATTCCTAAATGAAGTCCTTGCCCATTGCATCACACTACCTCAACTAAACAAGAGTTGATCTAAAGCTCCTGAGAGTAGATCTTTTATCGGCAGATATAACCTCAGCCTGCCTGTGTTCCAGGCTGACCAGAAGCTGTAAAGCTGTCGTGAGAACAGATCCAAGCCCTGCTAATACTGTTGCAAGGCAGGAAATACTGGATAGGGTTTAGCACTGCTCTCATCACAGTTACACTTTTCAAATGGAGTGAGCTTCTGTCTGCTAACATACTGCTAATATAGTATAGATTGTTCACGGTGTAACATCATACTGTGATCCAAATATGCTCAATAGTTCATGAACACATTTAGACCAGGTCACTTATTAATTAATTGAGTAAAGACTTGTAACTCCATTAGATGAGCAAAATATCTAGTAAACTCTTCCTTTGCACGGTTTCCACTTTAAAAAGAAAATAAATTTTTAAAAAAGAACCAGGTGGAATTATATGAAAATCCATATAAATTTTAGAGCTTCTAAATTCCAAGTAGTACTATGTAACATATTTTAAGAACAAGAAATAGGTACAGGAGATATACATTATCTCAATTTTGCCAGCTCTAGCCATACAAACCAGGTTACCTTGTTCATTAGATAGAATAAATTCATGTCGAAGTGCAACGTAACTAACAGGCTGCATAGTGACAATTTTGACTCCCAAGTACACAAGAAGCAGCACAGTGTGTAGTCTGAAAGGCAATCTGTTATTTTTGGGACTGCTCTAACATTAGGCTAACAAGAAGATACAACAAACAAAAGGCTTTAAGATCTTTCAGAGCTGACCAAACTCCACTGCTATGTGGAATGTAAAAATCACTGCACGGTGAGGACTGCCAGTATTCCCCAACTGCTACTGTTGAGTGCCAATGTATAAGGTGGCCTCCCTCTTTATTTTTCTTTCCTGTGCTCCCTTTCATCATGGAGCAGCCTAGCCTGGCACAAGATGGATAAAACAATCTTCTGCCTTTATTCCAAACTTCTGATAATAAGCAGGAACAAAAAACCAACCCAAATGAAACCACATTAATGTGATACATTATGGCACAGCTGCTCAGTAAGACTCCACTGAGAAGTTCCTGTTGAACAAGCCAAAGTTAGAGTGATCAGAAGAGTTTCTCCACATGCAGTTACACACCTGAGAGGAGATGGAAACAATTGTCTGGGTGTTTTTTCCACTAGCTTAGTGCATAGCACCTTAACTACTCAGCAAAACAAATCATTATTTACATACAGTGCTCTTTTTGTATATAAAACAATCAGTGAACACTCTGACTTAAAGAACTGCTCTGATATGCAAGACAGTATATAGAAACTGGTCCAGACTACCTAGAATTACCTCCCTCCCTCCCTCCATGGACAAGAGCTAGGTCTAAAATACAGAACTCACTGACAGATGGTATAAGAAATATGTATTCATCATTTCACACCCAGAACAAAACAAAAGTTCATTTTTTTTCAAGCCACTGCCATAAAAACCACTCTTGTGGATTAACCATTATAAAAGCCCTTCCTCTTGCCAATGTAAAAATAGTCAAAACATTGTCAACCTTGAGGTATTTTGAAAAAGAAATGGATCTCATTATCATGACAGCCATATAAATGCTCAGAATGCTGATCTTAAAAGTTCTGTTCCACACAAATATCTCCTTCATGTACCACTAAAACTTTATTTTAATTATACCTGTAAGAGATGATCTACTCATTATGTACTTTCTGTTGCTACTAAGAAAACCTCTGCTTGTAATTTCAGGTATTGATTTAAATGAATAAGGTGGAAGCTAAAAGGACTGAAATAATCATCATTGCAATCTGATCATTTTGGTGACAAAAAGAGAAAGCAAAACGATTCAAACTACTGTTCAAGAAATAACAGATAAGGCAGGAGGGGGGAGTGACAAAAAACCCAGTCTTTCTACCATGTAACAGAACTGTGTAACAGGTCCAGGCGAGTAGAATGGCATGCAGCACACTGACCATCCAAAAAAATTATCTATTAGACTGTAACTTCTAAAAGCAAGACATTTGTGTCCAAACCAAAAGAAAACAAACAAAGAAAAAAACAAAGAAACAAAAAACAAGGCGAACCAAACACACAAAAAAAAGCACCAAAACCCCTTCATTTCTAAGTTTAGTTAATTAGTGAGCTTCCATGCGGGCAGGGGAAGAGACATAATATGCTTCTGGCTTAGAGTGATGCCTTAAAGGCTCAAGCTCACCTAGCGCACCCAATTGCGCAATCTTTGTTTACAGCTTTCCCAGAGGCAGATGAACAGGTCTGTGCACTGGCAGTGCCACGTATTGTTCAAGTTCACCCAATCCAGTCAGCTATCTTAGAGTCACAGCGACCATCAAAGATAGGCAGAATTTAGTCAGTTGGTTAACACATGCAGATAATGCAATAGGTTAAAATGGCCTTGGGCATTGAAGCTCTTGATCTAAAGCCAAGCTACAGAATATGCCAAAAATTTGCTTTAGAGATGCAAAACAGTGTGAATTTCTCATTGAAGAAATGCAAATGGTTATACTCAAGGTTCTCTCACATGCCTAAGTGTCCTACATGTTTGAGAAAGAGGCTAGTACCTTTACAACAAAAACAAAGGTGTTCATTCTGGCACTGGTACAGGTTCACCTCTTATTCAGCTGGTGAAAACAAAAGGAAATAATGTTCTTTATTTCCATTGCCCGCTGTTGGGAAGATATGGGAGACAGTGAGGATGACCTTAGCTATTTTATAAGCAATTCTACAGAGAGAAAGAGATAAAAAATTGGAAGCCACAGGCTGTTCACGTGCATAGTCATACTGTTGTGGCACAAACAGAACCAAATTAAACAGGGTGAGGAACAATAAAGTAACACTATACCCCGCAGACAATACAGTGTCCAAAAATACTCAATATGGCTCAAAGACAGATAAGAGAGTCAGTGGGGTTTGAGTGTGAATAGTACATCTCATTTTGGCACCCTTCTTTTCTCCTCCCAGTACCTGGAATCTTTAGAAAAAAGAAAAACTGGAAGAGTATTCCAAGTGCTGCTCTATTCTTGAAAGCCCCCATCATGGCACAGTGGCCTGGCAAAGAGTGGCCAGGTACCTACGCACCTCAGGAATGACCCACATTCCAGAGAAGCTCTTTATTGCTACTTGAGCTCTCAAAGAGTGTACCCAAACCACATCCAGTGATGCAAGAACTTGGTAACAAGATAACCTGGGAGCAGATACTGCTGATCTCCTCGCTCCTTGAAACAAGAAGCTTTGAGAGTTCTTAAAGGCTCCGCTCAAATAAGGTAACAGAATAAATGTGGAACACAGGCATGAAAGACTGCATTGTGTGTCTGTGGTTTGGGAAATAATTTCCTGGGCTACTCAAAACGCAGAAGCCTTGTTCAATAGAACATACTAGTGCACGTATGTACACAAAGTTGGATCTCCTCCAGAAGAATACAAGTATAAGTAAAATAAGCTATGAAGGTTTGATTTATTTTTTTTTTCAGAATTAAGGAACATATGATCTTACGTCTTCTCACATGTTAGCTGCCAAGAAAACATACATGATTTGTGGTTTGTACATAAGCAACACCTGGCTTACTGTGGATAAATGGCATAGATGTTGCTTCTAGAGATAAACAAAGACAAGAGTGAGCCATTTTAGTAACAGTTGTTCATTCTCTAGTAACAAAGGCATTCATCTGATTAGAGCACAAGCTATTTGAAGGTGCACTTGTATGCAGCATAACTTAAGTGCATATATGCACTGGCCAATCAGGGCCAAAAGGTTGGTGGCTGTTATATTATCTTTAGACAGGACAACGACCACAAGCTTTCAAACTACTCAAAGTAGGTATTCATACTGAGCTAGCAGAGCTTAGGAATTTGTAGCATAAATATGCAAAGTTTCAAAACCTTGTGTCTTCTGACAGTGTCCTATTTATAGAATTCTTGTCAACAGGACTTGGAGATAATGTAAAATATTCACCAGAGGACAAGACAAAAGCAGTTCTGGAAAGCTGTATTTAATAAAATCATAATGTACTAGTAATTTGTCCTTTGGGATCCCAAATCCTCGACTCTAAATGTTGAGTGGCAGAACAGCTCCACCCTACAAGATTTTTTTTAAAAGTCTTCCAGATAAGAACAGCTTCTGAGAGTGCAAATTAATTTGCTCTAACTTTTTAAAGCATCAATGAGGGTACAATATAGGAAATGAGACTGATGAAGGTATGGGCAGTTGCAGTGTTACCCCAGTCATATTCCAGTACTTGCACCTGGGAACAAGCCTCTTGCTTTTTCAGAGATAGAGACACCAGTTTCTTTGAAGAACAACTGGTTGGGGAGTCATTCCAAAGGCATCTGCTATCTTTGGTTCTGCTGTTCAATATCAAAGCTTCAAGTCAGGGTAAGGCCATTCACATTTAAGAACAACATGAAAGAGGAAGAAACTCAGGGTTTAGTTAGGATCTGGGAGAGTATTTCTCTGGTTGGAGAAAGAGACTTTCCTACCTGTAAATCTACAGTAGTAATGACAGTAGACTGAAGCTCCCAATATTAGAGCCCACCAGGACTACTAGTCTTCAAATCTGGCTCTCAGTAACAACTAGCAAGGCTAAGATTAGTAACAAATTTCTGAAAGTACACTGAGACTACACAAAGTCAAAAATCCAGGTCAAAAGAAGTTGCAAAACAACGGAAAGACCAAGTCTGCATACTAGAATTTCAGGAACAAACCAAAAAACCTCACTGCTTCATAGGCACTTCTCAAGCTTCCCCTTTCCTGCCCCTGCCCCTCTCCACCTACTCTGGCTTATCAATACTGACTAAAGTTACAGTCAGATCTTCAAAAACAGAACAGAACTTTATTCAAACATCCTCAATCATCTTCCAACACCAGAAAATTCAATGGCACAATTATTCTCAGGACAGTAGAGATCATTCTCTTAAGAACAGCAGTCCACCCTGACATTGGTCACTAGATTTGTAGTCAGAGGGTCAGCATCTCTTTTCTCAAAGTAACTCAATTTATGTCAGAACTGTGGGGGCTCTGGACCAAACTGATCTATTTGCTTATCAGGAACAATTACATACATCCCTGTTTCCTGTGAATTTGAGTTCTGTAAAATACAACATTAATCCAGAAGGTATACTTCATATAAGCATTACAAACATTTTCTACACCTGTCAAATGGAAAAAAAAACTTCCATTCAATTCAACCAGATTCATTTTTGTCTTTGTAGGGTTCAAGAACAAAGAAGGAAAATCCCTGCACCTAAAAGGCAACAACATAAGGCAAGAAATAATGGAAATAAAAACCAGTAGAAGCCTAAAGAAAAGAAAAAAAAAATCCCAAAACAAAAGTAATTGCCCAAAAAGCTGTGAGGAATCCCTCCAATTCAGTAAAAAAAAATAAAATTGAGAGGAGGTGATGGCATGAGACAGGCCCTAGCCAGAGGTACTGCCTCTATGCCTTCTGTGAAACACACACATCTACCATTTCTCTTAGGGTTAAGAATCTCAGGCCTTTCTCTTCATTCATTTCTGAGAATTTTTACACTTTCCTAAATTGAAGATTCTAGGTACTAACAGGTACTGTTTCCACTGACAGGTGGAAATCCTTATTTCCCACTCCAATTCAGACTGACTTTTGCTCCTTTTCTTTAGTAAAATGCAAAGCTCAAGTTAAACTTCACAAATAGGCCAGTATTGGGTCTGGCTGGGGTGGAGTTCACTTTCACCAGAGGAGCCCTCACTGTGCTGGGCAGTGTGTTGGTAGCTAGAAAGGTGTTGATAACACACTGCTGTTTTGGCTACTGATGAGCAGTGCTCATACCCCATGAAGGCTGTCTCACCAACATCCCCCTTGCACCAGTAAGCTGCGGTGGGCAAGATCTTGGGAGAGGTCACAGCCAGGACAGCTGACCACAAAAAAACACAGGGCTATTCCAGACTATATAGTGTCTGCTCAGCAATAAAAGCCAAGAGAAAGTGTGTGGGTGGTGGTGGGGGCGGGATGACATTCTTTATTATAACATTTGTCTTCTGGAGCAGCCACTATGTGTACTGAAACCATGCTTCCCAGGAAGTGGCGGAACATCACCTGATGATGGGAAGTAGAGAATAAATTTTTTGTTTTCCTTTACTTCCATGCACAGCCTTTGCTTTTGATTTTATTAAACTGCCTTTATCTTCACCCACAAGTTTTTTCCAATCCAATTTTCTCCCCTCACAAACCCTGTCCTGCAGAGGAGGGGAGTGACAGAGAAGATTGGTGGGCACCTGGTGCCCAGCCAAGGTCAAGGTACCACAAGTACCACACTAAAACAAGTTTAGATCAGTTTAGAGCATGGAAAGAACAAGTTTGTGTTACTTATAATATATGATGAAGACATATCCTTCAGTCTACTCAGGCACTCATTGTTACTTATGTGATCAGCATTTAATAGTTCATACTGAATGTTGTTAGGCACTAAAGTAGAACAGAATATAAACAAAACAGTTTAAGTGCTTTCTAAATAGACTACAAACTGCTAGTTGAAATTAGTCAAATTTAAAAGAAGTCTGAATATACAGATATAAAAGTCATATCAGCAAGAAATATGATCGCTCTTAACACTAGTTTCCATAAAACAAGCTTACTGGAACAACTCGCCTTGCCGGTTTTTTGGCACTTTACTACAGAATTACATGAACTGATTGATACCAGAACAAAAACAACTTTCAACGTATCATTTTATTATGCTCATAATATGGATTAGGTTAACTGCTACTCAGGTACTCCTAAAACTATCATTTGATAAATTACACCCTAAGGATTATCAGGTTTCATAAAAGCCCTAATACAGGTGGTGTGATGAGCAGGTACACAATTCACCACTAAGCAGCAGGTTGTTTGGCAGACATTCCTCAGCTGAAACAACCACAATAATCTCTCATTGGGAGCAAGTGTGTTTTGGAGGAAAAGTTCAAAGGTATTTAATTGCCAGAGAGTGATAATCCTAAAGCTGTCTCTTTTGTTCTGAGACCTGCAGGAAATGCCTTCTTGACAGATCAATTCAATTGAACTTTCCTTTCCTGAAATCTCTTGCACATTGAAACAACTTCACAAGAGAAAATGTCAAGACATGTGAAAGTAATGAGCCTATTTTTGCTGGACATTGACAACAGGAATAGAAACTCAAGTTTCCAAGTGTATAAAAGAGTATCTATGTCAATAACATTGAAAAATCAAGTCATTGATACAAAAATATCCTTTACATTTATTATCTTCAAGCAAGTAGAACACATACACAGAATTTTCTCTATAGAATACTTTCCCTACTCAAGAAATGTATTTAAATTCAAAATGACACAGACTATAAAACAACTCTCTCACAGAATTCTTTTGAGAGTTTATTTCATAAGAAATAAAGAACGGCATTCTAATAACTTTTTCTTTTGCAGGCAGACATAAGAAGAAACATCCATTTAACTGTAGGCCAGTTTATTAGTGATAACAATTTCTTAAATATGAAAACCAGATAAACCATAGCTTTAGCCAGCCCTTCACAGCTTTTCACATTACTTAGTAAGGCTACGTAAACAAGGCATTCTTCTTCAGATTACATATATTAGTGAAACCGGTATACATCTCTGAAAAAAAGTATCACTGTCATAATGAGACTTCGTTTACTGAACAGAGAAACTGAATGGAAGAAAAGAAGGTCAATCAAAGCTACCATTCAGAGCCAGGATTAAAAATAAAGGGAAAGAATACCCTGGTTATTGCTTTGCCTCCACCAGCCCTACTGTGAAATTTTCATATCCTTTTAAAGATGTATCCGGAACTCTGGAAAAATCAAAAAGCACACAAATACACACAAGAAAAAGTACTCACACTGTTTGGATGTTGAATGGCAGCTTCGTGCTGCAGTCTGACCCGCTGTGGCATCATCACATCATCCTGGAATAAATAGCACACTGTTATTGAACAGAAAAAGGGTCACAGTACAGTACTCAGACACACAATACTAAATTAACATCATTTTACTGGCTTGCAGTCAGAAATACAAATGGAACAAATATTCAGAGACTTTACACTTTTAGTGGATTATTCAGTCCTGTTCAAATTGGAAGAGATCAAAACTACTACGTGAAAACTGTGCTGTGATCTCAACATACATTTTATGGGCACCCACACATTTTATATCCCTAAAGAAATTCACCCACTCTAACAGCAATATTGGCAGTATGTGTGTTAACCTTGATTAAAAGCACAAGACTTGAGACATTCCAGCAATATGAAGAAGTGTTCTTTGTAGTCTGGCTGTACCTTGTTTCATTGATAAGGAAAAAACTTCAGTCTCTAGCTCTACCAATGTCATATTTCATGAGCACAAAAACTACTCTTTTTGTGAAATGATAAAATTCTAGTGCTTTAATACACACCACCTAGATTTAAATTTGATGTTAATATTGTTTCACCTGTAGCAAAAAGGTCTAGTTTGTTCCAATACAAAAAGACAGGTTACCTGTCAGTAACCTGGCTCTCCTTCCTTGAACAGATGGAGATATTCCTTTCAAACCTGTATTACTTCCTGTGCAGATATTCCTTTCTAGACTATGGTTTCACAGTCTATTAACATGCTCAACTGTAGTACAAATTTTCTTCGCTAAATTTAGTCTCCTGAGGTTTTTATCTATATTATTTTCCATTTTGGTGCCATATTTTTTCCCTTTTAAAGGATCAGTTTGGTCTTAGATGCTGATTAAAGCTAACACAGATGATTTATTCTCATGGTAGTTTCAAATTACCCTACCTTACCAGGCAAATGTAATTCAAAGAAGCCCTGAACTCCTGTTCTACATCCATTCTTTTAACAGCTCTTCACATTAAAATCATTTTAAGGAGATTCCTACTAAGACCAAGACAACAAATACTGAATTTCCAACAACTTTCACATTAAAACTTTCAGTCAAACCAATGGAAACAAAAAATATACTAGTGTTTACATATCTAGAGTTTAGATGGTTGACTGACCTTGATATAAAAGTGACACTATAGTTTTATCAAAAACAACACAAGGATTCAGAATAGTTTTAGAAGCAGATCCAACTTTTTAATACAATTCAAGGTTAAAGATAACAGAAATTAACAATAAAGCTAACCCTTAGGTGCAAGTTTATAAAAGATATAAGGAATACACTGTCAGAAGCACTTTTCTGTATTTTGTATTTAGGATATACATAGTAATACTCATAAGAGATGGAACTGATTTTCAAAGCCAACAGAGTGAAATAACCCTTCTAATTTCTCAACCTCTATACATCAGTTACTTCAAAACTACGACGAAAATTTTTACCATCTAATCCACTTTATCAGTAAGGCACCAGAATTCAGGTACCATACTAAGCAAATGTTCCAACAAAACATTTACCCTGTTTCCCCAAAGAAGAACAGTAATCCTACTTCTTTATGCCAAACACAGAGCTGACTTCCATAAATTAAAACCTGATTTTCATATACACAATAGGAGATATATTTTAACTGAGCTTGGTTCACTCCTTTAAAAATTACTTAGGATTCTCAGATGTTGTCTTTTTAAATTCCCCCAAAATGAGAATGCAAAAGAAATCCATCAAAAAGCAAGAAATTCCAGTGCTTAGAGTCTATTATCCCTTACAATGTACAACATACGCTCTTGTGCAGACAGATTCCACTGTTCATGATCCTGCACGACAGAGACAAATTTAACAGAATTCAGACACTCACAAAGATGACAAATAACGTACTTGATTTTAAAAGGTTAAAGCAGCGTGGAAAGTGTTCAATCCAAATTCAAATATCCTAGTCACCAAACAGGTCAATTATGTTTTTATAAGCAGACAACTTGACAGGAAAGGTCTAGTTCCCCCTAACAAAACACTCTGTCATTTTGATGCTATTGGCAAAACCAACAAGTCTACAGATTTGGGTCTTAGGCTATCATCAAGATCATCAGGATTCTGCAAAATCCAGCTAAAGAGGGGGAACTATAACCGCAAAAACTTCAAAATGTCTTTTCTTTATTAACAAATCTTTGTTCTCTAATGCTGGAAAACTCTACGAACTCTATGATCCTGAATGACCTATATAGATATATATATATATTTTTTTTTTTTTTTTAAACAGAAGAACTTTATCTTTTTTTTTTTATTAACAGTTTTACACGTGTGATATATTGCTGTAGAGTTCTGAGATACTTGCCAGGTTCATGGAAGGAGAAAAAAAGGTGAAAAAACCCTTAATATATAATAGTTTAAGACATAACCCCAGTTAATAAGACAATTAGGCTATGAGGAAGAACAGCACAAAATATAAATCACATCCGAAACAAAAGTGAGTCACATCAGTCATTTAGCTTTTTAGACTCAGGTTGGGCAACTACAAAAGAAAGCAGACTGCAAAATCCAACTTCAATGCATTACAGATTCTTTTGATGACTGGGCAGGTCACCCCAAAGTAGAAAACAGAATATATTTATACAGAAATAATCTTAAGGAATGTGGTTGTATTTTAGATCGGTGTTTAAGAAAACCCCAAATCAAATTCTAATGAGTAAAATCAAAAAGACTACCAGAAAATAAGAGCACTTTCAAGATTCTTCAGCGTCACAGGCCATTGATAGGAGTGTGACACCCAACTGCACCAGTGAGAGTTTACCAAGTTCAGGCAACTGGAATATTAAACAACTAAGATGTTATAATGTTTTATCCAGCTGTACATTATGTAATCACAAATTTTCTATCAAAACTGTTGTATATATGATGTTGAGTTCAGCAAGTGTGTTGCCAGATTTCAGCTTCTACATCAACAAAGTCTGGTCATCTTCTTTGGTGTAGAACTGAAAACAAAACCTCACTGACTAGGCAAAGACTTCTCAAATTATTTTTTAGTCATGTTCAGTCAGACAAAAAAAAAGTACATATCTGAATGCAGCTGCTATATCAAAAAGGGAAGTATATTTAGCTTGTTTCTGTCTCCTAGGTGCGAGTAGGGAAGATAACAAGGCAAGCAGTGAATTACATTGAATATATAACCTTAAAGAAAATTTTAACAGAAGTTTCCACTGAAATTGAAATTTCCCTATTAATATGGAAGTCTCTAATGGTTGTCTCCTAGCAGATATAAGGCAAACAATGGAGACTTCCCCCACTGAAAGAACAGACAAAACAACAGATTTAAAATAAATTCTAGACAAATTCACGCCTTCACTAAGCATAGACTTGCAACAAGATAACTAAATTAAAAAAAAAGAAGTGTGTTTTCATGTGACCCCACTCACCAAATTTAGTTAAATTAAGAACGATCTCAGGTAATAGCTGGCTTTACTGCTATCTAAACATGTACATACATACAATGCAACAAGGCCAAACAAATAGGTAAACAGCAAGAAATAAAGTAACATAAATAGAAACCTATGTTAGTCACCCAAAATAACCCAGAACTTATAAGATTTTTGCTGATTACAAACATGCTTCCTGTTCTCCAGCGTCCATTCTGCATAGGAAAACACTTTGCTCAAAGAGGGGAGAATGAAAAGGACTTTATTTCACATGAAAAGCCAGCAGGGCTGTCTAAACAAGCCCAGATGTATTTCTGCCAGTGGGGGGCCGTGATCTCCATCACCTCCCAGTCCGAGTCCAATATACCCCTTCTGCAGAGAGCTGCCTTGTTCCTGTCAGGTTCCACACCACTGACAGATGCTGCCAAATCAGAAAGCCAGTTACACAACTGTCAGCTGGGTTGTTATCCTTCCAACCAGAGGCATCATTCTATATAAAACACACACAATTTATACTGAGATAATTGTTTTGGTTTAATTCACTCACAAGTTTAGTTGAAGAAAAGCAAAACTAAACTAAATCAATAGACTGAGCTTAAGAATATTACTCAAACCTGCTGTTGTTGATTGCATATGTGTTTCTTAAATCAGTTTGAGTAAATTCTAATGAGCATTCACTGACCTCTTCAAACAGGCTGTCTGGACCATATTGAACTCCACAACAACAACTTCATGATTTTCCCTTAAAAGCAGGGGAGGCTGCACTTCAGAAAGTAACCCAAAACATACAACTCAATGTACAATACACATCTACTTTTAACAGCAAAGGACAAGTTCACATACACCAACACACTAATTACAGCTCAGCAGTGAAGGGCTTTCTCAAGCTGACATTACAGACTCAGCACCACATGCTTCCTATTTGGCTGCTCAAAAACATAAAAATAAAAAGGGAAAAGGAAGGAAAAAAAAAAATAGAGAAAGAGAGAGCGCTGACACTCTGACACTCTATCCTCTCAATAATAGCACCTTGTTCCATTGCAGCTAATACACATAAAATACAACCTGTAGCAACACCAGGAATGTCTGACTTGCCGAGAAACAATATGGCATCTCCAAAGTCTTTCTGTCCATCAAATGGTCATGCATGTATCCTGCACCTGATCAGACTAAAGTGAAAATCCTTCTCTGCTATTGTTCAGTTTAAGTCCTTGCAGAAGGGAAGTAAAAGGCCTTGGACCTCCAAAAACAGGCCCGTCAACAGCACTACCAAAGCAAATACACTGATCCAGGCCAGTTTCCCAGAAGGCAGGTTTTTGAAAAGATCCACACTATCAACCACATTAGAATCCTGCACTCTAAAGGCTGCACAAGTCACCTGAGCAGAACATGCCCTGATGATCTCTCAGTACTTGCAAGATCATAGGAAAAAATACTACTTTTCTACTTCTGAGTTAAACTGAGAAAGAAGGGGACAAAAAAGAAAACAAAGTTTAAGAAGCTGACTTTATTAAACACCTTTCTTTTCTTGAGCATGGCAGCAAAAAAGTCTACATGGGAGGATATACATGATGTTCTTCTCTGCCTGAATGGCTAGTATCTTCCAGCAGTATAAAATTAATTAGTCTTTTTATGGAATCTTTTAATTCAGCATCACTATTAATTGATTAGGAAATTTGTGCTGCCAAAGCAGACACATGCCTTTCCATATCTAGCTTTTCTGCAGTCACTAGAGATCACCTCGGATCTTTCTCACACATCATTAAAAACCAAAAGTATGTGAGTGTTTGCAGGCAAGGGAAGCAAGTAACTCACTCGGTGTTCAATAGCCAAGTCAGGAAACTGAGACAAGAGTAAAATCCTCACTGTCAATTCCAAACATCCACTTTAACTAATGAAGAGATGAAGGTATATGCAGGGCGAGGTTAGGGCAATCAAATTCTGAAGGTTTGCTTCTTCATTTATGAAACAGAAAATTAATATTTCACATTCCAGATAGAGGAATTTAATCTGTTTTTAATACATGCACTTTACAGAACAATAAAAGGAATGATGCCTTCAAGCACTCATAGTTTGATTTTTTGGTGCTCATTAGTGATTTGGAAACTGCATAACTCTTCTGGACAGAAGGAGCTTGCAGCAATGGAGTTCATCACTCCATCCACTTAGTGTTATTAGAGTAACACTCTCAGTAACTTAGTGTTATTAGAGTAACAGCTTCTTTCAGCTTTTAAATCAGAGGATCAAATTTGCAAGGAACAGTACATTAAAACAACAGAAAGGAAATACATGAAGTATACGCTGCTTGAGTTTCTAAGCTATGCAGATGTTAATTTGAAAGAAAGGAAGAATACTTCCAAAGTTTATTAGTACCTGTAATGTATAACAGCAACTGACAAAAAAAAAAAAATCCATCTTTCCAGAACCAGCATGTTATGGAGATTATAAACCCAAGCGGCTCTAATTTTATACTGAAAGTTAGCTTGAAGGCTGGACTCCCTGGAACATCTCCCAAGTCTGTCTAGCTAAGGTCCAACCACCTTCTTCCAAACCTTTATGAATCCCCCTTCAATGAAGCATTTTTGAACGCAAAAGTCCAGAAAAGCATTTTCACAGCAGTTGAGAATTAACATTCCCAACTTAATTCATACAAGCACATCTCACAAACAGAAAGGCACAGGTGAGCTGCTTCCAATTCAAAGATGGGAATGCCAATTGCAGTGGTCCACCCTCACTTTTGGTGAATAAAAATGAACTGTTTCCTTTTGTCATTTTCAACTGTTAGCAAGTGGTGACACTGTGACAACATGGTTTAGAGCCACATCTTTGATCTGGCTAAAAATCTCAGAAACTGAAACACACTGCAAACAGAGCCTTTCAAAAGACAGAAACAAGTGTGTCAAGGACTCAAGTGAGTATCATTGGTTTGAAACAATGCAGGTCAAAACAGGAACACATTTTCCTATTTCTTCTTTAACAGTCAGGAGCCCTCCAACAACAGGTTGCTTAAACCTGAAAGAATGGGAAACTATAGGCGGGATGAAACGAAAGCACGTTCCTTTTTAAAGAGACAGTTTTACACAAGTATGGGCATGTTTAAATGAATGTCAGTGAAAACAGCAGCTCAAAGCAGAAAAAGGAATTTTCAGTGTAAGAGTTCTGCTGTGCTGCAACTGGGTAAATGATGGTAACAAAGATGGCAGCCACCCCAGAGAACTGATAAACTAAGGTTACAATGCAATGCAACAGGCAGATCAAGCCATAACTGCAGACAATTTGAAGAAGAGTAAAGCTAAAAGTGAAATGTATTTGCGTAGTTTGCTCTAGTGTTGTTATAACCAAGATTTTCTGAGACTATAGATGTTAAATATGAAGAATTTGTAGAGTATATTCAGTTCTTCTACTTGTTTTCCTGGTGGGAAAAACGCCTCAGTAGCTTAGAGGCAAAATCTGTAACAACAACCACAGCAAAAAACTCCCTAATAGCTATTAGTCAAACAGCTGCTACTTCATACTAGAATAGGCTGATCAAATTCTGACAGTTCTGAGCTCTGCAACCTTTTTTTCCACATTTCTTCCCAATTTGTTGTCCTCACAAATCTGTGTTGAGAGACATAACACAAGCAGCTTGACTCCAGCTGGAATGGCAAGAAAAACAGTCTCTCTGGAGCCAGTACTTCCAAAGATGCTCCCAAATATGCTCATACATTCATTTCACTCAAAGAAGTGAAATGACTGTAAAAGGAGCTACGATGTATTTCTCCACCTATATGAAATGTATACAAACAACTGACCCAGCCCCACTTCTCTCTACATTCACCTATATCAAACCTGAAATTATAGTTACACTTCTGAAGGTCAATTTCCTGGCATTACTGCAGCACATTCCAAAAGGCTGATATCAACATTCCTTCCTAGAGAGCTTGATAGCGGATTGGTGGCTGAAATGAAGAAGGTAGGTGGCGTGTAGAAGCAGAGCTGTTAAACAGCTGGCAACATCTGTGTTTCAGCTACTATCACACAACATTCACTAACTACAGTCAAAATATGGAGCAATTTTTAGTCTTGTAGCAGCTTCCACATTCATTTTATTTCCTCCAATCTGTTTTCAGTAAAAAATGGCAGTCACGAGAAGGGCTAGTCGAAAGCACATTTAAGTCATGCCAATCATTTAATACTTTTTTTTGTATCAAAATTAGGCTTCTGGTAGCTCAGAATGCCTTCTGTTTGGAAGCATCTAGCCCAACAGCAGGAATAGAAAGGCACAGAACAGAAAATCTTAGTAGCTTCTTAAAGGCTTATCCACACTGTAAGTCACAAAATTCTCAATTCACTTCAAGTAGGTCTTTAATTATAAACTTATGCTAATGATAATATTGCAGAAATCAAAAATAACCAGATGCTACATTCCTTAATAACTGTAATTTCTTTACCTGATGTTTTCTTATTCTGCTCAGACAGTCAGCAAATAGAAACGAGATAACAGGATGAAGATGCATACTGTGGAAACACCATAAGGTAAATAACAAATCTGGAATTCTGAAGAAACCTCCACAAAACTGTTAATTAATTTCATTTTTAAATTTTAATTTACTGTTAGCAATTTAGAAACAACTAGATCTGTCTGGATTGAAAAGACTAATCCAAAATTTACTTCAGTAATTATTCCTACAGATTTGAGACAGAAAATAAAAATCTCCATGGGACAAGAGAATAGTAGGTTCATTTGTCACTCATCATAGGTGGACTCCAGTAACTTCAGTCAACACAAGTATGTACATAACTCATCCTACGTACTCCCTAGAACGCCCCACACAATGTGGTATCTGTCCAGGCTTGGAATACCTGAACTTTGCAGATCCTAAGATCTGATTTATTATTTTTTTTTCATCTTACATAGAATCATAGAATTGTCAGGATTGGAAGGAACCTTAAAGATCATCTCGTTCCAACCGCCCTGCCATGGGCAGAGACACCTCCCACTAGAGCAGGTTGCTCAGAGCCCCATCCAGCCTGGTCTTAAAAACTTCCAAGGATGGGGCTTCCACCACCTCTCTGGGCAACCTGTTCCAGTGTCTCACCACCCTCATGGTGAAGAAATTTTTCCTAATGTCTAACCTGAATCGACCTATCTCTAGCTTTAATCCATTCCCTCTGGTCCTATCACTGCCCAACTGCCTAAAAAGTCCCTCCCCAGCTTTCCTGTAGCCCCCTTCAGATACTGGAAGGCCACAATAAGGTCTCCCCGGAGCCTTCTCTTTTCCAGACTGAACAACCCCAACTCTCTCAGTCTGTCCTCATAGGAGAGATGCTCCAGCCCTCTGATCATCCTCGCGGCCCTTCTCTGGACACGTTCCAGCACATATGTAAACAGCCTCAAGAACTCACAATATAGGGGAGTTAAATCAATGGAATCTTTCATATAAATTAGATGGCACTTGGGTTTGTGTCTACCTGCAGTAAAGCCAAAAGAACTGGATCCTGAGTTCACTCATCTTAACAAAACTGGCATCAGTCCAATTACTTCACAGCATAATTTATGATGTCCCTATACTGCTTCAAGATCTGGTGAGTGAGTCAGGTGATCAAAAACAGAGCAGCAGATTTTGTGCTCATACCTCCTCAAAATATTTTGTTTATGGAACAGACACTGACACAGTGCCGGATATGAAATATTTATTTTTTTAATCCACACGAATCTGACCTTTCCAAACACCATTAATTTGTACATGTGAGTTCTGTATGTTCAGTGGATATTTAAAATTTTGTTTCTGAAATACCCATAAATACCCCTATGTATCAGGCATTGCATTTCAAAGCTTCACCCTCCATGAACTTATATACAAAGATATACATGAAATACACTCTATGAAACAAAAAACACCCAAACCAAGTAACAAACTGCTAAAGTGAAGCTAGGAAAAAATCGAACAAACTCATTTTAAAAGGCATACTGTGTTCCTAAATATAGTAATAACTTAATAAAAGCAAGAATAAAGGCCAGGAAAGCCTGCAAAACTTAACTTCTTAAATGGTATGACAAGACATTTCTGCTGCATTGCCTTGAGTTAGAAGAAACAGACCAGCACTTAACCATGTCTTGCAACAGTACACTGATTAATTCACAAAATTTTAACACACAAATGAAAGAAATCCTTCTATCTAGTTGATACAACAAAAGGAGGTTGGAAACAGAAAGATAACCCACATGAAAACCTTTATGGTTATAAGACTGCAGTTTACATCTCTGCTCTCATCACACTTTCTAATAAGCACAGACAACCATAACATGAAGTTGAATCCTACCTGAAAACCTATACTTTCAGCAGCCAGTTCACCCCTGAACTACTCTAAACCATAGTTCAGTTCCAATTCAGAAGAAAGAATCAATCTTCGGGTGAAATTACATGAGATCAGTGAGCCTTAAAGGTCTGCTCCTCTTGCCTGATCCCAGCCACACGGCACCATTCCTCTGATCAACTATCCACATTGGTGAAACCCTTCACTGCATATTAAGCTGCATAAAGTCAGATAGTTATCTGTGGGGTGGTGAGCTGAAAGGCTTCACAGACCGGATCCAACAAAGGGCAGAAAAAAATTCAAGATGGAAGATGAGACCTCTCCTGTTTTGCATCAAAAAGCCAGTAAATTAGCTCTTAGTTTCTCATCAATATGATTTTCTAAAGAATGTGGGAAAGAAAAGTCCTGAAAACACCTAAATACCAACATTGACCAGCCCTGCTCACAATAGCCTGTGAAATCCAGTAAGATCAAAAAATGGTGTAAGGCTATAGGCTTTCTACGTGTTGGAAGACAACTTTGCAGTTATAAGTAGTAACTGGCACATTTGGCACCCAAACACCTTTAAACAGCTCATGTTTAAGAAAAAAACAACAACTACATTAAAAATCAAAAGAATTTTACTGACATAACTAAGCTAAATAAAAAGCATTAACTTACAGAATCCAGAAAGCAGAGATAGGTTCCTGAGCTCTGAACCACTGCTTGGTTTTTAGCAAATCCAACTGTAGAGAAAACAAAGATAAAATTACGTGGTAGCTTTTACATTTTTTTCTTGGGGTTTTTTTTTAATCTTACTACAGTCAGGAACAGATGAAAGAAAATACAGAAACGTATGCAATTTTTCCATATTTAAAATGAGGTAATTTGCAAATATTTCAATAGTACACCTATTTCCATCTTCTTCTCTGAGTGATTATGGGTTGTATGTGTTAGAACTCTACCACCAAGTAGAATCAGACTACTTTTTCTCGCCCTCCACAAAGACACAGTATGTAATACATACCTTGAAGAGCCCAGCTATTTAGGTTTCACATCCAGTACCTCAGATCACAGAATCACAGAACAGTTTAGCTTGGGAGGGACTTTTCAAGGTCATCCAGCCCAATCCCTCTGCCATGAGCAGGTGCCAAGAACCCCTGGCTGCACACATATTTGTCTCTCAAGTCATAACAATAGTAACAAATCATACAAAGGAAAAAAAAGAACGACAAGATTGCTGGGCAACTTGTTCTTCACATCATGAGGACAGGTACTAAGGAGGACTCAAAACCAAGTTCTGTTCCATTATGCTTTGTATGCAAATACAAAAACTTCATGCAGTGTTTATATAATGACACATGTAATGCAGAGGGGAGCCAAAGCAGAGGAACATACATCCAAGGTGGACAAACCTGGCATATTTATACCATAATATGTTACACCATCTGTGTGAGACCACACTGAAATACAAATTAAGTCAAATGACAACATTGGCATCTACAGTCTCTCAGTTTCTGACCCTCTGACACCTGCTAAACTTTTTACCAAGCCTTTTCAGGAAGTTAAATCAGAAGAAAACTTTTTTTGTCAGCTTAATTTCTGAAGCAGATGACAGCACTGGAGAGCCAAATGGCAGAGCTAGAAAGAGAGGCAGCAAGAACACACAGCCAAGAGTATGGATGGGACTGCAGCAACCAGCAATAAGATGAACTCAGCTTACCACTGAAACACATCTCCAAGGTAGGAGGGTTTACCTGGGATGAATTTTGTATGTAGACAAGGTCTACCTAAGAACATTCTGGTCTTTCTATTCTTCTCCCAGGAAACATTATAAGAAAAGACCATGCTATACCACTGCTGTTCTGAAAAACAGCACATAAATCCCACTTCATCTTATGTGTAACATTTTTAGGCTTTGTTTAAAGTATTCATGGAACCAAGTCAGGGAATACATCAAAAGATTGCCCCGACATGCAAACCAAATGAAGTGGAGATATGCAATACTGTGGGGTTTTTATTCTTTAATGGGGAAACTGGAAACATAAAGCCAGAAAATCTCACCATGAAGTGAAGCAGGATAATTTTAAATAATATTATCCCTAAAGTTCCTGGGTTTGCATTTGAAAAAAACATACTTCTGTAATTCTCTACCCTTTTTATGTGATACAGGTTTAAGTTTACTAGGAAACAAAATTAACTGGGCTCAAAGGTTCACTTAGTTTTAATGCACATGCTCCTTGGCTTTTTTTCCGAGTTATCCAAGTACAGAAAAAGACTTATGACTGCATTTCTTACTGCCTCAAAGGAGCATTATGTCAACTACCAACAGAACACTACTAATAAAAGCTCTTCCTTAAAATCGTGTTATTCTTGTCTTATGTATTTTGAGTATTTTAATCCTCACCTTAAGCCCAAGAAATCCATGATGAAGAGAAGTTACTTTACAGTATATTTACATATTCCTTTTTAGAAACATATGAATATCTAATCTCACATATACAGTCACTCTCATTCTCCTTCCTATTGGCAGTAAAATAGCCGCTGGCAGTCGGTGGCTACCACAACAGCAGAGCTGAATCTTGGCATGAACAGTTTTAGTGGGGAACAACTGATGCAAGTCAGCAGGTCTGGACATGCCAAACGATGAAAACCCTAATGCCATGGAGGTCCCTTCTAAAGTAAGAGGTAAAGGAACAGGATGGAACTAAATTTGCACAACGTCAATCAAATCAACACTCTCATACATCATTACCAGCTGTACAGCAGCCTGCAGTTACATCCTGACACTGTCATTAGTATACCCCAATTTGCTACTGAAGGTTGTTGAAAAATAACTACTAGGAATCAATAATGCAGGAAAAAAAGTGAAGGAGACTCAAAGGCAACTAGATTACAATTCTATTACTCTGTGAACTTCCTGAAATATTTCAGATCTTGTTCTCAAATAAAACACTTCAAAGAAAAAACTTGAAATATTTAATATTTGTTATGAGAAAAAGCTGGGGAATATTTCCTTCTAAGTTTAAGACAGAAACCATCCCAAAGCTTTTCATATAATGGCTATATTTTTAGACAGGAGAGAAGAAAATACACATATTTTTAGGATTATTAATGAGAGAGAGAGAACTCCCCACAGAAGAAACTAGATATTAAAAATTATTTCACCACAACAAATCCTATGTTTGGCATGAGTAGAAAATTTTCTTTAATATTACTCTACTGAACAAAAATCAAATGTTTGTGCCAGGTCTCCGAGTTTTGTAAGGCCTGCTTACTTGGTGAAAAGAGCCTGTTACCATGGTTACAGCCGTAAAAACTTAAGCCTCAGTGAGATATTAACATTCCTCACTCTTGGAAAGAAAAAGGTTTCCTTTTTTTAGGCAAGTGACCCTTTCTTTTTTTCTAGGTTCCCCCCCTTTCTTCTACATGTTAGAAAAGAATCAGAAATAAATCCTAATCTTGTGTAAATAGTTGAAGATGTGAAGCCTGACTAGTACATTGTTTCTGTACTAAAGCATCTTCTTTTAGAGGAAAGACTCCTTACAGTTGTAACTAGTCCTTAACATAATAAAAGTAAATCACTGAAAGCAAACAAATACTATGGATTTCAAGTAACCTGCTCCTAAAATGTAACTGTGAAAAAAAAGATGTCCTCATTTTAATGGTGACCTGAGAGTGACTTCCACATGAATGCACTTGGTGTTGTGGTTTTTTTTAAGAGAACTATGCATTTCATACTATTATTTAAAACAATGCTCACAGCTGCATCCTTCCCCGCCCCTAATTCATTAAAGATTTGTTCAGGTTTCAGCTATCCCAACACTGACAAACACATATTAAAATGAAAAGTAACCTGACTTACCCCTAACGGCACAATATACTCCTTGTAGTTCACAACTCAAACTTCAGTTTAGGTTCAGCTTTCTAAAGTGCAAAGGTGAACTGACTTCAGAGTTCTAACGTAAATTAGTGTCAAAACATTGCACCTCTGTATTCCTGGAAACTAAAAACTAGTTTGCACACAATTAATATGACACTGTTAGGAACAAGGCTTTATAGAAAGAAGTTTTATTAAAAGGGAAAAGATGTAACAAGATGGTATTAACAAAGGCAGTACTACCCAACTTTCCAAGTACCATATTTAACAATCTCTGGTATTATTCATTGATTTATTTTCTGAGAAATAGCAACCTACTTAGATTAGCAACTAATAAGAGAATTAAGATTTGAAAGGAGACTGATCACCCAATAGTTGGGGGGAAGATAAGAGAAATTTCCAGGAAAACAAGCAATTCTTGACATTGCTCAGCTCCAGCTTTATCAGTTGCCCAAAAGAGAAAAACTCCCTCTACAGACCTTGCCTGTCTTTTCTCATCACCAGCTCAATAATGCTAATATTACTAGTTTCACTGTCAAAACAATACCACTTCATGCTAGAAATATTAAAATACTAAAAATATTTACAGTAACAGTTATGCTGTGTTACTTCAGTATTGCTATGTCTGACAACTGTTTAAAAAACAGCTTTACAGAAGTCTATAGTCAAAAGAAATTACAGTAAATAAAGCCAGGGGCCTATACCAAGATGAAGTTAGTGCACAAACTTCAATTCATTTGCACGTCTCAACAAGGGGATGAAAATTAAGCCTTTGGAAACAGCAATGGGCTTTTTGATAATAAGACCACTTTGAGGAGACATGAATAGCCCAAATTTCTGTCCAGTTACAATGGGGACGTGTTGTTATAAACTAGCAACTGATCGGATTTTGTGTTACAGTGTTTCCAAAGTGTGCCTTTTAGAACTTTAAAGACACAAATTTGGAACCAGTTTTACGTCAGTTCCTACCTGTCTACTCGTTGTCACAAAATCCAGGAGAGAAACACTAGTTACACACCCCATTCCCCCCAGATGTGCACCCACTGTTCTGCTTGCTTTGTATTGCTGGTCTCCTTCAGAACATGGACACAATCTTCCAACTTTAATGCCATTCAACACCAGCTTCTTCCATGAGCAAGATACTTTTATTTTTATTTTACATTTTAGAAAGCTTGTCTGCTATAAACCCCTCAACATAAAACAACCAAAAGAAACCAAAAAAAAACTGTTAAGAGATTTGTCTGCTATCTCCTCCAGTGGGTAAATGTACCATTAACATGTAAATCAATCGTGTCTCCCACCATACACCTATCTGGTGGCTCACTAAACATATTGGTTTAGCCCTTAGTGTTAATACTTCAGAGTTTAGTGAGAGCTTTTAGCTCACATCAAAACTCTTCTGAAACCTCTGCTTTAATCTGATCATCAAGGGGATATCAAAAATGTATTTTGTTCTATTTCTGTTGCAATACTGAAGGTTATGCATTTACCTTTCAACTATTTCCGTAACAAATTTTTGATTTCTTTTTTCTTAAAACCCATCTCCTGAAGATAAATCAGGTATCAGAAAGCCACGGTAAAATCGTAAGCATTAACAACATTGTGTATTCTACAATTAAACAAAATTCTTTTGCAGAGCACAGTGCCGGTGTTAAGCCAAGTTCTTCTTTCCTGGACATATAAACAAATTCTACAGAGCCAAACCCAACCGGGCCAAATTCTAAATTGGAATGAATTTTTGAACAGAGAGCTCTGGAAAACAATGTGGGTTTTTTCCATTGCAATGCACGTGGCTACAAACACACTTTTCAAACTGAAAAACATGAGATGCCTGTGGTAACAACCTAAGCCTCAGAAGTCCACTATTACACTACATACCGCCTCGAGGTTGCGAGGAATCATTACTACCGATGATTACTGGGACACCAGCGTCTTCCAACTTGATCTTCCATTTTTCAATTATTTCAGCTGAGCCATCCTAGAAAAATGATGACACAGATGTAGGTATTTTAACTTGTATGGTAAACCAAACACAGCCCAAAACAAAAATTCCTATCAGAGACAGCATTTACTTGGAGATCATTTTAAATAAGGTTGGAAACATACCGTACTGGCATCATTAAAAACTGACAGCTCCATGGTTTCTTTAAAATCTTGTTCCCAAACTGACTTCAAGCATTCATCTAACCAGCACTCGCTATTGTGAACAGGCACAATGACAGACTACAAAAAAAAAAAGCAAACAAAAATCCAAATGTATGTCAGTAAGCACTATTTTTGTTCACTTACAGTAAAAGTATTCATTGAAAAGGCAAAAGTATGCATCTTACAAATCTAAAAGCAGGCAAAGATCCTCTGTTTTCGTTATAAAGATACAATTTGCTTTCTTCCTCAGAAAACTTTTTTTTTCATTTTTTGAGTTCTACAAGATGGTTTTTGGTAGATTTCCAAAGAAACAAAAAAAAAGCTACTCAACCAAAACTGCTAACACCACACTAACCTGTTTCTAGTATTCCCGCATTTCTCACAACACTCTCTTGCTTCTGTCTTCCATCAATGTTTCTTACTCATCAATTTTTTTTTCAAGTTTACTGCCTAATAGGAGATGCTTATATATGCAGCCTGCACCCTCAGGCTCTACTCAAGTATTCAATAATTATTTGATCTAATACTGCCATTAAGTACATTAGAAGATGACACATGACATAGTTCCATAGTCCATTATTCCAATTGCAGGCTTTCCTATTATAGACTCTATTGGTTTAGCCACATAAACACAAAGCATGAAAATATATCTGAAATACTTTAAAATTGCTTAGAAACCAGAGACAGGATTTCTCTGTTCTGATAGCACTGTTCTAACTACCCCCAAAAACCCAAAACACCTCCCCAATTTCTTTCAGTATCTCAGAAAATAATACATTTAATTCACAAAATGCAAAGTCCTAAGAAATGAGCACAGCAATACACTGGCTATGTTTGTAAAGGGCAAGTCCAAACCCGTACCTGTTAAAATCACTTCTAGATGGGGAACTTAAAGCAAAAAGCTCAAGTAAATTGTAAAAAGTCTCAGGGGACATCTTAGAAGTTCCTAGAAACAGAACTTAAATTCCTTATCATGTGGGCTAACCATAAACACATAGTTTGAAGAAACAGATGATTAGCTGCTATTGTTGAGCGCATGAGAATCTTGGGAAACAAGATACTAGAAGAATATTGAAATTGAATTATTCGGGATTTAATGACATGTCAGTACATGTGCAATGCATATACACGCAAACACATACATTAGGAGGCAGGTTTTGTGGACACTGAGGAGTGTATTTCTGGTTTTTATACAGAGTATGATGTATGTACACACAGGTATTAGAGTATGATGTATGATACAACAATTAAGAAACAAGAAACTTAACGCTTGACAATAAAATAAAATATATATACACATATACTTGTCTAAAATGAATGAACATCCTGGTTTTTGGCAGGGTGCTGTAACAGGCAGAAGGAGCATTTAAAAGAAGCAAGAGGATTTTAAGCAAAACAGGTCTTTGACTTCTGTTTTGGAGGGATAAATAAGTAAAATATGGAGAAATTAAAAAAACAGAAATGCGAAATTGATTACCAAATAATTACTATTAATATATATATTAAGAAAAGGTTATTTCAGAACTGTCTCTATTAGTACTTAGAGACTAAAAAAATAAGCAAAAATCTGAGATTGTAAACCAATATATTAAATTTACAAAGGACTTCAATATCCTTTATGTCTAGATGGCAATTCAAAGACAGCTCTATACATTTATCCTAATAAATCTAACACATTCATTCAGAAAGAAAAGGGTTCTGCAATTCTTGCAATAACAATATTAACTAGCGACACTTCTGCATATCCAGAAAAATTAATGATTTGCAAATTTGTTATCTAATTAACTCAGTAAAAGTTTGACTATGTCATCACAAACTATCTTCATACTGGCTTGAAAACTGTAAAACTGGAACTTCTTGCTTTTTTTCATAACGGATTCCTGGTTTAAGTCAGGAGAGCAATGCAAAGTATCAAGGTTATGTTTGGACCTCTCTGTTTAGTTTGAACGGAGAGCAGAAAAAACAGTACTTCAACAGCAGCACATAGAAACCATTCCCTAAATACCTGATGGCACTAAGGTACTCTGAACTCAACGTGATAACTTGTCATATATCTGCATGCTCCTAAACACATTACTGTGAGCAAGTTCTGCTTCCACAGAGCTATCCCAGCAATGTCGAACTAGATGCCTGCCAAAATAAGGTACAGAGCTAACGCGTGTAAACCCTGAAAAATTATCAAACTGACTAAATAACTGTACACAGCAATAAGATTAAAAGATCTGAGTACTGCTAGCATTGTGCAATTAAGGTTCCTGGGTTCTACTGTTCTTACTCAGCTTACTGTTTTTTCTGTATTTACTTTGTAAAGATAGATTTAAAAGATAAATTAAAAACACCACAGAGCTAAACTTTCATTTCTCTCTAGTTCATTTCTACATTTGTAGCCTGCTTTAAGTCACAATTGGTACTCATCCTGAACTGGGCACTCATAAATTGGCCTTTATCACCGTGTGACTACATCAGAACACTTGAAACTCCTTGGTCCATTTAAAGAGGGAAAAACAAGAACTAGGGCATTATTTCACTCACAGGTGCAGATTCATAGTAAAAAAAACAACCCAGCTGGTAGTTACCTGAAGAGACTGCATCTATTTCTTCTATCCCAAAACAAAATCAACTACAGCTACATCACTACTGCCAAACCATCATCTCCAGGGAAAGGAACACCAACCCTGCAAAGGCAATCTATAAAATCAGGCACAAGGGAGACCTGAAAGAGTTCTCCCCATGCCTGCTCCACTTGCTGCAGTTCATGCCAATCAACTTCCCAATCCCAGCACAGATTATTATTCTAGTTCTCTTCGCAGCAGCATATATTCTTATACATGCTTATATATTATTCTTACTATTCTATTATTATTTATTATTGTATTTGCATTATTTTATTTATTCTATTATTCTATATGCTATTCTTATATATGATATATTTGTGTCACTGAAGACTGCTGCCATAATAGTGAACTTCAGAGATAAGCATAAACCTCTGTCAAAGTAATTTTGAGTCAACACAGGGATACAAACTACAAACAACTAATGTATTTCTGTCATTACAAGACCAACTGACTGACAACTGAGTCAGAATGACCATTTCACTAGCTGAGACTGATTTACAGCAGAATCCAACCGAGTGTTTTCATGGACCATGAGCCAATTGCAACAGTTAAAATACAGAACTGTGAATCAGATCTGGATCTGAGCATTTTGAAACTACCTGGTTTTCTCTGAACTTCTCACATTCTAGAGTAAGATCTGAAGCAACTTTATGTATTTTTAGTACTGTAGTTTTGCCATCACTAAGCCAAAGAGAACAATTTGTGGCTTCACTGCAAAATGAATCTTGATGTATGGCAAAAATGACAGAATGCAAAATGGTGAGCAGGTTGTTCGATCCCCTTTATTAACCAAAAAAAATTCCTTCCTCCCTCAGCTTGACCACTGAAAACCAACACATCAATCACAAGACTGAAGAGAAGCAGAAAAATGTGAGGTTTAAAAACAAAGCACTATAAACTGTGCAACTGAATGGTTTGCATCAAAAAAAAAAAATCTCTTTTCTGGCATTACCATCATCATCCTCTACTAAGAATCTATATGACAAACAACTCCAAAGTGAAAACTTATTTCACTTTCCACAAATTTCAGCTGAAGTAGTCTCCCAGCTGCCTCCATGGGGAAAATCTTTTTAATGCTGCTGAAGAGTTTTTAGAAGTTATAAACTGTTATTTTTAAGTTAAGTTTTCGTATGAGTCATAATTCCAAACCACGTAGAAACTCATGGCTGTTGGCAGAAACATATGAGTTTTGCCAAATCTCATACATGGGTTACTTTACATAAACCCAGAGAGATTTTCAGGCCACAAACTTTGACCTGCCTTTAGTATCTGAGACTCTGTGAAGTTGTCAATCATTTTTACTTGCCCATTGATCTGTATGCTTTTGCTTTTCAGACGTTTGCCTCGCTAAAATCTAAGTGGTTAATTGTTACCAAACCGTATCAGTGGTATGTGTGTAAATTTGCAAAAGAATTACTTAAAAAAAACCCCCACAAACAAACAAAAAACAAACAAACAAGCATTGTTATGGGGAATAACAAAAAAGAATGAAGTATTGTAAGAAAAATTTCCAAGTATCTTTTCAACCTCCACGTGGCCAAACGAGCCCGGCACAAACCCGAGGCCGACAGCCCCCGGGAAGTCCCGCCGCTGTCCCCGCTGAGCAGCCGCAGCACCTCCAGCACCTCCAGGGCGGCAGCGCGGCTCAGGCTCCCCTGCGCTGCCCATCCGCCCCTCCCCGCGCGGGCCCCGGGCCTGACACGTACCACCTGGACGGCGCGGCCTGGCCCCGCGGGCGGCCGGGGGGGCAGCGGGCGGCGGGCTGCGGCAGGGCTCGTGCCGGCTCTCCCCGCCTCCTCCGTCATGGCCGCCCCCGCCCCTCAGGGGGGACAGGGAGGGAGGGGGCCGCTCACCCCGGAACGCCGCGGAGGAGCCGGCGCTCCCGGCGGGGAGGGGGGAAAGCGGCTGCCTTTACGCGTACCGCCGCGGCTCGCTCCGCCCGCTCCCCGGTTTTCTCCTCCAGGCGCCGCTCACCCTGCTGAGGGCCGAGCAGCCCGCCCGCCTCCCCCCGCTCCCGGACACGGTCCCGCCTCGTCCCCTCGGGCCTCCCGCAGCCGAGCACCGGGCCGAGCTCCCCCGCCGCGCCCCAGGAGCCGCCAGCGGGAGGAACAACGATGGAGGAGACGGCTGGAGAGGCCGGAAGCGCCGCGGCTGCGCCCCGCGACAGTCTGGCACGGCGGCGAGCAGCGAGGCGCGGAGGGGCGGGAGGGCAGGCGGCCGGGCCCAGCGGCTCTTCCAGGGGTGGCTTCACCTTGGGGCTGCGGGGTCTCCCGGGGGGAGCCGCAGGCCCCGCCGCTTGCTGGAGGCGGCCGCCTCTGCTGAGGATTGATTGCTGCGGTGTCGCCTCCTGCGCTCCCCCGGCCTGGCTCGGGGCGCGCCGGTCAGGCCGCGGCAGGGCTGAAGGCCTGGCCGTGGAGGCGCTCCTTTCGTAAATAAACGGTGCCTGTGGTTTCCCACCTGTTTTCTAATTACGTTTTTTACCTGGATCTCTCTAGTCAGCACTTTACTGGGTCAGGACTGGTCTATTCATCACTACCAGTGCCTTTTTGTATTTTTTTAGTAACCTTTAAAAACGAGAAAATACTTGTTGATGGTATTGAGACCCTTATTGATCGTTTATTTACTGAAACTATGATTGTGCAACCACTTACTCCCGTGAAAGTACTGACAACCAAAAGGGATCGCAAGACCAGGCCCCATACAGCAACCTAGTGAGAATTCTTAAAATTTGCACAAAGCAATCTTTGTTGAGCAAAATCCCAAGATTATCCCTTGTTTATCTGAAGAGCCTGTTAAACAGCCAGACAATTCAAGGAGCAAACAGAGCAGAGTTATCTTAAAATGTTTGTTGGCACACAAATCTGAGAACCAAGGAGGTGAGGAAGACAGCCAAGCAGTAATTCACCCTTGGAATCTATTTCAAATTATCTACACAGCTTCTCTCCATCTAACCCGAGTTTAATCTCTCTGTGAACAGCGCTGCTAAATACGATCATTTCTTTTCCTGGCGACGAAGGCTGCTAGTGCTTTTATGTTGCCTTCGTGCCTTGTGTTATCTAAGAAAGTGTAGTAAGAGTATTGCTTTACTCACGCTGCACCAAACAAAAGTGCTAGTCAGGGACCCAGCACCTCATTATGCGAAGCAGCCTACAAAATGCAGAGCAAAGCCCGAGCTGCCTTCCCCGAGGAAAACAGAGAACCAATCAAAACCCACCAGAAATGTTTCCTAAGTTATATTCTGTAGCTGACCACAAAGGGTAATGAAATACAAACATCTACTTAAAATGTGATTTTCATTTGGGGGAATTTTGGACAGACTTTTAAAGTCCCGCAAGCACACAAAAAGTATGCAGTGGGATTTTCAGCACAACCTAGGCATCTAACTTCCATTGGGAAAGCACTTACCTACTGGCTTTTGAAAAAAACCCAGTGGGCATTTCTGTCTTCTTGGGCAACTAAATAGTTTTCAAAATATAGTCCTTTGTTTTGCTGGCTCTTTCATGTGGGTCAGAGTGGAAAAAGATCTCCTAACGCTGTCATGGCAAACTCATTTGGAAGCAAGCAAAAATGGCTTGGTCCTAGCTGTACTTCGAGTTGCTCTGCTTTACAGATTTTTCAGAGCGGGGGGGAAGAGCACACAGAGCAGTTCTTACAGCTAAAAGCATTACAGAATCAACGACATTTCCTATCATGCTAGTTTTAAACTTTTATTCCTGATAAAACGCTCTTTTGAGGATCATTACTGCAAACCTGAAACTTGCAGATTCTACAGGCTTTAGTTATCAACTGGAAATTTTCCTCATCTTCATGGAAAACAGCTAGAAAGTTGTTTTTCTTTCTTTACATTCAGCTCTGTCATTTCAAAACTGACACAGACAAGCTCTGGAACAGACAGCTTAGACCTACTGACTTGTGAGGACCAATTTCACTGTGAGTTTAAAACCAGATTAAAAAGGTCTGCTTGTGCAGGGTCTCAACAGGGTTATTTAGGCCACATAGTCTTGTGGTTACTTTTCAAAAGGGTCAAACTAACCAATCAGATAAAGGAGTATCCTTATAGAGAAATGTTTAGTGTTTTTGTGGAGCACATGGGCAACTTAATTTAGTTGTATTAGAAGAAAACTCTGTACTGACTCATTCTGTATTTCCAATAACAATACATTTGTCACTGAATTTACACGCTTCAGTACTGAAGTATTTCCAGAGCACACCATGTTGAAAGGATCATTCAACAGAGTAGGTAAAATACTCAGCTTAGACCTAGTTTTGAAACCACTTCTATTGAAAGAATGCTTTGAGCTTCCAAAAATGCTCAGCTATTTTCATAAAATGTCACAGCTGAATGGCAAGAAACAAGAGATACCATATTTCCTCATTAGAGTACTATAGGGCAGAACAGGACTTCAAGAGCTCATCTAGTCCTCCTGTCCTGAGACAGGATCAGCTTTGTCATTCTTGACAAATACCTGTTGTGAGGCTTTCCCCTGACAAAAGAAACTTCTTAATATCCTCAGACCACCTATTGCAGTTCTTACTGTCTTTACCCTTAGAAAGAATTCCTTAATATCTAACCTAGATCTTGCTGTCATTTCCAAGCCCCCTCAAATTTGTCAGGCTAAGAGCTTTTCCCTGTCACCAAAAGATCCAGCCACCAGTCATCTCCCCAGTTTTAGAGCTATTGAGCCTGAACCAATTGCTTAACTTCTCCCTTTTGTTCAGAACCTTCTTGCTATCTCTCTCCCTCTACACACCGAAGTCTTCAGCTCCCCAGGTACAGTTCCTCAGTTCAAGTCCTCTGTTAAAAAAGAAGTTTCTATGTTTTCCCTTAAGCAAAAAAAAAAAAAATCTCCTCCTACCTTAGTTGATTCAGCACTTTGACCACCTTTTCAGCCATATGTGAAAAGTTTCACTGGGCTATTTTAAAAAACAAACAAACCTTAGCATCCTATCCTGCTTTTTTGCAGGCCTAAAAAAAGATACCCATTTCATAATCAAACACAGAGTCAACACAAATGAGGAGGCCAGTAACCTGCAAAGATAAGGCCAGACTCACACATAAAGGACACAGCCCAACACCCCTTAAGCCTGTGCCTCTGCCCTGAGAGGCTCCCTCAACCCCCTCCTCAAGGGGTCCTCTCCCGAGGGTTTTTATCCCCTGCAGCTGTGTGCAGTCTCAGCTGCTTTCTTCCTAATGCCCGTCTTAACCCTTTCTTTGCCTGAGAGGGCTTGCAAACTCCATCCCAAATCTGTTCTTCCTTATCCACCCTCCACACAGAAAAAAAAATTCCTCTCCACAGCCACAATTTCTGGTTTTGCAAAATGTTGCTACATTTCCCTCCCATCTCGCTCTCTTGTTTAGGTTATGCACATCTGATTCATGCACTCCCTCCTCACTGGCTGTGCCTTAGACCTCTGTTCATTCTCATCACTCTCTTTACTCTCTGGGAGCCTTGCACCTCTACTGGAGAGGGAGACCCAGCGCCAGACCTAGTGCTCCCGCTGGGGCTGTACCAGTGCTGGGCAGAGCAGGATTACTGGCCATGTCTTGCGAGCCATACTCCTGTTTGCACAGCTTAGTGCAGTGTTTGCCTTTTTCACAATGGCTTGACACTGTTGACTCCTAATCAGCTTGTGATCTATTATATCCCCTAGATCTTTTTCTGCATGAGGGAAACAGTATTTTAGCAGTTTTATTCCAGTCAGCCACATGAGAAGAAAATGACTGAAGTAGTGTGAGTGAGATTATCTGCTTTGTGCTTCAATACCAGAATTGTTTACTGGTTTCCAATTAGTTAGATGTGTACACCCTATTAAGGGAGTTGCACAAGTGTTGCTAATGCCTTCCTTGGGCCTTCAGAGCCTTTATTACTAGTACCTAAGAGTTATTTGGGCCAATTTCCCTGTGTACTCAGGACTTCAAATGCTCGGCTGAAATCACAGGACTAATTGCTCTGAAGAAGACACAATTTAGACATACTGAGTTTAAATAACCTCACTGGAAAATGCTGTTGCTCTTTAAATAAGAATTGTTGTGATGCATTTCTCTCTTTGAAACATTAGCTGTCGTTACATAGGACGTTGCTGTTGCTTGTTGGTTTTTTTTCAAATGAGTCAACCTGAAGAAGCCTGTGGTTGTTTTTATGAGTTGGCAAATGTCGCAAATATTCTGTTAACAGGGGTACTGGACTTCGGTACCTTTGTGGGTGAACTAGAAAGATCCCATTCATTTCAGTACCAGCCCACACCTCCAAACATACACTCTTCTTGACCACCACCAGTCATCCCACTTCCTGTGCACTTTCATTTCATGTCTTCCCATCAGTCTGCTGGGTCACATTGCGATTTTGTGCAGGTTCTGAGCTCTGCTTGAGCCCTTCTCTTAGCTGGTCTAGTTCAGGCAGTGGAGTATATGTTCAGTGTTGTTTTGTGGTGTTAAGCCTGCAGAAGATAAGGCAGCAGCAAGGGAGAGGCACAGATCTTCCACAGAATTGAACAAGATCAGTGTGGGTTTTTCTTTGCCTAGAGCTTCAATAATTGAGCATCTTAGGTGAAGTTAGACTTTTATTTGGCAGTCTTTTCTTAAAGAAATGTTTCTATATGATGCTGTATTTTAAAAATGCAATAGAAGAAGCATCTTTACTTTTTAGCTGGTGAAATCTGCTGGAAAATACAGTGATAGGCCACGGTTAATACAATTTGGTTTTGTTATTAAGTAACCAACCTGAAACCCAGTAAAGTAATTACGATATTTTCCTTACTTACCCCAAATGCTTTATAAGTAAGTTATTTGAAGGAAAAAAATCTTATTTACAAAAGATAGCAAGATTCAGATAATGAAAATAGATAAAAGTTAGCCTTGAAATCCCATTTTCCTAATCTTGACAAGTTCCTGTGTGCCACAAGTGATAACCCTTGAGAATCAAAGCTTCTACTTGAAGAAGAATAAACCTTAAAAAAGTTCAGTTTAGGTTCTTTGTTTTTCAAAACCATACCTCTGTTTGATCTTCTTGATGACTGAAGTGTTAAACACTTATGAAATCAAGTTATGCCAGAGAGCTGAGGAAAGTAGGTAGTATTGTATATTTCCCAGAGAGTCACTGGTAAATTCATACTATCCACAGTCAGAATTTTGTTGAACTTCAGTACCTTTGGGAGCTTAAACTTCTTTGTATATAAGTACAGGAAGCGTCTGACATTTTAAGATGGGAAAGTGCTTAAAGAAATAAATCATATCCCTACAAAGGAATGTATACATAACAGGAACTGGGATGTGTATAATATACAGAGATCCACAAGACAATGTATTGGATGCACATCTTTATATGATATACAGACAGGAAGGGAAATGAGTAATATTTTGAATTATGAATTAGCCAAGGGCCTCTGAAGAAAAGATTACAAGAATTGTATAGCTCTAGAGAATACAGCAACATTTACTTAATACATCTTCATTGAAAACAGAATTCAAAAGGTTCTTTAAATCTTTGTACTACCCTATAAAAGACATCTTCTCTATCATATCTTATTGTATCTTTTAACATCTTTCTTAAAATATTAATCTACTCTGTAAAGTGGGCCTTAAATTATAGTTTATTGTAACTCATTCCATTTCAGCTTTGATTAATTTTAAAGCAAAGTTTGTTTTTCTGTTTTCCTGTAAATGCCAATTCCTCAGACTCACCCCGGGTTATGAAATCCAGAATTATTTCAGGTTCATGCATCTTCAGTAAAACATATTTTACAGCTTCTCTACAGTTAATAATAGTGCAGATAATACAAAAGCTGGTATAGTGAGCAGCTTATTCCTTACAGCTGTATTGACTGTGTGTTGTAAAAGAGTAGGAAAGATGTAATTCTTGTCAGAAAATTGACCAGATGTGAGCAGAACAGAGACAGGAATCTGTTCTCTTTCAGTGAAAAGCTGTTACTCCATTTTTTATGTACTTCTCTTCTGAATGTAACTCTTCTCAAGGCCAGAAAGGCCTTTGAACAGCCTGACAAATATGCTGCTAACCTGGGGACCTCCAGCTTTATAAGGAAACAAGCCAAGAAGCTGTGCAAATGGTATCTGAGATGGCTTCTTACTATCTTATCCAATAGTGCCTGTGGCTCCTGGGCTGTGGGAGGGATGGAGGCACAGTGTGAGATCATCTGTCAAGTCAATGCTCATGATAGAGACATCCTTATGTAGGGCCACTGAGCCCAAATGGAGGAAGTGTGGGTGGCTGTGGGGAGTAAGGGGTGATAACCCCACAAGGCTCTTGGGACTGCATAGCTCTGCTGCTTTTCCCTGGCTCCAGGGGAGCTGAGAAGTGTAACTCATGAAGCATCAGGGAGTGGGGGCCTGCCTGCACTGGGGCACATGACAGGGAAAGGAAGGGAAGGTCTGTAGCCCTTTAGAACTCATCAAATCTGTCTGTATAATAATCCTTACAAAGGACATTATCAATTCACAACAGTTTTGTGTGAATAAACTGATGGTTGTGTCAAATGTTATTTTATGTTTTTAACTATGTTAATGACGTATTTTATGATGTTTCAGGTAGAATCTGGCTATCAAAACTGTTTTAGGAGGAAATGTATGGAGACTATATTGTTGTGCTAATAGGATATAAGAGATGACAGTAAATTATTTCACTGTGTAATGATGTTCCCTTGTAACATCATCCTGGTGTCATTAGAGCTTGCAATAAACCACCATACACAAGAGACTCTGCTTCTTCCTCCCTGTGAAAAAATCCTTACTTCTACTGGATACTCTTTATTTTGACCAAAGTCAACCCAGCTACTTAACTTCTATCTAAACTTTCTCTTCCTAAATGAAGTACTTCTTTCTTTTTCTACTGCAGAAGACAGAGAGTTTTAATTTCATCATCTGGAAAGCTAAGATCCTCATTTTGACTTCAAGTGAAATCAACTAAAAATAATATTTTTATAACATTGCTTCTTGTGCTATGTCCAATTCTCTGCCTACTGAGACAGAGCTCAAGGACATATAGATGTCCATCCCCATTGATAACATTGGCCTAGAAGCAGGTCCTGCAGGTATTTAAATACTGAGCTATCTGTATATTCATATCAGAAGTTGAACTTTGGTTTTAAACCTCTAACTTTATAAAGTTCTATTTGTTAGTGTTCTCATTTGGGTTCTCAGATTATTTATGCACCCAAGAACCCATGTGCCAGTTGTGGTTATTATGCGTGTAAATTTGAACTTTGACATTTCATACTGCTGCAAAACCTTGGTATGTGCATTCCTTTATCTTCCCACCGTCTCTGCAGTTGCTCTTCATTACTGTCAGTGCTTATTAGTTAGAAAACTACATTCCATTTTGTTTGGGACAATTAACTGGTTGAAGCGAGCAGCTCTTCCCGGGTCCCTGCTAACTGTATCACCAGCCATCATCTACTGAGTCATTAAATAAACCTGAGCTCTACTGCTCTTCTCAAAGCAGCAAATTCTTGTTTCTCAGTTGACCAACTTGCAAAAACAGTTCAGACTTTTATGTATTTCAGTCTCTTATGGCAATTAAAGGGGAAAAGACATTGTGTAGTCAGTTAAATGAGAGCTGTTGTATGAATTATTGTCATAATTACTTTATATGCATTTTCATGTGTTTAGGATGCTGTCTTCTTAAATACCAGGGAAGAAGAATACCAGCAGAGGAAACAGACCTTGTGCTGCTTCAATATTGTGACTTGCAGTCTGTCTGAAAGCATAACAAAGACTTGATTGTGCAAGTGCCCAGCTGATCCAACAAGCAATGAATAAGTGAGCAATGGTCAACAGTGAAGGAGTGGATATCACAGAGGGCAATTCAAAAAGGTTATAGTGCTGTGAAGTGAGGGAGACGCAAAATGAAATAGAACTAGAGATACAAAGCTAACCATTTGGGTTAGTTCTACTTTTTTCTTTCTTTTTTTTTTTTTTTTAATGGTCTATCATTTTTTGGAAAAAAAAAAAAAAAAAGATTACTGTAAACTGGTAAAAGAGAAAACTTCCAGTATGGAAGAAAGTAATCTCATTCTTTCAATCTAAATGGAATATAATTTAAAAATATAGTCTTATCTAACTGATGAATGATATCTCCAGAAATCTGCTTGGAAGACCTGTTAGGTAGCATGAGACAGGTCACTGTTAGAGGTAGAAAGTACAGACTGCGAGATTTTTATGTCCATTCAAGCATTTGGGTCCACATAAGACGCAACTCAGTCCTGTCAGCATGAGACTTAAGACTAAAAGAATGAGAAAGTTTGATACCTAACAAGAGACTTCTTCCAGTTCTTCATGGCAACACAAGTATCTGGTGAAATATCAACAGGGAGGATTCCCTTTCCTTCAAAGTCTTGCACTGGTCTTTTTACCCTTGAACAGATTTGATTGTATTTTCAGCCAGAATCCTGTCTGAGAAAGCAGAAGATACGCAGACAGATATACTACCAAGACAGCAAAGCTCAGATTTGATACTTAAATACTGCTTCAGGGACTTGTCACAAAAGCATTAAAAGAATGAGAGTTTGGGTGACCACAGAAGCTTCTAAAAATATTGGAATTTATGCTGGCTTCATGGTGTTTCTGAGTAAGGATACTTTCTAATTTGCTAGTCCTTACTTGTCAGTTTTCATTAGACTTCATGGCCTGTCCCTGTCCTTGGGACATTTCAAATTAAGATCTTTTAGCCTCAACAGGGCCTGTATCATACACTCAAGCTTTCATGTTGCTTTGTCTTTGCTACTGCTCTCACATTGGCAGAGCACCATGAATTTATGTCAATTGATTTTCAGAGTTCCTCATCAACTAAATTCAACATCATAATACAGAGAAATGACTTTCAGAAAGTCACACAAGAAACTGCATGGAAACTTTGACAGACAACTGGACTTGCCTCTTCCACAGTCCACTATTTTATCAGCAGAGCATTTCTGTGGTCAGATTTGTTGGCACCTAAATGAGAGTATAATCTGACCTAATAAAGCCCTGGTAGCCAAGGCATGCTTTGAACCGAAAGAAAAAAAAATAAATCCAGCATCTCTTTCAGCAGATGTATTGTTTGTCATCTGGAAACTTTGCGAAATAGAAAAATTCTCTTCTCAGCTTCAGGTCACTTTGGAGAATTTTTCTTGGTGCTGAGCTGGGTGGTGCTAAAGGGCCACAGGGATGCAGGGCCCATTACCCCTTCCTTCAGATACATCTGCCCTGCAAATACTGCCACTAAGCAGCACAAAGGACCCTGCTTTGTGGAGCACCACAGATCTGATTTCATTATCTGATCCGTTGTTTTTCCTTAAGCAAATATGTAATAATGTCGGAATTTATGGATTAGTTAGACAATCCCCGATCTGCTTTAACGAGAGTTAGTGCTGTTCCTCCCAGAATGTTGCTGATGGGAGTACTGTGCAGACAGACTGGGTGTATACAGAGAGCTCTTTTAGTTTTTCCTCTGTTAGTGCTGCAATGTTTGCTAAAACATCACTCATTTAGTGAGTGATTGAGTTTAAGAAGAAATGAAAATTCATGTGCTGTTAATAACAACTGGGCAAACCTCACTACCCTTCTAGTAAAACTGACATTTTATTCAGGGAGGAAGTTTGTCATATAAAAACTACGCCATGGGCCAAATCTGGCTCAGAGGAGCATGTCAGCCTTGCTCTAAAAAGTCCGTGTCATCAGATCTGAGGTTGATGTGGGCTCTGAAAAGCCCTGCTGTTGAAAATTAAGTGTGAAATTTGAAAATGATGAAGTTGAATTATTTACCTTGTTAGTTCATCATGTCTGAAAAAATATTCTCTTCCCTTCCAGTAACCTAGCAACGAATACACAGTGCACAATTATTTTTTTCACAATTTGTAGGAGAGTTGCATTAAAATGCATGTCAGTGTCTTTATTTCATGACAGGCATGTAGCAAACAAATGTTTGTTTATCCTGGCAAGGGCTGGATTTGTTTAGTGTAACATTAGTTTTGTCTAAGTTCTGAAACAGAAAGGAAAATATCTTCTTGTTTTCAGCTTGGTGTTACAAATATTCTCTTTGTCTTTGTTTTTATTACAAGAAGTGACTGCTAATGGATTCGCACCCACCCCCTCTGCTACTGGATGCTCCCACCATATACTGGAAACTTCTGAATACATTTTAAGAACTACTGATTGCACAGGCTGAGTCTACAGGTTGCAGAGTGTACGCAGGCTGGAGGAACTGGAGGAAAATGAAAAACTAAGTCAGCCAAGAGGATACGCGTCAAGATAAATATCAGCCTCACCAGTGGCATAAATTACGTTTTCTAAAACAGGAAATTAATGTTCATTAGATGGCAGAAATAAACAACTGGTCCTCTTGAAAAGTCCTGAGATTAAATGCTGGGTTTCTGAGTGCTTTTTGGCAGACATTTTAAATACCTAGGTTATTGTGAAATGAAAAGAAAACACTAATTCTTGTGGATGAAATGCGCAGGACTATCCCCAAAACAACAATATGCTGAGGCCTCTTTAGAGCTTTTTGTTTTTGACTTCAGCTTTATCCGGTCTCAGGCATGCAAGCATGAGTTAATGTCTGCAGCCCAGAGGAGTCTCTAGGCTTAGGCACTAAATCCTCTGCCTGGGTCCCCAGGTCCTGAGACAGCTTCACTATATGGGATGGCAAATGATCTGTGTTTCTTAGCCATCTTTTGTGCTTTGTGTTACCTTTTTGATCCTCTCAATAGGCTACTTGGGTCCAGACATCATTCCCTTCATTGTTTTCAGTATGATGTGCAAGGAGTAAAATGCAAATTCCTGTCTGCATGGTTGCTTAACAGTTCAAGGTGTTTGGGGGGGCAGAAACGGTGAGAGAAAAGCACAAGAACCATTGCTACCATGATGCTGTGGCCCTTGGCTTGATGAAAACCAAGCTGTGTTGTTTGGGAAAATGGTCCTTGGTGTCCTAAAGCTGTGGTTTTAGCACTATAGCAGAGCACAGATTTAATCCTTTGTCCACTCTAGACTCTGGCCAAGATTACACCTTGCTCAGCCTCCCCAGTCTGCATGTATTTTAAGTAGCTAAGGTGCTTGAATTAAGAGCAGCGTAGGCAGGAGTGTAGTCTCCCTCTGCAGTCAGCATGGAGAGGCAGGTGCTTGCAGAAAGTGATTCAGTTCTTACCTGGGCTGAGTCACGCAGTCTTGAAGTGGAGCTTTGCTTCCCATTGCTTCTGGGGGACCCTGGGGAGGAGCACACACCTGGATTCCCTGCCCGAAGGTCACTGTTAGTCCTGTGCCATATCCTGCTCCATATCTGTGAAATAAAGACCACGAGGAAAAAAGACAGTTATTTGCCAGCAATTCTTAAGTGTAGGAATTAAAAAAAATAAAATACACACATTGTCCAAGTGACTGATTTGCCTTAAATGTCTAGGATTAATGGTAAATGAATTTAATTTCCTTCAGAGGTAGCATCCATCATCCCTGTTCTCACATCCCCTCTTGCAGTGAGGGCTGGTAGGTGTAAATTTAGATACACCCACTGGTTTGGCCACATCACAAGTCTGGGCACCTCCGCTTTCTTATTTATTTATTTTGGTGTTATGTCTTGTAATTAACTTGTCCAAATAATGATTCCCCCAACCCCCCCAGAGTTTTTCTGTTTATCTGACAATTAAGACTGAAAGTCTAAGTCTCCCTTTTGCACCGACAGTGAAACCCATTGATTTGGGTGGGATCTAGTTAGGATCCTAACGCAAACATGCAGCGGCGGAAGCTGGATTGTGTGTGCAGCGGGAGCTGCCAGTTCAGTGGGGAGCTGTTTGTTCCAGAGCTGCCTGTGTGTCCAAGGGGAGAGGGATAGCTTTGCTCCCAGCGCTCCCCTGCCCCCTCTTCCAACACTTCTGTCATGCTGCATTGCTCTTTAAAATGCAATTTCTAAACTGGCAGTGTTCCATCAGAAATCCTGCTGTCCTACCACTTGATTTCAGGCATCCCATTAACATTACCTTCTTCTAGGAAATATTTGGTTATTTTTGTTTAAATGTGTGTTGTTTTCTGAACATTCCAAACTTTTCCATTTAAAACAAAAACAAAGCGAGCCATGAGTAGTAGTAATTTAGGAATAATAGGAACTATGCTCAGATATTAGCACTAACAGAAGTAAGCAGGAATAAGTAGAAGGATGCAATTATGGATGGATGTATCTTCATTACTAATTTTAATTTCATGAGAGCAAGTAACACAGTCCCCCCTTAACCACACACAAAGATTTCCCACTGTCCATTCAGTTTCTGAATGTCTCCCTGTTTTGTTACTCTGCTTACTCCTGTCTGGCTGATGGATTTACCTTACAAATTCTATTTCTTTCATATTGCTCCTGTAATAATTTTCAATTGTCCTCTCTTTGGCTTGTTGGAATTTTTAGACCACTCTCTTCTCCCTCCTGCTTTGCCATGCATGTTGTTTAGCTATAGCTTTGCCTTTCCAGAAAATGCCCTCCTTCTCCTCCTTTCCCCTCCTCCTTTCCAGTTTCAGATTTCCCCTCCTGGCAGGCAGCGAGGGGCTGCACACCATACACTGGCTGTTGGGTCTGCTCTGTAACCACAGGACCTGATTCACCTCCTGCAAGCTGAGTAGCCTGAAAATAAATCAGCTGAGAGGGAGCTGTTTGGGAGTTGCAAAACACGGGGACACATGGCGAAACCAACACACGGGCTGGGGAACGACCAGAAAGGCTCTCAAGGAGTTTGCAGTTCTCCCATATATATTCCCTTCGGGACAGCAATGCTGAGTGAGACCTTTCAACAAATTAGCTTTGCCTCACCGTTTAAACCAGCTCTGCATGTTCAGTTGAAATGTGCTTAACTCAAAGTCCTGCATCTGAAGTGCCTTTACTGTGCCTTCCAGATGGGTCCCAACTTGGCAGGATGGTTTTGTAGGTAATACCTAGGATATAAATGCAGCCTTGCTTTGAAAACATAAGTCTAGACCTGAGCTTGAGCCCATCTCTAATCACTGCTCGATTTTGTTTTCTCCAGATCGGCACATTTGAGTACTGTAGCCAATTAGTCATCTCTCCTTCAACAGAAGCAGCTTCTCCTGCAGCTGCCTAATCTCCGAGTCTTTTAAATTAAATCACCACTGTTTGTGACTGGGTTTGTAGCCATGACAAGCAAATACTTAATGTGAATTTAGAAGCAAGTGCCTAAAGTGACTGCATAGATTCTCATCTTTGAGTTGCTCCTTAAGGAACGCAATGGAGCTTTATTTGGGTTCAAGTGTTTGAGTGTATGAAGCTGTTTCCAGAACCTGTATCTCCAGTCCTGCCACATTAGGCCAATGTAGTAACTTGGTGGCTTCTGTTTTCAGAGTAGTGTGAAACCTTTGCTACAGAGGATTTATGTTTCCTTTTAACATTATACAATATTTTCCTCCCAGATTTCAGTGAAGTTCTGCTCTTTCTGAATTGTAAATGCAAAAAAATTACCGTTCAGAATGTTCTCTCTTGAAAAGATGTTTGCTTTTCACAGCTTAAACAGAAAACAGCTCAGTGCATCCAAAAGCTGCCTCACCCTTTGAGCGTGTTCCCAGATCTCAGCCAAGAGCACTACTATGGAATAGCTGCGAGTAGCCGGAAGAGCATTGTGGGGATTGAGATGCAAATGAGCAAACCAAACAGCCCCCTTCGCTGCAGAGGTTCCCTATCTCCTTCTGCCCCTCACTTTTGAACTGGGGGAAGCTTAACCTGGGCATGGCTCTGGAAGCTACGAACCCTGGCTCTGCATCCAGAAACGCTGGCTCTGCAAGCCACAAACCCAGGCTCTCCTCATTTGTAAGCTTGGGGAAGATGAACTGTATCAGCATGATGAAGGCATGGAGGGCAGGAGCCCCCATGTTGCTGTTACTTTTCTAGGTCCCCAGAACTAAGTGCTACCACCTTTTCTGAGTTCAAAAGGGGAGAATGAAAGCCAGACGTAGTAGCCACTGCAAAATAGCACACACTGTTCTGTATCTTAAAAGTTCCCAGTTTTCAGGCAGTTTGAAAAGTTCCAAAGCGTAACATGAGCAGCTGCCTGGGCACTTGTTTGTTTTGTCAAATACAGAGTTAGAATATTGCAAAGGAAATCAGATATAGTAAATTGGGGGGCATGCAGAGGGTTGCTCATATAAACATGCCGAGGAATAAAGCAATACGGTGTTTTCTCTGTATGCTTTTCTTTCCAGGATGAGGGAAGGAAGCAAAACACTCTAACAAAACCTCCTTCTAAAGAAATAATCAAGGCACTGAGCTCTAAAGCCTGTGTCACTGCACATGACCAGAAGAATAAGGCATTTTGCATTATTGCCTGTTGTCATCACTTTGCTCAGTGTTGTCCCTGCATGCTAATTACATGTTTACATGCATTGCATCATTTGACATAATTACTGTAATTATGTTAATACTTCATAATCAACAGAACAGTACCTGTAATTTACCGAACAAAAAGGACATGTAAAGCTAAACCCACAAATGGAAGGGGACACGCTGAAAAGGATTTAATCCTCAGTGCAGGAGCAGGCAGGAAGCACTCAGAATTGGGATATCCTGGTTTAGCCATCGGATCCTCCCAGACAGCACCGGGGCATTTTGCAAGGTGTTTTAAAAGGTACTAGCAGTGTAACACACCAAACTGTGGACAGGGTGTAAATGTTTAATACTCGCTCATGAACTCTCACCTAGAAAAATCTGTGCGGTGCCCTTAACAAAGCTGCGTGACAGACACTTGAGAGAACAACGGGAGACTGAGAAACTCAGTGATCTGGAAATATTTTAACCCCTCTCCTATCTGCGGATGTACAATATCAACCTTGACCCCCTTGTTGCTTCTTTGAAAGAACTATGTGACGCCTGGCATATCAGAGCACCGTCTGTGTGCAGCTGGATCCTCTCCCCATCCCCTTCTCTAGGGTTTTTTTTCCCCTGTTTATCTTGGCCTGGTTAGTTTGGGGCTGATTCACTCTCTGCATATCGCTTGTATCTGGAAGGTATTTCTTTGCCTCTGGTTTCACACAGAATGGTCTCAATTTGATGTGCCACCAAAGGACATGCTTTACTGGTGACCTGGCAGTGCTGGGTTGACGGTTGGACCTGATGATCTTAAAGGTTTCTTCCAACCAAAACGATTCTATGATTGTGTGATTCTCTGCCAACAAGGGTTAAGTAACCAAAGTCAACCATGGGATAAAGAGTGACATTAAGACAAGGAGTTATCCAGAGTGGTCATTAAGAGCTGGTGAGTTTTAGAATTAAGATCGAGTCCCAAGTGCTTCCTGGTAATTGGATATGCAAGAAGGTTCCAGCAAAATTTTCAGCCTCCCTCCATTCAGGAACTGTGTCCAGGTGGAGATCCTGCTGTGGGCAGAGAAACCCGCTGCAGTGAGCAGGGCACTGCTGGCACCCCACCTGTCCCAGGGGCAGGGAGCAGGGCACTGCTGGCACCCTGCATGGCCTGGGGACAGGGAGCAGGGCACTGCTGGCACCCCACCTGGCCTGGGGACAGGGAGCAGGGCACTGGTGGCACCCTGCCTGTCCCAGGGGACAGGAAGCAGGGCACTGCTGGTACACTGTGTGGCCCAGGGATGGGGAGCAGGGCACTGTCCTAGTGACTTTCGCGGCCAAACGAAGCCTTTCGCTCTCACCAGGCATCACCCTTTCCCTGAACACCCCCAGCGGCCCCGGGGACAGCCCGAGGCAGGGGACCAGGCAGGACAGGAGGACTCAGGGCCCAGACCAGCGCACTCGCAAGGAGCCCGGGAGGCAGCGGCGGTTCCTGCACCGGCCGTGCCGAGCCGTGCCCGGCGGGCAGTGGCTGTTCTCGATCCGGCGCCGCGTTTTGCTCGCGCAGCAAGTGCCGGGCCCGGCGGAGGAGGGAGGGACGAAAGCGGGGGGGGGGGGGGGGGGAAGGAGGAGTCGGCTCTTTGCGGGCGGCTCGGGGAGGCAGGGCCGCTCCCCGCCCCTCAGCTGGGAGCCTGCAGCGAGCTGGTGCAAACTTCAGAGCCGAGCCGGAGCGGCGCAGCGCGGAGCCGGGCATGGGGTAGCCGCTCCGCCCTGCTGCGCTCCTCACCATGTAGGCGAGCCCCCGGGCATCGCTCCGCGCCGCCTACACCGCATCCGTACCGGGCTGGGGGGGACCATGCGGAGCGCCCCGGCAGCCGGGCTCCTGCCGCTGCTCCTGGGGCTGCGGCTGCTGCTGGGCGGCGGCGCCGCGGCTCAGTACTCGAGTGACCTGTGCAACTGGAAGGGGAGGTGAGGCGAGACCCCGCCGGGATGGGAAGCGGGGAAGCGGGAACTGCCATGTCCATCCCCACTCAGTCGGGGGAAGAAGTTGGTACCGAAAACAAAAGGGAGAGTTCCCCGCTACGGAGCGGCGCAGGGCGCTGCGATGCGCGGCCGGCGCTCCGGGAAGGCGGTGGCTGAAGCCGGAGAGCCGGGGCTGCCGGGCGTCTCTGCTTCCCTCCCCTGGGCAGAGGCGGCCGCTCTCGGCGGGCTCTCCGCGAAGAGGCGCGGGGCAGCGGTCCCCGGAGCTGGGGGGGCGGGCTGGAGGGGCCAGGGCGGGCTGGGCTCCCCGCTGCCCTGCAGCGCGGCTCGGTGGGCTGGGGAGGAGGAGGGCGGTGCCATGTCCGCCGCGGAGAAGTTTCTCCCCGCGACCATCTTCCCGCGGCCCCCAGCGCTCCGCCAAGGCGGCGGCCGCAACCGGGGGACTCAGCGGGGCCGGGCAAGCTCCGGCCGCGCCGCGCTTGGGGCATCGCTGGGCATCGCCCCCGGCTTCTTCTGCCGTCCGCTGGTCCCGCTGCACCTGCGGAGCGCTCCAGCCTCGGCGGGGGCGGCCCCCAGGGTGCGGGTTCTTGTCCCTGCTCACCCCGTCCCGGCACTTCCCGCTCAGCCGCCCCGCAGCGCTCGGTGCCACTCTCTGCTCCCGGGAAGTTATCCCGCACCTCGTCCCGCAGAGATGAGGATGAGACCTGGGAGCAGGGGCTGGCGCAGCGGCCTCGCTCCTCATTTATTCTAATTGCACCGGTTGTGAAACCTCTCCAGTTCTCAAGTGTTTATCTCCCAAATTATCTTTGCTTTAATTGTTTGTAATAAGTTTAACGTGTGTGGTTGGGTTTGTGACCTCCTCCACTGCTCATAGTTCTAAAAAGTGACTCCGCTAACAAACGAGTGTTGCTGGGTCAGGTTTTCTGTACTTGGGGAGTAAAAAATTTTGACTCTAGTATCCTGGTCAGATCTGACTGTCTTTAAAATAAAAGTTTGGCTAGTTTATACCATTAGGGTGTATTTTGGAGTAGGGAGACTTTAAAAGGGGGAAACAGCTGGATTGACTTGCAACATAAGAATTTAGTATTTGTTCTTGTCTGAAACATGCAGATGCTTGTTTTTTTTTTTTTTCCTGAACTTTTCTTGACTGTTGACAATTGTTGCGTAGTTAATTGCAGTGAATCCACTTAAAGATGAGTCTGTTTGATAGGGACCAAACCTATTAGTTCTGTAGCAAACTCCTAATGGTATTGTTTTGCTTTGCCAACCTCCTTCCCCCCCCCCCCCCCCAAGCTGTACCTGCTTTCATCCCTAAGCATCCTCGCTGTAGGTACTTACCTGGACCTTACCACATGGTACTGCAACGTGTTTTTTAGAAGAACAACCCCCTGTAATACTGTCCTGTTTCGTTCTTATTTTTGTCCTGTTTTGTTAGAGTAAGCAGTGACCACCCATGTCACCTGAGCAGGGCTGGAATAACCAATGCCTCAAGTATCAACTAAAGGGGTGATGTTTGGGGGGAGGGGGAAGTGAAATATCATTTCCTGTAACTGAGTTTGGGGTGAACTGGTTATGCAAGGTTGGACTCAGTTGGCTGTTGTTGCTTTGGTGAGCTAAAGTGGCAACAGCTTTGTGATGATGCTGTTGGAGGCATAAGGGAGGAAGAGCTGCCTTCTTAAACACACAGTTTGGTCTGGGTGGTTTCACTTGTGTGAGAGAATCCCAGAGTCCAGGTGGACAGGAGTCTCAGGAAGGGATTAAGTAAACTGGGCTGGCTTTGGCCTTACTGGTAGCAAACAAGTGTCATCAGAAATGCTGGCACTCCTAGTGTCATTAAATATCATCTGCTTTGTCCTGAAAGACTAACAGTTAAGAAGGAAGGTAATTTGGTGTACCAGTAAATATAATCTAATTAACTATTTCATTGTGGATACTAATAGCCTTATGGGTCAGAAAGGATTTTTTTAATGAGGAATATAATGTTTTGAAGTCATGTGATGTTTTTTACCTTAACTAATGAAAACCCTATGAACTTGAATGACAAAGTGTAGCCTTTCTTCCTACGGTGAAGTTCTAGGTTGTCTTGTGCTGGCAGATTTGAGAGTTTAGTCAGCTTCTTCAGTAAATGTGAAGGTATTTTCTCACCTTTGTATACATGTCTATATAAAAAGCAGTCTTAGAAGTAAAATATGAATATGATTTTTTTTTTTTTTTACCATTATCTTGTGGAGAAGTGATGAGCTTAAATCCCTGAGTAGTATGAAAAGCTTCACTAGGATTCCTATAGATAGCCCCCAAGCTTCCAGGGAAATCTGATGCAATGCACAGCTTGACACCTGCAGTTTAAGTACACTCAATAGGCTATAGCAGCATCTTAATAAAGAGCTTTGCTGAGAGCTTCCAGGAAAGCTTTGTCCAGAAGAAAGCAGAAACTTCACTATGGTGTGTTGTGTCATTACTCTTGTTGTAACTTCAGGTTTTCATACTGCAATGATGTCTCGAGGCTTTGGGCAAAACTTCTTCAGTGACATGCTGGGAATATGCTAGTCGGGTGTTTTTGACTGTAGGCTGTAGGAGGTGAGGATTCAGATCTGTGGCTACTGACATCCATCAGTCTTCCCCTCTGCACTGGTGGATGCTCTGAGGAAGTCTCAGTGCTCTCTAGATTGTTATCTTTAATTATAAACTCCAAGTTAGGAGCAAAAGTTCCCTGTGTTTGTGAGGTGTGCTGTGAGGACATGGTTGCTTATAGGGCTCTTCAGAGCTTTTGAAATAGAATAAATAAAGTAAATAGCTAAAGCAGATAGTGTGAATATTCCTCCCACTCCCTTTTTTCTTTAAGTAATGCCTGTTGCATAACAGTTACTGCACCCCTGCTGGGATAGGTCTTTCAGGGCAGACATGGGGGGATGGCTGAAACCAGAAAAGGAAAAGCTTAAGGAGACAAATGCAGTGATTCAGGATGTCCTCATGGATTGGTATGAGGAAGTAGTAGTTGTGGTGGAAGTAAGTCCCAATAAACAGCACAGATTTGAAAGGGAGAATGGATGGCTCATCCATCTCTGTAACCATGAAACAACCACCTTATCTCCTTGCCATATACATAAAAAAACCCAAAATCAAAAGTCAAATGAGCTTGGAAGAAGGGGGGGAAAGAAAAAAAAAAAAAGGCTCCTGGACCTCCATTATTTTACGGACATGGTGTGTTGGCTGACTGGCTAGTGAGAGCTAAATATGATGTTAAATAATCTCTCAGTGCAGTGACATGTCATTTTGACAGAAAGCAAGGTGACAGGTTTTGCTGGATGATGGTGGTTGCTGTTAAGTAATGTGAGCGTGTATTTTGAAATCTGCTTAACTTTTGAGTCATCCTTTATTATATGGCTTAATGTGTACAGGTAGTTGTGCTTGATCTGTCTAATGGCATCACTCTTGCCTGTGGGATATAATTGCCTTTCAGAAGATAATTTCAGAGTCCACCCTGTTTTTTGTTTGAACAGCATGAATGTTTGAACAAAATTAATGCTAAAGCCTTTTTCCCTGGCGGAAACTCACTGCCTCAGTGGTGTTGGGATCACTTGCAACAGCAGTTTCACTGCATGAGTTCAGAGTTTTGCCCCTGGTCTCTTCCTTCTGTTTAAGCACTGAGGCTTCAGGGTGGAATTTGCCAGTATAAGTCCTGCAAAACCTCTGCAGCTTGTTTTGATGTCTTGAGTAGGATCAAGTGACGTGTGAGGGTAGTTTTTTGCCCCTTTGCTGAGGGGCTTTACATTCTTTAATTTTACTTACTCAGTGCTTGCACATAAACAGACCTCTGTGTTTTCTGACGAGTGGCATCACACACGTGCTGTGGGGAGAACTGATTTTGTGGACCAGATGTGGATTTACAGTCAACTTGAAATATCCCATTGCACGTTAAGTTTCCTGCATGTGTTAAGTACTACTGAATTTGAGGGCAGGAGACTAAAGGTCAAAAACTTGTCCCTCTTTTCTTCTCATCTGTGTTCTTGATGTGGCTTTCAAGGTTATTCAAAAGCACATGTTTGCACGCACTATTGTTATTAAATATGACTTTTTTTCTGAGCTTCCTCATGTAACCTCTATCAAGTGGGTCACACTGACACTCACAATAATGAGTCACATCAACAGTAAATGCAAACCATATGGTTTCCCCCCCTCTTCTTTTACACATGGCTTCTTGTTACTTTCTAAATGCTGACTTGGATTTAAACCCTGTTCAGCACCTGAATATATCTTTGGGGTGGGGAACTGTGTATGTGGAGGTTTCTGCTGAGAAACCAGAACTTGATGTCATTACTTGCACTACTCTAAAATATGTTCTTTGCCACAGTTTCCTGTGTAACCTCAGATAGTCAATCCTTTTAAATTTTTTTTTTCCCTGTCTTGGTTCATCTGCCTACAAGCGGGAATGTTGTGAAGCTTCTCCAAAGTACTGCAAAGCAGACCTGTGAGCTGTGTGGAAGAGTTGCATTTCAGGTGGTGCTCTATAGGCACAGAATAAAAGATGCTTATGTTTGGGAACTAGGTGCGCAAAGCGTAGGAGGAGAAACAAGCTTGGTGGTGAAGTGATTGTCTCATACTCGCATAATAGGTTTGTGACAGGACAGGGACTAAGACCAAAGGTTTTTTGCCTAATGGCCAAAATACTGCAACCAGTAAACCAGGCTTCCCAGAACTGTTTCTTTTAAGTGGAGTGCCTACAGCGTGCAGTGTCATCTTAATGCTTTGAGTCACTCAGGGTAAAGAATCTGTGAAGTCGGTCCAACATCAGTGACAGGCGTCAACCTGGGGTTGTTTAGAGATGCCCTCAGTTTAGGGCAAGCAAGTCATAGGGATTTACTAGTTATCCTGCTTAAGCAAGCCAGTTTGCTCTGCTTTCGCTAGCAGATGTCCCTGGGATCCTCTTGTTGCTCTGCTGTCCCATCCCTGTGATCACTGGCTCTCGAAATCATTGTTAGGGTGTTAATTTTTTGCCATGGTGGTGAGTAAGGACACAGGACACTGCTCTGGCAGCAGAACTGGACACATGTACTCTTTTTTTTCTGAACAAGTCTTTTTAGCTCTGTGTTTGCTCATAGCCCATCAGAGCTGGTCAGTGAAATGATAGTAAAGCTTAAACCTCATACTAGGGAGAAGGAAACAGGTAGGTACCAAAGAAAGCAGCAGCAGAGTTCAGTTCTTCCCCAGCTCTGGCTGGGGAGTGTAGTGTATTCTCTCCTCTTCCTACCCCCGAGTTTGGAGATCAGGGATGCCAAGCTGGGGCAGAGGGTATCAGTAGCACCCAGAGCATCCCTTTGCTCCAGTTCACAGGATGAGCTTGGCATCCCTCCCAGTTTCAGATCCATTGGGAATATAGACTTGGAAAGGGAACAAAGTACTGGGAAAAAGGTGGAGTCCGATCTGTGAAGCTGGAGAATGTGCTGGCTTAAGCCACCAGGACAGGAGTTGAAGCGTACGTGTTTTACTTAGTATGCGCCGAGTCATTTGCCACAGCTCAGCTGATGGGCAGTAACTGAGGCTCTAGTAATTTAATTGCTTTTGATCGTGTCCTTCTATCCTATTTAATTTAGAAGTCAATTACTAGTGGTCTGGCTTTTTCTTTTGGGAGATGATTTAAAATTGTCCCATAACATTAAGGTTGCAGTCTTGCAAGAGACAAGCGCTTCTGGGCTGGATGGGCTGATACTAAATACTATCATGGGTTTCCTGCATTTGTTGATGTGGGTCTTTGAAGGTTTGAGGTTATGACAGTCACGTTACTAGCTCTGTCATTTCTCTAACTTTCTCTTTTCTTTCTTCCCTCAGTGGCTTAACTCACGAGTCTCACAAGAAGGATGTTGAACAGGTCTACCTCCGCTGTTCTGAAGGGTCAATAGAGTGGATGTATCCCACGGGAGCACTCATAGTCAACCTGCGACCCAATACTTCACCTGCCTCTTACAAACATTTGACTGTTTGCATAAAGCCTTTCAAGGACTCTGCAGGAGCAAATATTTATTTGGAAAAAACTGGAGAACTGAAACTCTTGGTCCGAGATGGAGACCGCAGCCCCAGTAAAGTATATTGCTTTGGTTATGATCAGGGGGGCCTGTTTATTGAGGCCACTCCTCAGCAGGACATTAGCAGGAAGATTACAGGCTTCCAGTACGAATTGATGAGCAAGGGGATGGCGTCTGATTTGCACACAATTTCTGGTGAGTTCTGGGATATTGGTCATAGTTTCACATACTGCACTGGATACATAACAGATGGCTGAGTGAGTGGGAAAGTGGTTGGGTCTGAATTTCATGTGCTTTTAAGGACTTGTTTTATAAACAGGCTATTGCAGAAGAATCGATTTCTTTTTTTTTTCTTTTGGTTATTTTTTTTTATGTTTGTTTTTGTTGTTGTTTTTTGGGATCTGGTAGCATAGGCTGAATTCCAAATGATTTATTAAGAGCTACATTGTGAATGGTTCTCCCCTTGCAGGCCTGGGGTGAATCACAGGAGCTGGCTTTACCCTACAGTGAACTCCAGTGTGAACTGGGCTTCCGAGTCTTGCTCTAACAGTTTTCCAACTACTTTTTTACTCCGTTTTTAAGATCCCGCTGCATGTTTTGAATAATAAACATTTAAACAAGGAGGAACTCCTTTTCCTTGGGTTGTTTTGTTTTTGTTTTTCCTCTGAAGCTACTGCTACTTGCTGACCTAATTATGGCGCTTTTTTTTTCTTTTTTTTTAACAAGGAAAATGGTGTGTTCCTTCCTCAGCTTAGAGTATTACACTCTCTTGAGCATTACCGTGCCATGGCAAAACTCCTCAACACCACGACAATACTTACACAGTGCTGTCTTCTCTCAGGACCATTATGAAAAGCAATTTTGTAGGGAGGAATTTTACGCCAACAAAAAGCTTGTAGGAAGGGCGAGTGGACAAACTGAAAGAGCTGTGAAGTCTGGTACTAAGTAGCAACCTAAACACCATTTGGGAACAATAGTTCTAGGTGTAACCTAATTGCTAATCAATTAGGTTGAGAAGAAGAGAAGCTAGCATTTGTGGAGGATGACAGAGGGGAAGGGAGAATTCTCTTTAGCTAGGCAGTTATCTGGTTCATGCATCTCCTCCATTCAGAATTGCCTCTTAGCTTTTATCCCTGAAAGCAAGGAGGGGAGATTCCCAGAATAGCCTGAGGAATAGCAGATCTAGGGTAGTTTGTCCCAAGTAACCAGGGAGGTTTCAAGAGTTAGGTATTTTAAGTGGGGAGGCTGTAGGGGCAACCGCATTTCTCTTGTGGGATGGTAGGGAGTGAAGGCAGCCCGGCAGCAGGGGAGAAGAGTCCTCACGGCACACTTGAGATAACTTGGCCCAGGGTAAAACCCCATGTAAAGTGAGCCCAAGACATGGTATGTAGGCTGTCTAGATTCTGGGGCAGTGATGCCATATGCTTTGCCTGAGATGCTGCTTGATAAGCAGTGTTGTGGCTCATTAAACTGCAGCTGTATCTTCCAGGCATTACATCCCTCCTCCTTTTCTGGGATAGGGGATTGTAGAACTTGAGTGCCATCCTCTCCCTCGGTTCCCTTCCACAGCAGGGCTCTGGCTGTGTGTATTTGTGTATGTGTGCACACTCACTGCCCTGCTAGCATTTAGATGCTCGCACGCTGAGATGTGGCTTTTTTTTTTTGGTACAGATCTCAGTTGGACTGAGATGAACAGTTCTTCACTCAGCAAGACGGTAGTTGGCTGAGGGCTAATGCAGTAACCCCAATAACTGACAGATGGCGTGTTTGCCATTAAAACAAAAAAACTGTAAACAAATATTCAAATATTTAAGTTGCCTTCTTTACTCTTGCCGTTTGTGCAACTTGTAGCTTAGTATCATGGCATCTGCATTTTCTCTGCTTCGTATGTTTTACAAGGGCTGGAGAAGAAGCAGGGTATCTGCTGCAGAGCTGTTTTCCCAGTAAGATGAGTTCTGCAAAGATGAATACACTGCACAGAATGTTAGCTATGTAGTAAAATTCCATTGCAGAAGACATTAAATACATTGTTTAATTAGTTATTTGAAGAATGTTCCCAGATTCAGTGCTGCTTTCTTTGAGAAGCTGTGAAGACGGAGACACAAGCAGGATAGTGATACGTCACTTAAACTTACCAAGAAGAGTCTTATACCAACCCTGCCCCCACTCCCCCAAAAAAAGAAGATGAAATTGTTTTTGCATATAGTAAAATAATCTGTGAGAAATACTGCTTATCACTGTTGGTTTTAGTTTGCACGTAACTATGGTTTTTCCTGAGCTTCACTAAAATCAAGAGGACTTGCCACTGGCATACTTGACATCACAAGCTGGCACAAAGTGCTGTGTTTTTAGAACTAAGTGCTCTTCGTTCCACATAAAATGTTTAAAGCTGATGGGAGTTGTCTTCAGAGACTTTCAGAAGTCAAACTGAGGACTGACTCCAATTACAGCCTTCCTCTCTGATAGGCATATTAAATCACTTTTCCTGTGACTGCTGTATTTTCAGCTGTAACAGACACTGGTTGAATTTCAGTGCTGTCCTATAAAACAATGTGGTAGGCTATCAGCTTCGAACTCCAAGTGTCTTGTTTGGACAGAAGAAGCTCTTTAATAGCTCATCAGCAGAGCCTTCAGGGCAAACTAGGGATCTCTATTGTATTTTAAATTATTTCTCTTGTCTTTTTTTGGATCCCCAGACTCTGGGGAGGGGCGGTGGGGGGAGGGTGAAAACACGATGAAAATGCCATACATGACTCTTTCCACTACTCAGTCAGATGAGCACTTTTATTCTCCTATAAATATCTGTATGTCTGGGGAAACTGCCAAATAGCTGCCTTGTGAGGCTTCTATAGAGCAATATATTTGGGGCTTTTTGCAGTTCGTGGACCTCCTTTCTTCTGGAGCTGCTTCTAGTTTTTCTGTGAAACCTCCAAATAAAAGCCCTTTACTGAGCTGTTCATTTAGAGGGGAAGTTTACCATCAATTGACTGAAATCACTGGTGGCCTCTTCATTGGAAGCATCAAACCAGAGGCAAGTGATGACCTTAAGGAGCTGACGTGGCTTACAGTGTCTTAACTGTTGCACACTGGAAAAACAAGCTTGACTCTTAGTCACAGTTTGACAGGGTCCAGCAGAGCTGGCAGTACATGTGAAGAGATGACGAAGGTGTGAGATGCTGTTGCAGATGAAGGCTGGGATCTGCTGGCAGAGCTGGGCAGAGGAAGCTCGTGCACTTAGCGCTGCAGCGCTTTGATAGCAAAGTCACAACTATTGCACTGTTTTCTTACAGCTGCAGAGTGAGGGAGGTGACTCTCATAAAAGACCCAGGTGTGGGGCTCAGTAATCCAGCTCTTTCCTTGTGCGATAACTACTCGCTAACAACTTCTCCCCACTTTCCCTAATCGGCGTGTTTGTTTCCTGGTGATAATTATTGGACTCTGCCCTTGAGTTTACTCTCTCTTCCTAACCTGGCAGCCCAGCTCTGATTAAAGAGTATAAGTCATCTGTTTAATGCTTTAATGACCTGTTGTGTCCTCAGAGTCCTGCCATTGGAGTGTGCATCAACAAATCAACAATGCTTGGCAGGGTGCCCGTGGTTTAATTAGAAAACCTCAAGTTTTATTAGTTTACAGTCATTCTTTCCCACTTAATCAGAGTCTAGCAAATAATCCAGTAGTAAACGTACACAGGTTCAGGTTCTGAACTGGCCTTCCCCTTTTCTTGGGAAGATTGAATGACAGAGTGCAGGGTTACAATTTTCCAGATTTTAGGGGTTTAACCCTTTTCTTGGCTCTGAGGCTGCCTCGTCACATTCTCCTAAGAATTCCCTAACTGTGAGAAGTATTTGTAGCATAATGATAGGTTTTCAATCAGATTGATGAAATTTGGTATGGGGAGATTTTTACTGTGATAGTAATAAGCAAAAAAGTGCATTTTGGGGGGGTTGTAGCTTCTTAAACTGGGAAGAGGAAGGAAGGTGAGTGTGAGACAGTGTCACCATTTTATGTGAGTAAACCCTAGGGAGGGTCACCTTGAAAATTCAAACATCTTGATGGGTGCGTTCTCCTTGATACCCAAAGTGATGGGTGATTGAAAGTGCTTTTGCATTCAGATTAGGTTTTCGATTGAACCCCCATATAATTCCCATCCACACTCACGGTCCATTAACTTCAGCTCATTCTTGCACTAAGGCCTTGGTCTTTGCCCAACTGAAGAACTGAGGCACTGTGACATTTTGGCCAGAGGCCATTGGAGAAGCAGTAGAACTTGTTTAGTTGTTAAATTCCGTTGATTCTAATCTTTTCTGCTTTGGTGGAAGAAAACACTCTGGGTCTCTGCCATACTGCCCATATTGGCAAGGAGATGGAGGTTTTGGCAAAAGTGTTTGGCCATAGAGTGTCTAGAAGTTTTCTGAAGGTGAAGACCCCATGAGCTTCTGGGCTGTATTCTTGGTCTGGTCTAGGTCTGCCTTGCATCAAAGCAAGCTGCTTGATGAAAAGTGTGAAGAACTCTTGAGAGTAATTTGCTTTTTAAGTTCTTAGCTTCTGCTTAACTAGTCAAACAGGAATCTATAGGCTTGATCAAACATTTTGGAGGGGAAGTGTCAACTGTCATCCCCCCCTCCTACCAAACGACCTTCTGTGTTTCAAGAGTGTCACATCCCAGCTCTGCATCCAGCTTTACATAAGTTGTGTAGTTTGCTTTTCCCATTGCACACTCACAGGGATGTCTGTAGTGTGGCTGTTGGAGCTTGGGAGGTAAATGGAAGCCCTTTCATTACCCACCCACTTTTGTGTAAGTCAAACTTTAACAAAAATGTCCCTTTATCTTGATGTCATCTACTGACTTAGTGCAGGTTCTAGTAACTGTTTTATGTGTTTTCTTTATTAATGGTGGGTACCTGGCTGAGAATATTAATAGATACACCCACTTGAGTATCTGAAAAACAAGGCGAAACTGGATAAATCCAGTTAACTGATTAAGAACAGCATTCAGCTATTTCCTGTAAGCTGTTAATTCACTGGCCTGAGAAAACAGATTGGAAATAAAGACAGCTCATAACTCTTTGGGCTGTGCCAGTGTTTCTGCTAACTGTTTGGTGCTTTTTGAAGCACCCTCCTTAACTCTTGATCTCTTGTGCAGTTTGGGTTTGGCAGAGATGGGGCATCGATCTGCCATATCTCTGCAGGTATTCTCTCAGAGCACTGTTGCCATCACAGTTTATAGGCTCCTAATCTCATTCTTTTCCTCTTGTTGCTTCCAAACATCCAGCTTCTTGTTCTTTCCTGGAGGAAAGAACCATGCCACTAAGTTTTGTAGCCTGACGCAGCAGATGTGCTGGTGTATTTTTCACTTCTTGTCAGGGTGGAAGCACTCTTGCTTTTTCTACCAAAGGCTGGTGGGCAGGAAGCTGTGGCTGCTGCACTCGCTCTCTGCCAAGGTACTTGCAATATGTAAAGCGCGGTCAGTCCCCACTGTGCTCATCACCGCCGTTAGCAGAAGAGATGGCGATGGAAAGAGGTGCTTGGAACACTTAAACTGAAAGTCTCTGTGACCTTTATGCTTCGCACAGGTTCTGCTTGAGTCATTGTGCCCACCCAAGATGCTGGCACCTCGCTGCGTGGCAGGGGTGGGAATGCCGCTGTGTGCTGCAGGGTTGGCAGGGCTCTAAACACTCCATGAGACCAGAGAAAGGGCTTGCTTTGGCTTCCCCCTGCCAAGTTTTCCATACAGGTTAAAAATCTCATACTTCTTGAGGTTAAGCTGTGTTAGGGGAAAAAAGGAAATCTGAGTGTGGTCTGGTTTGATTTGCACAGAAGAACATCGCATGTTAGCAGCAAATTTTCAGAGAAAAACAGCAGAAGACAGCCTTTAATGCAGTTGTTCAAAATACACTCCAGTTATTTGCCTTGTAAGGGACCACTTTGACACTTCTGCTTTACCATACATTGTTTTCTGAATACTTTTTTGTATGCTCACAATTCCTTTGGTAGGAACTTTCATGTCCTTTCCATGGCACATGATGATACAAAACTAGACACAAAGTAACATTTTATGAAAGAAATCCCTTCCCTAACTCTATCTTTGAGAAAGCACATTTTAAGCTATTTTTTGAGAGCTTATCACTGAACTGAGTGTCATGGGTCAAGATCTAAATTGATCAGGCTGGCTGCTGTATAACAGAGCCTGGATTGGGATTAATTTTGAGGAGCTAGAAAACTACCTTAATTATTCATGTGCCTAAAGTGGTCAGGATTTGCAGTGAATCATTGACTTGGGGTGGGGAAGGTGGGGGGGAGAGTTTCAGAGCAAAGCTTTTGGGTTTATTTCTGCATGAAATGATGTCAAAGCGCAGTTCTGATGCTCAGGAAAAGCCCACACTCTTATATGTTCCTGAATTGAGCAAGAGCGGAGTTTTTGCGATCCGAGCCTCAGGAAGGTCAGAAATGTTGAACTGAGAAGTATTCACCTATAAAACCCAAAACTCGATGGGATGCCCTAATGTAATCTCTCCTTCCCCCCCCCCCCCCCCAAAAGAAAAAGAGTTTGACAGCAGTCTCCTCTGGCATTGCTTGTCCTTTGACGTTGCCAGGACAGTAGTTGGTTTTGCAGTGGGCAGAGGAGGTGACAATGGAGCTGCGATGATAAATACACAGCTGCAGGGGAGAGAGAGAGTAAGAAAATAGCTTATTTTTGCTAGACTGACCACGAATGCCGTTAGCTTATTTCTCAACTCAGTGGGCAGTCAAAACCAATAAGCAGTCAGGTGTATTGTCCAGGCAGCTGGGGCTCTGCTTTGCTCTGACCTTTATGTACTGCGGCAGATAGTCCCACAAACAGATTTGCAATCCACTGGAGTTGCTTGGCAGTCTTTAATAATGTTCTGTGCTTGCTCTGCAAAACTGTTTAGTTTGCTAATTCCTGAGGCTGTAGTTAAAGGGATGGGAGGGCGGGGGAACCACATTCCCCTTCCCACCCCCTGCTTTCCCCAAGGAATAAGAAATTTACTCAGAGATGGGCCAGATTTATCCTGTGTTAGAGCCCTGATTTGCATGACAGAAAATCTCTTTCACCTTTATCTGCTGTAGAAGCCAGGAAATATACACTGTAATGTTGCACAGATACTTGGAGGCTACCCTGGACCCAAAGCTGTGATATGTTAAATTTGACCTTGGGAAGCTTAATACTGGGTCTAAAAAGCTGCTGCCATAAGACACTCAGCTTTGATCCAGCAGTAACTTCTGCTGCTGAATCAAATTTGTGGAAGGATTTTTTTCAATATGGGTCATCTGAGCATCTCCTTGGGTATCTTTCTGCACCACTCTGACTCTGAATGGAATTTGGGCATTGACTCCTGTGGCAGGTATAAACTCTGGTGTTTGCCTGTGTCCTTTCTGGATTGAAGCCTTGCTGCTGGGATCTGCACATGGAGGCTGGCTTGGCTTTCCATTGCCTCAACGCCTGCCCAATCATTCCTGTTTGTATAGGATGCACCTCTGCCCCACCAGCACTGTTACTGGCTTCACACCAACTTCATCTATGTATGAACGGATGTCAGAAATTTAAGATGAAACAAAAAGTCCAAGCTTATGTAGAACAGGTAAATGATCTTAATACGACAAAGAAATGTGTGCTGTTAAGTAAGAAAAGGTGTATTTATCTTAAAGCTTTTCTATTATGAATGTAAAACTTCTAACTTTTTTGGGGGTTAACTGAGCAATGTTATAACACTGAAGGTCTCACTGTGAGATGTATCCCTTTCACAGTCCTCCTCAAGAACAGGCTGATCAAATAAACATGGTTTTAAAATGAAAACTGGCCTTTCTCCTTCAGAGCTCCCCACATACCAAAAAAAGTTGATACAGGAAGGAGTAGGACCTGTGTAGATGTGAGTGCACATATGTGACATTTTTACCTTTTTATTCTTTTTTTCTTTTTAAGAGTCACTTAATCTTTGATCTGTCATTACTCCACTTTCAGGGTTTAAATTTAACTAGCCACTTGTTACTTAATTCTATTCCCCTGCTCCATAGGAGGCATTAATAGTCTGGACCGAAGAGGAGGGTGGTGGGGAGGGAGGGAAGGCTTTGTGTTTCTGGCAGGTTTCCAGCCTGGTAGTAGGTTCTGGCTCCACCCTCTCCCATAGCCCTGGCAGGGGCAGAGGGAAGCTCCAGCACCAGAGCTCTGCGCTTGGCTGAACAGCTTCCCCAGGGCACCGGAGTAAAAAACACCCTCCTTTTTCATTTTCTGCCTTGCAAGCACTGCGTGAGCTCTCAGATGAGTGTTTTGATAGTATCAGAGACAAAACCAAACAAGACATCAAAACTTTCTTTATAACTTTATGTTTTCCTAGATCTGATTAGTGTGTGCTTTTGCAAGACTTTGGAAGAACATTTGATTTAGAAGGAAAAAAAGAAATATTTTCTGGGTGAATTTTAGGAGAGGATGAGCCAATCCATTAGTGTTTGTGGAGTCTGAATCGGTAGAAGCACTTGCTGTGGTCCTCTGGTGCTGGGCAGTGGCTGGGCAGCATGGAGGTGTGATGCTGTGGCTGCCTGTGCTGGCAGGTTCTCGTGGGGCAGCCAGGAGAGAGGTCTTGCCCCAGCCCTTCCTCTGCTGCACAGCTGGAGGAGACTGGAGGAATCCCTCAACCATCTGGAGTCACCTCTAACTTCCAGCAATTTGTCCATCCTTGCACCTGTCCAGTGCTTCCCATTCCTAATCCCCGCTGGGCAGCAGCAGCAGGTTCCAGGAAGGAGAGTTATTTTCTGTGAGATAAACCAATAGATGTATGTTTTTTGGCTTTATATTGGTGTTTTGTGCAAATAGAGCAGAGAAATTCCCAGCAGTTACCTTGCTGCCTGCTTTTCTCTTCAATTGCAGTTAGGAAGGGAAAAGAGAAAGCAAAGCAAAGGCAGATGAATACAAATGCTGCTTGCACAGCAATGTGGGCTAGTGCAATTGCAGAGACACTTCTTGCTTGCTGCTGCAATTCAGACAGAAGGGATTTAACTGAAAATCTGATCTGCTGAATAGGGCTTTTTGGACACGATACATTGCAGGCTTGACTGTAACGGGGGATTTTTATAGGGCTGGTGACGCAATGGGTAAATGTAGGAGCACGGCTGGGAGTTGGCACTGATCCTGTCACTGTTGCATCGCTGCCCACCCCGGTACTGAGATTTGACATGGCAATGTGGGAGCCCAAAGCCCAGCACAGCTCTTTGAACGCTGCCCTGGGATGGAGAGGGTGGAGGGGGCCAGGGTAGTGATGGGGACTGGACTATGACTAGTGGCTGCCTATGGCTGGAGTGGAGGCAGGGAAGGGAAAGAGGACACGTTTGAGACAGGCATTATTTTTTCCTGTTGGAGCAATAGGCAGCCCAGAGGAGGTGGAGCAGAAAGAAGTGTCTCAAAGATACGACACTTGTCATAGTTTCCCCTGAGTTCATGCGAGAGTATGATGTAGAGTTTAATAGCGCCCAATGCTGCTTGAATAAAATTACTCTGCTTTTTTTTTTTTTTTCCTCTCCTTTGTTTTTTAAATAAATGGCTGTTTGTGTTTCTAGATGACCTTTCAGCTCGTTGTTAGGATGGGTGCTGCATCTTGGAACAGCAAAAAGGCATTGACTCTGCAATCCCAGAGGATCCTTACATGCTCTGTAGCTGCTAAGCCAAGTTTCATTTTGAAAGCTGTTGCAAATGGAGCTTGCCTAGCACCAAATCTCCTTCTCATACTGTTTACATAAATAGTTTTCTTTGGTACTTAAGGACTTTAATACCCTCTTGGAAGACATTTCATTAAAAAGATACATTTCTGGTTTATGGTCTCATGGTCTCTTACCATTTCTCAGAACATAAAGCTCATCACATCTCTAATGGTGAGGTTTACAATATGCTTTTTTTATTCTTTCTTTGCAGGAAGGAAGTGGTATTTAACTTAATTCTCTTGGCACAGTCCATGCCACAGCATATGAAAGTCTGCATTTCATTAAACTTATTTGCAGGTTTAAATTGTTCTTGGCCAGTGTCTGTATTTTCCAACTTACTTCTGGAAACTACATATATGCAAGTTGAACTGAATGTTAGAAATGAGCTAAGGTGAGGAACTGGAGTTGACACCTTCTTTTTTCGAAGAAGTAAAATCACCAATATCCCTGCTTCACTTAAAGAAGTCAGGAGAGAACATCCATTGCAGCATCATGATTTTGGTCCAGCTGCTGAATCTTGTCCTGTATCAAATCTGTGTTATGGCTGTAGGAGAAGGGATACTTTGAGTTTTGTGTCTTTGCTCATGATCCTTGTTCTCATGTTCCTTTTCTGCTCAGTGCAGGGCCTCAGATTAACTTTCTAGCAAATACAGGGATGAATTCTTGTCCCTTTAGAAAGGCACTAAACTCTCCTAGTATGTTATTCATAGCATTAACCTTCTATTCATCTAAGAAGCACAATCCCTTTGGATCCCATGTTGGAGGCTTATTGAGCCAAGGTAGCACAAGTCCAACTCTCGTGTTTGCTCCCTGACTTGGTGTTTTCCTACTGACCCGCTGGAAAAAGTGCAGTGCTTGCAGAAAGCCCTGTAATCCTATCCCATCCTAAGGCAGGAAAACCTTGTAAAACAAAAGAGTGATGAGAGAGCTCCTCTGTGTGTTGTGACTGGGTGTCAGTAACTTCCAGCCCAGCTGCGGAGATGCTCTGTGTCATCTGGCCACGTTTTCCCTCCCTGCGTGGCTGCAGGTATTATGTTAAATGCAGGTGTGCTGGATGCAGCTCTGCTGCCCCGAGCTCCCAGCTAGCATGTTCATTTTAAATTTCAGATTCACGGACATGCAGATGCATTGATGTAGTTTAGATGGTGTTTCAGTGTGGGGGTTGTGAGTGTTTTGAGGTTGAGTGTTATTTTGACTTGTTCAGGAAGAGCTTTCTGAGGGGGTGAGGGAAGTTGAAGGTATATCTAGAAAGGAGATGAGTAGTCAAAGTCTGCTAAACCAGAGTGGTTGTCAAATTCTGGTCCACCTTCTTTGCAAAGTAACATGTCTTTTTGTTTGGGATATGAGCTGTGAAAAGTTTATGTCATGGCAGAAGTGTTGATCTTCAGAGAGGACACCAAGGCAAACTTTGGAAGAAATAATTACAAGGATTTATTCTACTATTTAATTACTTAAAGGTGGATCAGGGCAAGATATGTTTATTTTTTCCTGCTCATATGATGTTTGCCCTTAAACTCTTGTCCCCAAGCTGAATCACTGATGCAGTTATCAGTTGAGACATAGTAATTTCTGCTTAGAACTCAGAAAAATGACTGAGAAATGCACCATCATTGGAGAAACCGCATCTCTATTTTTATGATCTGCTCTCGGAAGTCTGTACTTCATGTTTCCAGGAAGGAGACTCATCCTATGATGCCCTTTCCACTACAGTTGTAATTACAGAGCTGCCAGCAAGAATTTGAACGATGTGGGTGGGTTTTTTTGTTCCATATGAACTAATGCTGATGTCAGGATGAGAGCTTTCATCTGGGACACAGGTCTGCTGTGGGCCCACATGGTTATTACTTGAGGTGCTGCAGTATGGGCTGGCTTAGCTTAAATCAACCTGGTCTACAAGACCCCTTTGAATATCTTTGGAGCATGCAAGAGAAAAGACTACTTGTTTTAATCAAAAGATTTAAACCTAGAGCTAACAGAAAATAATGCTCCAACCCTGCCTGGGCCTCCTCAGTAGCTTTTCATACTTAAAAGGTCCGATTGCTCTTCAAAGAATTATTCAGAAATGCTAACGTGTGGGTGATGTACGCCACGGAAACTGGAAGCGCAGATGAAGCAGCTCCGTGCTTCCCTCCCCCACCATCCACACCTCTACCACACTGCACGTGTATACAGGCTTCTTAATAAAACCAAAGGGTATTCCTCGGTAAAGTGGTTTTCTGCAATTACTTTGTGCTATACATTTTCACTTCTGCTTGGAGGGTGTCTCTCTTCCTGTGCTCACTGCCGGAGCAGTGATACATGTTCAGCAGAGCCTCCCCAGAGATGTAGCATAGATGGAGAAGGTCTTTTGGGCTCAGCCACTAGAGCTTTGGGGCAGCGTGTAGAGAACTGCAGCCTGGTTCATCTGGTCTTCGTGATAGCCGTGAGGTTGTGGACTGTGTTGAGAAAGTTCACGACAGACAGAGGAGACTTCTTACTTACGGGCTGGAAGCTGGTTCTGGGGTGAGGTAAGGTCAGTTGGACCCATGGGTGACTGTTGAAACGCAAATATTTAAAAAGGAGTTCAGGACCATTTGTGTGGTTTCTGTGATGCCTGCATCCAGAGCCAGCATGTCTCACTTTGAACATGTCCTTCAGGGAGCTGTCATCCTAAACCCTGACAGTGTTCCTTCAGGTGACCCCCATTCCTATTTTCAGAGGATAGAGGGATCACATGCAAATGTTGCAAACCAAAGGAGGGAAGGACTGGACTTGTGTGTGCTGAGGATGGTAATACTGACGCACAGCTCTGGAGGCGGAGGAGACTCATGCTATATTGCAGCATTAAAGGTCCACTTAAATCCACCCCTGATATTGGAGGAGAACCTTCCTAGACAACTCAACTCCCTGGTGCTGGTTGGGCTGAGGACCTTCTGGAGCTCACGGCATCTCCTCAGGGCACATCCCTCTCTCTTCCTGAGTGTTTCTGCCTCCCCGTGGAGAGGACCAGCAACATGTTTGACAAAGCTGTTGGCCAACAAGTGCAGTCTATTGTTAGTATCGCCACGTCCTCTTTGGTAACATCAGGTTCAGAGGGCAAATCGCTCAAAGCAGCTGGGACATGACTGCTGGCTTGTGAGGAATGATGTAATTACATCTCCCTCTGCGGGGAGGTGAATAGAGAGGCCTTTGGAGGCACTGGACAGGGGGGGTGGAGGGAGAGGGCTGCCTCAGGTTACTTCAGGTCAGGATACTGTCAAAATCCATCAAAGGCATTCCCAGGAGAGTCGGCAGCCGACGTGCACAATGCAGGCTTTATGCCACCGGCGCTGGAGTTGAGTTATAGGCATCTGGGCTTTAGAGGGCTTCAATAAAACATTGCTTTTCTCTCTCTCTCTCTTTTTTTTTTTTTCCCCCTTCCCCTGCTGCTGTATGAATTAAGGCTCTTTGGCTTATCGAGTTTAAAGGAATTAGAGCAGCTGACGTTGATATTGTTGTTGTTGCAAGTTCTTAGGCTTGCTTTTGGATGCGAGAACCTGGGCAGCCCTCGAGACATCACCAGGGAATCTGGCATCCAGCAAACACAGACGTCTTGTATAGTAACTGGGCCCATTTCCCCAGAAAATGAACATCTTCACCTGCTGTGCATGAGTGAAGTGCTTTTTTTTTCAGTTTTAAGGATGCCTCTGATTTTAGCCTGAGGTGTGTATGTCGTTTTGATGTAGTGATGGAGACAAACACCTGCCTGCCGATGCCGGAGAGAATGAGCGCTGAACTGCAGCTAAAATCAGTAACTCAAAAACACAGATCCCTTAATGGCTGTGATTCAAAAGAAAGTGGAGGCATTGCCGCCTTTTAAGGATTTTGTTTCCTTTAGAAGACTGTGTAGGAATGGAGCTTTGGTTGTAGCAGTGAATGTTATTTGCTTTTTAATGGTCCATTTACCTCGGCAGTAATCCTTCACGACTTGCTTTCCATCTGTGCTTGCATACCTTGTTTTTGCCACTTGCAAGATATATTTGATACTCTGTGAATGCAGATGTGGGAGTTGTTCCACAGGGGAGGATTTCTGTTCTTCATATGTCTGGTATCGCAGTGATGGGCGGTGGTAAATGGTTGTTAAATAAGTTTGTGTGCCACCAAACTGCTGTGAGCCAGCATGGATCTGAAGTAGGTGTTAAGTAATGATCTACTGTGAGCAAATGCACACAATGCTGAGCACTTTTAATTTCCTTTTGCATTTAAAAAGGATGCAGGATTTTGCCTAGAGTTCACAATTAAAATTATTTGGTTCTATGTATATGTGAAGATTTGGCCATTTGATTTATTACAGTGTCAGTCTATTTAAATAGAAGGAACCACTTTTAAAGGATTTTGGTTTTCATCTTTAACACTGTTGCTTGTGTTGCACTCCTTTTGAAAGCAAAAACAGCTTAGTCATTTTGGGTTTTTTTTTTCAGTTTTCTGGTGGGGTTGGACGCACTACAGAGATGTCTGGTCTAAACCAAGACTGTTTTCATTCAGACTTTAAAAGGCCAAGATTCCTTTTTATTATTAGATCTTTGCAGAAAAAAAATATCAGAACTCCAGTGTCTGAAATCCAGCTGTGGATTTTGAAGAGGGTGTCCCATCAGCTGTGCTTTGTTTTAGACCTTCTGTCCATCTGAAAATGCCGTAGGGTTTGTGCAGGTTTGCAGGTTCCCTCTGTTTGGTTGATCTAACTCAGGTCCCTATTTGGGCAGAGGGAGGTTGGGGAAGAGGGGACGTTTGTCCTAGATGAATTTGGTAGGTGCCGTGAATGAACCAACTCCATAATAGGCTGTTATAATTTTCTCTGCCAGGTGAAACTTGGGTGTCTGGTCTAGCCACTAATCACAATGTCTTGAGTCTAAAAATTAAAATCTCTTTAGACTGAATTTATTCTAGTACTCCAGCTATGTCCAGGCTGTGACTCTCTCTGTTTCTCAGGTAAATAAACAGTTTCCAAAGTTTTCCAAAAAAAGAGAGCTGAAATGGTGTTTTGGGGAAAGCAGGGTGGTAAAGTCTGACTTGTTTCTAAGGGCCCTGGAGGCATTCAGATGAAATAGAAATGCCCAATTGATCCAGATGCTTTAACAAAACTATTTTGCCTATTCCTTGTCTCTTCTTTTTGAGCCTTTTAACCTTCTGGAATTATTCCTTTGAATATCCCTGCCCAGAAATGTGCATTTTACATTCTCTTTAATCCTATTAAACAGTGTGTTACACTGTGTATTAATCATCTGACTGGAGTAAATCAGGTGGATTTGGTTCAATAATTCTTTCTGGATCACTGCCTTTCTGGGACCTTGGAAAAAATAAGAGATTTGCCATGTCTTAGGTTAAAGACTGGCTTGTGCTATGGAACAGAGGAAGGCTAATAGCTGAGCATCGTAGGCACCAGCTATGCGTTGTTTAGACTGGTTTAAATCTACTTCTTAGTGCAATGGATAAACTTCTCCAGGAAGCCGGGGTGAGAGGAAGGGTGTGACTATTTGGGAATCTGGTGACTAAGTGTTTTCAGATGTTGAGGTTCAAAAAACGAAATGTTTTGGGGGGAGGGGAGAAGCGGGATGGCTTCAGCTTGGGCTTTGATCATGGACAGCATGATGAAATAAGCTGTACCTCGGTGCTTCACCTTGTTGCCAGCATGAGCTCCGCTTTCTCTAGGCTTTGCCTGCACTAGTCCAGTCAGGGCAGCACACTTGGTGGGGTTTAATTTTTTTCCTGACTGATGTGTGAGTGCTGCTTCAAGATGACATTAAGTGAAAGACATGAGCTCTGATGCTTGGGCTGCTGGTGGACAGACTTAATTAACATCGCTGGTCAGGGCAGACCCTGATAGTAAGCAAATTCCTGAACTCAACAGGGTATTATAGAAACATCTGTACTGCAACTACAGTACCTTCTCCTCAGAAATAGCTGGCTGAGTACAAAGAGGAGCCACATTCTTGCATTGATTAGATTAGTGCAGATACCCAAATGTTTCCAGCAGTACAGGAAATGGTCTTTGTGCTGCTTGAGCTCCAACAGATACAGGCTTGAGCTTCCGCTTCACCCTCCACACCCTCAAACACATGTGCTGGGGTTTTTTTTCCTCCCCTTTTCCTCCCCCACTCTGTAACCTCCTGGATCTTTGATGTGGTGATAGACTAAATGGCTTCTGAAATAGCCCAGCAACACTTGATAGAAATTGTAAGAAAGAAGCTTTGCCATCCTCCTTTAAAAGGCACAGGATCTTCAAAGTCTTTTTGGGAGCTTTGAATTTACAGCAGAGCTCGCTCCAAATGCACCCAGTATCAAAACACATTTTGCATAAGCGCAGTGAGCGTGTGGGGCGTTTGCTAGATAATATGTCCCAGCAGGAACATTAAAGAGATCCATATTCCTGCTTAAGTACAAAACTCTCCTGGGGTGAAGGGTTAGCCTCCATTTCTTGTAGTGTTATTGATGCCTGACAGGTCTTTGGACCACGTGTCTCTGTGTTATGTGTGTGTATGTGTCCCATTTTTGGTCAATTTAAATACTGGTTTATTTAGTGACTATCGTCTAGTCCTTTGCTAATTCTGACCCTGTTTCTCCAGCTCCCTGCCGACCATGCAGTGACACAGAGGTCCTCTTGGCTGTCTGCACTAGTGATTTCGGTGAGTTGCTGCTGCTTCTTTCCCTTGTCCCCCAGGTTGCTCATTTGAATGTGACATCCATAAACACTGATGGACACCTACTTACACTTGGCAAATTCTACCATCAGTAAATTCGGTCTAAAGGGGCTGTGTGCATGGGAGAGGGAGGAGGACATGGTGCAAAGGACCTCTAAATCATGTGCAGGTGGCACTTCCCCAGGGTAGACAGAGAATGACCCAGCAACCACAGTGGAAGTAGAAGTTCAAAGACTTGGATGCATCTAGGAGAGGCCTTTACTTGCTGCCGTAAATTGGACTGGTGATGAAAGATCATACGTTTCAGTTGTTCTCCATGGTTCCATTTTTTATAAGGGAAGTTAATATTAGCTGGTATCTGTAATGGCTGAAGAGCAGAAAGTCTGTTGTCAGGGACCATTAATCATGTGTCTTGTTAGAACTTTCTCATGATTGATGCTATTTTTCTGATGAAATTATTTTTGTGTTTAAATATGTGGGTGCCTTTCACTGGACGGGTTACAGGTATTAACTGTGACAAATACAAATATATGCTGGAGGTTACTGATATAAATTTAAGAATAACAAAGGACCAAAGCTGGTGCTGCTGTAGTGAAATCAGTTCCCTTTGAACTGCCTGGTTGCATGGGGCTGAGTTCAGACATGATTCTATGGGAGAGACTTTGGGTAACGCTTCCTTATGTTCTCTTTCTGTTTCCAGTGATCAGAGGCTCCATTCAAGATGTAACAAATGAGGCAGAAGAGCAAGAATCCATAATTCATGTTGGTGTCAACAAACTGTACAGGCAGAAGAGCAAAGTCTTTCAGCTCACGGGGGAGAGTGGGAACTGGCGAGGACAAATAAAGACCCTGCTGGAGTGTGGGGTGAAACCAGGAGACGGAGACTTCCTTTTCACGGGACGCATGCACTTTGGGGAGGCCAGGTTAGGCTGTGCCCCTCGTTTTAAAGACTTCCAAAGGATGTACAAAGAGGCAAAAGACAAAGGGCTAAACCCATGTGAAATTGGCCCAGATTGAAATTCCCTGTTTGGCTGGAGATCGCTTTTAGAGTTTGGCCGGGAATATTTCCGTGCTGTGGTGAAAACTCAGAACAAAAATGGTAACTGAGAGCATGGACAGATCTGGAGCGCAGGCTGAGACCCCGCAGGACACGTCTGCAGCCTGCGGAGCTGTTGGACTGATGGAAGCAACAGAGGTACGAGCTCAGAAGGCTGCCAAGCAAGGCTGGATTTTTAACCAATCTTGTCCTTACGAATTAAGTTATTATATTTTTTTAGTGACTTCCTTAGGAAAACAAACAAAGAAAACTCCCACGTCTTAATAAAAAACCCAAATGAAAGCCAACATGCCTTTGTATCTTTTTAATACTAATTTTTAAAAATGTCTTAAGCTGATGTAGCATTTGGTATGGCGTATTCTGTATAAATGGCCGAGAATGTGATAGAGCACGGTAAAACATCTTAACATTGATGCTTTGTAAAAAAGCTTGGTGTACAATTCAAAGTTGTTTCTTATGACAGAAATTTATGGAGCCAAACTCTTGTGTCTGTGTTCTTTTTTTTTTTTTTTTTTTTATTTGAAAGAATGTACAATCGCCGCCTGCAATTTTTTGTCCAGGCTGGCAAATTCTTTCCATTCCAGAGAAATAAAGGTCCCTGGATTTGAAATATGTTGTTTAAAATCTTTATTTTTTTCTTCTCCATAAGGCCGATCTCGGCTAGTCCAGATGTGTTCATAGATCAGTTCTGGGCTGCTCACTTATTTTGTGGCTTCTCTGAGCAGAAACAGAGTTCCTGTGAGGCACTGGGAACCGCAGTGTTTTTCAAAGGGGAAGCAGGAGCTATTTTTGGAGATTTTCAGACACGTGTCCAGGCAAGGCTTTAAGTGTTCTTCTCTCTGATGCATATGGGGTTATTTTGGGAACAGCTCCAAAGTGCAGGCTGCCCCTTCTTGTTTAGCTTGAAGCTTTGAATTCTGCTGGCTGGTAGCTCGGCGTGAGGCAGACATTTGTGCCTGCCTATGAGTCCCGGGGGACAAGACCAGGCCCCCTTCTGAAAAATAAGGGTGGGCCACTTTGCAGGAGGTGTCCCATGGGAGGTACAGGAGCTCTGCCACCTTGTTCAGTCCCATCATCCCTCATAACCTGCAATACATCGCCTTAATGGATGGTATTTTCACAAGGATTTTTAACCTCTTGTCCATATTTATTCTTTGCTTTCTACTGCCCCAACTTATATTTTAGACCATCAGGTTCTTTAAATGAGAACGTTTCCTCTTAGTGACTCTTTCTGCCTCATCCCCTCTTACCTCCTTCATGTAATTTTTTTTTTCTGAGGCTCAGGGGGTGCGTCTGGAGCGACTCAGAGGATGGTCTTCTTGGGTGGGTGCAGGAAATTCTGAGATGGATGGGACAGAGATACCCCATGAGACTTACTAGACGTGAAAAAACCCCAGGACTGTCCCAAAATACTGTCCTGAAGTGGGACCAAAATTCTCTGAAAGTATTTCTGTAAACTTCTTTCAGCAGGATTCATTCTGTGGGCCTGTTGGAGAAGAGTTTCTTTTAGCTGTGCTAAGGTGATCCTAAGATCCAGGAGAGTGTGACTACTTCTGCAAAGGCCTCTAAACCCCATTTAGCTCCTGTCTGCTGCTTTGACCCCAGCTGCCCTCTAGCCTTCTGTAAGCAAAGCCCCACCAAAACCAGCATCCTATTCTGTATGGTTCAAGGTTCCCCCTGACCAACTCTAAGAAAAATGGGCCAGGACTGGTGGAGGGGGGGAAGTGGTTCACTCTTTGTCTTCAGCTTGTTCCAGTCCCTCTCCTGTAGCTTTGCTTCCACTTCCAGGGATCTCAACCCAGCCTTTTGTAGGCTTTAAACAATGATCCTGTGATTTAGAACTGAGGTAACTCCTGAGTACATCTACGAGGGTGGTTCAGAAGCCCTGTACCTAACCTCTCCTCTTCTGGTGTGTTCCATGAGCTTTTTCCAGTACAGAGTGACTGCTAGCAGGATGAGGAAGGGAGAACAATATGTTCCTGGAATTGTCTCTAGCCTGCCCACTCTCCTCTTCCTATGCGAGGCTGCGGGAGCGAGGGGAAGAGGCTGAATTAAATGTTCAGCCAGTATTTGTGAGGACAGTGCTAGCAAAATAGCCAGGGAGGCTTTGGCTCTGGAGTTCCAGCTTTGGCTGCAGTTTGATTTTTATGGCAGTTTAAATTGTTTGTAGACTATTTTTTTTAAATACCCTTTGAAGCACACTTGGAGCCAAGCACTGAATTGGTGCCTTTCTTCGCTCTCTTACTTTCTTACTTTACTTTCTTTACTTTTTATATTGCCCTGATGATTTTTGCTCCCCACAACAACCTGCTGAGATGCAGTGTTGGAGCTCTCTGTAGTTGCTACGTGTCCATCACACTGATGGTGCTTGTGCACCTACAATTACAGAGCATGGGAGGGAGTGGCTGGGTGAGCAATAACTTTGCTCATATTGCTCAGAACCCAGTTCTTTAATCAAAGTGGCTTTAAGATCTTGCTATGCAACATTTCTCCCCCCCCCCCCAGCCTTTGTCCTTGTCTTGAGCCTTGCTCACTACAGCATCACAGGTTGCCTGATGTGCATCATCCCCAGCAAGTCACCAGTAATTGCAGGACTCGCTCCTGGCCGCGGGGCCCGGTGCCACATCTCTCAATAGCTGGGTGTGCGTGCACTTTGTACAGCGGGAGGTTAATGGAGGGATTCCACCCACTGGCCTAAAATCCGGTTCCCAAATGCTCACTCTTTAAGTCTTTGAAATATGATTACAGCTTGACCTATCTGGCAGCAGAGTCAGGGCTAGAAAGGGTGGATTAAAAGTTGCTGTCTTTGCTCGCATGTGCTGACTCCAGTCTATAATGAGAAGCAAATGACATGTTGATGCAGCATAATGTGAGGACATGCCTGTTGCCACTTAATGAAAACTCTGCTGAAGGTGACTCAGGACAGAGGTGGAGCAGGTGCTTGCAAAGCATTGCTTTTCTTACTGCTGCAGCTCCCTGAAGATGAAGGGCTTCCTCTTGATACCTATTTAACATAATTGAATTCCTCATAAAAGCAACATACTGACTTATCTGTTACTAAGAAAGCAGAACTAATGAACTTGAATTGCCTTCGCTGGAGCCCCCTCCAGTTGGGCAACACTACCCATAAATAGACACAAGGCATCCGCTGTGTTTTTGTGTCTGAACTCTGGCAAGTGTGTGGTTTGAGTTGTTAGTGAAAACACTTCCCTTGGTAACCCTCTACTTCTCTGATTTTTCCATAAAGCATCAGTAATGAGCTGGTGTGTAATGAGTAATGGTGAACTAAGTCATCTCCTAGGTAAGAGCCATGTCGAGCTCGCTGCAGTGACAAATAGGTAGGTTGAGAAACCCGTGTGGGTGTCTACACAGGTCTGTTTGAGGTTTATCAGATGCTGCCTGCCTGGGGGAAAGTCTTTCATCCTGTGGAGATACAGGATCATCCCTTCTCCAAACACACGACCTCAGTGCCTGGAATGGAGGGGAGCAAGATTGCAGTGCTTGGTTTGCCTACAGCCAGACCAGAGGATCTCCATTTAAACACCTGCTTGCTTCCCGTTCAGGAAGAACAAGCCATTTTTCTCCAAGCTCTGCTGATAGGCTTTGCCTCGTGTGTGAGCCATGGCCATGCTGCAGTGAGGTGTGTGCTTCACAGCCTGCCCTGCTGGGTGGTGTCCCATCCCACCCTCAGGCCAGCTGCATTGTAAGATCAGAGGCTTTTGTAGGTAGCTTTTCATCAAGCTCTTTTCTGTTGTTGCCACCTTCTCTCAGCTCTGCTGTCCCTGCCTGCTGGTGATCCCAGTTTCTATGCTGGGAAGCATCAGATGTTGCTTTAGCACCAACTGGCTGCTGCTTCCTTCTCCCAACAAGGGAGAAGAACCTTATCATCACCGTGGCTCAGCCTGTGCTCTGCAGGGGAGGGAGCTGTCCTGATTTATCTTCTGTGTCAGGGCACATTGCGGTCTGGTCCTCTGTGCAACAGCTGCTCCCTCTGCTTAGGACACACACAGGCTGTGAGGAAGGATACTGGGGCCACACAAGCAAAACAGTAGCCAAGCTGTTGGCACCTTGAACACCAACATCAGTGTCTTCAGTGCAGAGAGAAACCTGCTTCCTCCTGCGCTGTCTGAAATGAGAGTGGGAAATATTTGAAGTGAGTCACCCCCTCAGAAGGCAGAAGAGGTAATCTGGCTCTTGCATCAAGCTTGTCTGAGTGTCCTGCAGTGTTCTCCAGCTGGGGAGGAGGCTGTGCACCCAAGGACACGCCGTGGTGCAATGCTGCAGGTGTTCCCTGCAAACCTCACCTTTGAAGTGCGACGGGACTTGTATGAGCTCCAAGCCTGACCAGCTGATGTGGTGCAACACCTCTGAGGGAGATAGCAGCTCTCCTTTTGCTCATCACAAATTTAATTAGATGATACTTATTTCTGGAACTGGAAAAGTCTCAGTGGTGCTTGTTGGAGATGCTAGTTGAATGGTGAACAAGGTGAGCAATATTGGGACCAGCTGTTCCAGGAGATATCAAATTGAAAACCAAATTGTTTGTTAAGTAAAGCAGAAAAATATCATGAGGGAGATATGTGCAAGTCTCTGAGAGGACTTAGAAGCAATACAGAGCCAAAACAATGTGCAGAAATGTCTTGACAGCAGCAAGATTCAGGACTTAAGGAGTGAACCTGCTGGGTTAAGCGAGTAGAAATCAAGTTTCTCTTTTCCAGCTTGACAGAAGTGGTTCCCCTTTCTGCTGCAGGGACCAGCCCTCTCTTCCATCAGCTGACTTTGATCCTCCTTCTAGTGAGGACCAGCCAGCCTTGCTCTGTCTGGCTGTGGATGGGCAGGAGCATGGTGCAGTGGTCAAGGTGCTGGAGCAAAGAAGGTGCCTTCTCCTCCAGACAATACTTTCTCCTTCACCATCAGTCTTTGCCTTGGAGCTTCACTGAGAGACACCCAGGGACAGACTCTATAAGTAACTGTGAGCACTATCCTCTTCCCCCTGCCCTCCTCCCCTACCAACAGCAAGATTCTTAGTGGCAGTGAAACCAAAACAGCCTTGTGAAGTTCCTGTTGGGGTGTTGCATCCACCTATCTCATCATCATCCAAGTGTCTTGATTTTTCCCCAAGCAATATTTGGAAATATCTGTCCAAGGCTGGGTAGAAAATATGGAACAGGACTATGTGTAACTACTCCCTTGAGTCCCTCCTCAGTGGTTCTCCCAGGCTATGTCCAAGATGTGGGGGTGACTGGGATACCCACAGCAGGATTGGAGCACACCAGCTGGCAGCAGGCGCTGGCACCAGTATGTGGTCATTGCTGCAGCTGGGATGTGGGCAGTGCATCATGCAGCCGGGCTAAGGCCGAGCCCAGGTTCTGAGGGACGACACTCCTCTTGGGCCTCTGGGGTAGGACCATCCTTGGAGATATCCTTCTAGATCTAAGGGAAGAGCAGCAGGGAGAGGAGAAGACAAAAGAAAGGATGACTTTCAATAGTTATCTCACCTAGCTTAAAGAAATGTGACTCGTATTTTATTCCTCTCCCTGTTCTCTTCAGGGGAGGAGATGCAGAACTTCCAAATATAATAACCTGGAGGAAGCTGTGGCCAGCAGCCTTTACATGCATGGGGCTTCGCAAAGCCTCAAAGGGGGCCAGCTCACAGGAGAGCTTTTGAAGAGATGGGCAGGCAGTTCCTAGGATGGTTGAGTCTGTCCATGGCTATGAAGCACAGCAATGAGAGCACTGGGGCAGCTGAGGCCTTCTCACAGCATTTGCCTTTTTTCCACAGCTGAAGCATGTTGAGCTGAAGCTGCTGTAGGACACAGATGCTATATATATCCTGGTTCCCAGATGTCCTTTTCAGCCTTGCCCTGTTCTACTGATGGTGTGTATTGCTGTGAGCTTTTGCAGAAGGTTTGTGGGTGACCCCTTGGTTCTTGCATGGAGTTAAGAGACTGAGCTGTGGACAGTGATGGGCTGCTCCTGTGTTTGAGGTCTCTAGCATGCAAAGCCTCACCCCTGTGAGTGCTCTGTGTGCAGGCTGACGCAGCGCTGCCAGGGCAAGGATGAGGCTGCCAGGAGTGCTGAGAGGGAGAGAAGTGTTGGCTTGTGCTTGCAGCAGAGCTGACTCAGGGCTTTCTCCCCAGGGCTGTGTGCTGACTCAGCTGCTTTGTCTTTTACTGGCTTCTCTGAAAACCAGGGGCATCTCCTGGGGCTCAGAGGCCATAGTAGTGCAGCAGGAGTGAGAGGTTAGTTGGTTTTGGGAGAGTCACATCTTGGATATTTTGGCGTAACAGTCAAAAACTTTGGTAAAAGCTCCAAGGTTGCTTCTGGGTTTATGTTTTACAGTCTTGCTGGGGAGCATGTGCTGTCCAGTCTGGACTAATCACTGGAGCAAAAGTGTTGCTGCAGCAGTGCTGCTGTTACTGCTGTGTGTCCCCCATTGTGGGGGGTGAATTGGGGCATGGAGGCTCTTTTGGCTGGCAGAGCCTCACTGGAGTGTTTTTTCCTAGCATTACTCATGCACACATCAGAACAAAACTACTACGGAGGAGGCTGGGTGAGGCAGTGATGAGCTTCTGGATTGGCAAACACACCATGGAGGTCAGGTCTTGTCTCCTGCTGGGAGCAGGGCCATGCTGGGCTTACAGTACCTGGAATGCCTGAGCTTTGGCTCTACCGTGTGCACATGTGGCCACATAGTTTTAAGCACTGAGCTGTGATGTGTGGAACTTCTTGTGTGTGTAATGAGGATCAGCTTGTGTGCCTAATCTGCTGGAAGGATCTCCCAGTAACAGTAGTATGTGGGGTGCTGGGTGAGGCTCCCTGCTCCGACTCCCTTGCAGCAGGTCTCACCTCTGGAACCCGTAGCAGCCTGTTGCTCACAGGCAGCAGCTTGTGCTGGTGTGTTGTGGAGCACAGAGATGGCTCTCCCACTTGTCCTGCAGTATTAGAAGGTTGCGGGTGTGGAAGTGGAGATCCCCCTTGGGGCTGCTGCCTCTCGTGTGGCTCCTGGAGAGACCCATTTTGGGATAGAGTTGATTTCTTAGCTTGAAGTCTGGGATGATGTGGGACCCCATCAGCTTTGCTGCCAATTCTGGGTTACCCTGAGTTGTTGATGAGTCCTTCCTGATGCTTCCATCAGCCCTAGGGGCTCCACTATGAGTAAGAGCTTGGAGCCGTGAGGCTGAATCCTGCTTGGTCCTGACCCCTCCATGATAAACATATTTATCCCACCTAAAATGAGCTCAGGGAGGAGAGTTTTCGGCTAAGCCTGAAGGAGAGTCCTGCTGCCACATGCAGTGGTTATTGCCCTGCATGGAAACCTGCTGAAATTCGCTATTGAAAGGGAAGAGCTGAGGAAGGAGGGTGGATGAGGCACACTCTGCAGGTCTAGGGAGCTGGGGCAGGTGCCTATCCAGGACCGTGGTGATTGTGGAGGGCTTGCCCCATCACCAACTGGTTTCTCCAGTTCTTTTGGGAAGCACCAAATCCAGTCAGAGTCAGACTGGTTTGTGCAGAGACTTTGTTTTCCTGGAGAGGAAAAAATAATAATTAAAAAAAAAATCAGTTCAATTGCCTCAGCCTAGAGTTGTGTTTTTAAAGGGAGCAGTGTGGGAGGGTCTCGGGCACCCTCAACACGGCTCTTGTGCTGTCGCCATGCCGGAGCCTGCCCTGGAGCTGAATTACACTGCGGTTTTTAGAGAGGACTTGAACGAGACACAAACAAACACATCTTTCATTATAATCTGGGTGGTGGAGTTTCTTGGAGACGTGTCAACGCTTCGCACGGGAGCCGTTGGTCGATGGAGACGGCAGCATGCTGCTTATACGGTTTGCCTGTACATTGTCAGCTGATGGGAGGATGAAATTCAGGCACGGACACAGCCCAGGGACAGCTTTCAGCGTGGACACAGATTGTTCCACAGGGCTTGGGCTGCATAACAATGAGCTGCTATGGCAGCAGCCAGAGCCTTGCAGAAGGATGGCTGGGGCAGCTAAGTCAAGCTTGCCTTGCCCAGGGGCTTTTTCCTTCTGACTATGCAGTGTTACCGCTCTTGGGTTGTTCTTAATCTGCTTACTCCAGAGAAATCCTATTTGACAATTACTGTGCCCTAAATGCAAAAAGAGGTTGTGTCTTTTCTAGGGTGGAAAAAAATTGCTTTTAAAATTCGCCTGCCTCCTCCACCCCCCAGATGCTTCTATTCTGCAACAGTTTTCTTTAATGCTCCAGGGGATGTTTTCATCTGTGGCTGCTTCTTGCTAGTAACACAGTGCTGAATTTGTCAGTGCTTAAGGGGACACAGGGATGACCTAGCCTTGAATGCTGGACTGTGAGACCCTATTGCTCCCTGCATCTCCCTGACAGGAGGTTGGAGCCAGGTGGGGTGGGTCTCTTCTCCCAAGGAACAAGTGACAGGACAAGACAAAATGGCCTTGAGTAGCACCAGGGGAGGTTTAGGTTGGACAGGAGGCACAATTTCTCCCCCACAAGGGTTGTCAAGGCCTGGCCCAGGCTGCCCAGGGCAGTGGTGGAGTGCCCATCCGTGGAGGGATTTCAAAGCTGTGGAGACGTGGTGCTGAGGGACATGGGTTAGTGGTGACCTGGCAGTGATGGGCCAACAGTTCAACTTGATGATCTTAAAGGTCTCTTTTAAACAAAATGATTCTATGATACTGAGGAGATGGGTTTGAGTGGTGGATTTTGAACAAGGAAGATCGGGGTGGGGTCTGGCACTGACTCTCTTCAGACAGAGAGTGTCCCCCATGATCCAAGGGGATGTGGCCCTGGCTGGGCTTGTCTAGTTCAGTCACCCCTTTGCACTGAGATGACTTTGCTGACTCACAGATGCAAATGCCATGGGTGTAAACACTTCAGGAGGGGCTCCTAGAGGCAAGAGGAACTACTATGTATTAATCATACTTGAGAGACCTTTAAAAGTAGCTAAACCTGAAGCTAAATCTTGTCCTTTATTCCACTTAGTTTTTTTCCACTGTTTCTGAAGACCTTCAGAAGGGGATGGGTTCAGCCCATGAGTTAGGCCAGCCCTGTCTGCCCACTTTTGCAGGGTTGCTCTGGCTCGCTGCCTTATCTCCCTTGTGATACCACAATACCCTTTGCTTCCCCCTTTGTGACACAGGGCCCTCTCGAGCAGGGAATGGGCGATGATGTTAAGCAAGCCCTGTGTAAGCAGCCTGGTTTTGGGGAACTGCTGCAGAGGCAGCAGAAGTGAAGCTGGGTGGAAAACCCCCTCCACACTTCTTGTTGAACTTCCAAAAGCACTGCAGCCTTAGCTTAGTATCCAGAATTAAACTATTGTTTCCCTCAGAGCCATAGGCATCAGAATATGTGACACTTGGAATTATCAGGGGACAAATTTTACCTGCTGTGTTTACTGGCTATAGAGATGGTCCGTGACTGCCATAGTTTGCAGACCTGGTGGACACCAGCAGCTGTTGCTTGGGCTGCACCTCTGAGAGGGGCAGGGGCAGCAATCCCTGATGTTTGCCTTGGTGTTTCCCTTATTTCCATGTCTGCAGACTGGGATTAGTCTGTTGTGGGTGTGATGAGGTGCGCCTGGGCTCCCTGTGGGTGCTCACCCAAAGCCTTTCAGGACTCCCTTTGCCTCATTTGCCCTGATTTTCAGGACAACTTGGCCATTCTTGGCAGATGAGTCTGGGCTGGGGGTGAGCATAACTAGGGTATTTCATTTTTGCTTATGGGACCCCTGCGGGTCAGGTAACCTGATTCAAAAGCACCGTGAGGTCAGCCCAGAGGGTCTGTGTTGAGGCATTCCACAGCCTTCGTGCTGTGGATGATCTTGATGATGGGGTGAGTATGTCCTTGTCCCTATGTGAGCTGCAGCTGCCCTTGATGTGCCCTGGCTGGAGCCTCCTGGCTGTGCTGGAGAGCTCTCATGGTTTCCATGAGCTAAGGAAAGAAAAAAACAGGTCAGAAAAATTCAGGCTCTCTGATACTCATTCAGAGGTAGGCAATGACACAAGTGGAGCATGGACAGACAGGGGCATGGGCACACCACTGACCTATGAGCACTGATCTCTGTACCCAATCCAATTGGCTGCTTCTCTTGGAGACACCAAGGGCCAGCATAGGGGTGCTGGTGGCCTTGTTTTGGTCTGACATAGGATGCAGGTCTGCTAAAACCCTGTGGTTTTAAGCACATGGCCTGTCCATGCTGTCCCTGGGGTGCTGATGCTGCTAGTGGCTATAGGGAGCTGCAAAGGACTGGGCAGGTGGGGAGCAGAGCTCACAGCTCCTTAGGAACTCTTGGACTGAGGAGGGTTCAGAATCTCTGTCTAGGGAGGTATGATGGCAGTAACTTGTTGATGTGTGGGCCAGCATGTACCAAAGTCTGATGTTTATCCACAAAACAGAGGTCTGGGCTGCCCCTGATTGGCCCCGGAGCAGAAGACTCTTGCCCTGGTTCAGTGGATGTCCACTGGAAAAATCTCTTTTGCAGCGTATGTGTTGCAAACTGTTGCAGTTGTTCAGATGGATCTGACTGCATTCAGCCTGGAGCTGAGTTCAGTCACTGGCCTCTGTAGGTTTAATGCATATAAATGCTGCTGAAGAGTTAATGGGAAACAGAGTGTGGAGGAAAATAAAGAAAGACCTTTTGAGGTCTCAGCTGCTCAGAGTAATATTTGGGTTTGGTGACTCTCCGTATCTTAGAGATGGGAATGCAGCAAAGCTCTTTCAGTCCAGAGTATACATGGAGCCCTACAAGACTGTGGGCTAATATCAACAAACCTTTTGGAAAAGCAGATCCTGTCTGCTCCAGCAAAGCCACAGTGTTATTTTTCTTTCAACAAATGTATCGAGACAATAATAATGCTGTGCAGATTGGTCGTCCCTGGCCTACATGATTTATTAGGAAACAGAAACAATTGCATTTGCTGAAAAAAAAATAAAAGAGCTTTGGATACGGATTTTTTTTTTCTTCCTCTTTTTATTTTCTTTTTTTCCCCCCCTTGAATTCCTCATGAACTAAAAAAGGCCACCTAGTCTGGTCCCAGGAGAGGGGTTGCCTCCCTGATTACATTTCTTACTGGACCACCAACCCTGGGCTTACTGCTTAAATACTTCAGTACTGCGGAGGATGGGGCGGGGAGTAAAACAGTGATGGGGGAAGAGCCTGGGAGAAGGTGATACAGGCACAGAATAACTTTCCCAGGCAGAGAAGCAGAGCAGGTCTGGAGGAGGAGACCTGCAATCTGTTTCTAGCTGTCAGTGACTCGGGGACAAGTTGCTTCCTCTCTCTGAGCCTCCCTTCCCCTCTATTTCTCCTGTTTATTTAGCGCAGACGCCATTGAGCACGGTGCTGCTGGCCCGGTGCGTGCTGCACTGGGGTCCTCGGCCCAGCTCCTACCTGCACGTGCAACTGAAGTACAAGAGCTGATGAAGACTGCATGGTGCATGTGGGGCCTTTGGCTCCTGCCCCTTGGCTCAAGCAGAGGCTGGCTTTGCTTTAAAATTGTTTTATTTGTTGCCTCCTCAGTCAGTAAAAGCCCCAGGGAAGGGGCAGGAAGGGCAGGCAGGCAGCTCCCCGGTGCAGGAAGCTTATCCCTTGACACTCAGAAGTTGCAGAAGCCATGAGGTATTTGGTTTACAGAGCAGAGCATCACACTGTTTCTGGTGGGCACCCTGTCAGGCAAGTGTGGCTCCAGCCATGTCCTCTGGTCCCCACAATCCTGTTCCACACTTTCCCACCCTGCCTTGGCCTGTGATGGGGTACCCAGGTTCTTTTGCTGGAAGGCCCCATCTTCTTGGGAGTATGGGTTTAGGATGCTTCTTCAACAAGGGACAGTGGTTCCTGGGGGCAGTGGGATGAAGCCTTTTCGTAGCATGAGGTTTCCTGACCCCTTTGGCCCACTGCTGGACATCCAGAGCTCCACAGGAGCTTTTGGAGGCTGTGTCCTCCCTCTGCACCCAGATGCTGTGGCTGCAGCAATGTTATTGCTCAGGTAGGCTGCCCGCCGTGGAGGCGGGTGGCCAGCACTGGCCTGGTTGCCACAGGGACCTCACCAGCCTTGATAAGAGGCAGCTGGATGATGAGGCTGTTCCTCCACCATGAATACCCCTGATGCAGGTGGGGGTGCTTGGGGTGTCTGTTCCTTGGGATGAGTGTGAACAGTTCCCCAAAGCACCCCATGGGATTGAAGGAGAGCTGAGCTCCACCTTGTTGGGGCTAAGCCCAGCCTCACACAATCCTACTTGCACCCATGGCCATGTGCATCAGTTTTGCTGGGTTTTCTAAAAAGAAGCCTGTGGTTTTGGTTAATAAAGTGTAAGGGGCTCGCTTACAGCTCACCAAAGCATCTCTGATTGCTTTATTGAGGCAGCGGGACCAGGTGCTTTGGCAGCGAACTGCCGACCGAGCGTCTGCACGAGTAAGTGATATCATCACAGTTTGCTTTGCCTTCAGAAATGACTAAACAGATTTTCTCTGGTTTCCAGTTGACCCCATGGCTCCCTGTCGATGATGGGAGCAGGCTGTTTAGGTTTGAGTTAATGCTGCCCCGACCAGCCCTGAATCAACCTCAAAAACCGGAGATGGATTCAGCTGGTAGAGGGAGGGGAGAAAGCTACATCCACTGCACCCAATTTTCACCATTATTAAAGTGGGGATTGCTGGGAATCATCTCTGATTCATTCTCCATCTGAAACACGAGTATTTTGCATTTGTCTGAAAGGATTATGTTTTTCAAGCTCCTGCCCTTCTGACTGGCTGTTTGCCTTCGAGGGGTTAGTCAGCCTCAGCTCCCAGTTTTGAAGGATAAAAAGAAGACCAGTGGGGTTGGGGTTGGTTTTCCTTTGTGATCTTTCTGTTCCATGCCCAGAGTCAGCATGAAAAGGAGTCAGTGCAAATTAGCTATATTTGATTATTGCAAGGGACTGTAGGAGCCCTGGGTAATTGCTGCATTTAGCTCCTTTTCTCTTGGGCTTCACTGACATTTCAGATAGTAAACGAGCAGTTTCTTTCTCCTACAGATGTTTTCTGTTGGTCATAGCTGGGAAGAGACCTTAGATGCTAAATCCATGGTCTTCATTTATGGTTTTTCAAGGCTTGCTTATATCAGCATGAGGCACAGGGCTTGCTCTGCTCTGGATGCTCCTGCCATTGGGGCAAGTGGGGTGGACCATGGAAGGGGTCACTTGGAGTGGCTACAGTGAGTGCAGCCCTCCCTCCCTCCATCCCCCCCCCCCCCCCCTTCCTACTTGCATAAAATAGGAGGTAGAGGAAAAAGTGAACCTTGTTGGCTGGCCTCCCCCAACATTTTTTGAATTTTCTGTGGCTGCAGGGTGCCAGGTCCCTTTCCTCCTCAGCCCAGCTCCTGCCAGATCGGCTAAAGCACAGACCACTTGGATGAGCACAGCAGGCTCATGCCAGAGAGGTCCTGGGAGGAATGAAATGGATCCGGTTGTAACCACCCAGCTCGCTTTTCACCCCCAACCTCTTTCTGTCAGCATTGGAAAACTGCAGGCATGGAACCACGTCGTTGAGATGAAGAGGTTCGCAGGTGCACACCAACCTCCCTGGGCTGCTGGGCTTCCTCTGGAGCTGCGAGCTGCATGGAGCAGGGCTGCGGCTGCTGGGCCAGGACTGCCTGTGCTTTCCCTTTGCTTGCACGTTGTCAAAGCTCTACGTCTGCTGCCACGGCCTTGAGCTCTGCTTTACCCCTGGATTGGCCTGTTAGTTAGAAACAGGCCAAACCTGCACTCCAGAACAAGGGGAGGGCAGCCCAGCTCTTTGTGCTGGCTCTGGGTAATTTCTTTCTTCATCCAGACACATACACATACTTGGAACATCACAGGATATTTCTGGGCTCCCAGGCTTTTCCTGAGCTCCTGTGGGCTGCATCCGTGCTTAAGGACACAGGCAAAATCTGAGCATCACTTGCATTTTTGGGAGAAAGCTTATGTCAAAATTGCCTATGGGTTTTCCTTGGCTCTCCAGAGAAGGTGCATCATCTTCACTGGTGCTCAGCTAACACAGAGGAGCAACCAAAAGAAAGCTGCAAAACATAAATGATGTCTACATAACCAAGCACAGGTCTGCATTCCACTGTGCCAGAATACAAAGGGGGAGAATCAACAAGATCTTAAAATATTTAAATAATGAAGTTATAAATATAACCTGGATGTCACTAAACAATCTCCAAGTGGTAAAGACTCACTCTGCCTTTGCTTTGGACTGGTACAATGGGAATGGAGAGTAGCCATCACACTGTTGCAAAGATTTAGTGGTTTGCAGCCCAAACAGAGGAGTCTCCCCAGGCTGGCCGCCGTGCTCAGACCCATTCTCATACAGGTTTTTCATGAAAAGGCAGTAGCCTGCAGAGACTCAGCGACCTGGAGTTATGGGTGCTGTACAGCTTCAAGACCCCCAGCCAGACCTGAGGGGCCTTAAACCCCAAAACACCCACTGGGGAGACAAGAAGCCTTTGAAGTTCCCCCAGTCTGCCCAAGCCACAGAGTGGGGTTGTGAACCTTGTCGGTCTCTGTGAGAATGTTGCTTTTACAATTAAAACCCACGCAAACCCCCAGCCCTCGCTACTGCTTGTGTTACCCCAGCGAGATATCTGACATTTGAGACAGAATGGGAAGTCGAAGAATGCGAGGAATTTGGTGACTCAACATAGAGTTTATTATACCAGTCCTACCGTTTAAGCCCATGTAATGTAAAATTGTTTTACGGCATGTGGCACAGTTCTGTGGGTTAATTTATAAGCAAACAATAATTATTCAAATAGGAATTTTTTTCCTGTGCCTACATAAACTTATCTGTTTGGCAGCAGGGGATGCTGCAAAGAAACGCACATTTACATTTTTTGCATTGATGTTATTTGCTTTTCCTGGAGCAGCTCAATGGTGCATTGACTACAAGGGCTACTACTGAACTTGACCTGGGAGTGGTATGGAGATAAGCCAAATGTTAAAAGAAAAGGAGCCCTTTGTGTGGAGATGCCAATATATTAGGTCTCGCTTTTAGGTCACACACTTGTTAGAGGTTCCTTCAAAGTGATGGATTCTTCTGCTAAAATTTAATGATGTCCGTTAAATCACAGGGTCATGAACCAGTACATGTGCTGAAAATGGTTTGCCAAGGGACCATGAAGACAAGGCCTTGTGTCAGGAGACTTCCAAAGCAAATTGGATTTTCCACACAGCAATGGCTACGTTTGAAGGTCTGTCAGTGGCCTGTAAAATTCTTCGCCAGTGATAACAAGACAGACTCGCCAAGCACTGAAGCAATGCCATGAATGTTACAGAACAAATCACTCCCCTCTCAATACATAATAGCTTCTTGATCATTGGTCAAAGAAAGAAGTATCCTAACCAGCAAACAGGCTGAAGGAGGCTGCTACCTCTCCACTGGGGGATTATCCCAGAACTCCTGGGTTAAATCCACTGCAGAGAACCTGGGGGCTTCTGAGAACATCAGTCTGGAGCTGAGCAGTTGTGTAGGTGGATTTTTAGGTTGGGTGCACAGAAAAGGATGAAGCGACTAGATGTCAAGACTTGTATTCCTGAGCAGCTCTATGGTTAGAATCATCTGTCCCTACTGGTGTTCAATCCCAGAACGCGCCCTGCTTCTGTTCTGAAGGAAATGTGGACCAGTGAAAGCATAGTTGGGTATCTGGACAAGTTAGTTCTGTGGTCTCCTGAGGCTAAGCTGATCTCTGGCTTTTTTCACTCTGAGTGCAGTGAGGGGTGGGTGTGTGCAAGGAATGACATCATCTTCAGTATACTGTGAGATAGGGTCACTTGGGTGGTTAGATACTGATCTGATGGGCGGAAGGCATGGGATGATCCTATTTCAGAAAAGGATTGGGTGCAAGAGGCTGAGCCTGCTTACTCTCAGTCTATGTCAAAAAGTCTTAGAAGTCTTCCCTCCCTAACTTGTTTTCTATGCCTGCTCTCTGCCTTGATGTGGGTTGTGTGTCACCTTCTGGGTGGGAGGTTCCGCAGCTTACATGCGGATCCATAAACAGAGACTTTTCTACCTTCTACATTGTGATACTCAGGGACAGGGCTCTTTAATCCTGATATCCTTCCACCCACCTCACAACTATTTTTATAAGGATTACATATAACAAACGTTTCCAACAGACTGCTGAAATCATTGAAACAGAACAACCATTAGCCCAGCTCCACTGACTGTGTTGGAGTTGCAGGAAGGATGGTTTGGCTCATTGCATGGCATCCTTAACCGCAAGGGCTTGTGAGGCATCTTAATGTGGAGCCAGGAGGTTGGGGGTTCAACTTGAACTTAAAACCCAATGCTAACAAATAGGGGAAGTTCCAGTTGTGATGGAAGTATATTTTAATGATGAGGTCATGTACAGTGTCTGTTAAAGATGACTTCTGTCCAAAGCATGAGACAATGAAGTGAAAGCTAGAAGCCTCAAAGAAGACATGTCAGAAAATAGTTTAAATCCCAGTGGTCTGGTCAGCTCTTCTTTAGCTGTTTTCATGAAGAACTCTTGTGCAATAGAGAAGGTACGCCAAGGCTGCATTGTATTTTTGGAGCAGGTAACATCACCAGACCTGACATTTGAGATTTGGGGCTCATTATAAACTTTATAAAAGGACAATTTAGAGTCACATTCACTTTTATTAGTTAATATGGGTCTTCTTTTAAAGGCTGATGGCCCAAAAGCACTTTTTGAGCTCTAAAAAGGCTCATGTTGTTCTGAAATGAGGTTGCACCCATGCTATGGGCCTCATCTGGAGATTTCTGGGAATCAGGAGCCACTGGAGCACCCAGGGGACCTGAGCTGTAATCCCCTGCCTGCCCCACATCTTCTGCTACTATGGGCCAGCTTTTTAGCCTCAGTTTCTTCTCTTATCTTCCTTTTTCTTTCCGATACCTTGTGAAGATGAGGAGGACAATGTAAGTGTTGAGAGCACTTTCTATAATTGGTTTGCTCATCTGGGTTTTCTAATGGCCCATGTACGTTTTGGGGCTGATATTCTTCTTCCTGTCATTCCACTGTCTATACTGAAATTTCTTTGTGAAAACAGAAAGTAAGTTTTTTGCTTCCTTGGCGAAACCCTTTCTCCAAAAGAGTAAGGCCAGGTATTTCTCCCTCTGCCTTCACATATCAGGGAAGTTTGTTTTCTTCCCTGTTTCCCATTCCCTGAGTTTTAATTGATTTTACAAGTACTCAAGCTAAGGCAAGCTGTGGGGAATGCAGCCTGCATCATTCATCCTGAATCCACAAAATACCCACTTGCACTGCTGCTGCTGGTCTCAAGGCAGATTGCTATCCATTCTCACACCAGTTTGGCTGAATTGATTTCAAAAGCAGTTTGATGGTGAACTGCCATTGTGCTGACAGTGTTATGTGCTGAACGTACCACCCTGAGATTCAGCTTGTGTTGCCACTGCTGAAAGGAGAGGGGAAGTTCAAGCCCCGTGCTCCTCTGGCCCTGACCTTTCAGCTGAGGTTTCCACTGTGGAGATGGGTAGTTCCTGATTTCTCACCAAGGGAAGCTGTAGGCAGGCAAGCAAATATCAGAGCATTCTGGAACAAGATATCTGCTGTTAGTTTGCCTGTGTTAGGTGTAGGAAAGCCAAGAGCTTCTTCCTGGACCAGCTGCAAGGATGCTGCTGGTCTTGGGCTGATGCCGGACAAGGGAACACATTGGTCACGCATCTGCTGACCACTGGCTTCTCCAGTCTCAGCCTGGACTGAGTGATGGAGAAGGCAGTTCTGGTTCCACCCAGTCTCTGAAGGATTTGATATATTTTACTGCCAAAAGAAAACAGTGTAAATCATCTCTGAGTGTGGATCTGTCTGGCTCCCTTGGAGGGAAAGTGCAGTTAGGGTGGGGCAAGAGGACACAAGGGTGCAACTTTGCTTTTAGACTGGTGTGGTATAAAAATCCCCTCCAAGCTGCCTTCAGCCCAGTAAAACCTGGGAGGTGGGTGGCTCTGTCAAGGCCATGCCAAGTGATTTCTTAGAAGAGAGGGTGCCTGGGGACAGCTGCTGGGGTGATGTTGCACGGAGCCAAGGATGGTCTATGGGGTTTATCCCTTTTCCAGTGCGATGTGTGTGCATGTTTATGAAATCTATCTCCCTGGGTGATGTCATGACACGATGAGAAACTGGGTCATAAATTAAATAAGGAGAAAAAAAGAAAAAAAAAAAGACCCCACTGTGGGTCAGAGGCTGGCAATAAATTCAGCTAACAGCTCATCAGTGCCTCTTCCCTTGTTCTTGTATGTGTATGCATTTTTTTTTCCATTTGGGAGAAGAACTGGTGAAAAGCAGCTGTTTTTTATTTGTTCTTCATCCACATCTGATTAGATAGTCCTCCTTCTGCCCACGGAGACGTGCTCAGGAACTCTCCCAGTCCCTCTGCTCACTCATTTACTCGGGCATCAAGGAGTCTGGGACTGTTGGAGCTTTGTTTCACAAACTGATAGCAATTCAGAGGTACAAAGGGCTCCTTCATGATCACAGGGCTCAGGTCCCACCAGGCCAGAGGGCACGACCAGATCCTGCAGTGGGGATGTCTGTGAGGTGCTATGGGTTTGGTCCTGGGAAGGCAGCAGTGGGGATGTGTTTCTCTTCCTGACATTAAGCTATTAATTTGTTTTTAGGCAGTTCTAGGTCTCTGCAGCCCAAAGGAGGGCAGTTTCCCTCCAGGCTCTGTGAATGTTCTCACCACCAAGGCTGATGGGGAGGTAGCCATGCTGCAAGGAGGAAACAGTGTTGTGGTTTTGTACCAGTGGGAGAGGACAACCTAAAAGTTGTGTGGGTAGTGTGTGTGTGTGAGAAACCAGAGTGAGGGCAGGGGCATATGTACCCCTAAATGTATTGCTTACTATAGGCTAACCAAGGCAAATGGTGAGCTTTTGCCTTGTTGAAGCCAGTGTGAAAACTCCTGTCACCTCCACTGAACATCAAATCAAACCTGCCAAGGCCATAAGGCTTCTTCACACCTTGCTACTGGATGATCTTCCATCAAAGTATTCTGCGGGCAGGTATCTTCTTTCAGTAGATAGGTATGAGTGTTCTGCTTAGGGCAAGACAACCATTCTGGTCCTGTCCTGCCTCTGCTTTCCCTTCCCCTTGCTATGCCACTGGTTGGCAAGATTGAGTTGTCTGGTCCTTCCCTTGTCCTCCTGCTGCAGCTGCCAGTTGGTGTCCAGATCCTTAGTGCAGACATAAACCATTATCAAGGATGGTTAGTCATGGGATGGATGAGCTTGTTATCAAAACAAAATTCTGAACCAGAGCTTCCCTGGTCAGCAGCCCTCCTTGAGCACAAGGAAAAGGACAGATAAGCTTATCTGAGCCTGAGAACTTTTACTTTTTTCTTCACTGGGTGGGAAGGGGATCTCCCGTTACAAGTCTGAAGCTGTGATGCTGAGCTCCCAGTACTGTGCCTGGGCAAGTCCTGACCGCGCACTCCTGTCATGTGCTGAGAAATGAACTTGCAGCTCATGTAACTCTCACCTGTTAACCGATGAGAGTTATGGGCTCTGAGGCTTTACCTCAGGTTCCCAAGTGAATTTCTGGGAGTCCCAGGTTAACTCCTGTGCAGAGGATGAGTGGGGATTGCATAGCCCCTATAACAGAGATTCCTGGAAAAATGGAGGAAGGATGTGACCATCCTGTATACCAAATGCAAGCATGGAAATAATAAGGTGAGAAATGTTCTCGAACTTATCTCAGAAATAAGCTTTCTTTGGGTCAGCTTAAATTTCTGGCAGAAATTCATGTCTGACTTTATTCCAAACTTGTTGCTCCATTCCCTTTTATCCATGCTGCTTTCACGCTAAAAGCCATGAATGAAATTCAGCCCCATGCAAAGGAGCAGCCAGCACCCATGTGCCCCTCGGATGTGTGAGCCCTGGAGGTTTCCATAATGTGCAGAGTGCAGCTGAGGAGAGGATGGATTTACCCTGCCCAGATGCTGGAGATGAGAGAAAACTTGGCCTATGTTACAGCTGATGTGGCCTGCAGTGACCATGTTGATGCGAAACCTCCATCTGACTCTGTATCAACAAGTTCAGTTTCGAAAAGAAGGATAACTTGTTTTATTTTACCAAAGCTTTGTGAGATAGTGAGGTTTCTGGATAGGATCTGCACTGCTCAGGTTCAGGTATCGGTTGCATAATTTCCTGTGTTATTTCAACACTCTGGTCTGTTCTCCTTTTATTTCTTTCTTTCTTTTTTTTTTTTTTTCTTTTTTTCTTTTTAATGAGCTTCTTTGCATACTGGATAAGTCTTATATAAGCATATGTTGGGTTGGAAATATTTTTTTTTTTTAAGTATTTTTTTTGGCAGAGAACTGCTGGCACATGATATAGCACTCAGAGTCATCAACCGTAGCTGTGATACAGATGTTCATTGCCTGGATAATCTTTCTCATATCAAGCAATTACCCTGAGCCAATTTCTTTATTTTAAGCACCTTGTTGTGGGAACAGAGCTATAAATGCATGAATTGCGAAGTTCCCTTATACTTTTTTTTACAGCAGACAAAAAAAAATGCAGCAAAGGGCCTCGGTGAAAATGAAACATGCAGGGTGCTTTAGATAAGAAAGGACAGCCACTAACGGAGAGCTTAAAAGAAAAAACGTCCCTCTTGAAAGAGATATGCTGGAGGAGTGCCAGGAGCACATAGCGATGTGGAGACTAAATAAAACCAGGTGAGTTTCCTGCCATTGTGGAGTATCAAATGTGATTTCCATTTGTGATGGACGTGTTCTTTCTGCCAAGATCATCTGGAGGGTTTCAGTTTAGGACTTATTATTTTTGTTGGCCTCATATAGAGCTACATCCCAGTGTGCTAAAAGGGAACATTGCAGTCATGACATTCACAGCAGATGAGGGAAATTGTCCTTATCAGAGTGAAAGGCTCTTCCTGGGAGAAGACTTTTCTATCAGAAGTATAGGATCAGCAGATAGGTCTTAGGATTGTTTTTAATGTAAAACAAATGGGAAAATCTAATGAGAGGAAACGATGCATTAGCATTGACCCGCACTCCAGAGCCACCAGGTAACATCCTTCCAAATTAAGAATCTGTCTCAGTCCAAAAAAATAATTCAAAAACTAGGTGGGAACCTGAGATCTAGATCAGGCTGTTTTGCACTTCTGAAGAAGCTGGCAAGCTGCCTTAAAAAAGAAAAAAAAACCAGAAAAGGTTTCTGTCTCCCAGAGTGATGTGCATGGGTGGAGCAGGGATGGAAGGAGCCTTCCTGTAGCTGCAGCGTGTTGGGACAGGGGGATCTGCCCTGACACTGCTTTGCATGTCATCGGCTTCTGTCTGCCCGTGCTGGTGCTGATGCCCATTGGGTTCACTTCCAGCTCAGGAGCCTCAGGAACTTGGTGCAGTTATGTTCTAAGGCTGTGCCCAATGACCATGAGGACAGGTTCAGGGGTGCCTACTGGTCCAGTTGTGAAGTACAGGCTAAGTGAGCATCACACGTGCAGGAAATTTGGGAGGAGCCCTATTCTGCGGCTTGGAGTGCACTGAGTTCGCTTGAGCGAAGGCTCAAGGGATTGCCTGGAGCAAGGCCCAAAGGGGGATCCACTTACATGAATAACAAGAATACGCAATAAAAATAGTTAATGCTAATGATGTTCTGAAAGGGGTATTAAACTTGCTGCTTCAGGGCTAAGCAGCCTGCAGCTCTAAGAGAGAGGCCAGAGTTAAATAAAGTGTGCTGGAAAATGAGTCCAGATCTGCTACTGGATCAGGTGGTGGGAGCCCTGAGACATTATGGTCTCCTGGAATCATGAATTTGGCATTTTTCAGACTTTTGCAGATGGACTTGAGCTCGTTTCTGAGCAGCAGTTGTTTACTTATAAAAATGCCACGTAACTGAATGACAACTTTCTTGTACAAGATCTTTTAAAAGGGAGGGCTCGTAAGTAGGGCAGCCTCCCAGCAAAACCCATGCTGGTTTTGGAAAAGGTACGTACGGGCTTTTACATGCTCTGTGCCTCCTGCTTGAGGTATGAATCTCTCCTCTTAGAAAAAGGTATGTCATTAAAATCGCATTTGGTCATCCATGGACTAGGGAAGAAGGAGGAGAAGGAAGAGCAGATATGACAACCCATCGTGGTTCTTCCACATTCCCAGAGTGTGCCTGCTTACTGTGGAGTGGCCATAGCAAGCAGCTACTGGATATACTGGTGCAGCAGTTATGGGCTGGAGTGAGAAAAAAAAAAAATCAGGGAACTTGTAATTTGCAGGTAAGTGAAGTCATTTGTTATTTGATGCTCTACCTCACAGTTCACATGAGCCATCTGAGCCAGACCTGGCTACATCCCCACCTGGTGTGACCTGAGATATTGTTGGGATCCAGCCTGTGCCTCTGGAGCACAGCCCTGAGGTGTGTGGAGGTGCCAGACTCTGTGGGATCACTGGGGGCTTTGATCTGCCTCTGTGGAGCAAAAGGACGTGGGCCAGAGTAGGAACTGGATGTTCCCTGAATGTTCTCATCCTGTCACAGGGATTTCTCCTGTGCCCAAGGTCATACCACATAGAAGTGGCACTGCCACTACAATCCTGTTGGGCAATTTCTTCTCTGCAAAGCCAAATTCCCCAACTGGCCCATGTCCATGTGCCATTGCTTGGCTCCAGCAGAAGCAGCTATGACCAGCCCATCCCCTCTGCTCTCCACAGCCACCTTATGTGAGTCACTACCTCTGACTGACTGCTTTGTTTCATTTTTCCCTAACCCATTCTGGGTTAAACTGTAGGAAATTATTAGAAATAGGAAATGATAGAAATAAACTTCATATATTGGGGAAAAGGTGATGACACAAGGAGAAATGATGCATTAGAGGGGGCTCCAGGTGTTGGTGTGCAAGAGTGCTTTAGCCCCATTCCCACCACTGCAACTCAACAGGGGTGAAACCACTTTATTTACCTAAGTATGAAGCCATCTGAAGACTGCAGAGTAGTTTGGCTCCCTGACCCATACTCAGGAAGGTGGCTGTTGCAGGGGAAAGGACAGGTGACCCTGGCCTTGAGGTCCCATCTGGGACCATGGTGTTGGCATTGGCCAAGGGGAAAGGAATCATTCAAGGAAAGCAAGAGTTCCACAAGTGGCTTTCTACCCACCCTCCACACATCTGCATTCTTGGCATCCTCCCACCGGCCCCTGGTTGGGCCCAGGATCAAGAGGGATTATTTAGATATTTGCTTGTTATTCTGAAGTTATTCAATTGTTTCTGGAAGAGCTGAATCTGAGCTGGAATTTTGTAGGGATTTTGCAAGAGCCTCTGTAATGGACAGAAGTTGTTCACTCCTCAGAAATTCTCCAGACCCAGCAGTCTAGGGAAGGTTCGTCTGTCAACAATTGTTGATGGTGTTGGTTAGCACCAGATCTTCCTTTTGACAAATTGTGCTACTCTCTTCCAGGACATTCACTTACAGGAGACTTCTGGCAGCCTGCTACTTCCTAGATAGAAAAGCCAACAAACAATCTGTTCCTTCTCCTCACCAGATTCATAATGTCATTTCTTCAGAGACAGGATCTCATCTGTTGCTCAACCTTGGTGTATGTTTGCTGATTTCTTGTCTCACAAAACTATTCTTGTTCTGCACGTATTTTTGGGACATGTGTAAAGATTGACCATGCTTTTTTCCTGAAAAGATGGAGGGAATAGATGCATTTGGAAATGTGGGTCTGATTTTGATACTTTCTCCTTTTGCCCTGAAAGAAAAGAACTATGAAGCAGGCTCAAAGCAAGCTGGTCTTGCTGGAATCCAAAGGTAAAAACATCCACAGCTCTCCCTCAGAGGGCATAAACTGTGTTTATGGTTTTGCTGTTGTAGCAGGTGCAACTCCTTTGTGCCTCACAGAGCTTCATAGATGTTCTGCCATCATTGCTCTTTGAAATGCAAGAGCGAAATTAATTTCAGGAGAGAAATAAATGGATTTAGAGCAAGGATGAATTTGGCTTCTTGTACCACAGGAATGCAAGAAATCGCTCAGCAAAAGCAAACTAGACAATGCAAACCTCACATAAATCTGGGGATAAATTTTAATCCAAAGTACTCACTGACCTTCACTGATGCTCCCCTTCATCTCACCAGTATTTTATTCTTCTTAAACTCAGCCCCACCACTGGCAAACCTTCAGAGAAGTCAGCTCTTGCACAAACAGGAAAGCAGACTCCCCTCCCACTAATTTAGGTGGTGTTTCCAATCCGTGGCCAGAGGACACAGGGGCAGGGAGGTGTGTTTGACTTCAGGACCAAGTTTGAGACTGGTCTGGAAGAGATTAATTTCCCAGATGGGCAGATCTAGACCTTCCTGTGTGTCAAATTCAGAGCCAGCTCAGGGGTGAATTCAGAAATTTCACCTGGTTGTCCTGTGGGGAATGGAGACCTTTCCAGTGCTGCTGGCTTGACCTGTTTGCAGTTCAGTGGGAATGGGCAGTGGAATTCCAACAAAGAAGTTGTCCTGATGGACCAGAAAAGCCTTCAGACATGCTTTTTCCATGGAAATCCAGTCTGATCCTATTATAGCTCACAGTACATCTCCTAGGTGTAGGGTTTGCTGGCAATGTGTGTATACATTATTCCTTTAATAAAAGCAAATGACTGAAAGGAATGTGGCCATTTAAGCTTCAGTTTGTATAACCTGTGAAAAGGCAAAAAAAGGGAAAACACTTAACTGACATTCCAGACCAGAAGGTTTTCTCCACATGGATCTGGTGCACGCACCCAGCCTGCTCTTGACACACTTCCAAGATTCCCTGTCTGCATCCCAAAAAAAACCCCCAACCACTTGGTGTTGAGGGAGGCCAATTCAAGACCCAGCACACGCGGCCTGTGCTGTTCACATTTCCATATCCTGAATCATTTCCTCCATTCACGTGGCTGTCTCTCTCCATCTGGGTTTGGGCCCATCCAGCTCTCCGATTTCTTTGCTTCCTGAGCCGAGCAGGCTTTGACTGCTGCCCTGGCTTTGTTGCTGTGGCCGGAGATGAGTCTTTGGTGGGCTGCCAGCAGAAGCATCCCTTGGCGCTGCAGGGTTTGTCTATGGAAGAAGTTGGCTGCTGTGGCCATATCTCTCAGGGCAGGGTAGGTGGAAGGTCTCCAGCTAGCCATCATGCACAACCCCATTTGGGAGGAGAATGGGCAGAAGTCTCTTCTCCAAGTGCTGGGTTTATCCCAGGGTGACCCCCTGGTTTATCCTCAGTAGGATCCCCTGGGACACCTCTTCTCAGTGCTCCTGGATCCATGAGAAGGACACAGCTCTGTGCATAAAGCTTGTTGAGAAGGAGGGAGAGAGGTGGGGACAAGGTGGTCAATTCTCCAACAAGGTGTGAGTATTGGCCAGGCCCAGAAAAAGAGGCTGTCCCCAACCCTTGCACGGCTGCCCCAAGCCCTTCTGTGGCTGGCAATGTGCTCGCCACCGGATATGGGCTAGGAGGGACTTGGGCTGGGGTTTATCTGCTTCCTTTCAAGTCCTTTCCTCTGCTCACACCCTTATACTTCCCCCCCAAACACAACTAGTCTGATGTATTGTGGCTCAGTCATGAAAAAGACTACATAGAAAGATTAAAGGAAGGAGTCTTAATTAGATCCTGTATATTACTCAATGGTGTAGGAACAAGGAGAAAATAGTTTGGGTTTGGGGTGCATTGAAGGTGCAGGAGTATTCAGAGAGCTGTGAGGGCAGTGCACACACATGTCCTGCCATCCCAGAAATACTCTGGCTGATGCCTACAGGAAGAACTGTCTTTTAAAACTGATCAGCTGCCAGAAATCCTCTTTGGCTTTGCTGGCCTCTCTCTGCTTTGTCCTGCATGCTAGATACATTTTGGAGCTATTGCATCTGGGTTTCTACTAGACAGAAATAATCAGACCTTTGAGAATAGAAGTATCTGAGGAACCAACCTGTCCTTTATCAAGAAGAAGATGTTTGCATAAGGGGAAGTGAAAACATCCTGGAAAAAGGTGAAATAACTGACTTCAGGGGAGTTTGTTATTAAAATCTCTAGGTTTCCATGTGGCAATTAACAGAGTGGCACAACCACGGGGACAATAGGCACTGCTGAGTTAGATGTGAAAAACAAGCTGGTTGGGGGAAACTGAAACATACCCATTTCACAAAACCATTCTGTGGCGTGCGTGGAGCACGAGGTGCCCATGCCTGCCTGGCAGGAGCTGGTCTGCTGGAGTTATCGATGGGAACAGCCAGGGCTCCCCGAGTCCCCGGGCCAAGCGCTATTTCAGCTGGGCCAAAACAAATGGCAGTTTCCCCTCTCTTTGCAAGTTTGAAAGCATAGGTTGTCATGTGAAGGAAATTGTGCACGACGATGATGAATGGTTGTGAAATACCATTTGCCAGAAATATTTTTGGATTCTGCAATTTAGTTGCAAATTACAGAACTTCAAATGCAGCCTTACAGGGAGGATAAAACCACCCTTCCCTGGCTATGCTGGCAGTCGTACCCCTCTTTTCCCTTTTCCTACAGACAGCCACTTTTAGCTCTGGGGCATTTTCAGAAGACAACGTTCGCCCTGCGACAGCCGCGGCCGGGTCCTCGACTGGGATAAGCTGCGGGAGCTGGGCTGCAGGCGGAGGAGCTCTGACAGCTCACATCTGCTGGCGGTCTGGCCCCACGCCCCTTCTGAGCTATTTCAAGATGAGCAAAACGGAGTCATTGGAAATTGCGTGTTAGTTCAGCAGTCTTGGCTATCGTGCTGGATGGCGCTGAAGTAGGCATAGCAACAGGAAAGGAATGTTCCCTGTAAAAAGATAACTGTGCTTTGCCGAGGACGTGGAACAGTAAAGTTTGTTAAAGCAATCAGTATGTGTCATAATGTTTATTTAACTGAAAGCAGGGACGATGGAAAAGCGTTGCAGCTGTGGAGAAGCCCAAGAGTGCTAAGGAGAGGTTTGGGGAGCATAGATTTAGTAGCTGTCTTCCCTTGGAAAAGAAAACAAGCTGTGCTATCAAGCAATCGATGGGGCAGATAGCAGGAGAGTACACAAGGTAGCTGCTGACTGCTAGCTGCTCTGAAGGGGTGAGGTTAGAGTTTTATTATCTGAAGTTCACTTTCAGGTTAACAGCTTTGAGGATGTGGTTGCAACTCTAAAGGGAACAAAATTTAATTCTTTTCTAAACATAAGCTATTTCTGTTTGAAGGCAGATAACCTTTTTGGCTGTGTTATTTGCCAGTGGTAGATAGAAAGATTGGAGCGCTAGAGTGATGCTTGAATTCCTCCAGCAAATAAAAGGGGAGAACCTGACACCACAGAGTCAGTGTGGGGCCAAATTCTGCTTTAACCCATTTCCTGGGGACCCCTTGCAAAGAGTAGCTCCGGTGTGACTCCTTCTGCAGGAGGCCAAAGCAAGGCAGAAACAGGACACTCAGTAATTCGTACAGCAATAGATGAAATCAAATACCCAGCCCAGTGCTCTGGCAGTGGGATCTGTTAGGCTACAAAGCAGTGCCAAGGGATTTGGGAAACTCGCTGGGCTTGATGCAAGAAATAGACTTCCATCTCCACAAAAAAAACCCCAAAAATGCAAAAAATTTTGCTCCATTTTTTTAACAGATGTTAAAATTGCTTTTGGTCAAAATTGTAATAATGTGAATTTGGAGTTGTTTTGTTTTCTTACCAAAAAAAATCCAAACTGTTTTGGGAAAGGCAAGAGTTTCCTTCACTGTGAAAATTTTGTTTTAGTTGCAGGCAATATTTTCTGTCTATATGGGGAAACTAATGTCTCAGTTGTTCTTGGGTCATCTCACACTTAGTCAGCCAAAGCACTTGCAGTATGTTGAGTAGGAAATAACGCTGTGCTGGCTTCCCAGCTGCGAGCTCGCCTCTTCCCCTTCCAGCTCTCCATGTTGGTGTGTGAATGAAGTCTTGCAGAGCCCTCCCTGTCTCAGATGTAGGACAGTAGTTGCCTCCAAACCTGCTCTCCTCTTTCCTCAAGATATACAGACCCTGTGAGACCTACTACTCAGCTCTGCCTTCACCGGGGAGCTGGCCCATATGTGTTTCCACCCGGGATGTACTGGAGCAGCTCTGTAATGTATGTTGCTTCTCTCCTGCTCCTCTCTCTGACAGCTCAACTGCTATCTCTGTAACAAACTCCAGGATTCCCAGTGGCCCTGCAGAAAAAAAACCATAAAGCCCATTTCAGAAACCAAATTGCCCATAATTTACATGCCTCTCCTCACTTTGAAACGCAAGACAGCTGATGATAACATCGGGAGTGACAGAAGTGGTATCTGTTGCTAATTACAAGCTGACATTATGGTCAAGCAGAGCCATGGGGCCCATAAAAAGCTTATTCAAAGTTGCTTTTCTCCCACTTCAAACAGAGGCTGGACACAATGCCAGGCATTTTCCACCTTCAGAAGAAGCAATCCTTCTGAACTTGCCTGGCGGCTCCTTCTTCAGGAGAAAAATTCCTCAAAGCAGCAGCAGAGGTTACAATAGCCTGGTCTTCACACGGACCAAGCTGACCCTTTATTGATGAATTTTTTTTCATCTTTCATGGAGAAAAACAATAGCCATTTTGATATCTAAAACACCTTCCCCCTCACAAGCTCTTTCGTGTTGTCCCAAGGACTCATCATTCCCACAGAGGACCTGGGAAGGGTCACCACTGCCAGGTGGTCAACTGAGGCATGAAAGAGCAATTGGGAGCCTGAGGTTGCTCCATGTTGGAGGAGAACTGAATGAGTGCCTCCATCTCCTTACTCTAGCCACCAACCTGCCTTCTTCCCTAGATCTGGGGACCAGACCCAGAAGTGCCACTGTCTCATTTTTAGTTTTTTTTCTGTAACTGCCAGACATACTGTGCTCCAGAAAATTTGTTTTTCCCCACCCTGCTGTGTTTTCAGGCTCTACTTTCCCCTGCACAGTTCTTGCTGATGCTTGTCCTGTGGCTGCTCACAGGACTTCTGTTTTTCTGTTTCTGAGGCTGTCAGCTTTCATGGATGCTGACCTTAATGCAAGTGCTCCTGATGAGAAGTCATTGCTTCACTTTGGGCTGTGCACAGAGCACTCTTCCACCGTGCATCTCCACCAAAGCTGATTCTATGACCCCATGGCCTCACAGCATCTCTCTGCACCCAAACCTGCATCTCTACCACCTCTGCTCAGTACAAAGAGCAGCACTGGTTCCTTGACAAATTGTTTCAAACATGAATTAAGTTGATGCCAACCCATCCAGGGACATTATGGCTGGTTTAAACCTGCCTCGCCTCACATTGGGTAGCGATGCATGGTGTGTGAATACACATGGTGCATTAAGAGAGATCCCGGTGGATAGTCCTTCTGTGACTGTTACAAACATCAACCCACGAGTCCCTAATGTGCTGTTGGGCTCCATGCTTCACTTGATTCATACAGACCTTCTCTAAGCATTAGCTACCGGCCAATAAAAGTCCTGGTATAACACAACAGGGCTTTGTCCAACCTGGAGTGGTTGTTAGGATGGAGTAACAGCTGGTAGGTCACATCGCTACCTAAATAATCACGGTAACAAAAGTGGACGTGACATCACTTTTCTAACTCCAAAACACGGTGCTTCTGCAGTGAACTTAATTTGCCAGTGGACACGTGATGCCAAGCAGTAAAAAGGGGGAGGCAAGTGGCAGTCCCTTGGGGCCAGGAATATGTGGCTATTCCCCGGCCTGCAGTGAGAGCGGCACAAGCAGGGCACCAGCTGGCCAAAGAGCGTGGGCAAGGTGGCTGCACTGCTTTGAGCAAACAGCTCTTTCAGCTGAGGGTGCAGACCACAACACGGGTCTGCTGGGACTCACAGCAGCGTTAGCAGGGCTGCAGAGCTGCTCCTCCTGTCCCGTGGCTGCGGTGGGACTGCAGGAGCCGCATGGGGCAATTTGCTCCTTCTGCAGGCCCAACAGCCCACGAGGGAGTGGGAACCAGTTGGGACAGGTCTTGGGGTTACCTGAACCTGGCTGCAGCCTCTGGAGTGTGCAGGCTGGCAACCGTGCACAGGCTGCTTTCTCGTAGTTTGAGGGAAGCAGGCAGCTGCTCCCCAGTCCTTAGCCCAGTGTGATGAAAACAAGGAGCTGTGATTGGTCTGTTCTCCCAAATAACAAGTGATAGGGTGAGAGGAAACAGCCTCAAGTTGAACCAGGCATGGTTTAGGTTGGATATTAGGAAAAATGTCTTCATTAAAAGGGTTGAACAGGCTGCCCAGGGAAGTGATGCAGTCACCATCCCTGGAGGGAATTAAAAGACTTTTAGATGTGGCACTAAGGGACATGGTTTAATGGTGGACTTGGCAGTGTTAGGTTTATGGTTGGACTTGATGATCTTAAGGGTCTTTTCAAACTTAAATGTTTCTATGATTCTATGATTCCTATGCCCAGTGGGACCTCTAGCAAATCCCATTAAAATCAGTGATTAAACTCCCATTAATTCTCCCCACTGTGCTTTCCAGGCTTCACCACAGCCCAAACTGAATTCCTTCTTTCATCCAAAGGACAAACACATGATTGTTCCACCGAGCCTGGTGGCACTTGTGTCTCTGGTATAACATTCAATTTTCTTTTGCAGCCTTTGGCCTCAGCTGGATGCGGCTGTGTGGGCAGTAAAACTCATCCAGACCACATTTTCACATTGACATTATGTGGTGCTCCATGGAGTACTCTTTGGGACCCTTCTCCATTGCCTGCTGTGGAAAAAGTGTCTTCACCTCCAGTCTATGAAAAGAGGGACCAAAGATAACACTGAGGAGACACAGCAATCACAGAGCAAATGGATCCTACACTGTGAACCTGGTGCCTGCAAGAATTAAAGGAGAGTGTTTCCAATCAAAAAGTGCAAATGCCCCAACTACACCATGGGGAGGGGGGGCCAAGACAAAGAGCTCTCTGCACCCTGCCTGGTGGGGGTAAATAGCTCCTTGGAAAGGTAGCTGGCCTGAATGTTTAAATTTCATTTATAAATTCCTTTTCTTAGATTCTTGGAAAGCAAACTCCTTGGAGCAGACCACAATGCTGTCCCCAGCCCGCAAGCTGGCCAGGCAGCATCCCCACTAAGGAGACATCCCCCAGCAGCACTGCATTGTATCTCAGGGGTTTGAGCTCTGATGCTGAGTGGCATTTTGTAAAGTTTCTGCTGCCCCAGAGTCTGTAAGGAGCATGGGGATCTCCATCACCTCCTCAGAACTGTGCTGATGATTGCATCAGGGATTTGAATACCAAAGCCATAAAGCCTGACAGAGGCAAACACAAGAGCAGGAAAGTTGTCTTGGCTTCTGGTCATGAAAGGAGAGGAGGCTCATCAGTGCAAACGTGCAGCCAGTCTGCAGTCCTCCTGGCAAATAGGGGCTGCCCATCACAGCAGAGAGAGGCTTGGCAGGATGAGCTCCCTGCAAGAGCCAAACTCTCCTGGGTGCCTTTTCCAGTTGCAGGGGAGGCCACCTGACAAGCACCGGGGAGATCAATGGTGAGATTGGCCCAGTTTATGAAGTTCACAGTGAATGGCTCTTTGGCAGCTGTGCTGTGAGGTTAAACTTTGCCCTTCCAGAGAAGGATGGAATGGTGGAGTTTGCTGCATTGGGTTCAGTTGGCAAATATCACACATTAGCTCTTTATCTCATCCAACTCAAAAATGGAAATTGATGACCTGAGTGAACTCCACCCTGGAAGCTTTTGCCAGAGCAGTAATGTCAGTCAGGGCATGGAGCCTGGGGTTTCTTTGGTGGCATTTGCACACAGATGAAGAGCTCTGACAGATGGCCTCATTACAGAGATGCTGAAGAAGCCTTTGCTTTCCTTAGGGGCACACTTTATCCCACCCCTCCAGCAGGACTTCTGTCTCTTGGCTTCTCCTGCTCCTCACCTCCAGCAGTTACCCCCCCTGCAAGGAGGCTGGCTGGTGCTTCCGTGCTCAGCAGGAGTTGCTATGGGGCAAGGACAAGCTCCCCTCTGCTTCGGGAGCAAATGTCTCCAAGTTGTGTAGTGGCTGCACAGAGCAGATGCACCTGTTTGGCCCTCAAGTTGTTGCAGCTGTTGAGTCGGTGGAGATGAGTGAGAGCTGAAATGCTCCAGCTAAACTGCCCCAGAAGACTTTGCCAGAAGAGTTCACTCAGCTTGCTGAGCTGGTATAAACTGTAGGCAGGACTAAGTAAGCTCTTTGAGGAGCTCTTCACAGTGGTCGTGCCATGTTAGTGTTACTCTGTAGTCACCAGTGCTGTGGGGAGAAGGTGCTGCTGGTGGAGAGCACTGCTGTCCCAGGCTCTGCTGCCATTCACTTGCAGGAGTGGGGCAGGTGGGGGGGTGGGATCCTGGGAATGAGGTGGGAGCTCCCACCTCTCTTTCAGGTCTATTAAATGAATTAAGTCACCATAACTGCAAGGTTATTCCTGCTTGCTTACTGCAGAGAGATACTGCTGGTAAGTGCCTAGGAACTGTGTGTCTGGGGGGGTGTGTTTGTTTGGGGACCTGGCAGGGTTGGGTGGTGGTTTGGAGGGTAGGGGCTGTGCATCTTGGGATGAGAGAAACTATTACAATTTTCAGAGAATAAATAGTATCGCAGTAATTTAGGAGGAGTAATCAAGTTTGCTTGGCTTGAGAGCAGCCAGGGCAGGGGCCCTGGGGCTGCCTTCTTGGAGAATGCTGGTTTTCAAAGATGCTGTCTAATCCATGTGAGAGTTGCCTGTGTGGGGAGTGTTGGAGTGATGCTGGGGGTAAAACTGGCACTTTAAAATAGCTTCCCTTTGCCTGTGGGCTTGTTTTCCCTGAAGCTGTAGGATGAAAAGGAAAATCCATGTAGATAAGAACAGCATAGCTGAGGGCTTTGTTTTGGTTTTTATGTTTTGTTTGTTTGCTGCATTATCTTGTGACTTGCCGAGCATAGAAAAAGTGTGAAGCAGCTATTACTGACCTGCCTTTCCTTACTCCAGAGCCCTGCTGTGGGTATGGGAAGAGGCAGGAGCAGCAAGAAATGACTATAGAGTCATCTCATAACTGGCTTAGGGATGGAGGTGGGTGAGGGCAGTCAGCTTTGGGAGGCAGCAGCCTCCCTTTGCTGGCTCTGTGGAAGTGCTTGACCACATGTGCTACAGACCACCAAACCTCTTGAGGGGCACAAAGCTAATCCCAGGGGCTTGAAGACCTACGGCTATACCTGGGAGAGAGAGCAGAGGAGATGAGTGTTTTCTCCCTTCTATACAATGATATGTATATATAGGATATATCATGCAGCTCTCCTGGGTGATCTCTAGAAGCAAACTCTCTTTTTCCTGCTGCTAGAGTGTTTTTGGCAAATTCCAAACTTGTTCCCTGTGTTGCTCCTGGAAAACCAGTGGTGACCTGAGGCACCTGCAGTACAGATTGAAGGGAAAGGCTGGTGGTACCTGCCCACTTATCCACCACTGCCTCCACATCTCCACCAAGGACCCAATTGTATGGAGAAAATCTGGGGGATGTCTCAGGTTGACCTGGACAATGCCTAATGAGTTATAAGTGTTCAGCCCCTAAGCAGTCTGTGTGGGACTAATGAGTGCACAGGAAAAAATTGCAGGCAGAAGGATGTACTTGGCTGGAGCACTGGCTGTTCCCTGTGGCTGCAGGGACAGTCATCTCATGGGGTGGGCCCCAGCTCCCAGGGAGCCTCTGCTGTACCAGCTCCCTTGGGCTCATTTGGCTCGGCAGTAGGCTTCACGGGGATGCTCTGGTGCATGTCTCTGCATGTTATTCCCCCTCTATGACCACAGAAGCAGTTCTCAGGCAGCCCTTTCCCCTGTGGCAGCAAACACTAGCACATACATGCACTTTGCCCTGGAGGAGGGGTGGGAGCTGAGCACGGGTTGCAGAGCCCTGAGATGGGTCACTGCTCCGCTCAGAAACGGTTGGTCCAGGGTTAAGCTAATTCTGCAGTGGTGTAGTGATGTAACATCCTTGGCAAGGCAAGAGGTGTTAAGCTGTAAAAACCCATGGCTGCCTGACTGAAGGCTTGCAGAAGGAGCTGCTGCTCTGCCCATGTGGGCTTACTCCCTGCAGCAGACACCTGCTGCAACCAGCTCAGGCATCTGGTAGTTGAGAACGGCTCTTCTCAGCTCTAGTTTTGACTCGGTCGTTGAGCCCAAGAGGAGGGCTGGGCTTTGGTTAGCCTCTTAGTTGAACAGGAGAGATGCCACACGGCCAAAAGGCTTGGTCAGCCCCTTCCCTGTAGCCTAAAAAGCTTCTGGCTGGGGTGCTTTGAGGACTGTGATGCACTTCATAAAGGGTGGAGCAGTGCTGCTGTGGTGCAGGATGGGTCCTCTCCAGCCCAGGTGATTTGAATGGCTCTGGCTTTTGTTCTGAAATGAATCACTAGCTGTGGTTTATCCTTTCCCTGCTCTAACCTTATCCAGCTTGCTGGGCTGGGGATTTTGCTCTGTGAACATCTTTGCTGGATGTTTGAGAAAGCTGAAATGTCAGATTGACCTTTTGAGGTTTCTCCTTTTCTTGAGGAAGAAGGTTTCTATACAATTCATGTCATGAATCAATCCAAAGAGCTGCATTTTTCTACACCAGTTAAATAAAAGATCATTAACCTAACAAATGTCTCCCAGCTTGCCTGCACTTTCACGCAGTGTTCGACTATAAATATGATCTGTGCTTATAACAACATAAACAGCATGCTATTCAAAAGCAGGAGAGCCTATATACCTCTCTTCTTTTTATTTTTAAGCTGCCCAAGAAATATATACACACATTCCTAATATGTTTACTTAAGCAGGAAGCAGACGAATAGTTTAAGATAATGTTTCAGCCTATTGTGAGTTATATGCTCTGCAAAGATTGTTTCCTTTATGTAGTAATTTTTCAAAGACAGGGAGAAAAAGCTGAAAAATCTTGTCAATTCCTTAATTGTAGGAAAGATTTGCAGGAATTTCCACTGCATTTCCCTCACAAAATGACATTTGAGACCTCTGATAAGGGGAAAAGGAGATTAAATAGTCCTAATTCTTTTCATATACTACAGACTAATTCCTCTTGCTCTCACCACCATATCCAGCTGACTGGCTCACTGCTGATTTCCCCTGCTTGTGGGGAGATCTGAGGGGTGATATGACTTTGAAGGCCTGGAAAAGGAGGAGATCAGTTTAAAGAGGGAAGATGCTTAATTTGTAGGCAAAGCTTATTCCGGATTTGGTCACACCCTATGCTTATGCCGGGCTGTCCCCCCCCAAAATATCTTTTGGCTGACATCACCAGTGAAATGGGACATCAGAGTGAATTTTAAACGATACCAGACTTTGGTGCTGACAGCTGATGAAGCCTCATCTCTGGCAGAGTGACCAACCAGTAGTCTGCAGGCACAGTCTAAGGAGGCAAGCAGAAACCTTTCTATAAACTGCGAGAAAGGGTTGGGTGAAGCTTCTCCATCTGCAAAAGCCATCCTAGGTTGTGCAAACAACCTCTTCTACTCAAGCCTGCCCACAAGGCAGAGGGTGACTTGGGAGCTGTCCCATACATGCTTGCCCCTGGCTGGAGGGAACAGTCTCCATTGCCACAAACTTTCCATGGCTATGGGTCAAGGGCAAGCCTCCTCTTCTCCACCCTGCAATATTCTTTTGTGTTGCATGCTTCCTAGGAGGGGACACACACTCCAACAGCTTTCCTAGGAGCCTGCTGTGGCCCCAAGCTGGGACATGGTCCCTTGCCCTACCCCAACCTTCAGCAAGGGCCAAGATGAGAACGTTATGCCAAAAACTGCAGAAGGCAAACCAGACAACAGGCAGCTTGTTGGAGCCATATTCTGCTCTCAAACATGCTTGAGCAACCATGGTAGATTTTATTTTTCATCTCCAGGTTGGCCAAGTCAATTATTTAGCTTTTTGTGTGCCATGAGCGCTTCTCTGGTGGGTGGGGAGCCTCCCGAGCTCGCTGGGAGCAGGGGAAGAAAGAAGAACTGTTTAACTTGCGAGATGTTTAGATGGGCTACAAATAGCCTGGCGGGTGCATATTCTTCCCTCTCATCACCCCGTGCGTGTCTCGCCCAGTGCCATGGGAACCAGGAGGGACCACTGTCTGTACCCATGGCAACGGCTCCTCGGGTGTCATTCCTCCTCAGCCCCTGATCCCGAGCAGGGCTGTTGCAGTGGCTGGAGACCACAATGAAGGTAAAGAGGAGAAGCTTGGAACTCCTGGTGTCGGGAGTAAATTAAAGCTGGGTGAAGAATGAGGATCTGATGGCATTTTCCTTAGCCTGGGATCCTGCTCTGAGTCAATGGGAGCACTCAAAGCCTGAGGAGCAGCTTTGTGGGGTATCCTAAATCTGATGGACAGCTCTCTGATAGGCAGATAAAAGGCAAGGATGTATAAGGAAATAATTGTGATGGGACTGGAGTCTAATTAAAATGGAGGTTGTTGGTCAAATGTGAAAAGAAAAACGTAGTCTGAGAAAAGGCAACTGGGAGCAAACAGATGGGATGAACTCTGACCCCTACAGATGGGAGAGGAAAGGGGGGTGGTGGCCAGCTCTGCTCTCTGCCAGGGTCCTGGGGGGTCCTGGAGGTTGATGGGGAGGACTGAATGCAACCTACAGCTTGGTTATTTGGAGCTGGTTTCTCCTTCTGATTCTCCTTCAGCAGCATGTGAAGGTGCCTGCTCAGGCCTACCTCTGATAAATAAGCAGAGAAGTGTGGTGCTTTGGGCAAGTTCTCCAGTGCCCAGCAAGGTCCCTGGGATGCAGATGCCATGACTGCAGTCAGTGGGATTAGAGGAGATGCCCCAAAGGTCTGTAGAGTTTGCTTTGCCCAGTGATGTGGATAAAGTCCTTTCAGGTTGCTACTCTTACAGCTTCCTTAGGACACATTTACCCCTCACAGTATGGACATCCTAACTGACCTTGCAAGGGCTGACCCCAGCCAGAGTCACTTCATGAAATCCCCCAGGCCTCTCCTCCCATCCGAACACCATCCAAATTTAGAGAACTGCTTTATCTGGATCCCTGGCACACCATCGCTCTGGGCGTCAAGTCCTCCAGTGTCTCCTTCCACCCCTTCATGTGGTGTAAACACAGCAGTGGGTGCAGTGACCCCAGCTGAGCTGCAGCGAGCCGCAGCAGGGTTTGAGTGGGGCTCTCGTGTGCTGCCCCCCAGTGAGGAGGATCTGCTGGGGGTGATGGTGGGAGTTACAAGGGATGAGGGACATGTCCTGCTCCCCCGTCCCTTTGGCACTGACCCTGCAAAGGGCTCGGGGCTGCTTGTGGGAGCTGAGTAACTGACACCGGGTGCAGCAACTGCACAACCGCTCTCATTAGGGCTGTTTGTTTTTTGCAGTGAACTGTGTGTCACACTGAAAACTGATACGGCAGAGAGAAAACACTGTCCTTTCTTCCCCCAACCCCATCATGGAAATGAAGGGGCAGCGTATATTTACTTGTAAAGAGATACGGGTGACTTGGTGAAATAATAAAGGAGCCATTAAAAAAGCAAAAATTCCCAAGTAGGGAGAGTTAAGTAGAGGTTTTATTCTTTTTATCGCATTCTGCTTTCACTAAGCACAAATATAATCCCAGCAGTAAGGGATGTGTCCCTGCAGTACCGAAAGGGGCTTGTAAGAGAGAGCAATGTGGAGCTGAGCTTGGCCATGCTGGTTTGTGGACACGTTATCTCAATAGCTCAGTTGTCAACTGACAGCCTTGTAATCCCACTGAAATTGCTGCTGAATGGACAGAGACTTGGAGATGTGGTTTGGATACGCCCGAATGTCCTGATCCTTACAGGAACATCAGAGCTAGCAAAAGAAGCTTTGCAAGGAACAAGCCATTTCTGAAGGTTTCTGATGTCTGGTGTTGCTCCTTGGACTGACACTAGGAAAGAGCAGTGGTTGTGACACTGGAAACCACTGACAGCTCTGTTTGCATTTCCTTCTTCACTTGTAAACGTGCTTGGTCAGAGCTTTGTGTGAGTCCTCCTATGTTGATGACAACTTGTGTACAACAAGGGCACCAGGGCACACTGAAAATGAGATAAAATTAGATATAGGAGTGACCTACAGCAGCTGAAATGACTTTGAGCTGCACTTTTCTTAAAGAATAGGTGTGTCCAGCACCCTGGCTTGATTAGGCAGGGCAGTGTGTGTTTATGTGTCTCTGTCCCCTCCCCCCCAGCCTTTATTCTAGTGCCTGTTTTGTGCCTAGGTCTATTGGGTTAAGTGCACTGTGTCTGCAGTCAATGACAAAGCTCAAAGGGAGTTCTGTTTGCCCTCTTCTTGTTTTGGCTTAGTCTAATTCACATTAAAAGGCTATTTTGGTTGAATTTCCTCCTCCGTGCCCTACCTACCCTCTCTGCTGTTTCTGTCTGCCTTTGCTCAGAGGTGCCGCCAGAGCTATCTCGGAAAGGAGATGGAGTCAATGTTCTGATAAATCAGCTTGTGTTTGTTCAGTGTAAGGCATCACACCATTCCCGGCTGTATTGTTGTTCTTGGCTTCAGGTTTCTTGCTGTTCTCTAATTTGAATCCAAGCCCTGGTTCCTGGACTTCTGCAGCAGTCTGCCCATGTGTGGCCCCAGTGAGTACCAGCCATATAGGGACCTTGGCCCTGGTTGAAGGTCTGCAAGGTGGAAGCCTGCTGTTTAATCTGCTGGCTGCAGCTCTTTGCTTGGAGTAACAAGGGCACGTGTGTTTAGTGAGATGGAGGGGCAAGGGACTGGAGCACAAGATTTCATTGGATGATCTTGGCTCTGTAATGAGCATCCTGCATGGGTGTGCTGCTCTTCAGGGCTGGAGATGTAAGGCAAGATGAGGATGATAACCCTCATCTGTTGTGTAAGAATCATTCAACAGTGAAGGGATTATTTCTAAGCAGTGCTGGAGCCAGTGTAAAACTGTCTTTTTCATTTTCCATTGATTTTTCTTTTAGTAAGATTTTCCCCCAAAGCTTTTCATTTTCTATGTGGGTAAAAATGCACAGAAGGCACATGTAAAATCAGGCTCTGCAGTTCTCAAAACAAGACATGGATGTGGAATCAATAATTTAGTCATGTCAGCTGGATTTTAAATGTGTTTTGAAACCTAGTAAAGGAACAAATTATAGGGGGAAAAAAGTGCCGGCCTCAGCGGGCGGCACCTGCCAGCCCATGGGCTGTGTAGAGCAGTGTTCAGCACAGCAAATCTCTGTATGTGGAGAAGCTCAAGTATGGAAAACTACTTGGCTTCTCACATCCAACATCTAAATATAATACCCTTGGTATGATTCTCCTACCAGACTTTACAGATGCAGGAATGAGAGAAACACTGGGGCCAGGGTGGGTGTGTGGAACTTGGCTTAGAGTAAGTAAGGGAAAACTTTGGAATAAGAAAGGACAGTGCAATTGCAGTGGCTGATTCAGCTTGGAGGAGGATTATGGGCTGGTTCTGGCACTTGGTTGTTAAAACACTGGGTTTTTTCCAGTGGAAACGGTTAGTACTGACTGTCCCATTCACAGTTTGTTTTACCCATTCATTAGTTCCAGGTGAACCCAGGTTTTTCCATAGTAGCTGGCCAGAGTTGGCTTCCTGAAGACTGATCCAGATGATTTGGTGTGGAGGAAACTGGATTTTACCCCAGCTGAAAGCAAATGGTATTATATGTTGATGGAGAAAGCCTGCAATAAATGACAAGTATCAGCAATCACAGCCAGATTCATTAAATCACCTCTACTCAGATCCCAAACTACTAGGATTTCAGAGGTGCCTAAATATGGAGTTCATGCTGGATGCAGAGCAAGGTTGTATCTGGAAAATAAATGTAGCCCCCACTGTGGAGCAGAGTGATCATGGGGTGCTGGTCAGGCAGGAGTTTTAATTTTTTTTAATTTTTTTTTTTTTCAAGAGCTTTTTGTTTCTTCTTGAAATGTTCTTGTCCTGTGCTAACTACAGCAAAGCCCAGGAGTGAACCTGCACCCACTGACACCTGTTTAAACTGCATGATCTACGTGTCAAAACCAAACACAGGATTTTCCTACAGCTTCCCCAGGTTAACTCTGGATTTATGCCAGAAAAATGCATTTAATCCTTTGATTTCATTGGGGATTTTAGTCAAGGCAGTGATGAATCTAGGCATATAGAACTAGTTTTTATTCACTGTGGTGTCATTTCAAATTTTATTGCTAAATGGTACAGTTCTGGGGGTGGAATGCATATAGAACCTTACCTAAATCATCATTTAGGATTCTCGGGCTTCTGCAACCTCTTCTCCCACAGCTATGCTGAGGTCCCTAGTGTAACATGTACAAGGCCATAAGCAAAAGCCATATTCATGATGGATTCCACCTCATGATGCAGCAAGTGCAGTGCCTGCCAACCAGGTGGATGAGGTCATTGCAAGAATTCTTTATATTCTGCCTTCTGTATAGGGTGCTTGAGCAACTGTCTCAAACTATAACAATAACCAACAAATGGGAAGCTCTAAATGGCACTGAGTCTGGGTTCTTATTCTTCCCCGACCCCCTCCTCAGCAGAATATGGAGAGAATAAACTGTTAAATTAACTTCTGTCTTGATGGAGACAATACAAGCCCTACATACAGCTCTGTTGCTCATTAGAATTGCATATATAAGGGGCTGCACAGGCTCTGGCCCCAGCCCATCAGTACTCCCAGTGGTATTCATACTCTAGGCCATGTGATGGAGAGCCACTCTGAAGCTCTGCCATCCATGCTGTGGCTTATTAACCATAAATAAAAGTAATTATGTGAGTACTGAAGCTGCTGGAGCTCGGTTTACTGTTGATTGGTGCCTGGTGGCTCATTTGAGTTTTATTAATTGTATTAAAACTTCAGCATGAGCTCTCTTCTTAGATGGTTGAAAATCCAGACTAATCAGAAATGTTGCTGAAGCAGGTTCCTCAGGGTATGACAATCCTGTCCAAAGCCTTTTTCTTCCCTATGGTAGGGGTCACGCCTGACTTCTTTCCCTTGCCCTTAAGAGATTTTTTCTGATGTGCAAATAATTTTTTTCTTTTTAAAATGCTACCACCTTTCTTTCACTGGGAGTTTTAATTGAGATCTTTTCGTTCAACTAACTTTCTTTTGCCAAACTTGAAGTCAGTTAATGTCTCTGATATGTAGTTCCTGTCAAAAGTAGGTAACAGGGGCAAATGCTAGATACAATAAAACATGCATACAGCATGACTCCATAAACCTGGCTTTGTTTGGAAAGTAGGATAAAAGACCTTAGTAATGAATGTGAATCCTTGTGATTAATGAGCAAAGCCAAAGAGCCTTCCATTTGCTTGTGGCTATGCTGTGGGCAAAAGCTGTTTGTATTTGACAATTTTATTATTTGCTGCTGTTTATTCTTTCTTTTCTAATATAGGAGGCTTCATAGTTTTTTCTCATAGATATTGGGACCAAAAATGACTTTAAATCATGCAGACTGTGACCTCCTGTACAGCACAGGCCAGAGAATTTCAACCCTTATTGAACTCAATAATTTGCATTTGACAAAAGCATGTCTTCAAAAACCCATCCATTCTTGATTTAAAAGCAGAGATGGTAGCTGCCTTGGGAATTGCTAGAAAAATAAGGCTTCTGCAGCTGCCTTGGTGTTTAATGTTCTTCGAGGAGGAGGGGGAAACAACAACCCTTGCTTGTTGTAATGTCTTGGCAGATCCAGTTTATGACCTCGTGCTGTTGGTATTATCTCCAGCATTTAGCAGCATTTTACTGACCAACCCTGGCCCCGAGTGTTTGTTTATTCTGGGTGCTTGTATGTTTTGGGAGATGCCAGTAGGTAAAAGTGTGGTGGATCTGGATGGGTTCAGTGGAGGTCTGCCTTTTCTTTTAGTCAAATAGGCACTGTGTACGCGCCTTCATGCTGGGATGCTTGCACCTCCAGAAGGTCCATGGTTTCTATTGTTTCCCAGGAAAAATTAAGGTGCTGCTTTTGCTCCCTGTCTTTGCAGGACTCTTATCTACTTGGATCTGAGGTGAGGCCATGACTTCTTTTAGGGAGGTTCCCCAAACAATTGCCAGATGGCAACTGCATTCAGTTTCTCCAATCAGGCTGGTTTTGAACCACTGACAACAAGGTAATAACTGCATATTCCTACTCTTTAAACCAGCCAAATGCTGAGCTGGGTTTTCTTCCTTCCTTGTCCAAATGTTTGAATAAGTGAAGCCAAGTTTTCTGTTTTGTTTTGGTTTTTTTTATGAAATAATATTGCCTTGATTCATGTAGATGTTAAATAAACATCTAAAATAAACGGACTGTTAAGTAGGGCTGAATGCAAAGCTGAATTCCCATGGTCCTTGGCTTCGAGGATCTGGTCTCCTGACCTTCTTCCTGGCAGGGCAGGATGCCTTTGGTTCTCTGTGTCTTTCAGATGGGCAGGCTGCTATCACTTTTTCCCTGCAATGATTTTACAGCGAAGAGATTTGTGACAAGCAAGACCAGAAAAGGCTTCCAGGAACTAGTTAGCTCCTGAAGCCAAAAGGTCTAATATCATTCATGTTTTCAGACCTCTCAGCCTCAACATCCTGATGGTAGAAGTGCCTTTATTAACATCCATCCTCAATTTCCCTTTCTGTAGCCTTCGCCCCTGCTGCTTGCCCCTTCTGGAACTAGTCCTTCATCTTGTCCCAAATCTCTTATGCTTGAGCACTTTTATGTTCCCCTTTGGTCTCTTCTTTCTCAAAACCAGGGAATCCAGGGAGCAGTCTTTTGGGTTTGTTTCTGTTTGTTGTTGTTGTTGTTTTTTTTTTTTTTTTTTTTTTTTTTGTTTTTTAAAGAAAGTGCAGCTGTTAAATGGACAAATATTTTGAAGAACAACTTTCACCTCTATCCTATACCTGCCGTGGTGACCCTGGGCAAGTTCTTCCAGCTTTGTTTGACTTTTTCATTTTTGTCTACTGATCAGCAGTCATTTTCTAAATTTCACTGTATAATTAATTTCACAGAAAGTTGGATTATTTGAGCTGTTTTAACAGTTATTAAAAGAGCTGAATCTATTCCTTTCATAATCATAGAATGGTAGGGGTTGGAAGTGACCTCTGGAGATCAAGTCTGACACCCCTCCCAGAGCAGGATCATCCAGGCAGGTATTGGAAAATCTCTAGAGAAGGAGACTCCACAAATTCTCTGGGATTCCCTTTGTGTGCTGGACTCTGCTTTAAGTGGGACACTTCATATTGGAATATGTGATTTTTATTTTGTTTAAAATTTTTGGCATCACTCCCATCTCTCTCTGAATAAAAACAACCCTTCCAAAGATTAAAGAGCCTGAGCTGACAGTGGAACAGAGAGCTACATCACCTTTCTGTGCTGGCCTGTTGTTTGGTCCTCCTTCCTGTGCCTCTACCTGCCCTCAGTCAGGGTTGCACGTTGTGCTCTTCTCCCTTTTTCTCCTTGGAGTAAGGTTCATGTCTCCATGCGCTTCCCAAAGCCTCAGGCTGTGGAGGGTGATTTAGAAATAAATCATTCTATCACCCAATTGCTGTAGTGTTTAATTACCCCCTACTTGATGGAGATGTCTGGAAACAAAAACAGAAGGGATTCCAGCAGTTCTCCCAGTGTCTAAATATTTGAACCACATTGTGTGCTTCATGATCCATCCTTTGCCACCCTTCCAACATCTGCCTGTCTCTTATTTCCAGTACAGTATTGCACTCTGTGGAATCATCTGTTCTGATGATGTTTGGGTCTGTTGGGTACTTCTAACCAGGAAGGGTGGCTGCAAGGGTGGAGTGTACTGTGTGCACTTGCTGAGCACTAATTTTTTGGAGAAAGATGGAGCAAATAAGCATGATGTCACTCCCAGATATAGAGGAATTTCAAGCTATTGGATATTTAGCCCTTCACATACTGACATTTATTAATACATTTTAGACTTGATTAATGAGTTGCATGAAACATGAGTTTTTTACCTTCACCTGTGCTGTATGTGGATCATGTTCTCTTGCAGCTGACTGTGCTCCAGGGGATGGGCAAGTGGAGGCATGCTTAATTTCATGACCTCACACAAACCAATTACCCCATTTACAAGCAGCATTATGCTGTGCTGAGTCAAAAGCCAGTTTTACAGCATTTTAACACCAGAAGTTAATGTTTCTTTTCTTTCCCTTTCAAGAAAGGAGCTGTCATTCATCCTTTCCCCTCTTTAAGCCTGCTAGATAAATCTGTTCTGACTCTTCTGGTGTGCCTCGGTGAACTCCCTTGCAGGTTTAGGCTGGTATATAATGAGAGAATTTGGGTTACTTTTCTTTCCCATCGGTCTAGTCAAGTGTGTGTATGATTATTTTTTAATTTTTTTTTTAATGTTAATGAAGGCTGGGTTGCAGTCATGGGGATGCAAAGGTATTGCATCCCTGATACTTGTGTTATTCCAGGAGCACCTAGCCCTGAAGCACCTTTTAAAGTCCCAGGTACTGCATTTGACTCTCTTCCTGAGGTTCTTGAAAGTTCAGAGGATTATTCAGAGTTTATCCAAATGCGATAGAAGCTCTTGGTCTGGACCAAGATCTGGAAACTTCACAAAATTAGAAGCAAGTTGTATGAGGTTTCCACTGCTCCTTGATTTTGGCAGAGAGGAGGCACGAAGAGATCAGCTTCTCTTGTGGTATTACAGCTTCAGGTACATGCCAAAGTTAACAAAATGCAGAGATGTGCAAGAATACTAAAAGCGTGGTGGGAAAAAAAAAAAAAGTTGATGTCTACAAACCTCAGTAAGGGATTGGCTTGAGTCTGGCTGGTTTGCTTCAGGCTGGTTGCTTCTTCTGCTGAATCCAAGACCAGAGGCCCTAGAGGATGCCAGGAACCAAGCCCTGATCATGGTGTGGCTGATGCAAGCAGTGGTGGGGTGTCTAAAGCTGTTTTGAGGACTTTGTGTTCCCCCTGTGAGGGAGAGACAGGAGAGGGCTTGAATTTTGTCCAAATCATAAGGTCAGGCCCAAACTTGGAGGGTTTTTTTTTTGTTTGTGTGTTTCTGCTTCCAACCTTCTGTCAGAGGGACTGAAGTGAGGCTGGGTTCCTCCGTGGAGGATGTGAAGTAGTGGTATTGGCTTTCTGGGGTCTTTCAACCCACTGGTTAGCCTTTGCGGCAGCAGTGAACTGTCATGCCAGGCTTGCTTTGGCCAAATAGGATGACTATCAGAGCAGCCTTGGCTTTCTGAAAGCCCCATCTGCTCCTGCAACTGTGAGGAATGTGTGCTGAGGAGCAATTGATCTAATCATCATCCTTTGGCCAGGGGTTGTCATTCCAGCACTTCTGTTCTCTTGCTTCATTCCCCATGTTTGACATGATGATAGCAGATGTTGCAGGAGGAAGGTGAAGAGCCTTCTCTGGCATGGTGAATCTCCTGTGATCCACAGCAGGCCAAGAAAAACTCTACTTCCTTTCTGTGTGCCATATTGAAGGTAGCTCATTAGCCCTCTACTTTGGCTGGTATCTGTGGGTCTGTCACACCCTCTCCTACTCTGAGATGAGAAATTCATGTGGAATTAAGCACATGTGGCTGAGAAGGTGTCTTTTGCTGGAGGTGGGAACCAGGCTGTTATCTTTGCCAAATGGGAAGTTATTTTTGACTCTTTCCTGCAATTTGATTTTCTTTCCTATTTGATAGTGGGAGGGGTTTGGGTTTATATAACTGTTCTCATTCAGTTGCTTTCTGGGTGATGGACAATCATTCTGAGTCTGAAATGAGCCAAGGTTTCCCCTAAGCAAACAAGAGGTTGAAGCAGACGAAGGACCATCAACTTGGACCTGCACCTTCCACAGCCCACACTGTTTTCCTTCTGCTCTCCATTTGGAGATTCCAAAAGGCTTTTCCACCTATGAAAGCCCTGACTGAGGGAAGCTTGGGAAGGGGAACTGATGCACAAGAAGATGAATCAGGTCCAAATGTGAGGCCAAGTGTCCATGCAGAGGACAGGAAAAGGCAACTACGCTCAACAATGAAGAGCAATGTGGTGGCAAGGGGCTGCCTACCTAAAGGAGGGCCAAGAGGAAAATTTCTTGGGCATGGGACTGCTGCGTTTGGCCTTGTAAATATTTGTATTTTTGGTTTTGTGGTTTAATTTGTGGGCTCTCTTTAAAAATAAGAACTTTCTTAAAGCAAACAAGAGTTCCCTCTTCCCCTGATCTCTGCCTGGTCTCTTCAGCTCCAACAGACAGCTTTCAGCTGGCCTGGGCCCTCTTCTCTGCTGCAGCAGGGCACAGCTCCCCTGTCAGCAGCACATTGTTCTCATTGGCTTTTATTTTCCCATGTGCTAAGTTACCGTGTGCTTTGATCTCCTGTCAGATTCATTACTTGGAAAGGGGGGAGAAGGTTGACTGGGTTGTGTTTTGTTTTTTTTTTTTTTTTTTTTTGGGTTTTTTTTTTTTTTTTTATGGTGGTTTTTTTTTTTTTTCATCAGTCTCACTTCTGCAGAAAGATCAGGTTGTGGAAGGAGATAAAATGCTAGGAAGAGACTTGTTTTGGAAGTCTTTGACATATCTAGAGTGCTTTCTGTAACAAGGTAAAGTCTCAAGGAACGACTAACTGCTGCTTTTGTCCAACCTCACACCACAGTACCACCCATCCTTGTGAGCAGGGTGCCATGGTGCTGACACAGGTGCTGTCAGTGCTTAGCAGAGAAGGTAAATAAGGCTTAGGAAGAGCTAAGGTGATAAAATTTGTGGGTGGGTGATGAGAAATGGACATTGCTGTCCCCAAGGTGAAGAATCACCCTGCCCTTAGATTGAAACTTGCCCTGTGGGAGATGCTGAGCTGCTTGTGGGGATGCTGCAACAGCAGCTCTTGCTTTGCTCTGGCAGGTCCTTTTGAGTGCCACTTTTACTTTACGTCTTGTTTTCCTCCTACCTCCATACCTGTTCATGGTGGCTGTTCATGGTTTTTGCTTCCTGAGATTCTCAACAGGCAAGTGCTTAGTGCAAGAATGTAGTTTGGAAAGACTTTGCTGAGGTGACCCTTGACAGAAGCAATGGTGGAGATGGATCCCACTGTCTCTAGGCCTAGGAGCCATTCTCTCTGCCAGCTGCGTTAGCTTTTGGAGCAACTGGCCAGGGCAGAACTGATGAAGGAGGAGGCTAGAGAAAAAACACTTCATTTCCACACTTGTCTAATGTACAAGTTGTTAAATTCATATTGCCCTTGGGTGTTAACTTTTGTAGAACAACTGAGCTGCTGGGGTTGTGTAAAGCTGAGAGTGCTTTCAGAGGGAAGCTGTCTGAGCATGTGGAAGAAGGTGGTGTGTTTATGAATAATGAACATTGGTCTTGAGACTGGTAAAATTCACATGTGGTGCATATTACCAAAGGCTTTGCTAGGATAGCTCCCCAAATGCAGTCCTTGCACTGCTACTGCTGTTCCAAAGCAGTCTTGATGGTGGGCAGTGCAACTGGGGGGAGATGTTGCTCAGGGCTTTGGAAAAATGGCTTTGGACTTAGCCAAGAGCCCCAAGGTGTCCTGGGTAAAGACAGACACTGAGGGATGTGTTTTTATGACCACAGCAACTTCCTCTGACCCCTGCCTGCTCATCTGCAGGCAAGGATGGTTTAAGCCAGTGAAAATAACTCCAGTACTGCATGTGATGTTAATGACCCCTTAAGAGGCTCAGCACTACTCAACACACTTTTAATCTCCTGGTGTCAATAAAGGAACAGAAGAGCTTGGAGAAAACGTGTACGTTATCACACTGTAGAGCAGCTCCTCAAAATCTGAGATCCTAAAAATATTTAAGCCTTCCATGTGCTCTTCTAAAAGAAGTATTTTTATGCTGCAGGTTCTGTTCGAAGGTCTGATGATCCCTCGAAGAACTAAGTTTTCTCTATAAAACCTGGATTTGTGTACCATGCAAATGCATTGTCCTGTTCATTTTTTAGCCCTCCAAGCAGAACCTGGGGATATATTCACAGGAGTGATATCCATGAAAAATTTCAACTCCCAAGAAAGGAAAGATCCTGCATGTAGAGGCATGAATTGCTGTATGAGATCACACCAGGGTAGGGACAGTTAGAGATCTAATTGAGGTCACTGTTCAGCCATCCCCAAGGAAATCACCAAGTACTGGAGATGGAAGAGGGTCTGTTGCATCTGGAGAACCAAGATAAGTTCTCTGCATGAAGAAATAACTTTGAAAATGAGCCCTTGTTCTTCTCGCATATCAACTATTGATGGATTTCTTGAGGTTTGTTTTTTTTTTGTGGGTTTTTTTTTGTTTGTTTTTTAATTATTTATTAACTTTTTTTTTTCCTTTCCACATTGTGTTTGGTTTGTTCTCTTCATGTAGTTACTCTGTAGATATTACTACTTGATACTCATGTGAGCAGTGCAACACCTGTTTAGGGTGGGCTGCTGCTGGCTTGCATGATAATTTGCAGATTGATAGCAACCAAGGCTTTGCAGTAGGACTGTAATTCTGTCAGGCTGCATGTTCCAGAACCTATGTCCTGATTGGTCAGTCTGTGCTTCTGGATGTGGAAGAGTCTTGCCAGTGGGGCAATTGCTGTTTCCTATGTGTCCAAGCACCTTTTAGCTTAAGAGAACTGATCACAACTTCAAGGATGGGCTACTCTACCATGACCCTGTCCTGTGCCCGTGTCCTTGAAAAGAGCTCAGAGGCAAACTGATCATCTTCTGTCTTGAGTTTAATGTTTGTATTCTCTTCTGGAATGAGTAGCTAGCTGCTGTTCCTGGTGGTGTGCTGTTGAAGTATCTGGCAAAGGAAATGACACTGATGTTCACGTTAACCCTCTGACAACATAAAAATAGCTGGGTGAAGTGCTACCCCTGAGAGCAACTCTTGTCCCAGTTTAATGAACTCTTATTTTGAGGAGAAAAACCATATCCCTTCACTTCTTTTTATAATTATGATGTTTTCCTGGACTTCGAAAGCTTTTGACTTTAGAGAAGAATGCTCTATTTATAACAGCAGGACTGTATATTTTTAAAAGCCTTGAGACACACGTGTGCTGAGAAGTTGAAGATGCTCTTTGACTCCAACTTCTTTTGTGACCTCTGCTAGATTAGTGAAGATATAATTTGCAACATGACCCCAAGAATCAAAAGTCTCTTTTTATTAAAAACTTCGGAAATGACCTCACTAGGGAGTTTGAACTGATGAATGCATAGATAAGAAATCCTCTACTGAAGCTGCTTTTGAGAATTAATGCACAGAACAGATGAGAATGTGGACATATTTGGGACAAAACTCATTCATTAAGCTGTGCAGCTAAAGAACTAAAAAGAAATGAGTAATAGCTGAAGGATTTTAATATATAAAAGCCCAGTATCATCTGTATAAATTAGAACTACTGAGCAAAGCATTTCAGCAAATACTCAAGTGAATACTTGGGCATTTTAATGGTTTTACCAAATTTAGGTCCAAAAGCATGTATTCCAGTCATCTAACTATATTTCCTCCCAACACTGGCCAATGAAATTCACCTCCTGCTTTTGGCATATATATTAGAGAGACCCAGCTTTGGGTGCTGGAAGTGCTGTTGTTGATTACTTTCCCGATTTGGGAAAGTTGGGCAGTTGGGGTCACACCACCTAAAAAATCATTATGAAAAGTGATTTGTTTGGTTTTCTTCTCCCTGCTTCCCACACTTGTTGCTCTGTGCTTTGTATTTGGTGTCGGAGAGTTGCTGATTCATTGTTTTTTCTCCTGTAGATGTACTTGACTTAATTAAGATTCTAGTGCAGGCAACCAGGTGGACAAACCTTAAAGCAAAGGAGGGATGATGTTTTCCCTGGTCCCATGGTTACCGCAGGTCTGTAACCACTGACAAATTTAGCTGTTACCTTCTGAGTACATGGACCTGTGGTTTGCTGCCAGAAAACCTTCAAGTGCTGAAGCGAAAGGGCAGAGTGGTGCTTGTGAGAAGCCAGAGAGCATCTGCAAAAACAAACAAGTTTGTGACCGTTTACTGGAATAAAAGTAGTGAGTCACTGTGGTAAGATAGCAAAGTCAAATGCTGTTCCTCTGGAATTTTGAAGTGGGGATCCAGTGTTGAGATTCACTGTGCAATGAAATTAAATGCAATACTCAGACCTCACATGGATAACTTAAAAAGCTTTGGCCATTTTCTCTTCAGGTGAACAAGGAACTGTAGAAAAAGTTTTCATGGGGTCATATTTTTTGTTTTTCTGCTAAGCAACACTGTCAAATCAAGAATATCTTAGTGCCAGCAACTTTGAATCAGAAACAGTATTCTGCTGAACTTTCAGGTATTTTGAAGCAAGGTTGCGGGTTAGACAAGACCACATCCAGAATGGTTCATACTGTGTCCCTCTGCTTAGGAACATGGTTTAGTGGTGAGCTTGCAGAGTTGGGTTGAAGGTTGGACTAGATGATCTTGAAGGTCTCTTCCAACCAAAGACATTGTGTGATTCTGTGGATGCCACCTGAACAGGCTGCTGTGCACCCCAACCAGGAGCTTTTCTGTGCAAGGTGATGGCTCCTGCTGAGCTTCTGTGGGTGTCTGCCATGCAGCTGTCTGGTTCTGGAAAAATAAAAAATTAAAACCTAGTACTGGAATGATACTATTTAAAGTGGAGAACTTGGCAGTCGGGCATACCACCCACTTGGAGTGTTGGATGTGCAGCACTTGGAGCTGTGAGGGGCTGGGACTGAAGCATTTTGCCAGCCTTGTGCTGAACTTCTGCCGAAGACAACAATTGCACCGAAACTGAAAGGGGAGAGCACGGGGAGGCTTGACTGCACCAGGTCTCCCTGGCGGGATGTGCTTTTAGACTAAACTACCTGAGGCATTATGGGCTAGCAAGTAATCCTGGCGGGGAACCTGAGCTTTGTAAACTGAGGGCACAGTGCAAACCAGTTGCCAAGCGTGTAATCTCTGCTTATTATCTCCCTAATATACATCATCTGATTCACTGCCAGCACTTACTTCCGTCTCTCCATCTTGCTACGCCCCCCCCTTCCTGCTTGCGCAGGAGATAAAATGTGTTGTTATAGCTGCAAATGGGGCCCCCGAGACTGCTCCTGAGACCTTGGCAGCAAATTGCCCTTCGTCTCTGCAGACTGCCTCTGACAGCTCTGGAGTTCAAAATGTAAAATAAGTAAATTATATTTATTTTATATCTGTATATACATAAAATATACATAAAGAATATAAATGTTGCCTTGCACATCCAAGAAAAAAAGTATTAATGCTGTGCTGGACGTGTGGCTTAGTCACAAAACGTTTCCTGTGCGTGCATTTTACTATTTCCTCTCCACGCTCGTTGTAACCTCTCCAACACCTCGGGAAGGTCACATAAATGGTGGTTTGTCTTTCTGGGTTGATGTCAGTTGCTCTCAGTTTTTGTTTCTGCTATGGGCCATACTGACAGGAATCCTGAGAGGTATTTTTTGGTTTGGCTTTTTTTTTGTTTGTTTTGATTTATTTTACTTTTTCTGCTTTCCTCTGCAGCATCCAGCACAGTTGGCTGGGACCCTTTGGGCACCCTTTGCTCCAGCAGTTCCTGGTCTTTAGGACTGTGCTGGTATGTGAATGCTAAATGCTATGGCTGTGATGTTTTAATGTTCAAAGCCAGATCAGGTCTCTCTGGGCTGATGTGAAAAGGAATAGGGGGTTTTGAGGTCTCGGTTGTGTTTAAGGTAGAAAGTGTATTGGTGAACTAAGGTTGGTAACAGCTCTGCTCATTCAGAGACCCTGAGGTTTGCAGGGAGTTACAGTGGTGAAAACCTAGAGAGAAAACCACGTGCTTGCTCATTCAGGTCTCTCAAAGACTGTGGAGATACTCTCTAGCATCCAGCCCCACTGGGCAGCAGCAGCAGTGCTGGATCTCTGCTGTTGTGGAGCAGCTGGTGCCAGTGACTTGGAGGGCTCCATTCATCCTATGTTGTTGCAGCAGCCTCTTGACCCTTCTCTAAGAGCTCCCTCTGAATTACTGGGTTGGGGAAGATCAGCTCTAGGCTTAGACTCTGTGTTTTTTGGGGGGCTGCAGGAGGAGGGAGATGCATGCTGGGGCCCATGGAGGGATGGCCGAGTCTGTGCAGAGCGATGGTGGGGAAACTGCAAACAGGTTTTCAAGGACAGGGCTGTGTGTGTACAGCCCTTCCCTACCTGTGTAATCCTGAGGAAGTGCTTGAAGTTGTGACTGTTGGGCTTAAAAGGGAGGTGCCCCAAAGCGGCGGTGCCCACACAATGCAGCAGGAATCCTGCCCTGTGTGTTAGGGGTGTCCAGGGGCAGCTGAGGGCAAGAGCCTTCTTGCTGAGTGCAGAGCCATGAGGCTGAAGGTAAAGATGCTGTCCCCTTTCTGAACCGAAGCAGGGAAAGCAATGCTGTGATCACGCACAGGGCTGAAACACTCTGATCAGGAGAGAAAGTCTATAACTCACAAGTTGACAAGTGGAACAGCTTCACCTTCCTCTGCTCCTCTTGCAGCGCTGGGCATCCTTGCAGAAAGTGGCCAAGCTGCAGGAGAACTGAGGGCAAGGTGAGGGATCCCTCCCCTCTTGCTTTGCTCCACAGGCTCCTTTTTGCTGCAAGCAGCCTCTAGAAACCATGGAGAGGTGCAGAAACAGAAAACATACAAGTTTTGTTAAAAGCTATGGTCCTGGTGGGTGGCTGGCAGGGGTGGCTGCTCTGCATTTATATGGGGGTCAGACCAGATCTAAGTGGTCCCTTTTGGCTTCAAAGCTTATAGCTTTACGAATGCCTCACAGCATGTACTGCAGGGCCTGTCTCTACTCGATAACGTGGCTATATGAAAGAGTCATAAATCAAACCTGAAATCTGGCAGGTTTAATAATAAATCCCAAACTTGTGCCAGGTCTGTGAACTTTGCAGTATGACTGAGGTGCTCTGAGGGTGAACCTGAGAAGTTTGATGGTTGCAGGAGGAAAACAGGCAGAACTTGTCAGTTTTGACCCCAAAATCAAGGAAAATGTTGTGGTTTTGGCTAAGTGGGGCTTTGTGGTTTTTGTTAACCTGAGGCTCAAAGCAAATCTGTTTGTGAGAGGGAGTGTGGGGAAGAGTATGAATTTAAAAGGGAATGCTTTTTTGTCATGTTTCTCACTGCTCTCACTTGGAAGAGAGTAACGCAAGGAAGTGATGGTTTATCTCTCTATCAGGAGAGTAAATAATGCTATGGAAAGCCTGTTTTGTTTCTGTGAAGTTTGCATATCCAGATTTCAAATCCCCCATAGCCCAGTGACTGATCCTTTCTCATCACTTTTGTTTCCCCTCTCCGAAGTCCCTTTATGCCACATTTCTGTTGGAGAGAAGCAATTCCTTCCCTGATGTGAGTTCTGATGGGGGTTACCGAGGAGCAGAGAGGGCTCCTTGGTAGCTCTGGACTCGTTATGAGAAGGATCCCAGGGGAAATGCTGCTCCTGTATTCCCCCCCCCGCATCTTTAACTGCACTGCACAAGGAACATTACTGATGTCCCCAAACTCATCCTGTGAACCTTGCAGCAGCCTTGCAGGTTACAAGTTGGGGGAAAAATTGTTCCTGTGTTGCATGTTTTTCCATTTCTTTGAGCACAGCAACTGAGCCAAAAAGTGGGATGTGGATGTTGCTGTCATCTCCACGGCAAGAAACAGTTGTAAGAGAAAAAGCTTCTCCTTTGGAGACCCTAACATTTCCAGTGATTTTTAGAAAATAACTACAGCTGCTGTTGCCCAGTGTAGTTGCATTCTCTGGGTTTCCCAGCCCTTACACATAGACTTCGTATGGGTAGTCTCATGGACAATAAATTTACCTGGTGCCTTGCTCTGAAGCTGCCTTGGAGAGGTATTCAGCATCTGATACCACCTAAGTCTTACTGGGAGTCAATGTTTTTTTGAAGATGTGAGTCCCTGGGTGAGACTTCAATTCAGGCAGGTGCTCAGTGGCAGTTTCAAAGCTTCAAGGCACCCAACTTTTTATTAAGTGATAAGGTGTTTTGATTGAAAATCCCACCTAGTTATCACTGCCTGCATCTTCTATATGTCACTATATATGACTTTAAGAGATATTGACTTTATTAGCGTGCTTTTTTTATTGCTTTTGCTCACAGGACACAGCTGCTTGTGTAAGTAAATGCAAAATACAGGCATAAGCAAAATGTGCAGGGAAGTCCTTGGAATATGGGTCAGAGCAGAGGTGGCAAAAGGCTGAGGAGGAAACTTCCTGCTCTGGGGACAATAGCATGATTGATGCACCCAAAGAGCTGATTTAATCCAGTTGAATTATTTCATCGTGAGGCATAGAACCACGATAAAGAGGCTTCCTCCTCTCTGGATTGGTGCAGGGAGGCAGCCAGATAACAGGATTAATGATCTGAGCCTGCGGTTCATGTTTCATCCCCAGTCGCAGTATGAATCAGATGTGACCCTGCTGACTTGCTTACAATTATTCCAGAAGGGCAGGGGTTTAATGAAAGGTGGAATTGAGCCTCCTGATCTCAAGGAGACTGGCTTTCTGGGCATGATTAATTTCTCCAAGTCAAACAGATCTTTTGGGCCAGTGAACAAGTCTTTGTTCAATGCTGGCAGGGACGTGTTAGGAGGAGGAGACTTCCCTGCTCTGGGCTAGACCCCTTGGGGCCTGCTGATCTCAAATTAGGATGTCTTTTATAGGTGACGAGATGTTCACTGTGTGTGAGTCATATTTGACCTCCTGGTTTCAGGCTGGGAGTGTTTATTAGGGCTGGAGCTGCACAATCTGGGTTGCATCCTTCATGTTTGGGTTTAGTTGCTTTTTTTGTTCTGCTCAGATGTAGTTTAGCTTGTAGGAAATACTGGAAGCAGGGGTGAGAAAAATGGGGGTGGGGAAATATATATATATATATATAAAAAAATATATATACACGTTTTTTTATTTCCAAATCAGTTTCCTGATCCAGTCTGCTGTAGGGCTACAAGAACAGTAGAGCTGGTGCAAAGGCTGGAGCAGGAGCAGCTGGGCAGGGGTATGTGGTGGAGAAGGGACTGCTCCTTTTTGACAGCAGACATATCAATGCTGGACTGAAGGGTACCCTGTAGCTGCACCCAGTGAAGTCCTGCTGTACAGAAATGCTCAGGAGAGTTCTTGCAAACTTAGCTGGGTTCCCTTTTGCCCTCATCTCTCAGATTTCTCCATCTGGAGGGACCCAACTGGTGCAAAATAGCTGTTCCCAGAGGCTGGGAGGGAGCTGAAGCCCTAAAGTATGCATGTGAATGTAAATTGTGAACACCTCCAATGTGCAGGCTGTTTAGATCCATGGCTCTAGCCTTGGCCTCCTTTCATGATGATCAGAAAGGGGTGGAAAATATTTACACTAACAGATTGTGAGCAGCTGTTTTAATGAAGCATTTATGTACTAGGCAAACTTTAAATTGCCCCAAAATGGGACACATGTGTTTTATAAATACACCATTATGAAGAATTGTGGAGTAAGAGATTCTGGATCCAGAAGGCTAATCCTCCGACGTTATTTGTTTTAATAAAGAGTTTATATGTTGGAAAGCAACAGTGGTTAAAAGAAGTGTGGGGCTTTCCAGAATGCAACCACCCTTCAAAACTGTGGCATTGGAGAATTAACCTTTTTGGATCCAGCAAGTTACCTCTTGATTCTGCATGCCAGCCTATTTAAAAACATTTCTGACCTGCTTTAAGCAAGAAAATACTGATCAGGTATGGAGCCCTTCCCATAGGAAGATGACATTTAGAAGATTAATTTGTTGTGGTTTTGGATCCCAGTCCAAGATTTGAAATTCTTTCAGTTCCCTCCTTTCTTAGCAGATAATTAAAGGCAAGGAGACTGATTCATAAAGTCCTGTCATTGTCAAATCCCAAAGTACATTTCTTAGGGGAAATTATCAAATGCTTGATGTTGGTGAAAGTCTGTTTGAAAGCAAACTAAAGAATATTTTCAGGGCTAATACTGTGTTTATCTGCATTCCAGCTCTGTGTCAGATAGGAATATAAAATCAACGTAAAATGCTGTTTTGGATGGATTTCCCCTAATATTACTAACTTCTCGAGACCTTTGGAGTCTTTCATTCATAAAAATTGCTGCTGGGAGCACAGGTAAAATGTATGCAAAGGCGTACGGGCACTCTCTTTGCCAATTAAAACTGCAGGTCTGGCCTAGAAAATTGCTGAGAGTTAAACTTTACTTCCTTATTCAAATTGCATGTGCCCCTGCTGATCTGGGGAGGTTGTCATGGTTATCCTGCATCAGCTGATGTCATCTCCTTTTCTGTAGAAATAAGCGCTTTTCAGCTGACCAGTTCAGGGTAAAGCTGTTTAAAATGCTAAGGCAGCCAGAGCAGCTCACTGGGGTCTCTCCTATCAGGGAAGGTATAAAAGCTGTGAATCAGATGGTACTGCTAAATTGTGGAGGAATTGATGGAGAAACAAGTATGGACATGCTTGGATGGGGCAGACCCAAAGGTATTGTGGGTACACAATGGTGGTACTGACGAGAGCGGAGGAGATTGGGATCACTGGGGAAGCTAATTGAAGCTGTTGAATAGATGGAAGGAGAAAGGCAGTCAGAAATGTACAAAAGCACAGAAAAATGAACCACTAAGTTGTTTGCCTTGTGACTTGGGGATTTTAAAGCAGGATAAGGGCACCGAGTGATAAATAGCTTTGGGATGTTAAATGTCAGGTCTAAGGGTCTGTGGCTGGCATCTGTATGTCCAGTGTTTAAGCTTTGCATGAATAATGGCAGTTTTCTGGTAGGGAAGAGCCCTTTACAGCGTGCAGATTCTGACACCCTCTTTCTGTCAAGTGCTGCTGGGGTGGCTGAGCTGTGTGCCTCCCAGGGCAGCTGTTGGGGAGATAAGGGCAGACTGTGGGGTAATGGTAAAGGATGTAAGCATGGATTAGTTGAAGACACTACATCAAAAAGCCTATGTTAGGGTGTTCTTGCACCAGTCTGGTGTGTCCGCTTCAGAGGCAGGAGAAGTCCTTGGACAAACTACAGCAGAAATTGGTTCTGGTGGTTCCTAGGTTTTCTTTAGTACTCATTTGTAGGTATGGAAATGTGTTAAGTTGAAGTTCAGAGCTAGAGTAATGCAGCCAGGAGGAGGATGCCTGCTTGAGCTCTCTGAGGTCTGGTGAGGATTGAGTAGACATTGCTGCACTTTGGAGTGTTGGAGAGACTCTGGAAGCTATAGAACTGGCAGGGCCTGAATATCCTTCTTGGTTCTATTCCTTTATCAAATGTGGTTGAAATGGGCCATGAGGTTCAACAGCTTCAGGGGAGGAGTAGTGGAGAGGAAGGGACAAAGAAATAAGCAGCACTGCTGTGTATGACTCATTTTCTTAGGAATCCTGGCTGTAAAAATGACAATCCTACTCACCACTTTACAAATGCTTTTACAAGCACTTAAACATGGGATGTTAATGTTAAGTGTTGACGTTCTGAGCATGAAAGCTTCATTAATCTGGACAAAAGCATGTAAAATGATAAGATAATCTGTACTTGCAGTCACTGCACTGTGAACTGATCACTGGCTTTCACACCAGTAGACATGGGAGAAGAACGTGCTGCAGTTTTTTTTGGTTTTTTTTTTCCCCTGTTATGGCTGGAGATCTGTGTCCAAACCTACTCTTTCAGCCTGGGAGTTGCATTTTTTATGGGTTTTTTGGTCTCTCTCTCTCTTTTTTTTTTTTTTTTTTTTTTTTCCTGGTAAGGAGAAAAAATGGATATCCAGCCTCTGGAGGAAACCTGATCAGACACACGCTGACTTACACACACACTCCAGGTCTATTGATCTCCCCTGTCCCCTCTGCCCTCACTGTCTGTAGGTTATAGAAACAATGTCTGTCAGCAGTAACTCTGCTTTCTGCACTGGTTATTAACTCTCTGGCAGAAGGGAGTCTGCTCTCCCTTTATGGGGTCCCAAGACCCACAACGAACTTAACAAACCAGAGGGAATACTTCCAGAATCTACCCATTGGTACACAAAGCCCACTGTTTTCATAAAGAATAAAGTATCAGGGCTCTATAGTTGTGCAAGGGTTGAACAAATCTAATGAGAAATGCAGAAAATGTCTATTTAAGCCTGACGTTTAGGCAAGCATCGAATGTGTTTCCTCACAGAAGCTCAGAGCGCAACCTGTTGCCTGCCTCCCTTTGTTTTAGGACTTTGCACAAGAGAAAAGAATCAATTTCAGCTGCTGGGCAGGCAAATATTGAGAAAACTTTATCTTACTGGAACAAATCCTGTGAGAAACCGAATTCCTTTGGTTTTCTTTGCCCCCAAAGTTAAAGATTGCTTCAGTGCTGCTCCGAGGCACTTTGACCAAAACCCTAACCCTTTGCCAACAGTCAGTTGGAAATCACAGCAGCTCACTCTATGGTTCCCCAAATTCCTGTAGGGAAGACAGGGACATTGTCCTGAGGGTTTTAGATCATGGAAGAGCAAACTTTCAGTCCATCTCCTTGTTCTGTGTGCTGTGAATATAAACTATCACGCGTCTCTGCTCTAACTGCTTGTATTGAACTGGGCTGTATCCAAAGGTCTGACAGGGTCCTCTCCAGCAATCTGCTCACACTTGTGCCTCAAAATAGAACATTACTAGTTTTGTTTATTTGCAGGCAGATCAGCCTGCCCCTCCAATTCACACGCTTCTGCTATGTATTAGTAACTTGATCTTAGGCTAGTTGTAGTGCTGGTACATCTTCAGAGGGTTAAAGGGTCTTATTTCAGGAATGCACTTCTGAGTCCTAAAAAGCAGTATGTCATAAAACTGAGCTGGATCTAGGATGACCCTTGGAGAAATTGAGCATAGCTTTTGAGCAGTGTAACATTCTGTTAATTGCCGTTCTCGATGTCACCAAGATGCTTTGGCAAAATGTCCACTCCCGATTCTCAAATTCTTTGCTTCATCTGTATCTTCTGTGCTTGTGAACATTGTGTGTTTGCAGAGGTGATGCTTCTGGGAGTTTATTTATCTTGTGAGAGTCTAGTAGCCAGTGAAGCCATTGCTGGGATCTAGCTGGTCTCTGCTGTTATCCTCGCTCTCAAATTGTTTTCTGGCTTATTTTTATGTAGGACATGCTAAGGAGAAGTTAGCAGAAAGAAATCCTCTGTATGTGGTTCTATGGTAGCTTTTGAGCTGTGCAGGGCAGTCTATCCCCATCCATGCTGGAGCACACGTGCTGTAGTGTTTCCCAGCCGCACAGGCACTGGGATGGGGAAGGGGTGAGGCTCAAGGAGACTAATGATGCTTTGCTGAAAGCTGAGAGCCATGTTTCCACTGACAGACTTGGGCTCAAGTTTGAATTTTGTACAGACTCTCTGGCTGATGCCTTAAAGTCTGCAAGTCCTCAGAGCAAATATGGAATCAGTTTGGTGGAGGCCATTTGGTTTTAAGTAGAAACCAGGCATAGCTGTAAGCTCTGCACCAAACATTTTTGGTTTTTGATCTCGCCTAAACAAGCATGAGCTGGCTAAATGTCAGTGTGAGATTGTGAGCCTAAACCTGGACACAGTCTGTGTCTTTCCTGCATTTGACTGCTGACAACAAAATTGGCACTTTTCCATGGTTAATCGTGTGGTGTCTTCACATTGTAACTGGGGATTGAGCTGGATCACTGAGTTTTAGTCAGCATTAAATGGAAATTGGACTAGGGGTTTTGGAAAGGTAAGGGATTCTCTGAGCCTGTATTGAGACCCTTAAAGCCTGGCTCCTGCTGTCAAAAACTCAGTCTAATATATTATTTTGTCTGGCTCTCTCCCTGGAAAACTGCTCTTGGCTGTCTTTCCTTTGCTACCCCTTCAGATGGAATATACGATATTTTCCTCACTTGCTATATGTGTAGAAGTTCCCCGTGGAATCCCATGGTGTTTCTACTTTCATTTGCCTAAAATATTCCAATTAGATACAATCAGTGACTTGGCACAGCGTGGCTTTTTGAAACTCTACTCCCCCTGCCTAGGCTCCTCTTCACAGTGTTTCCTAATTGGTGTGAAATCTCCCTCCTTGCCCTGCAGCCTGTGTCGGAGTTGCTCTTCTATATAAATTGCTGTGCCGTGTCCCTGGACCTTGTTAAGCCAGAGGGATGTGGGCTATGTTCAGTCCTTTAGGACTTCCTTGAGCTTGTAAAGGCATCTCCTGTTTCAACGTCTGGCCTTCCCATAGGAGAATCACATGGATGTTCTCCTGACCTGCTGCCTTGTTAAGCTGAGGGTTCATTAACCTGTAGGAAGTGTTTTTGGTGTATGTTGCTACTTCTCAATTCTTGTACCCGCTGAAGAAATTCAGTCTGCGCTATCTGATAATCTATCTGACTCCTCCGCTGTGAAAATAAGTTCAGTTACTGTAGGGAGCTCCATTCTTTGCCGTGCCAATGTTCCTGTGCTCTTTTCTCTGGTTGACAGTAGAGTTTCTTGTTGAGCTTTTTTGAGTTCCATTTACGTGCTTTCTTAGAGCTGTAGAGCAAATGGTTTACTCCCAGTGAAGTTGACTTTGTTCCCAATTTTTTTGTGAATGGGTGAAGGTCCCATGCAGGGTTTAGCTGCCCAATTTATCATTTATTTCGCCCTGATGACATGGCCCTTAGTGCCTGTGCAACTGGAATTGGAACTGGGGTGCCAGCAGGTCTCCGTGAGACTGCCCCATGCATGAGTGAGCTGTCCCCACTCTACCACTGCCCAGCTGTGTGACTGTGGGCAAGTCACAGGGCTGGATAGGGAATAGTGGAAGTTATCATTTTCCTCAAGAAAATTTTGCCCACAGAGCTCAAGACATCAAAGGCAAGGCCTTGAGGCATGATTATCATCTCAGTAAATAAACAACCACAGAGATAATTTGGGTGTACAGAGTGCTGCTGTAGAGCACTTGCAGCGTGTTTATATTGCCAGTGAAGGGGAAAATAAATGAAAGAAATGCAAGTGGGTTTTGTTTTCTGGGTTTGTTGTTGTTATTTACATGGTTGGCTCCCCCATGCCACTGAGTAAGGCAGTGCACAGTCCCATGGCCATTGGTCACCGTGCTCCTACATTTACTGGCTGGACACTTCTGAGGAAGAGGAAAGAAATCTCTTGTCAGCAAGTGCCGAGTAACCCATACTTAGGGGAAAGACTTTTCTTAATCCCTTAAAGTCTGGGTTGTGACTCAAAGACTGAAGGTTTTCTAACCCTGACAGACATAAGCCTGCTGGTGTAACATTAGGTGCTGTTGTCTTGGCAAACAGAAAAATCCTTCCTTGATTTCTGATAAGCAATGAATCTGGAGAAAACCATGTGCCAATGAGTAATCCAGATTGTCTGGTTATTGCATAAGGAGCTGTGTGAGATGATGTTGTGGCAGCAAGCTGGACGCTGGGTGGATGCTAAGTGATGTTTAGGACTTGTTTGCTGACAGAGGTGAAGATCACAATGAGATAGGCGGGTATTGCAACAGCATATGGCATAAGAGCTGTTTGTCCACATAAACAACACTCCTACAGCAGGCATTCTGGAGTTGGAGATGTGGGGGTTTTGGAGCTGCTACATGTATTTTGTGCAGATTGCTTTAGAGGAGGAGCAGGGACGTTTTTTCCTGGGAGCAGAATGCGTTTGCAGGGCACGCTGGGCTGGATTGGAGCTCATTGCAACAAAAGCAGTAATTTAGTGCTGATGGAGTTAGGGCAGAGGTTGATGCTACGAGTTGAACACGACTCATTAGTCACAAAGTACACTGGAGTTTAGAAGAAAACTCTCATGAGATAAGCACTCTGTAATTAATATTCCTCCGAGTCTCTCTTGCTATCAATACAGCCAATGCCTCAGAACTACCTTTACTAGGTTGCCATCTCAAGGACATGTTCTGCCTCACCTCTGGCACCTGCTTCTTGGGCAGCCTTGGGTCCATGGTCCCTGTCACATGCAGTTGACCTGTTACTTGTGCAAAGGGAGGAGCAAGTGATATCTAGGGATTTTTCTTCCCTTTCTCCTGCAACAAGCCCACAGTGGATTTCTTCCCCTACCTTTCAAGCAAGACAGTGCAAGACCCTGTCTCACCAGCCTTCAAGAGATAAAGTCCCAAAGAAACTCCCTGGTGGAACAAATGCAGTGCTGAGCAGTAGGTGATTGCAGGACAATACCCTAAATAAAACCCAGACGCCACTTCCACTCCTCATTCTAGCCCTTTGTCTTCTGCTCTGGTGATATATCTGACTTCTTTTTGGTGTCAGAGATTTAAGGGAGAATTCTTGCTGTTCTCCCCTCTGGTTTGGGCAGATTGAGCTCAACTGCAAGTAGAAAAAGGCCAACTATTTAAAAAAATAAAAAAAAGTTTGGGCTGAATCTGGAGTGTGCTGCTGCTCAAAGTTTTCACCCTTGATCATGTGCATCCTTTGAGAGCAGCAGGAGAATCGGTGAACTTTAACAGGGTCACTGTAGGTATTAGACTCCCCTATAGAGAGGGAGGATCATTTTTGGCTTGGAGGAGTTGGTTGCATGGCTGGTTTGTCTTCTATAACCTGCAGAGTAAATGTATTTGCTTTGGCTGCCAAACAATCTAAACACTCCTCTGAGAGCTTCAGCTCTGCTGCGCAGGGTGGATTTGTCTGCGTTTGTTCCAAAGCTGTGTCAGAGTCACAGCCAGCAGCTCCTCTGGCATAATCTCATCTCCATGTGTCCTAACAGGCATTCAAATACACCTGGGTTGCAGAGGGCCCTGATAAGGTGCTGTGCATCCTGACAGCTCACCTGGGCCATCAGCTGTGATTCGGCCTGATTTACACACACCTCACCCACTCTCTGCTGTAATTACTCTTGGTTACACCTACAAAGGGATTGAGGTAGGACCAAAATGCTCTGGTCCAAAACTCCTAAAGCCCCCAGAGACACTGTTGGTGTGTTGGTACTTGATATACTGCACTGAAGTCCCTTTGAAGCTGAAGTTTTGCAGCTGGCGTGCACAGGAGCTCCTTGTCTTGACTATGTTGAACTTGGTTGGGAAGTACCTGCTTGGTAGATAAGGAGCTCCCACACCTGCCTTGACTGGGAGTCTTGGTCTGGCAGGTGGTATCTTCCCATAGAATGGTAGGGGTTGGAAGGGACGTCTGGAGATCATGGAGTCCAGGCCCCTTGCCAGAGCAGGATCACCCATGGCATGCCATGCAGCAACAGATCCAGGCAGGTCTTAAAAGCCTCTAGAGAAGGAGACTCCACAACCTCTCTGGGCAGCCTGTTCCAGTGTTCTGTCACTTTCACAGTGAAGAAGTTTTTCCCCATGTTGAGGTGGAACTTCTGTGTTTCAGCTTGCTACCATTACCTCTTGTCCTGTCAGGCACAACTAGAAGGAGACTGGCATGCCCAATGGGAAACCCTGCAGCCACACAGCGTGCTAATAAAGCTGTGCTGTCCTGTGCTGAGTGTTGTTTCTTTGCATTTTCTTCATAACCAAATCCATACGCCACCCCTATCTTCCCAGTTTGTTTCTGAGCATGCTGTAATATGGGTACTGAAGGCACAGAGCTTTCAGAGCAGGGATTGGTGATGGGCTCCCCGCCTGCTGCTAAGAGTGGAAGCAAAATGAAGAGTGGGTTGTGCCAAGTGACGCTTCAAGTTGGGCTTGTGTGCAGCCTTCCAAGACAAACACGAGCCTGGCTCCCAGCTAGCCATCCTCCCCCCAGATCAGCAGCGCGTGACTCGGAGCAGGGTAGCGGACGTCAAAGTGCCAAATCCATTATTTAACTTTGTCGGCTCCGTAAAACGTTCTGATGTTGGTAGGAGGCTGTGTTTTCATAGAGAAAGCCTTGGAGAAAATAAAACAAAACCAACCTCCCCTCCTGTCCCTGGGCCTCACTCGGTTTCAGGTTGGGGCCAGGGCTGCTGACTCATCAAACGTGCAGGTGCCGGAGAGCTTTCCCCTGCGGCGAGCACCACCTCGCCGCCAGCCCTCGGGGATGGGTTATAAGCTTTGCCCCCATTTTTTCACTGCAGGACATATCCTGGATCACCTTATTCTACTGGCTGCAGGTCTGCTGCTTTTGTATTGCAGTCGTGGACGTCTACTCTAGCACATAATTTGGCCTCGTGCCTTTCTTCTTTCCTTTTTCTGTACCACAGGAAGCAGCATTTATAAAATCCCTAATGATCCTGTCAGCTTTTATACATTTCCTGTCTTGCCTTTTAATGAAAGAGGAAAACATAGCACTTTTGACCTGAATTACTTTGGATCGTGTTTGCTGGATGTGGTATTAGTCACTGGTCTGCTTTGCTTCTCTCATCTGTGATGCTGGGATGGCTGTGTTTGCTTCTACGGCCTTATCAAAGTCCTGGCAACTTGAATGATTTCCTTAACACTCCTTCTTCCCCCCCTCCCATTCAGGAGGAATCTGAGTTCTGGTTTAAGAAGTTACATGAGAAAATTGTTCTACCTTTTGGAGTCACCTGGAAAATGTGAATCTTTTCCACCCACAAGACTAAGTACCAGAAGGCAATAAAAAGAACTTAAGCTCTGTTACTTAGGAGGAAAGAGCCTTAATTTTTAAGCTAAGGTAGGTTGGTTGTTTTTGTGTCTTATTTGAGACTGTGGCACAGGGCTGACCTGCCTGGTGTATAGGCAGAATTACCTCTTTGCAGAAGACTGTCGCATTTGACATGTAGCTTACAACACTGGTGAGGATACAGATGGATTTAGTGGAGGATATAAGAACCTGACAGCTGTAACCGTGTACCTGACAGTAGATTTGTATCCTACCTTAATGCTGGCTCTGCTTTTTGTAATGAAGTTCAGAGCAAGCAATCCAAGAGATGAACCTCAGTTTTTTCCTGACAATACCCAAGGTTTTTTGGTGTTTTTCACAGGCAGTCCCCATCTGCAAGGCACATGGAGCTATAGCTGTGCTGGGCAGAAAATCCTCAAAGCTGAGGGCTGCGACGGTTCGTCTGTTCTTGATGGGTGAGGTTGTCTTGCAGCAATCCCTGCTCATCCAAGGGACCGTTTCCCACCAGTGTTCACGATCACTTTGGGAGGGTGGCTTCCTGCAGCACTTTGCAGGCTGTGCAGCAGGAAAGCTTTGGTGGTTGTGTTGGTTCCCCCCCTGGGCACTCCTTGGTGAGCATAAACCCAGCAAATTTTAGCCGAGTTTCTGACAAAAGATAGGGAAGTCTGACTCTTGTATCCTCATTACCTTGAACCTTCCCAACGTTATTTCCTGCATCAGTGGAAAACTTAAAAACCCAGACATTAACTGCTGAGTTGAAAGAAGTGTTATTCCATCCTGTCTCTTTGCCTTGCTTTTTCTTTTTTCTACAGAGGGCCTCTCTGAATACTATTCCTACCCACAACTTTATGAAATGTGGAGGCCAAGTGCCTGGAAACTGTAACTAGCATAAGGCCAGCTTCTGAGCTGACTTGCAGGCAGCATTGCAAATAAAAGTAACTGCTGGAGCCACTGGAGGTTAACCAGACTGAAAACTAGTTGAAGCAAGCAGAAAAATACTGCTCTGACAGCTGTAAAGAGGCATTACTCTATAGCATTTATGAAATCACAATGCTATAACCAGGTGTCTCAAGCAAGTTAGAAAAAAATGGTTGCGTGGTACATTAAAAATTTCAGGCTCACTCTGTTCACCTAAAATAGGGAGCAAATGTCCAAGGACATCACCGGTTAAACAGGCTATTAAATCAGCTTCAGGGGGAGCTGGATGCAGTTTTGCAAGAGGAAGAAATCAGGAGGACCAGCTGTGAGCTGGAAATTTTGCAGTTGAGATGAGGTAATATGGTCAAATATGTGCCTCTGCAAGAGAAGTTAGATATTTATTCCCTTCAAAGGCTTTCCTATGCCTGTGCAGTCTGAAGCTTATTTTTGTGGTTAGTATCAGCCTGGCACAGGTCAGACTTCTCCTGCTGCTGGTACTGCTGAAGCAGCGGAGGAGCAGCCAGATCTGAAGCCCAGCTCAGGGGCCCTTTGATCGGGGTCTGCAGCATTCCCAGTGACCCAGAGGCAGCCACGAGTGCAGGTTATCTTCATCAGGCACTCGAGCTGAGGTTACATGAAGCAAGTCAGAAAGCAGCTGGACTGATACTGCTGTGTTTGACTCTATCAGCAGCCAAGAATGGGACTACTTGGGGGAGTTCCACTGAGTTTACCAGGCCCATCTGCATTGTGAGGGTGGACCCCAATCCACTTTGCGCTGAGTGTGTGTGTCAGGGTGGGCATCGCAGAGCATGACAGAGTCTCCCTAGGGCATCATGATATGTAGGCATGGTCTGTTCTTTCTTTTAGCATCCTTAAGTGCAGTTTTTATCCTTCAGGACCAAGTGGAGGAATCTCCATCCTGCTTAGCTCTGCTGAAATGGTCCCTGGGTGCTTGAAGCCCCTCCAGTGCCCCAGCACAGGGAGCCAAAGAGCTCCTGGGCTTGCTGTGGTGTGTGCTGCAGCAGGAGATGCCCCTGTCCCACACCACTGGAGCAGTGGCGCTTGACTTTTTTGAAACCAACACTTTACTATGGCACAACATAGAGCCCTGTGAGACCCTTAAACCTTGCTGTGTTTACCCCAGTGTTTGGTGGAAGGCATGCTGTGGCCAAATTGGGATGGGTGACCTGGTCTCTGCTGACACCACAGGCTGCAGTATCCAGCCTGTTAGTGGGCCAGATATGAAACAGTGTAAAATGTTTCACAGGATGGTGCTTGACACTCGCTAGTGATGGAGTTGCCCGTCTCCATCGCGGTGAAGGGCTGGAGAAGAGTAAAGACAACAGCTGTGTCCATTGTACCCATCCTCTGCACCAAGTGAAGATCAGCTAGTCTAAGCTTGGGTTTACACTCTGGAAAGTGAAAGATGGGGAAAAAAAAAATCGTGCCCCTGTTGCTGTGTGTGCTCTCTGGCAGCTGGAGAATGCACTCAGTGCTAGAGAGTTATCCTTTAAGGAGCCTTTCAGCAAATTTCAGACTTGCTCAAGATGAAAAGAGACTTCTGAGAAATATGGCCAAAAAGGAAGGGGAGGAAAAAAAGAGAGAATAAATATTTGCTTTGAGATTCTGCTTTGGGAGACTTGGGGTTATCTGTCTTTGAAACATTTAAATTAAGGACGAAGTCAAAGAAACAGAAGACATTTTGATTCAAGGCGACTTCTTAACATGCACAGATCACCCTGGACTTTAGGAGATGTACCCGTACTTAGCTTAGAGGCCAGAACTGGAAAACCATCAGAGTGCTTGGGGATTCTTATCTGGGGGGTTGGTCTGCAACCCCCACGTTTGGCAGGAGATGCAATTCACTGGTCTTACACAACCCCATCTTTCCAGTGCCTTGGCTGAGCTTTCCATCACATGCAGTCCCCTGCTCCCCTCTTCCTGCCATGGCTGATCCCTGCATTACTCAATTCTGAGACCTCAGGCACACAGGGATCCATAATTCAATCCCGTTTCCAGTTCTTGCTGGATTTTTTGAGGCCTGTTTCCTTCAAGGGCTCCTTGCATGGGAGTCTCAAACAGGTTGCTCCATGTTTCTGGCACAGCTGGAGGCCGTGTCCCCTGCCAGTCTTGCCTCTTGTCACCAGCCTACTGGCATTTTTGAGCTGCCTGGAACAACACATCAATGCTTTGGAAAGCAGTGGGAAAACAGTAAAAATCATGTTGGAGCTTTATTTTTCTTTCTTGTTTTGACAACCCCTGGCAAGAATCTAGATGAGAACAGAGGGGCTGCAGGAATGATTGAGGAGGGATTTTTGTGTGGTGGAGTTTTTTTTTGAGATGGGATTTGCCAGGACAGCCACCCACCTGTTCAGACAAGGCCTCAATTGTGGTAGGCGGCGGTGAACAACCGAGTATCTGTGTTCCCCTCCAAGAGCCGCAATTCCTGGGTTATTTTTAGCAGATTTGCACACCTCTGTTTATTTGCTCTCCCTGGTGCACATTCCTTGGTCCCTGCGACTTCCTTTGGCCAAAGCTGGGGGCAGAGAGGAGCTCTCTGAGTGCTCGCTGTAGCTAATGGGAAAAGATTGAGTTTTATCCCAGTACTGGCTCAATATAAATCAGAGTTGTGGGCTTTACCTCTGGGGGTCCCTGGGAGTCATCCCCCTTCACAGTGACGATGCCCTGCCACCTCTCCCCCTGCCTCTCTGGATGTTTTTGGAGCTTATAGGGACTTTATCTTCATCTGCTTTTCATTTCCTTGGATGCTGCTGGGCTATCAGCTTGTTTTGTCCTTAAAGGCAAATTGCTGCTCCTCACTGTCTCCAAGACAAAGGAGGTGTTTAGTCTGCTGTGGGTTTTTTTTCTGTGCTCATGAAATAAGGGAGAGAGTAACTGATGTCTTGGGGGTGGAGGAAAGGGATTTATCAGTGCAGAAAATTGGACCTATCTGAAGGAATTCCATTAGATGTGGACAAGTCCTTAAGTGGTAAAAATAATCAGTCAGCTGCATAAACCAAAAGGCTTGTGGACTTGAGCGATGCTGTCAGAGCCTGGCTGTCCATGTGGTCTCCTTACTATAGTCCCGGAGAGCCTCGTTGACACCCGCATGCATCTTCTCAATGTGTCTGTGAGATAGGAAAGGAACTTCTGATCCTTGTCATCAGAAAGAGCTGAGAGGAGGAGAGATTGCCACTTGTCTGTCCTGTGGGACACACAGGGCTCCCAGGGCCACCTTGATCCAACAGACTTAGCCTCTGTGACCCACCCAAGGTCATGCAGGGAAGTCCACTGCAAAGTGCAGATTTTCAGCATAGGAGCACTTAAATCCCAGGGACTATCCTTGCATTTCCTTCTCTCTACTGCCGTTATTGTTGACCTGCTTCCTTGGGTGGGTCTCTGCAATTTTCCTCAGTGCTTGGGACACCCTTGTGCATTTGCATGGGTAGGAAGGCTGTTGGACAATTCTGTTTCATTCTGTATTTTCTCTCTGGATTTGCACTAGCTCTTGATCCAATGCGTTTTCAATGTGAACCTGCATTCCTTACTCCTTATGTAGAGATCTTTGGCCCTTGCAGTGTGGTCACTTGGGAAGATATAGCAGTTTGAGCATCAACTTTGAAATATTCAGACTTATGAACCACAGGAAAAATGGCTCCAGCCCTTCCCTGTTTCCATCTGAGCCAGCTCCCCTCAGTTACAGGAACACACAACATGGACTGGGTTGGGCATGGCTAACACCAGTATGACTTGTTGGGGGATTTCCTTGGTGGCCTGAAACCTGTAACAGTTCTGCTGCTTTACGTAGTGGAGATGTGTCCATTAGCCTCCCTTTGGCGTAATACTGGCTGATGCGAAGGAGGATCTTAGAAAACAATGTCTGGACAACTCCATGTAACATTAGCTTCTGTGTCACTCTGCACACCTCTGCCTCAATACCCTGAGCTGAAATTTCTCATTTCATTTGCTGCTGTGCCACACAGTAGTCTGGGGTGGCACCTATGCCGGCAGTCAGGCTGGAGTGGTGCATAATGGGGATCTGAGCAGTGTGATGGACACTCCAGAGTGCTTTGGGTTAGGATGTAGACTGGCTGCCACACTCAGCTTTGTCTGTAGGAGGGTTGTAGAATCTCTGAGATGTTTCTGTTGGAAATGTAGTACCGTTATGCTGTCTGTAACGTGTGGCTTTGTGTGTTGGGAGTATGTGGGGAAGAGAACCAAGTCCTGGCAGAGCACCTCACTTGTTTCTTGTCCTCCTACCCAAAGCAAAAGCAGCTTTTTCTGGGCTGAGTCCTAAGAGGTCTTTGCATGTGTATGGAGACATGTATGGAGACATCTGCTCACATTGCACTTGGACACCGTTGTGTATTTTCACAGAGGAGCTGATGACCTCTCACATCTGTCTTAACTGTTGGGTGATGATTACTTGGTGATTCAAGGCACAGTATCAGTATCTAAACATGGAATGATGACAGCGAATCCTGATGATGCTGGGATTAGCAGTGTCTCTCCTCTCCTCTCCTGCCTCCTACCACTTGCAGTCTCCTAGTAGTGGAGCTAGAAACAATAGGAGCAAGGTCCCTATACTGCTGTAGTATGGTTTGGCTGTGAAACTATGTACTCTCTAACCAGCTTGATGTATGTTAAACAAACAGGGAAACTCCTCATTGTAGTGAAAGCAGAACCATTAATAACATTGTTTATAATGTGCTTATTTGCTGATTTGGGGGTCAAGCATGTTTGACATTCCTACTGCTCAGAAGGGGCTCGCTTAGCAAGGACCTCTGCTTTGCATTGGACACATCTCCCTTTTTTTTGTTTTTTTTTTTTTCAAACCACATTTACATTTTCCTGAGAAATGTTTATGATTTGGAGGTCACTGACATAATTTTAAACATCTGCTCAGCTCAGACAGGGAGAGATTGTAATAGTTTTTGCCAATGGCCCTCTTAAGCCTCAGTTATTTCTCATGCGCTGTGATTCATGTGTCACGCTCTTGCTTGCTTCAAGCATCTTGAAATGCACAAACAGCAATTACTTCAGAGCCTGTGAAAGCAAACAGCTCAGCACCTGCCACTTGCATGCTGTCACTGCGACTTTAGAGCAGACTCTTGAAATAAAATTTTCATGTGTGTTTGTGAAGCCCAGCCTTGACTGTGCAGCAGAAGGTGGCTTTGCCTTCAGCTCCCTGTGTCAAACAAGCAATGAAAATCCAGATACACACTGCCTGTCTTTGTACCTGCTTTCAAGGGACCAGTTGGGAGGCTGGTGAGGTCACCCAGCAAGTGTTGTCTGTGCTGGCCATGGAGGTCTTCCACCATTCTATCAATAACTGAGGCACCTTTTGATAGCTGGAGTGTGGTTATAGCAAAAGCTGTGGTCTGTGCTGATTCTTTCATTGCTGTCTCATCTCTGTCTTGAGGTTAAGGGTATCTACGACTTTGTCCTGGCTCAGCAGACCTATGGATCAATAAGAAGAGATGGCAGTTGTTCAGAGCTTTACTTTATGTTGCTCCAGGAGCTGACAGATGGAATATCTTCTGAAAATTTTGGCTAAGCTGGAAGTATTAAGAATATGCCTTTCTCTATTTTCTACTGTGCTTAACATTTCTTCATAGCTCTCTGTCTGCTAAATGGGGATGGTCTTATCATTCAAAGCCTGAAATGGAGGTAGAGTTTGATGTGCTGATGTCTCTGGAAAATGTCTGATGACAATGACATGATGAGTGATTTACAGAAGTAGTTTCTGTTATTTGGAAACAACCCATTTCTCTGCAGAGCACACCTTCAGACAATGGCAAGGGAAGTGGATGCATTATCAGTCTATGAAAGAAACCGGGCTGCTTTTCAAATAGGAAAGAGATGTCTAAGGGCTGCTAAAATGCATTTTGGTGAGGAAAGCAAGGTGACAAACTGCTTTTACTGTAAAGGGAAGAGTTCAGGATTCAGAGTTGTGCATCTGCCACCTCTAGAGAGAAATGCACAGAAATTTGTGTCTCAGCATTTCTAGAATGAGCCAGTATGTGCACTTGTCCTGGGGAAGGAGCAAGTCCATCCTCATGGGACTTACACCAGAACATAAATCTGGAGTTCTGTGTCCGTTAGCAATCTGCCCTTCTTGTGGATCCTGCCCTCTTAAATCCCAGGTATAAAGTCTGTCTTTGGAAACCTCTTGGTAGAAGTGGGCAGAGTCGTTGCTTAGACCATATGATGTGTGTGCTGGCTGAGCACGGTGCCTAGCTTTGTCTGCTTTTCCTGCAGCACCAGAATTCAGGGTCTCTCTTCCGTTTACCTAGGTGCTGATTTTCAAAAAGTGCATGAGGACTCTGTCTTGAAAACTTCCACCCACATCCCACATGTTGCTGATCCCAGCCAACTGCATACAGACTTCTTTTGGGGTGCAGAGTCTTGCAGAGATAGCAGAAGTCTTCTTTCTTTACAATACTTAGCTAAAAATAGGAAATGATGTAGATCGTCATGGCAGAATTTCAAGTTCTAAATAGTATTTTAATTTTATTTTAATCCTAGTTCCCTAAGGAGTAAAGAATGGCGTGCTCATATGGGGCTGTGTGTATGTGTGTTTGCACGTGTTTATCAATCCATATATATTCATTCCCGCATGTTAATTTTAGAACCCCTGGGCCAATTTCAGCAAAATCTGACATTTTGATAGTGGTCTCAAAGCCTTTAAATCTCAAAAATTGTGTGGAAATAAGCAGCTCAAAAGAGAAAAGCATTTTTATTAGTAGCTGCAGTGAGGAGAAGACTGACATCTACGCTCAACCCTTAGTAGGCAGCAGAGAATCCACAGAGGGGGAATGCTATAAATGCTACAACCACAGAAGGAGTTTCAATCACAGCACATCCTTTATTGTGCACCAGAGAATCCAACCACAGTGCAGAAATCCCCAGGAAAATACCCTGTGTTATTTCTACTGCTTATAGAAAAACTCATCTGGTCTGTTTGTTTGTTTGTGTTTTGTTTTGCTTTTATTTTTATTTTATGGGGAAGCCGCAGGGCATGACATTTTAAATTAGGATTATATTGCTATAGGAAATGGTGAGAAAGGTCACAAATATCCCTCACTTGGCAACGAGAGACTGTTAAAACCATGTCCAGGCTGCGCTCTGCTGAGCAGGGTGTCGACGATGTGCTGAAACAAGGCGTGGGAACGTGGAGCCGTGCACTGGGCAGCCCTCTTGGGAGGTGATGGGAGTATCTGGGAGGTCAGCGTGGCCTGCCAGCACCGTGCTGCCCTGGGTCACATTCAGTTGCTGTGCTCGCTGCCATGCTGCTGCTCATCCCTGTGGGGTACAGTGCCACTGGCACATAGAGGCTGTAAGGATCCAAAGAGGGACCAGACCAGATACAATATCAGTAGTGGGATTCATCTTGCCAAACTGCTGCTGTCTAGAATATATCCAAGGTTAAGTTATTTCCTGTAAGATTTCTTTGTAATCAAACCAAATAGGCAAAAATAGAGTAACCTCTCTGCTAGAGATATCTCACCCTAAGGTAGGTGGGGCCTCCTCCTCTGAGTGTCACTGCTTCTCCTCATAGACTTCAACAGAGCTCAGGGCAACCTGTTTAGATTTGGTCACCTCATTTGTAGACAACCTGTTAAGGGCTGATGAATCCCATGTAAGCTGTTCTAGTGCATGGTGGTAGCTTCTAGAAAAAAAGGTGTTTTACTTCAGTGTCTAGTTCACCTCTACCAACAAGCTCAGCCTGAGACCAAGATCAAGATGATGAGCCAACACCCAGCTGCTGTGAAATTCTCACACTGCTCTGAAGCATCTGACAGGATTCAGATGCTGCTAGATGGACCTTAAGTCTGATCTACCTCTGAAAATAAAGTGCAAATAACTCATTGCATGGAAATTGTGATTAGGGCAAGCACCTGATTATAGGGGGTGTTCTCTGCGGATGGTCATGTCCTTCTGCTCAGTGAGGGAGATTTCCAGATGTACTTGATGTTGGCTGACTAGTACTATGAACATTTTAGCACTCTTTATAATGGAAGCAAGAGCAGAAATTAGAGGAGATGTTGGAAATCCTAATTGGTAAGGGCTTTTCTGGTTATGATGACAAATAATGATGATGTATTAAACTTTTTTTTTCTTCTCTGCTTTCTATTGCTGAAGTTCCCAGCGTGATGGGGAGGCAGCTATGCTGCTGCCACTAATCGAGCCCAGCTGGTTCTTGCAAAGAAAGTTTCTGCTTGGAATCACAATGCTTTTCTTGTGATTGTGTCAAAAAGAGCATGTCAACCTCCAGTTCTCCTTTTGCCACTTCTATCTGTAGCTGTGTATCTAAGTGTGGGGGTGTGTGACCATATGTGCACTCACTCTTTCACGGGTACTCGGCCATCATCATGTTTTCACTCTTTCTATTATTTTTGCATGCTGTAAAAGTTATGAAACTTGGAGGAAGAAGCCAGCGATGTGGCCTCCTCTAGGCAGAGATGCTCTTTCTATGTGAGGACTGGGGTGTTGGAAAGATTGATGCTTGTTTTTGTCATAAAAACTGCTTTTGCTAACTCCAGTCTAGCTTAGTAATACCTCTGCAAGATCCTTGGCAGCTCCAAATACCCTTTTGCTATGCTCTCTGCAATTGTTTATTTTATAGTGTCAACTACTTTGTATTGTCAGGACATCATTGCAGGCCAATATTTTACTTGGCAAAAATATTTGAGTCACAAGCTCAGCCTCTCAAAATTTCCCACTGTGAGTGATCAGCGAAACCTAAGCAGGGTCTTGCATCTGTGAAGGACTTTTGGGTAAAAGAGGGGGATTAGCAAAGAGGTGATCTCAGTTGCTTGCACTTTGCATGCAGCATATGGGGTAATTTAACAATCATAACTTGGAGTGCTGCAAGATAATGCTTGTGACTCCTCCCCAGTGTCTACAGCTGTAAAGTGCTAAAGCATGCCACCCTCTGCTTTATTGGAGACTGGAGACCAAAAGCAGTTGGAAAATTGAAATTAAAACTTGCCCCTTATTGAATGTGTCATCCCTGAGGTGTGAATGCACATCCTTGTGTGTACATGGGCACAAGGAGCAACTGGATATTTTAGAGACAGAGGTGGGTGGAGGTGGGTCTTGTGTTTGTAGATTTGGTCCTGTGAAGCTTATTTTATTAAAACATACTGGAACTCATCTGAAATGTGATGGGTCGTGTATCCTGAGGGGCAGAGGAATGTGTGGTACAAATCTGGAGAAGGGATTTATTGAATGCTGAGATGTCTCATCACCATGACCTTATTTAGAGTTTGATATTGGAGAAAGTATTGCTTTATTTTTGTTAAGGCCTTGGCACCTATCTTTTTTTTTTTTTTTTTTTTTGGCTGCTGCATCTGTTGGCTCTTGATGACCCTTGTACCTATTGTGTTGCAGAAAAGCCATGATGTTGGGGCAGAAACCTGCTGCAATGCAAGGCAGAGCATAATGCTGTTGTGGAAACCCCTGTCCACCTCCTAGCAGGCTGTGCTCCTTGTAATGCTCCTGGTTGTGAGGAGCACAAATGTGCAAATCTCATCCACCTTCTTTGTTTCACAAGAGCTCTTTCCCCAGTAAATGGCATTTTCTGTCTTGCCAAACTGCCTCATCACCAGCAGTGATACCTGTGATGATGCTGGGACAAGGTGCGGGTGCATCCTAGTTTGGATGGACCGACATTGGAGGTCTCATAGAATTAACAGAGCTTGGGCAGGTAGCTGTGCTTAAAGGATGGAGGACTGGAGATGAAACCAGTCACTAGCAGATGAGTCCTTACTATGTAGGAACAAACCAACACAGCTCACAGTTTTCTTCATTAGAAGCAGGATCTGAGCCTGGATTGCCTGAGCAGTGGAGTGCGGGTTGTGTTTCATCCTAGGAGAATTGAGGGTTATTTTGGCGGAGCACAATGGAAAAAGAACGGACTGTGGCTGTCTTTGCAACTCTTGGCTGTGTGGATGACAGAGTTTGCCTTCTGGCCTGCCAGGCCTTTTCACCTTCATTAGCACAAACTTATTTTGGAGCCTTTTTTAACTTTTTTTTTTTTTTCTTTTCTCTCACTCTCCTCCTGGCTGGTCTTTGTCCCTGAAGCCCATGCTGATGGGAGCATCCAGCAGATAAGAAAATGGTGTGAGTTACGTTTTGCATCATCTATGGTTGGAATTTCGGTGCTGCAGGGTCAATTTTAAATTATCCCTGGAGGGTTGGTTGTGTTTTATAAGCTGGATGGCTTGGCTTGCAGCCGTTTGATTTTTCCAAATAGTATAAATCTATAGACATTCGCCTTTGGCGCAAAAAACCTCCCCACTTCGAAGTCAAGAATAATTATTTTCCCAGAGCCAAGGTCAGCAGCTGGAGTCAAATAATGGGATGAAAAAAGCTACTCTTGTTGCTTTTCACATTACTTTTTTTTTTTTAAAAGTAATTTTTGAAAGTAATTTCAGTGCATTAACCCCTTGCTCCCATGGCAGCACAGAGTTCCTTAAACCAGGTACAGCTCCCAGTACCCTTCAACAGAGCAGTAATTGCCTATAAAGGTGAATCCCACTCATGTAACAACCTGGAAAATCCACCTTCACCATCTTCAGGAAAACCTGAGCTGAATCAGTCATAAATAAGGTTATAACAAGACAAAAGCCCAGCATGTTTGTCAATATGATCCATGCTGTTGTCAGAATGGATGTTTTGCAACACTTGCTATTTTTTCAGTTTAACCCAAAGTTGCAGAAATGGAGGGGAGAAAATGGGGGTGAGGGGGGATGAGAAAATGAGAATCGGTTTGGAAATTGCCTTGGGTTCTGCCATTGCATGATATGCATCTACTCAAAATGCTCAAAATCTGCTCCTGGTTCAGCAAGAGCATGTGGGTATGTCTGAGTGTGATAGGTTTGGGTCAATCTGTTGTTGACCTTCACAGAACAGTTTAGTTCTGCTTCTGAGCCCACAAAATTGTCATGGTACAATGAGCTGCCCAAGCCCACTGAGCTGTGCTGGGTCCCAGCACAGGTGCCCTCTGCTATGGGTACATGCCAGGTTGTGAGGCTTGGATCCACCTACACTGACAAATGCATGGAAAGCCACAGAAATGGCAGGCAGCCAGTACTCCCCCTGCCTAATGGTGGGTGTTTTCCTAAGATTTTCCAAATTAGTTCAAAACCTCACAATTTCCTTTTCAAATATTTTTTCTTTTTGTGAGCAGGAAACAATGTAGTTCACATCAATTGAAATCTTTCATTTGGATTCCTACTTTATACAAGGAGAAATTCTTTTAGCAAGCAGCTCACACTAAAAATGCAAATTTTGGCTTTAAAAAAGAAGTTAAATGGAAGAACTGGGGAATACTGAAATTCCTTCTCAAAAGAATTTGGAGGGCACCAGGTTCTCACTCAGCTCCTTTGGAGCAGCCAGAGCAACCTTGCTGGCCAGGGTGCTGCTGTGCTTCATGACAGATCTGTCTGATACCCTCCTGCCTCTTCAGCAGTGGGTTTAGGGATGAGCCCTTGGACAGTCCTTTCCACCTGGCTCTGTAGAGGGGACTTGGGATGCAGGAGGAAAGTCCCTCACAGCTGGCATGAGTGGTGGTTTGGAGGGGAAAAATCTACACTGCACTGCATGGTGTATTATTAGCTATATCTAGCATGATTTTCCTTCTTGAGACTGTTGAATTTATTAAGGATTATTATTTCAGGCATCCTTTCCCCTTGCTACTGAAAGCCCATTAAAATGGAAAACAAATCCTGCTCTCTCTGAGCACATGGATCTTTTTGGTCTGGACCAGCTTGTGTCAGAGTGACATAACCCAAAAAAACAGTAGGAACCATCTGACTGATATTCTGCTGCCAGAAATATTGAAGGTTAAAATAATTCTTGGCAGGGTCTCCCTCCCCTGTGGATCCCAGGTGTTGGACATGCTGATTCCAGCTCTGCCTTTGCTGCTTTGGCTTCTCGTGTGGCTGTGAAGCAATTCATGACAGAGAAAGTGCAGAGCGAGGAGCCACGGCCGAGGGGGACAGGCTGGGCTTGGGCCAGCACGTTTCCCTCTCTGGCTCTGTGGCTCCCTGTGCTCTCTGCTCAGTATGGATTGAGCTGTGTCCTAGTAGTGCTGCAGGACCTGGGCTGTGAAGGCTCTTCCTGGGCTGGGGAGGGAGGCTCTACCATGAGCTACTGCCTCTGGGCCAGGATTGGGCTCCTGGCTGTGCAAAATGAGGAAAACTCAGGCAAAAACCACATCAGACACTGGCAGTGAGATGCAAAAAGGTTCTCCATTGTAAAACACAACTGATGGCTGAGAAGGAGGTGTCAGTCATAGGGCTATACTTGCTCCCCATATGTGTGCCTTTTCTCCCCCTCATATTATTTGTACATCAATATTGAAGGTGTTATTTGTTAACTTTTCTAGATAGTTAATGTACTTCTTCCTTTAGCTTCCTTGCTGCTCATTGTATTTCCCAGGTAAATGTTGCTTATGTTCTGATCTCCCTGATAAAAAAGGACCTCTGGGGCTGGTGGGGTATCAGCCAATGAGATGGACTCAAGGGGAAAGGCAATGGCTGAAGTGGCTGATGTGCCTGGAGGCTTCAGGAAAACACCTCCCAGTATTTAGCATGACCTTGGGTAATTCACTCCTCCTTTCCTTGTCTTATTTCCAAATCTTAAATAATGATTCCTCCCTTCTAAGACAGGCCAACATCTGGGTGATCAGCCTTATTATGAATTTTAGGGGAATGGGCCCACTTTTGTGAAACAGATTTCTGGTGGGTGCAAACAGGATGGTTTTGTCACAGGCAGTCAGAGCAGAGAGATTTTGCACCAATTGAAGCTGTGCCCCAGACATCCACTTTGCAGCTTTATGTACAGGCAGGTCATTTTGTAAAGCATGAATATGGTTTTTAAATGAATTCAGTCTCCTTGTGTAGAGAGCTTTCAGATTAATGGGTGCATCATGTTCCAGTTTAACACTTAATAAAACTTTCCATCTTCAAAGCAATCTCCAAAGCTGAAGCCTCAAAATCCCTGCCAAGCAGCAAGCAGGTTTTATTATCATTATTTTACAAAGTGGCAAACCAAGATGGGGTTACAGCTGACATTTTGGAAAGCTGCCTCTACTTCTGGGTACCTTCAGCTTTTATTCCCCTCCTCCAATGTGCCGAGGGTGCTGTCACCCTTGCTGCTGTCATGAGACACCTCTCAGTGAGTGCCTGATCTTCAGCTCAGGCTGAGAATTGAGAGGGTGATGGCAAAGCTGAGGAAGGAAAGGCCATTTGGGTGATGGATGCCAGTGAGCTACGCAGTTGCTCTTGGGATTATCATCCCAAAGCACTGTGGGTAACCTGCTCACCCCAGACTTACCAGCTCCAGTGAGGCAGGAGGACTAGATTTGGACATCTGCAACTTCTTTTTTTCCACACTGGGCATTGCCCTTTGGCCTGCTCCCTGTAGTTCCTGATATCAGGTGAGGAACTGTGGCCCAAGGGAGCGAGGCTGACTGTTCACCTGCCTGTTTCTCTGTTGCTCTGCACCTGGTGTTGCCATTCCTGCCTGTCCTGAGTGGGTGTATAATGGTTCCCACTCACATTTCACAGGCACCCCGGACAGGTAAACAAGGTGAGGGCTGGGATAGTCTGGCTCAAAGAGATGAGATGAACATACCTTCCTGTATAGCTTATGTCAATAACCTGTACTTCTTACCCATGGGTCATTCCCTACCCAGCTACCCACAGAGTTTCGCTATTGGTGTAAGCAGGGTAACCGAGTCATGCAGAAAAGGCTTCAGTAAACACGCAGCAAAGGAGCAGCTCCCCCTCACCAGTCCTACAGTGTAATGAGGCACGGGTTCATTAAAGAGGCTGAGCACATAAGAAGGGTGTTGATAAGGTTTGTTCACTTCAGACTGCTCGTGGTTTGCTTGTTTGCAGGCACGAGCCCCTCCAAACTAAGCAGAGTACCAAAATCCTTTTGTTCCACAGTTTGTGTGTACTGGGTGTGATCCATCCCTTGTTTTTAAGCCTCATACGACGGTAATGTTTCTTGGGAAACAAAAAGTTTGCATCAAGTTTATGTCTTGTGGATGGTCACTTCTGATTTTATTCAGCTTTACACTTGTCTTGTACTATCAGAAGCTGAAATGGGAGTAGCTACAGTTCCACTCTAGACCACACGTTCAGATGGGTTTTGAAGAGAGGCGACAGCAAGCGCTGTGCAAAACCTCAACCCTGATGGAGCCATCTTGGCATCAGGTGGTGCCTGTGGATTTTGGTGGTGTCGGCACAGACTACACCTTCCCGTAGGCAGAGTGCAGTGTGGAGGGACACTGTTGAATGTCGGAGAGGAGATGGGGCTGGGGAGACCTGGGCTGCACCAGCAAAACATGGTGAGAGTCCAAACATTTTGATAAAATAACAAAAACCAAAGCTAGCTGTGGGAAGAAGGTGCAGACTACTAAAAAGATACCTTAGCACAGAGATTGGGCCCAAGAATGAGGTAAATCAGATGGGTCTCCAGTTAAAGCCATGGAGTAAGTATAGGCCATGGAATTTGATGTATGGGACAGGTTATTGGTCAGGTTTGAGGCATCCTGGTGTTACCAGCAAGAAGAGGCCTGTTTCAAGCTACAGATGTTAATCTTTTATATTCATGGAGATGCTATTGAGTTAGCAGGAACAAACAAGTCTCTGAATAGCAGTTTAATATAGCATAGGATATAATATGACAATCCCTTTGAAACAGTTTTTTTTTTTTAATTTTTTTTCTTCCCCCTTGTACTGTCAGTGGTGAAGCTTGCAGGACTAATTGATCTGTCCACTGGTAGAATCTTAATTTTAGATACTGGCAAAACTTGACTTCTACTTGTAGGACTATCTTTTCCATGCTCATTAATATTGAAAAAAATTTTCCTACGACAGGAAGAAAACAAAAAGCTGGTAAGAGGCAAATATTGGACTGGAAGGACAGGAAGAAATGGCGCCTCTGAGAAATTAAGTCCAACGACTTTGGTTAGGGTTTTGGCCATATTCAAATGAGTGGTAGACTTTGCTTCAGCTGAGCTGAGATAAATCTTAATCTGTTATAGATCATAACCCTTTGCCACTTATGTGAGTAGTGTGAATATGGGTTTCTAGGCTTCAGGCAAGTCTGATCATGGGTTGGTTCACGGTTGCCTTACTGAAGCCCATTGCAAAAGTTACACTGAATTCAATGAGACCAGGTTTGGGCCCTGAGGCAATCTTAGCTTTTAGTCAAGATCAAATGCTACTTGAATTCAATACCTGATGAATCACCTCTTGGGATAGAATTTTTCCCATTACAGGGAAAGGGGTGTATTTGACAACCAAATATGATCCTCCCCCCTTTAACGACTAAGAAACTAATCCAACTAAATCTTCTGGCAGCAGACATCTGAAAAACAGTGGAAACTGCCACGCCACAAACATGGCAATACGCTGTAAAAATAGCTTTACACTGAAACGCTATTTCATTACAGTAGTTGCTATAGTTCCTGGTTCTGGCAGAGATTCCCTCCCTGTAAACCTTGACTTTAAAGGGGGATGTTGTAAGTCAGCTGTTGTGATTCCCATTAGGCTGAAACTTGGCACCAAGGCATCTGTATGTTAAACTCATCCCCTGCAGGTCTTCTGAGCTTTCTCAAAGTGCGTGTGCGTGGCTTGTGCACAAGAGAAATATCAGCCCAGATTCACTGACTGCCCTAAAAGTCTCCTCTCTGGGTTACAGAGAGCAGGGCCTTACTGCAAGGCAGGAGCAGTCCTAAGAGCAGCCAGGGCAGGACCAACTCGCTGTAGGTGCACCAAGTGAGCTGGAATACCAGCACAAAGGTCAGCTGCTTCTTCATTACCGTCTCCCTCTGGTTTGTATATTGTATTTTGCTCTTGCCAAGGTGACAAGGTAGAAAATGAGAAAACCTACATGTGTTCCGGGATCTCTGCTTCTCTGCACAACTTCCATCTGTCCTGAGCAGCGAGGTGTGGAAGCTGCAGGGAAAAGGGGAGAGCAAAGAGGGCCTTTACCATCCAGGTCTCCGCTTGGTTTGAGTGTGCCATGCCCCCCAGCAGCAGGAAAGAAGGTGGGTACAGAGACATTCTCCACTGCCACCCCAGCGTTGCCAGGGAGAAGCTCGGCATGAAGTGCTGCCATATTTTCCACCTCCCATGAGCTGTGCAGAGCACCAGTGTTGCCTTCTTTGCAGCATGCAGGTGTTCTCAGGGCTTACCAAGAGGACTGGAGGCCAAGGTGTGGACAAGATGGCCAAAGTCTTCATTTCTTGTCAACATTTTGCTGTTATTTTTGGTTATGAAGCAGGACTTCCCCCCCAGTTAGCATGAAGCCACCACAACTAGAAATATCCCACCTGGAGGTCAGTGTTTCTTTGTAAAGGTGGGGCTATGTCCCTACAAGATGTCAGGTGTAATAAAGCCTAGAGGTGAATGATTTCTCTGGGGTCACTGTACAACAGAGCTAAGTAGAAACTGCAGTTCCTTGCGTTGTGGCCTGTTGCTGCTGGCCAGCACCATCCTGGTCTGTATCAAAAACAGTGTGTCCAGCAGGAGAAGGAAAGTCATCGTGCCCCTGTACTTAGCACTGGTGAGGCCTCAGCTTGCCTATTGTGTTTAGTTTTGGGTGCCGCAGTATAAGAAAGACATTGTAGTGCCGGAGCAGGTCCAGAGAAGGTCAACAAAGCTGGTGAGGAGTCTGGAGAACATGTCTATAGAGGAGTGGCTGAGGGAACTGAGGTTATTTAGCCTGGAGACTTTCGATACTGAAAAAGTGGTGAGGCATTGGAACAGTCTGCCCAGTGAGGTGGTGGAGTCACCATCACTGGAGGTGTTCTAAGTGTGTAGATGTGGCACTTCAGGACATGCTCTAGTGATCATGATAATGTTAGGTAGATGGTTGGACTTGATGATCTTGGAGGTCTTTTCCAAACTTAATGATTCTGCAATTTGGTTGGCTTAAGTCCTGTATACAACCAGGCTCATTCTCATACCAAGTATTGGGGTCTTCAATTCTGCAGAAAGCTGTTGGTGATGGAAAGGCCCAGAGAGCATCCCTTTGGGCAGTGTGCATCCATACACAAAAAAAATAAATCCTTTCTATCCCCTGGTGCCTCTGACCCCACCTTGTATCAATGGTCAGGAACCACCCGCATACTCAGGCAATGCCATGGGTTACCCATCATGGGGTGATGGCCCCATTGAAGGCAGGTCACTCAGCAGGTTTGTTTGAAGTTTAGACAAGGTCTGGATATTCTTTACCTTTTTTACTTCATGCCTTGCCGGCGCAAACCCCCTCCCGTTGTTTCAGAGCCAGCTGTGCTTTATGCAAACCAGATGCCCACTGCAGACGTCTGTCAGGTGTTGCTGCAACAGGCTGGCTTGTGCCATGACTGATTTGTGCTGAAGAGGTTGGTTTAGGAAAGCTGAAGCTCTGATCCGGATTGCTTTTCATGCAGCAGTGCTGGTGTCCCCACCAAGGCTACACAGGACCCATGTTTCTGCAGCATCTCCCAAAGCTGTCCAAGATGGGACCCATCTAAATATTGGCAACTGTGAAGCTGCTGCCAAGGGGTAAAGATGCTTTCAGAAAAAGGGAGTGCAAGAAGCAGTTCTTGAGAGAAATGTGAGATGGCCTGTGGAGATCACAGCCTCCCACTTGCTCCTGCAGAGCCTTGGGCATGCAGGGGTGATGAGATGCTTCCCTTACCCTCCTAAGCTAGGCTTTGCTTAGGAAAAATGAACCACATGCCCTGGTCCTTGCCACCAACTCCCATCCTTGTGGGTTTCTGTGTGCTGCAGTTGCATTTTGCAGACATCTGGATTCAATAACCCTGTTGATACAGCCCATAAAATTAGAAACCGAACACTGCAGAAGGCAGAGGTCAGCGAGTGATTCATCCCGCTATAATGCGCTGGGGCTGGAGCACTCCGTGACTCAGGATGGGGCTTTGCGGGGCCCTGGGAGTGCACTGGGGAAGCCCCCTACCCACGGTTCCCTGTGCTCCAGAAGGAGAGGTGGGAAAGCAGGGGGAGGCATTTGCCTCCTCTAGCGTTCCCCTGACCTTGTAGGGAGAGACCTGGCACCTCCCGCTTCTGAGCATCTCTGCAGCTTGCGGAGGAAATACCATGTGTCCCCTTACTAGGAGGCTAATCAAGGACTTGGAAAAACTGGGCTTGTTTCCTCTCCCCAGACTTCTCATGTAACTACAGGCACATCCCTACTTTCCTTCTAGCCTGCTGCTGTGGCTGCAAAACCAGGACTTGAGCCTGCTGAAAGTCCTGGTTTGGGTGGAGGAGTCTCCACGTGTGCGTTAGCTTATCCCTGTGGTGTGCTGGGCAGCAAGACTGCACTGCAGCCCTGCAGTCTGTCACTGGTCTTCCCTGCCCTTGCAACACTCTCTAAATACCTGAGTACCTGAGCCTCCATCCTTGAGGAGAAGGTGGCTGTAGTGTTGCAATGTCTCCTGACTACTGCTCTGGCTGGGCTGGGTCCTAGCTGGATGCTGGCTTATCCTCACAGGTCCTTTGTTGCCAGGTGGCACTAGCATTTGGAGCCCTGAGCCTTGCTATGGATGGTTTTCCCACCCCAGACTCCTTCCTGTCCCAGTGGCTTGGGGTCACCACTGTCTTTGGTCAGGTCTAGGGAGGTGAAAAGTCTGATGCCCTCTGTGGTGTCCTATTAATCTTCTCTCCTTGGTGAGGAAAGCTGGAGCTGGTGTTTCGTTCTGCAGTGTGCCAGCCCCAGGCCTGAGGAGGGACCAAGGGATGGGTGTCGGTTAGACTGCACGTGGGAAGGCTTAAAGTTCATGCTTTAATATATTAAAATGCATAACATATTAAAATGGAGAAAGAGAGAGGAGAGGAGGGGATGGAAAAAATGAGAGAGCAGAGCATAGATCTGAACAGGACAACTGTCCAGCTGAGCACAAATTCAGGAAGCCCATGGATGCCTTGTGTCTGCAAGCACATGTGTGCGCACGGGCTGAGGAGCCTGCGGGCTGGTGGCCGTGTGTGTGCTCATCACCCCGGGTTTACCTTCTGGTCTCTGAGCCTCAGTGGGACTCGCTCACTTCGTGTTCTCTCCGCAGCCAAGAGAGCGAGAATATTGCATATTTGTGTGGTGACAGCATGCAATCGGCTGTCTCCAGAGTGCAAAGGCCTTCGCCAGAGGGATGAAGGATTGTTTTCATCATCCTAAGTGCGGGCCCTGACTCACACAGGGACTCTGGATGGTGAGGGAAGGATTTCAAAGGCAGAAGGAGAACCAGAGCCTGAATCCTGCCAGCAGACCTTACCTGCAGGGCTACAAGGCCTTTCAGACAGTGTTTGGTCCAGTGAAATATTCCTGATGTATAACGTGGCAGCTGGCTATCAGCCAGTTTGTGTGACTTGGCTCTTGTAGGAAACAGGACAGGATGCTCAGAGCAGGGGCCGCCGCTCAGGCAGCCACAAGAAGGCAGCGATATCACACCAGCTCTGGACAGGGGATGTGCACTGGCCAAACTGGGGAACTGTCCTGGGGCTTGGTGCCTCTGCTTTGGTTCTTGTAGAGCTCTTCAGCAATGGTGTTTGCTAATCCTGATCCTTAAAATGAGGAGGGGCTTAAGCCAGCTCCCCCATGCAGGGCCTGGTCTAGAGAAGAGGTTTTATTATAACTATTGCTTTTTATCCTAATTGTCCTTCCTTTTTAATTCCCACTGCTTGACCTCAACACATTGAGACCACGGGTCTTGTTGGCATGAAACCATGTTTTCCTTCTACCCTGTAGCCAAGATGATGATCTCTGGAACCACTTCCTGGGCAATTTTTTGGGTGGATAATATCAGCGGTTTTCCTTGTGTTTGCACAAGTATTTATATCTGCAAACAGAGGAAGCGAATCTCAGCCCTGGTATTGCAGAGGAGCATCTTGTTCTTCCAAGCCCTGACAACTTGGAGGCTTTTCCTCCCCCCAGACCTTCAGCCCGGGTGAAGCCGTTAATCTCACAGCCTGCACCATGGGCTTTCACACCCGTCCTGCCAAAACCCTCACTTTGCTGGGAGGGAGCTTGCTGACAACTTGCAGTGTTTATAGCTACCCAGGTGCTCTGAGACGGGGGGAGCTTTGCAGCTCGTGTCACTCCTCAGGACTCTTGGGGAGGAGGCATAAGACAGGGAAGCTGCTTTCCCCAGCCAGGCCTGGGCTGAGTTTTGGGGGAAATCAAGGCTTGTAGCATTGTGTGAGTGTGGTTTTAGCAGCAGTGGGGGATAATCTGATCCAGGAGGCTGTTGCCTTCCCCCTCCACAGCATCAGTCCTGGTGTGAAGTCCCAGGGATGTTCCTCAGCATCATTTCCCATTACTGGTGCAAAGGGGATTTCTTAAGGTTAAGGTGGGAGATGGGGAATTTTTGCAGGAACCTCAGTATCCAGCGCTGGACAAACAAGTTGCCACAAGGTCTCATGTTTTACCATGAGCTAAGTCTAAGCTGGACTTGAGCAGATTGAGCTGGACTCTGGGAGGCAGAGGAGCTCTGTGCTTCTAATATCTAAAATCATGGATGTTAACACTGGATTCGCAGGTGCTGCAATAGGGCATCTAGGATGGTGAGACTCTGGGCCAGTTTGCCCTCAGAAGTTGTAGATTCCCCATCCCTGGAAGTGTTCAAGACCAGGTTGGATGGGACTGTGAGCAGCTTGCCCCTCTTGAAGATGTCCCTGCCCATGGCAGGGGAGCTGTAACTAGGTGATTTTTTTAAGATCCCTTCCAACCCAAACTGGTCTGTGTCTCTATGAACAGCCCAGACCTCAGCCAGGACCCTTGTGAGGGCATAAACTCGGACTGCCCTGGAAATGCTGTGAGTGTGTGCCCAGCAGCTTCTCCACGGTGCAGGCTGTGCACGGGCAGCATTGTGCGGCTTCACAGAGACAAGTCTCGGTCACTTAACTACCCAGTGCAGATCTTGCTCCTTTTAAGGTGACTTTTAATCCCATCTAATTCTGCTGAAGGCAAACTGATATTCCCTGAGGCAGCAGAGGCAGGATCAAAGACCAGTAAGGCCTTTTTTTTTTTTTCTGGAAAGTTTGGCTGGATTAGGCTAGGCTTTTATAAATATGCACATCAAGTATATGACCTGTGTTTCATTTCAAGGATATTTTATTAACTTTACTTTTTTTTTTTGACCTGTCATGGCTTGAGTGTGGCTTGGCTGAATGATTTCAGACTGTTAATAGCTTTGGCCTTGGTGCGAGCTTGTGCTGTTAACTAATTTGCAGTGGGTTTCTTTAATTATAAATGCTCTTACTTTTTCACATCATCACAGTCTGCGTGGCAGATACATCATTTTAGAAACCATGTGCCTAGGCCATGAGGGATTTGTAAAGGCTGTGGCTCAGCTGTGAGCACAGGCATGGGCCACACAAGCATCAGGACATCTGCAGGCAGAGGACCAGACATGCACTGGGAACACCAAAGAGAAAAGTGGTGTGTGGACCTCTTAGCAAGAGGATAGAAGCTTGATACTAGTAAAAAAATCACACCCAAGTAGTCCCAAATGTTGCAGAGTCGTCAGCTGCAGATGAACCCCCCCCCCCCCCCCCCGTCTGTCTTTATCTCTCCCTAGCAGAGTTATTGCTCTGCAGTGGGGGCTGCACATGTTTCAGAGTCTGCAGAGCAGTGTGGAGGCTGAAGCACCTTTGCAGGGTGGCATCTGGGGAGCCAAAGGAGGAAAACCAAATAAGAGCTCTTTCCATTTTCCTAATTGCTGGTATTTAAAAAAAAAACAAAAACCAGGCACAAACAAAAAAAAAATTCCTCAAAGGAGTTTATGGTGGGACAGGAGTTCAGTCGTGCTGCATTGTAGCCTTGGCTGGTTTTAGCAAAATGCTGCTTGCTGCTGCCTTTTTGGGGAACTGAAGCAAATCGGGCTGCCCAATGCAAAGGGAAAGGCAAGTGCTGAAACAAAAGACTGTCCTGCCAGCTCAGTGAACCAGAGAAGTTGTGGAATCCTGACTTAGTGCAGAAATCAGGCACAGAGGGAGGGAAAAGATAATTAAATGGAATAAATTGCATTATGGGGCTTGTTGGTAGCTGGGCACAGGAAAGCTGTGGTGACTGAGAAGTACATTTGCAACAGGCGGTACTGAAGGCAAGGTGTCCTTGTCCAGACAGGTGCTCGCAAGACTGGGGTTGTCAGGGTGATCTGACTCACTGACACCGTGATGAACATGTTCATCAGAGCCCAGTGGAAGGATCTGGCCTCTAAGGTGCTGCTGGGCTCTGGCAGGTTTAGCCTTGGGGTAACAAGAAAGCTTTGGCGTGTAGGAGATGTTTGGCATTTGGTAGGTCCAGCTCCTTTCTTCCTGTTGCACTTTGCTTTGCATCTGCACCTCAGCACCAATACCCAACAAGGTAATGCATCGTGGTGGTGGCCCATGCGTGACATGCGTGGGCTGAGTGTTTTTTGACTGTGGGTTGGCTCCTGAATGAGCACCCTGGTGTTCTGGGTCTGGTCCCATGGAGCAGCCTGGGTGTGGTGTACAGCAGGAGCTGCTGGCTTCTGTATCACCCTTTGGCTCTGACTGGTCAACCCATGTGTGCTCTGAAGCCGTGCAGCTCAGATATTAAAAAAAAATTAAAATCTCTTCCAATTTCCCCCCCACCCCCTCCCTCGCCCCCAGCTCTGAAAGCAAAAGGAGAGTTCAGGAGTTTCACACAGCATCCAGTTTCAGGCAAATGTTTTCTGTAAAGCTAATTGAAAATATTCCTCCGCACTGCTCCTACTCATGCGAGACTGTTTGGGAAGTCAGGGCTGTGGTGACGTTCCTGAGCATCCCTGGGATGGGGCTCGGGCAGCCACCGTCTGACACGCAGTGCTGAGGAAGGTACTGAGTGGTCGCAGCCTGGAGGTTTTGTCAGATCCTCATAAATTCTCTGAGCTTTATGGCAACTACTCAGCCCTGGAGAGTAGCCATCCCAAAATGTTTATGATGCAAACGTTCATCCCAGACTTTTCAGAGGCGAGTGTGAAATGGCTTAAATCATCAGGATTTGCATAGTGTGAGCTGGATGGGATGTGGGGCTTCCTATGGAAACATTTTTAGCAAAGCCTCTCCCCTTTATCTCTCTAATCTTTAATGCCCACCTTGCTCAGCAAGGCCCTGAGACTGCCTGGAGTGGGAACTGTCCCAGGGTACCCACATTGGACCCGATGCAGGAGGGGAGTGGGTGATGTCTGTGCATCCCCGAGGGACCCTGTCCTGTTCTGAGGGGCTGGATCCATCTGCAGGCAGCCAACAGGACACCTGCCTGGGTGAAACCAAGTCACGTGCCTTTCTGGGTGCTGGGCTCAGCCATATGGACAAGGGCTGCGGCAGGAGTGAGGCTCTGTGCGAAGGCTCAGGTCTAGGAGCTGGGCATTGACTTTCGGTGAATTACCTTCATATTCTTAGTTCTCTGCTCACTCGCGAGTGTCACAACAAGAGAGCCTGGAAAGAAGCCCAAATGCACCAGAAAGGCATCTAATTTCTTTTCGAGGGAGTTGCTGCAGAAAAACATTTGAGTTATTTGCTAAGCTCTAATAATGATACTTTGCATTTGCATTGCAGCTTCCACCTAAGGGCATCTTGGCACAGGCAGTAATTAAACCTCCGAGTCCTTGTGAGGGAGACAAAGACCTTTTCTAACATTTGACAGACAGCTAAACTTTGGGCCAGGGTCAGATTAAGTGGCTTGCTCGTAGATGTACATTGAGTGTGCAGCAAATCCAAACTCAAACAAGAGCCTCGCTCAGCCCAAAGAGACATTTGGGATTCTGGTCCCTCTGCTCTGCTCCAGTTGGCTTTTTGTAAGCCTCTGTCATTTGATGGCAGCTCAGAGACATCCCTTCTCAGTATTAAATGCAGGAAGGTCTTTTGTCGGGCTTAGGCAACGAGGAGAGCTAATTGCAAATTCAATCTTGGTTTAGAAAATGCAGCTCAGTCTACATTACCTTAGCAGCCAGAGAGTTATCTCTTAGGACTTTGCACCAGTGCTATATTCATTTCAGGACTGTTTTCTTTAGAGCTTTATGGTCAGTAATTAATGGTATAATTACACATCGACATAATGACGGCTCCTGACATGGCAAAGCTCAGGGGCAGGGCGCTGAGTGTCACTCATTGTTCATTCCTGTTTCTTTATTTTGGAGGGTGAAAGCAGGCGGCTTTGGAGTTTGCTGGGAGCTGGCTGCCCAGTTCTTGGTGGGGGAAGCCTTGTGCGCTGGTGCTGGGTTGGAAGATGCCAGCAGCCCACAGAAACTCATGTGTATCTTTGTTCTGCTGGGAAGTCTCCTGTCGCTTCTTGTTGTCCATCTCACTCACTGTCCACCTTCATCTGCTGGGCAAATCTTGAGGGTGATGACCAGGTGGGAATTCAGCACAACTGGCCACCAGTTATCAGGGCAGAGCTGAGCCCAGCGGAGCTGTTTGAGCTGAGGGAGTAGTTTGCTTTCTGCCTCTGCTCTGTTTCTGGAGTTTTTATATCACCTTCCCTCCTAGCAGTGTCCTGGCTGACCAAGAGCAGATCTGGAGGTAGGGGGTGGAGTCATTAAGTGTGCTCTGGGGAGTTACTGTGTGCAGAACAGAGGCATGTGGTGGCCTCTTGGAGCTGTCTTTCCAATAATGAGCTGTATTTGGTGGTACAGTTTGGGTAGTGGTGCTGCAGGTAGGATGAGGTCTTGGATCTGCTCTCTGGTGTTCTTCAACCTCCCCAGCAGGCAGAGGGGACATCCCTGGTGAGGACAGATCTTTCCACCCTGGGCTATTAGAGACAGGCAAACCCCAGGGACAGCTGGTGGAGTTACTTTAGGGCTTATTACCAATACTTGTTGCCCTAAGGATGGGGACTTAACCTCTTGGGTATTTCCCCTGTTTCCAAGTCACACAGGCCCAATCTGAGCCCCTATCTCTGCCCTGCCCTAAGCAGGGCCAGTGAAGGAGCCGGTGTCACCCAAGCTCTGACCACTATCAGGACACAGCCAGGCTGGAGGGACACAGTTGCCAGTGGAACAGACCTTGGCTGCTCTTCCATCCCCATCTACTGGCCGGCCTGGAAAAGAGCTGGGGAAATTCCATGTGGCTGCAGCTTATGGACAGACACGTTGGGCACAGTTGAGTCAAACCGACACTGTGATACTTGTGCCATCCCCACCTGGACATTGTCAAGAAGTTGGGACCAAGAGTGGACCTGTCTGAGGAGAAAGGGGGTCCTACTGGGATGAACCAAAGCAGTTCCCTCTGGTTTGGGTTTGGACCTTTGCAGGACCCTGTGTGGAGTCTGTAAGGCAGAGAAGGAAGCTGCTTTGTGCTCAGCTCAGATTGGTGTTGGCTCCCTAAGGTTCTATTGGAGTTTGTCTTACTCCTTCCTGTGCTGGGTCTTAGAGGAGAAAGTAATGCTACAGGGCTGGGAGTGGGACGGCATCTATGCTGAACTCTGTGTGTCCTTGGGCAAGTTCTCAGCTTCCTGCTTTCTCAGTGTACTTTTCCAAAAAAACAGAAGCAGCAAAACCTTCATACCTCACTGAGAGGCTGCTGAGTACGTGTGGTGTAACTGGGTAAAGCTGGTTCACTCTTGTTTTCTTGCTCCTGAGTAAAGGAGCAGAAGATCCCACTGAGCTGGGACAGTGGCTGGATGCATGGCAAGGGCAGGCAGGTCCTGATGACTCTTCTGTGCTGGTTTTATACTGCTTCTGGTCCCTTGGTTTGCCCTGGCTGTAATCAAAGCCATGCAAGCTGATGGCAGGAGTGTTGTGAGGGCACTTTACTGGTGGAGCTTGTTCCTAGAGGTGGAAAAGGTGCAGCAATGTCCTGGGCACTAGGCATGATGTTGCCAGATTGGAAATGTGATGGTGGATGGTCTCTCCTTTCCTGGCAGTGGGTAGAGGGGTTGAGTCAGGGTGATGAAAGCAGGGCAGTGGCCACACTGGTGCTCCTTGCAGAGAAATGAGCTTGGAGACATCTCTGGGAATTGCAGTCATCAGGTTTTGCAGGTTCCTGCCTGCAGTGCCTGAACCTTAGCTCTCCCTTGGAGGACTTGGCTCCCTGAAGCACAGCACTGACCTCTGGTTTTAATTGATTTTTCAATTTGGTTGATCTCTCCATCTCAGAAAACTTCAAGGGGAGGAGGCCTGGCCCATGCCCAAAGCAATAAAGCACCAGAAAGGCGGGGGGAGGAAGAGAAGACAATAAGGCTTTGGAAAGCCCAGCCCAGCAGGAAGGTTTGCTCTGCATTCTAGCCAGCTTTAAGGTCACATTGTCTGATTATCCTGCAGCATGAACAAATTAGCCTGTGATTTAAATGGAGGAGTGTAATTACCAGCCATCAGACCTGGGTGCTGCCAATCTCCTCTGCTCCCCAGTGAGGCAGGTGCTCACATCTTCATGGCCAAGATGCTGTTTTCTGGCTCCATGTGATACTGGTAGCACAAGACTAAATCCCTACCCAGGGAGCTCATGTTTCTGGGCATAAATGTTACAAGGAAGTTGTGCTGGGAAGGCCATTCCTCTGGTAGCCCACTGAAAGGGTGACTGTGGTCCCCTGCTCTGTGTCACAGGGTGGCTTCTGCTGGCACAGGGACATGGGGCCAGGAGAGGCAAAATGAGGCCAGGTACCCCTTGTTCTCCCAGGGCATCATTGAAGAGGGGAAGGTGTATGCTCAAGGGAAGGGATCTCATCTCCCAGTCACACTCAGTGACATGGTAATTTTCCCTGTGAATTTCTTTTATAAAATAGGAAAGAAAATGGCATTGATATCCCTAAATCCATTCTGGTGTTCCAGTGTAACATTCATAAACCTCTCTGCAATTCCTAATTTCTGCTTTAGATGAGATGGCGATTCTGTGTTTGAGATGGTGGGAGAAATCACGGATGGGACGGGAACAGGTTTCCCTGCATCCTGGGGAGATGGGATGTGCTTGTCTGGCAGCCTCTGCCACTGGGGATGGAGGACCCACTGGCACCTCTGAGCACTGCTCAACCCTTTCGCCTGCAGTTTTCCTTTCAGGTGCATTAACAGTGCAATTTCTGCCTTTTGCAGACACAGATCTGAAAGGAAGAGAAATTCTGGCAGCTCTGAGGAAAGAAAATCGATAGGTTGCTCCAGTAGGTGCCAAACAGCAGATGCCCTTAAAAATTTGGAGATCAAGATGCCACTGACTGTGTTTGCAGTGAGGTTAGCTTATCCCCAGGCTGACGAGCAGCAATCAAGAGCTGTGGTGAGAGGAGCCGTCCCCAAACCAGCCACAGCCATCCCCACACTCAGACTCTGAAGTGCAGCCCAGGCTGGCTTGCCCAGAGACACATCTCTGCTTTTGCTGTCAGGGCTTGTTTAACCTCAGTAAATCCTAATGATTGCACAGCTAAAACACAACCCCTCTGATCTTGGGTCCAAGTTCAGCTTTTCTATTTAAGAGAAAAAAAGGAAAGCCCTCCTAAAATACACAGCCAAAGCTGTATGGTACAGCAGGACCTGGGGATGGGTTGTGGGGTATGGATACTGGCTGCAAAGTCTTCATGGCTTATCCCAAAAGGATGATGTGCAGTTGCAGATAGGTTACTGTCTACCTCATACATCTACTGCTTCCAGAAAAAATGATCAGAAAGTAACTTCTATGGGCAGCTGAAACCAGAGTATCTGCTAAATCACAGGCAGGCAGCTGAGCCTTGATTTTGTTCCAGTAGTGATGGCTCAAGCATCACATACCATCCTGAACCTGGGAACATGCTGAACCATCAAATACAGTGAAAAGTGGAACGCAAATGCAGCCCCAGATGGAGGTATGTGCTGCAGCTCTCTCTGCTTACTGGAGGATTAGGAACATGCCCAAAATTCATTATGTGCTTGGGTGCTTTGCTGCGATTGGGTGGATCTGGAGTCTGGGTTCTGACCCCCAGCACGCCTTACAGAATTTTGTGTTAGCTTTGAGTCTTGGGAGAATATATTTATGCTGTAGTCATGGTAGCTGACATTATGTATGTGTGGGATACATATGCCTCTCTCACTTGGGCACAGCATGGGACATGAAGAGGGCTGTCCTCGGTGGTTGATGTGTGCAACAGTCCCAGAGCTCCCTGGATGTGAAGGCAGTGGCAGACTGGAAGCACTGGACTGCTGGGGAGACCATCACTAAGTGCAAACTTGCTTGGATACAATTACTTCAGGGTAACAAGTTATGTTCTCTGGGAAGCTTGTGTGCTGCTCCTTTTGCCATCTGCTGGCAATTAAAAATCTGTCCACTAATTTTATTCTAGTGAAACCAAAATGTCCCTTTGTAGCACCAGTGGGAGACTGGATGGTGCTGGATCCTTGAAACCACCTCATTGCTCACACCCCAATACCAGGGTTGAGGACAGCTCTGGAAAGCAGGATGGTGTTTATATTTATAGTACAATTTTGCATGTATAAAAAAAAAAAGCTCAGATCCCAAAGTCCTCACTTTCCAGGCACATCTAGAAGACTTTTTTTTCCTCTGACAAGTTTAGCAGGAGTTTACGAACGACCAACAAGGTGTGTTTTGGTGAGTGGTGCTGGGAGCTGGACGAAAGCTCTTTGGGTTATTTTAGCAGGGTAGAAATCCTGTCTTTGCCCCAGCAAAAAGCAGTGTGAGAAAGGGGAGCAAAGGTGGGCGAGGAGCAGAGTGATGCTTTGCTTGTCTGAACAGGATGGGTGCTTTTTGACTATGTAAGCTGTCTCACCACCAGCTGCAGCCTCTGTAGCATGGTGTGGGGACATCGGCTCAGGCAGGTCGGTGGCACTGTGTGTGTGGCAGGTCAGGGTCTGAGGTCCTACAGGAACATGCAGGGTGATTTCCCAAGGGCAACCTTTCTCTTGTGCATGAACCTGGCAGCTTGGTGATCACTGGCCTCAGGCTGCAAGGAGTGCATGTCTTGGGCATGTTGGAGATGAGGAGTGAGAACTTTGCCGTTTGCTGATCGTGCTGGAGTCACAGCTGTGGTTCTTCCAAGCTTTCTGGGCTTTCTAATGAGCTCCAACAGTCCACTGAATTCCATGTTTCTGCCTTCCCATCCTAGTCTTCAAGGATTCAACTCCCTTATGCTGCTGGAAAATCTTTTTCTTGACAAAGGTTTCCAGTTTTATGCTCCTTTGAGGGTTGGTTGTTGTATTCTGCTCATGTTCATTATGCAAATACCCCATCATCTGCAGTCTGCTCTTCTTCAAGGACACTGATGCTTCCATTTCTAAGCTTGTGCTGCTTGAGAGGTGGCCAAATAGCCCAACTCTTCTGTGTCTGCCTTTAGAGTATCTCCTGTCTAGGAGATGTTGAAAGCAGCAAAAATTGCTCTGCTATTACAGCTTGGATATTTTTTTATGAGCTCCCTCAGATTACCTTGAAGCAGGTGCTGGAGACTTAATAGAATGTGTCACATAATATGACTTCCAAGACTTTTCACTCCTGTTTAGGTGCTGGGAGAAATCCGCTTAATCGGGGCCATCTGTAGAAATCTGTGATGCAGAACTTGGATGGCAGAGAAACTTGGTGGCTGCTGACTTACTCCCAAAGAAACCTGACTGCAGCAGTGCTGCTCTGTGGCTGCAGTTTTACAAACCATATATATACACACACATAAAATACATATATGTTATGTATGGCATTAGTGGAAGTGCCTGAATTAGTGTGTGGACAGACCCTCCAGAGGCCTAAGGAAGGTGCTCCAATCTGATGAGTGGGGAGACCCTCAGGGTTACAGTGAGAGGGACCTGGAACTTGGGGGACCATTAGTGCGGGAGGTCAGTAGCTGAATAACTCCTCTAGGCAACCCTGATCATTCACCTCACTGGGGCGTGGGATGGGCCAGTGCTACAAGCTTTTGGAAATGTCTTTCCCCTTTCCAGGACTCTGCCCATGTGCCCACACTCCCCTGGGGCAGCTGCCCAAAGCACGACCAGCACATGTGCCTGCTGCCTGACGTCCCAGTAGGACTGGGAGCCCCACAAACAAAACAGGGGGTGCGCATAGGTCTGTGTGTGCTCCAGCAGTGGTGGGGGATCCTCACCGTGAGACAGTGGTGGAGCCCAAGGTAACACGCGTGGCTATCTCTGTCTTGATCTTGTCTCAATGCACTCTGAGGCTCTGCCAATTTTGTAAAGGAGTCGATCTTTACAATTATCCGCGATCCCCAGTGATATGAGACATTTAATCAGTGTCTCCTGACTTCTTGTCAGATTAATTACCATCAGCGTATATTTTCTGCTGTTTTCAGGGGAATCTGGTCATGGGAAAGTGAAGAAACTGCTCTGCTTGTTTCACTGGGGCTTGCAGGAGGAGGGAGGGCACCAAGGGGCTCATGGCTCTACGGTGGGGTGTCCACGGGCAGCGTCGCTTCTGCAGGTCTCTGCAAGCCCATCCTGCAGCCCCGGGGTGGCCTGGTTCTGAGGCTCGAGCAGCAGGAGCATTACTCATTTGCAAACATCGATTCTGCTCTGCGGGAATCTTTCCCGCGCCTGTCAGAGGAGCCAGCGCAGGGATGCAAACCCTTCCTGGTCAGCATGGGCAAGCCCCTGCACACCACTCCATCTCGGTCAGAAGGGACAGGCGTGGGGGTGGGGAGAAATGGGAAAGGGAACAGGAAAAAGGGTTTGGGCTCCTGGGTAACAGCACAAGGCTCTTCCCCTTCAATCCGTGGGCAGCAATAATTTTGGCAGCTGCTCCGCTGACGGCGTGGGCTGCTTTCGTGAGTGTGTGTCCCCTCCTCGTTTCTCAGGCTGCAGCCCCGCTCTGAAAGCCAGGCGAGGAATGGAAACCTAATCCGGCACGGGGGCGGCCTGCCTGCCCCGGATGCTCTGGGGATGGCGGCCGCCCAGTTTCCTCCTCCTCCTCCTCCTCCTCCTCCTCCTCAAGTCCGCTGCGATGCTCAGCAGCGCGTCCCCCTGCCGCAGCGGGGCCGGGGCCGGGGTGCCGTGCGAGCGCGGCTCCGCATGTGGTACCCATTAGGGATCCTGCTTTTACAAACCACTGGGCAAGGCTGGGAAAAGCTGAGGCTGCAGAGAGCAGCGGGCAGGGCTGCCAAGCCCTGCTTCTTCCAGCTGTCCCTGATTAGGAACCCAACATGTTCCAACCGAACAGTAGCAGAGGCTCATTTCCATGGCTGTCATTGGGCTGAAATCCCCCCCATGCCCCAGCAAGTGGCACTTTCTCCGCTGTGTTTTATGAGGGTGATGTGAGGACGTGCTGTTCTGCTCCTGGGTTCCACCACCTCCTCCTCCAGGCTGCCTGCAGGCCAGGGGATGCGATGCCAGCAGCATCGCTCAGGGAAGAATGCCCCTCGTGGCTTCATCCCTGTGGGGTCCTGTGGTGCTGGTGGCATTGACTTGCTGCTTGTTCCTGCTTAGCTCTGGGCAGGCCCGGGAGGGTGTCTTCAGGAGAATAAGCTGCAGCTCCTGAAAGACAAACCTGAATTATCTTTTTTTTCTTAAAATATGGTGTCTCCCTTGAAAAAATCCATGAAAATACTGGGGGAACAGCTAATTCTGCATTGAGTATGGGAACTGCCCAGCTGGGAAGCATGGCAGGTAACAGCTCCTGAGTTCAGCAGTACTGAAGGGCCAGTGTGGTTGGAGCCACTGTGGTTTTCTTCTTTTGGAAAAAAAAAAAATAGATAAAATCTGAGATATTTTGCCAGAAATCTTCCTATCTCTTCCCCCTCTCCCCGGCACAGGTTGCAGAGAAAAAATGAGTTTGGAGCCCCTTGGGCTTTTCCCATGGTGTACTTGGCTTGTTAAAATATTTGACATCAGGGTTCTTTATTACCTGCAATAAAATGCCTCTGCTAATCTTTAACATGCAGCGTGTCAGAGAAAAAGGATTGCATTAAAAACCTGTTTATGGGAGTGTTACTAAATCTTGTAAAAAGGAGTAGAAGTGACTGATGGCTGAAAAAAAAACCCCCTTCACTTCTGTGACAGCAAAGACAGTGCTTGACAAAACTGCAGAGCTGACAGAACTGCTTAGGTCCAGAGCTGAGCCCAAGGCTCAGTGTGAGGATGAACCAGCACCTCAGTCCATTCCCACCTTTGATTCACAGTCATTTCCAAGCCTGTTGCTTTTCCCCCTCTGGTCTTAATTCACAGCTTTTCCTTCAGCAAACCAGTCTGGAAATGCATCTACACTGCACAGCTCAGCCTGCCTGGGGCACTGCCCCATCCACCTGGCACTGGGGTTGAGCCTTTTACAGCAGCTTTCCCTCTTTTATGTATTTTGGACAGTGTTTGAGTATTACAAAACTAGTCTTTCCTGCAGCATTTAGGTTTTTATAAGGCTGCCATTTACTGCAATATCTTAATGTCTCGTGGTTTTTGGTATTTTTCATCCATTCTCCTCATTGCATGAGTGGGGAATGGAGGGAAGGGACTGTGGTCCCAGACAGCACCATACCTGCTGCTTCAATAACCAAACAAAAACATTTCAGTCCTTTAGAAGTATAATTTGGTCTCAGCTCCTGTTGGAGATGAGGTCTGGGAGTGTCTGAGCTGTAATCGCACGGACTTGCCCGTTCCCAGAGCTCAGCTGTTGGATTTCAGACAACAGAGAGGAACAGCATCAGGTGTTGAATTTTATTTTTTTTCTGCTGCTTCTTCTCCGCAGTTTAATATCATTTTTACTGCATTGAAGATAAACAGCAAGAGGCCAATTTCCCATGGGAATCAGGGTCCATCCACCACTCACGTCAGTTCAGCTGAGAGGAAAGTACAGTTGCGTGAGAGTCTCCAGCACTTTTGGTGCGGGAGCACTATGATTTCCCCTCTTATTATGATTTCATTTTATTTACCAAAGCTGGTTCACATTAAGCTGTGAAGTGGCTGCTGCTGTGGCCTGAGGTGGGGGGAGGAAGGAGAAAGGGCTGTTTCTTTGTCTTGTGTCGTACTCTGATCCTCATCTCCCCAATAGAGCAGAGCAGGACTGGAGACACAATTGGTGTCACCTTGACTGCTGCTGACAGCAGCTCTGAACAGGCCATGGGGTGGTAGGTGCTGCAGAACCCTATCCTGACCACCTCTGCATGATCCTGAGTGAGACCAGCGTGTCCTTGCTGTCCCCAGCTTGTTTGTAGCTGCTTTGAATCTGGAAAAAGGTGTCCGAGTTGGTCCAAACTGCCATATTTATGTAGCATTGCCATGACTTAGACTTGAGAGTCTGTGTCCCACCAGCCCTGGAGAAATATCTCCAGTGCATTGGGTGGGCTGGTTACTTCTTGGATGCTGAGGGCATCCTTAGACAGGATGTTGGTCTGTCCTGTTGGTCTGGGTGTGACTTGGGCACCATTACAGCCTCGTCATGAAGCTGACAGATCAACTGACCTGTGGATCTGCTGACCTGTGTCGATGTGTGGTGATTGCTAGAAGGTCCCAGGTGGGTATGTTCTGTGGAAGTGGTTTCTGAAGGACAGATGCTGTTGAGTGCTGGGACAGTGTGTGCTCAGGCAGGAAGACTGAGCATGAGGTTAACATGAGGATGTCTGAGACACACAGGAAATCTCCATCCATGTGTGACGGTGATGGATTTGGTGACAGACCCAGCAAACAGCAGTGTAAGGAGTGGGAAGGAGATGTGGGAAAGAGCTGACGGATGCAAGAGACATATGGATGCTGGAGCATCTTCTGCAACTGCAGTCAGGAAAGCATTTGGAGGTCAGACTGGTGCCATTTGGGGAGATGCGTGATAGCAGATGGAGCCAGAAGGGACCTTTGCATGCATCTGCTTCATGCTACATCTGCCCCTGGGAGTTACAGTGCTAGAGCTGGAAGAACTTTTTGCATTTATGCTGGGAGCAGAGCAAGGACCCCACCAGATAAGGCCTGGAGAGAGAAATTCTTTTCTGTGGTTGCATTTTTGAGAAGCCAGAAGTCAGAGTGAGGTTCTTCAAAGGCAGTGTGGCCAGCCCTGCTCCGCAGATGGGCTGCCTTGCTCCTGCCCAGCTCCTTCTTGCAGGCAAAAACCAGGCCTGGGCTACTCAGGTCTGAGCTGCTGCATGTAAATAATGTGTGAAGCAGCTGGAGGAGATCAGTAGGTGAGGGATTGTAAGTGGTATCTCAGCAAGGGTTACTCATAAGGTGTTGAGTGCAGCCTATGAAGGCTGAGGCGTTGGTTTGGGGGAGCTGTGGCCCAGCAAGGTGTCTAGGAGGTTGCTCATGTCTGGTATCCCCAGTGTGGGTGGCACAGCTCCTGATCTCCAGTGGGTCAGTGGCTTGTCAGTGGGGCGCCTTTTAATGGGATACCATCACCAGAGGCATGGTGCTGGCCAGGATGCTGTGCTGATGTGGCTCATGGAGGTTCTCAGACCTGTGCCTTCTTTGAGGACCTGACTTGGCCAATGTGTCACCCTTCCACATGCCTCAGGGATGGCAGATGGGCTGAAACCCTGCCTGGGCACTGCCCTGCTCCATGCTGGGTGCGCAAGGTAACATGCCTTGAGGATGAGCAGAGCCAGAACCTGCTTAACAGGAAATGCAGCCTCCTCTATGTCATGGAAATCTGCACCCCACCTCTTGGCCTGATGCTAGGGCTGGGCCAGGGGGAGATTAATAGATGGTAACTGCAGGTAGTGAGGAAGCCTGGAGGTGAGACATGGGTGGTCCTGGTGCTCTGGATGGTAACAGACCTCTCTTAGAATAAAGTTTCCAAACTTCTAACTAACTGCAGCACGGTACTTCATGTGCTGGACAGAGCAGAGTTGAGGGATCCTGGATTTGGGTTCCTCCTTGTCCTTTACCAGAGCCAGAAGCTGGTGGTGGGGCCATGCTCTCCATGCATGTGCTAGGCACATGCCCAAGTGCCTGGTTTCCCTATGCTGCCATGGCCTCATCAACATGATGGTGCTGGAGGCCATCCCAGCACTGCAGACATGGAGCTTCCATGCTTCCTGAGTATCACTGCCCTTTGTGGGCTGTCACCATGTCCTGGCTGTAAACCCAGCAGGCAGTTTTGTCTCACACCCTGCAGCCTCATGGTGTTTGCTCGTTGCTACCTTGGCAGTCACGAGATGCTTAATGGGCTCCGGTGCCTCCCTGGGCTGTGCTGAGTCACAGAGGGGAGCAGAATTATTTCCCCTTGTATGTCCCAATTGAAGCAGGGAGTTCTCCTCCTGGAGTGGGGCACAGCATCAGTGCCCCCAAACTTGCTCCAGGAGGGATTTATGGCACCCACTGGTAGCTCGGTGAGATGGGGCTGCAGGTGAATGTGCCAGCAGTTGTCATCCCTCGGGGGCGTGCTGGCATTTGTCATCCCTCGGGGGCATGCTGGAAGCTGCTGAGCGGGACCAGGCGGCACATAGGGCCCACGAGTCGAGCCGAAGGTGAATACCTCCTTTGACACCAAGAACTAGACCGAAACTATGTCAGCGGAGAGAGACGGGGCGGCTTTTCCTGTTTTTCCTGTTGGAGGCTTTGAACTGTGTCCTGCAGGGTCAGTGCACGGGGGGGAGACACCTCGGGCTCAGATGGGGAGGGTCTGAAATCCTAGACCCTGGGAACAGGGAGATGGATTGCCTGGGAGAGGTCTGGGTGGGAGAGCCCACAGAGCCCATACATCTCCAGGGCATTAGATGGGAGGAAGAATCTGAGAGAGAGTAGCGACCCGTGTTTTCCAGAGCGATGGAGGTGGCTTGGGGTGAAGGAGAAGAGAAAATTTGGTGTTGGGGTGTTCTCTCTTTGAAAGGCTGACTCTATCCTACATGTGATGCTATTTTGACTGGTTTAGCTGCTATAGGTAAGGGTGTGGTCTGAAGGAAAACCATGAATGCCCCAAATAATTTGGGATCTCAAAGCACTAGTGTAGCTTGAAGAGGACCCCTTGGCTGTGACCCACCTCTGGGTTTAGGAACAACCTAAGGGTGTTTCAGGATTTGCTGTAAATTGCTCACTGTCCAGACTGGACAGGTGACCCAAAGCCAAGAGAGTGATGAATGTAGCCAGCTGAATCTGGAGCGGCAGATTTTAAGGGCAGGGGATCTCCCAGGGCTCAGTGACCCGTTCTTCTGCTCTTGTACAAAGAGGCCAGCACAGACTTCAAACCTCTCAGCTTTCAGTCCTGTCCAAAATGTGAGTAGAAGCTACTGGGAGAGGGTAACCCCCCAGCTCAGGAAGGGCAGGAAAAGTTTTGGGGCCACTCATCACACAGCTCCAACTCCTACCTGCTGTGAGAAGTGAAGGCTGATTTTATTGCTACCACTATAAAGATACCGAAGCTGATAGCACGGGACCGTTTCTCCTGGTACACAGAAAGGTGTTTTATACTGTGATTTGTTGTTCTGCTGGTGGAGCAAGGGGCAGGTCCTACCTGTGGGTCACATTAAGTAATCCTCAGCTTCAAAGGGTCTCTGCAGGAGAAGGAGGGGAGCGGTGCTGGTTGGTTAAATCAGCTGTACTGGGGGAGCTGGGGCCCGAGCCAGCAGCATATTCCCCAACCACCAAAAATGTACAGGCAAAATAAATACTGTTTTCCTGGTCTGTGAGTATCTCAGGGTTTTGCTGATGCAGATGAGTCAGTCCAGGGTAGTACCTTGCCCCATCCAGGATTCATGGAGAGGCACCAGGTCTTCTCTGGGTGGCTGTTCCCTGCCACCCTCTGCCCAGACTGGTTATTGCTGCAGCAAATGAATTTATTGATCTCAGGTTCTGAGTTTTAGTAGCCTGGTGGAAATCGCTGCCAGGTTTAAGATGCCCACCAGACACCTCCCCTCGTTATTTTTATTCTTCTGCTGACATCTAGTGTGTGAAAACCTGTAACGCAGCGCACTGAGTGGGCAGTGAAATTTAGATACGGGACAAACAGTGCTGTTTCTTAACCTATTCATGAGCAAACTGGCACCAGTATCTTCCTCTGTGGGAGCCTTAATGAGCCAGGTAATCACTAGCAAGGGGGATTCCTGCAGGCTGGTGCTGACTGGTATTTTCAGGTAAAAGTGCTGAAAATTAATCCTAACCAGTGCAGGAGGATAAATTTGAAGTGGACTGTTATCCAAGCCTCTTTCTTAATGCACCCTGTTTTGATGGGTGGTGAATGTGCCGGTGGAAATAGAGCTGCTGCATTATTGTGTGGGTGCATTATTGCTGGGTATGTGTCCAGGGAGATGACAATCTTTTTAGCGGGGCCTGTTGTGACAGGACGAGGGAAGATGGTTTCAAACTAAAAGAGAGGAGATTTAGACTGGAGAGGAGGAAGAAATGGTGTATGCTGAGGGTGGTGAGACCCTGGCCCCCGTTGCCCAGAGGGGTGGTCAGTGCCCCATCCCTGGAGTCATTCAAGGTGAGGTTGGCCAGGGCTCTGAGCAACCTGTTCTAGTTGCAGATGTCCTGCTCAGTGCAGGGGTGTTGGACTAGATGAGCTTTAATGGTCCCTTCCAACCCAAACTGTTCCATTCAGGGTCTGCCTCTGGGATGGCAGCTCTGCAAGGAAGTTTGGTTCTCTGCATCTGTTCTGGATGGGGAGGAGAGTGGCGGACAGTAAGCAATGGCTCTCTAGCTTTCTTTTTCTTCCCTTCCTCCTCCCTCCCCCCCATTCTGCTTCTAGTAAGAGCTTATGGTCTGGTCTCCAAATGTTATCTCAAGTCAGTGAGTTAAAATAAGTACCTTGTAATAGCTACTGGTGAATAATGCTAATTAATTTCAATTTATATCCTGGCCCAGTATTCTTGCCACCTGCAGGGTGCTGATGGTGCCCAAGACATGGAGTTTGTAATTGTGGCTCCATCTCCTGGTGTTGTACTGAAACCAGGAGCTGGAAGAGGCTCCTTGCAGGCATGGTAGTAACTTGTGGATGTGACAGGTGACATTGGCTGACCTTAGCACTGCCCCCGTGTACGCTTCCATCCCTGGTAGTTCAATTTTTTTTTTATTTCCTTGTGATAGGAGCCCAGCTTTTGTCATGCAAGGCTGCTACCACTTTTTCACTCATCCAGCATTCAGTGGGCTGGTCTCGAGCACCCAAAATGACCCAAACTCAGTGTGTTGCTGTAGGATGAGATGGGAAAACATCCAAAGTATCACTGAGGACAGAGAGGCCCATGACTTAGATCTGCCCCGTGTCCTCATGGGTCTTGTCCCTGTGGTCACTGGCACAAAGCATGGTACACCAGCACCCACCTGGGCACCCACTCCTGCCCCACATGAAACTACTGATCCCTCATCCCAACCTGGTCACAGAAAATCCTCATAATACTGCTATGGGTCTCTGGTGGCTTCAAGGCTCTGTTGTGTCACATCACAGAGACGGATAAGTGCTTTTCTGTCTTTGCACGTAAAATGTGCTTTAAGATAAAAAATACTGTGGGAAATCTCATACTGCACCTTTTACACCACTGTTCACATGACTTTATTTTGTTAAAAACCTCTCAGATCTTGTCAGAAGTCAAGGTTTATTTCCCCATCCTAAGGGTATTTAATCCTCATTTCATTACTTTCTTTTTCATGTACAATTGCTGAAGAGAGAAATAACAGAAATATTTTGTCTTGGGGAAAAGATCAGATATAAATTTATCCTGAAGCCATCAGAGATGCTTATCAACATGTTTTTCTCTCTTCCCTAGCTGCATGAGATAGCAGAAGAACCAGTTTTGCTTGGCTTTGGCTTTCTGAGAGAAGTGATTGCTGGAAAAATTCAACTGGGCAGCAAGTCCCTGCTCGGGCTGAGTTGATGATTTGAACATGGGATAGGCAACGAAAAGCATCACTGCGTGGGATCATGATGGGATGCCCTGGGGCAATAGGAGGACTTGGCTCTAAAAGAGAGGGTTTTTTATCTCCCCCCCCCCCCCCCCCATTTTCTGTAGAAAAACATCCTCTGAGTGGGGTGTAATTTATTTCTGCAGTTGAAACCATCTGCTTCTCGCTTTCAGCTACAACCAGTCCAGGTTTACCAAATCAAAACAAATAAACAAACAAAAAGTATTAAGTGTGATGATTAAGCCAAATCCCAGCTTCTTCCCCAGACTTTTCTGAGGCCATACCCAGGCACAGGGCTGTCCAGAGGCACAACACATCAGGGTGTTCAACCAGCCCCATCTGCGAGCACTGCGCTGGATAATTACTAATACTGGTAAAATTACTTTTTGCAAAGCTGGAATAAACCTCACTAAAAACTGCTTGCAAAATAATCTTTTGCCAAAATGAACTTTTGCCAAACTTCATGTCAGTAGAAAACAATAGTAAAGGGTGGATTTCTTTCCCATCTTGTTATTTTTCAGCCACTGTTCCCTAGTTTCTTACTTTCTGTATGAGGTTATAGCAGAAGAAAAACATTCCAGCTGCTGCAGGTAGAAGTCCAGAGAGTGGTAGAGGTGGAAATGGGAAGGCTGAGATGGTTCAGGGAGCAGATGGGGCCAGGCAGGTAGATTTCTTGCAGAGCCACCCTGCCCTGGGGACCACAGAAAGAATTAAGCCACAGTGTTGCTGGAGGAGCTCAGGTGTGGCTCTGCTTTCCTTTCCTCCAGATTACAGCACCAGCTTGCCAGGCTTTGGGGAGACTTTAGGAAATGCCTGTCCCAGGAGAGCTGACCCCAAACCTGGGGCTAGGGGTCCCATCCCTGCAGAGTGGGGCTTTAAGGGCAGCGTCTTCTCTGGGGACACAGCTGTCCTGGAGGACATGATCCGTGGGGAAGGTGAAACAGATGGTGCACTCAAGAGTTGCCCTGCATAGGCTGGTTTTGAGTGGCTCAGAGAAATCAGCCAGTGCTTAGGAGAGAAGAAAGGATGGGATTTACTGTGACTGTGGTTTGGTCAAGGAGGTGGCAGTGGTGGTGTCCAGCCTTGCCTGCCTGGAGCATCACCAGGTGGCCCTGGGCAGCAATGAGCTGTGGAGTTGTTGGACCTGCGGCCCCTCTGATGACTCCCAGCTGCTGATCTATGGGTTAGAGCACATAACTCTATAACCAGAAACATGGTCATGAGGGAGCAGCCTGGGTAAGTGAAGAGTAAATATTTTTATGTGCAATCCTAGAAGCAAGTTTGATAGGTAAGTGGGAAAGAGAGGTTTGAAAACCAATGCTCTTTGTCCTTTCTCTGTATGGATTTACTGTCCCCCTGGGAAAAGGAGGGCTTCTCGTCCAAAACAAGGGGTTATTGCCAGTGTGGGAATGGAAAGTTTAGTAAAACTTTTGGTCCTGTGCGTTTACCAGATGTCATAACTGATGCTGTGCAAAGGGCATCTCACACTATGCCTGATACCCTGGCTGCCTGGAAAGCTCTGCTGACATGTGAAGGTCTAATGGCCTGAGTTGTGAGTCCAGGTCTTCAGAGACCCCAGTGACTGTACCCCTGCAGGGATTGCTCTCACCCAGTTTTAGATGCCTGGCCTGAGATGCTTATAAACAGCTCTGTGCTGTCACCACGTGGAAGAAGCAAAGGCTCAGAAAATTGGGGGTGAATCAGGCTAGAGGCCACCATGCTGCCCTTTCTCTCTGTGACAAGATCATTGCTTTGGATTTGCAATGTTACACTGGTTGATGTGTCAGCAAGCACAACAGGCCAGGGACTTCTTGAATTGTTTTGATTTGCTGAAACTGCAACTTTTCAGAGGTCCTGATAAAACTTCCCTTAAGAATGTGTTTCAAATCCAGGAGGGACTTTCTTGTCAGAAAACCTAGAGAGAATGAGAAATAGCCAGATAAAAAGGGCTTGAACTTGTAGTGCAAGCAACAGACACCAAACTCCCTGCTCATCTCACTCGAGATGAGGTGCATGAACTCACCATCCTGGTGAGTCCCCTGAGACTGGGGTCAGGCCAGGAGCTAACTCTGCTTTATCTTCTGGTGGATAAGTTCAGGTCTTGTCTCGACAGGGAATGGGAAAACCGTGGTGATTACAAGATGTTTTGGGAGCTGACAGCACTGTTTCTTGCCTGGCATTAGTGACAGGTTGTGATGAGGTGTTAGCAGGTCGGGAATGATCAAAGGGAGAGGGGAGGGATTCCCCAGATCAAGAGGGATGTTGGGTCTCACCCAACACCACCTTAGAGCAGAGGGCAAGAAACACCAGGAGTTTATGCCTCCCCCCTTTGGCTTTGTCCTGGTCTTTCTACAAAATGATAAACAGCAGCAGTCAGATGATAATGATTTAGTATGTGGAAAGCCCGAGCTTTATCAGTGTCCCTGTCCCGGCTCCTTTTATGTCTCCAGTAGACTCTCACAAGCAGTAAGATATAAACTGGCTGAGATTGTACCCACGCAAGGTAATGTGGCTGAACCTCATAAATCCCACTGGTTTATATGTATCAGCCCAGTTTCCTCAGCAAAGGGAAAACTACCAGGTACCAATAGTGATGAAGAGAAGGGCTTGTGCTGGCTGGGGTCAATCTTGAAAAGCACTTTGCACCCCAAATATCAGCAGAGGTGGGGGCTCAAGCACCAGCAATGCTGTGCACTTGGGATGTTGACCTGGCCTCATGTGTTTTCAGGCAGGAATAATTTCTCATAAAAGCAGTGCTTGAGGCACCCCTGCAAAAGAACTTAAATTACCTCTGGGAGGCATTGGAGTGTGTCGTCTCATAGTGTGACACACAGCCCCTTGCTCGTTGTCCATCTCTGCATGAACCACTTGCAGATCCTGGAGTTAAAGGCTCCTTTCTGATCTCTCCCCCACTGCCGTATGTGGTTGTGAGTTGGATGAAGCAGGGGTGCTGTGCAGAGACGCACAGAAGCTGAGAGGTGGTAGAAGCCCCATCCCTTGGAACATTCCAGGTCAGGTTGGCTGGGTCTCTGAGCAACTTGCTGTAGTTGCAGATGTCCCTACTGAATGCAGGAGGAGGTGGAGTAAATGAGCTTTAGTAGCCCCTTTTAACTCAAACTAGTCTGATTCTATATATAGGGTTTCCCAGCATGAAACTGGAATCAGGCCCTGCACCTACACGTGCTCATGAAATCCCCTGTTCGGATGGAACCTTTACATCACTGAATGTCATGTTCTCATCCTCTGTACAACATGAAGAGCTGCTCTTGCATAGATAGGGACCTTTGCCCCTGTCCCTGTGGTGCATGAGTCCTGAGTACCATGACCCCATGTTAGACCCACAGCAGCAATCATTCTGTCTCTTTCCTTTTATTCCTGAAGAGATCTCTGGGATCAAAAGGATGTTGTCTGCAGCCAGCCCCCCCAATCATCACATCTCTGCCTCCCAGCCAAAGACAAGTGATTTCCTCAAGTGGGTTCAGTGGTTTTAACACTGACTGGCCTTTTAGAGGGAGGTAGAAGTTGGTAAGAGATTTCTGGAGCTACTGAGTGAAATCCATCTCACCGTTTTGGGGGCACACCTCTTTTAGTAGTGGTGCAGCATGCTCTGGAGATGTCTGTCTCCTGCCACAGACTGCAGAGAGAGCCTCAAGTCCTGGCTTAGACTTATAAGGACACTTAGGAGAGAAAATCCAAATTAAATAAAGGTTTATGGATTAAACTGCTTGGTAGGAGAGTCTTACAAGGAATTCAGTTTACTTTCATTCATTTAAGGAGAACTAAACTGAGTCATGGTCATTTTAATTCTGCTAAAAATGGTACAAAGTTTAATGTGACTTACCTTAATCCACTTGAAAAATCAATTCAGATTAATTTTCTTGAGTGTCTTGCATAGTTTGCCTTTCATTTTGCACATGTTAATTAGTTTTATTGTGCATGGCTGAAACCCAGCACGACTGTAGTTTCCATCAGTCACAGAAAACACTCCTGTGGTTAGGTGCAGACTTTAAACACAAAGCTCATATGTTGAGTAATCGGGATGGAGAATGCCCCTGGACAGGTCCTGTTAACAATTGCACAGAATCACTGTGGTTATCAGGGACCTCTGGAGCTCTCAAGTCCAGCCTCTCTGCTCAGAGACAGGTCAACTGGGGCAAGCTGCTCAGCACCATGTCCAGTTGGGTTTGAATATCTTCAAAGACGGGGACTCCAAAACCTCTCTGGGCAAACTTTTCCAATATTTGACCACCTACACAGTAAAAGAGGATTTTCTCATGATTATAAAGCATTCTTTTCTAATTTTTTTTTGTTTCCTTTAGCATGCAGTTCAGAGCTGGAGACAACTGAAAAGTGATCAGCACTGCTCCTGGGGAACAGCTGTACTCAGATCATCCTGTAAGATTTGAACACTGGCACCAAGTGCTGTCTGAGAAGACTTTCTACTTCAGCTGCTACTGTTTTGAGGTTGAGATACCTGTTTACCTTTGTGTGATGCTCAGAAGCATTGACCAGACAGGTTCAGAAAGCAACAGCTGCACCTTGGGGAACACCTTCTCCTGGAGCATCCTGCAGAATGGGAAAGGGGTTTCTGCATGACACAGAGATGTGGAGATGTCCCTCAAAATGGATGTGTTTGGTAGAACAGAGGTCAACCCCAGCAGGACCTTGTGCTTTCACAGGGTTGCCTACAATCCTATGACCTTGATGCACCAGTCTGAGTATGATTTTGCTGGGTCTACCCTAGCTTTTGAAAACTCAGGATAATGTGGCTGGGGGAAGTTGCTGAGAAGGCATCAACTTCCTTGTGTTCCTTTGAGGAGCTGCTCCCTTGAAATCATGTGAGTCAGAAGAAGTGGCACTGCTTGGGTTATGGTGTGATGGCAATACTTTTGCTCAGGTACCTGGGTGAAGAGGGGAGAGATGTTTCAATAAAGACTCTTGTAATCAAATGTCGTTCTGAGCATCCCATATTTTAGAAGTGGACAAGGTTTGAGAGTTCATGCAGTTGCTTGACCAGAAGCCACTGCAGATTGTTCCCAGTAGTATATCCATTAATATTCTGTTTAGTATGACTTAAATTATTTTTCTTTTTTTTTTTTTTTTTTTCCTTTTCATCTTCCAAGGATGGTGTTGTATCACTACCGTGACATGCTGGCGTGAGTCAGCAGGTGGATGGCAAGCAGGCCAGGGTTGTGTTGCCATTTTCCCTGCCGTGCCTGGATACATGGTCTCAGCTCCCAGTTCAGGTCTCAGCTGGCTTCAGGGTCCGGGTGGCACGGGGGCGGTGAAAGGTCCCTCTTGGTCTCCCACGGGCAGGTCTGTGCATGAGGCAGGGGTGGGCACTGCTGCTGGAGGGACAGAGGCTACGCCTGTTCCCCAGGACAAGCCCAAACCCCCTTCCTTCTCCAGAGGTAACTGGGAAGCGGGGAGGAAGAGCTGGTGGGCAGCAGGGAGGGGCAGAGGCCGCACACGTGTGCAGACAGGTCGGTCCGGCGGGCAGGCTCTGTGCCGGGCCTGTCCCAGGCGAGCAGCAGCAGCAGCGGCAGCAGCGCAGCCGCAGCCCGGGGGAGGGAGCTCTCGGCCCGCTGCTGGCTCCGCTGCTGGCTCCGCTGCTGGCCCTGTGGCTCCGCAGAATCCCAGCTTGCGGAGGCTGGGAAGGGCCCGTCTCGCCCAACCCCCTGCTCCAGCAGGGCCACCCTGAGCTGGGGGCCCCGGATCGCAGTGTCCAGGCGGGTTTGGAATATCGCCGGGGAAGGAGACTCCACAGCCTCCCTGGGCAGCCTGTTCCAGGGCTCTGTCACCCTCACAGAAAGGGAATTTTTCCTCGTAGCCCAACAAGATCTAGTGTCTCTGGAGATGGAGCTGAACAGTGGCATCTGGGCAGGACCTGCCCATTTCTGTAGTGAGGGAAGTACCAACCAGGTCTGGGGCGGCTTCTCCGCTGCCAAAGGCCAGTAAAAGAGTGTATTTGTAGCTAACAGTTGCTCTGGTGGTGGGTGTGTAACAGCTCATGCTTAGGCTCTTTGGTCTGTGTTATGAGAAATGACAAATTATACAATTAAACCAGTCCCTGTTGTTTTTAACCCTATGGATCTGTAATCCTTCAGGTGCACTGATGGTTTTAGTGCCATTTCACTGGTACTCATTACAACAGCATTTTGTTCCAAGGCACTAACTAGAGCAAAGGGGTTGTAAATCACATTCATGCATCAGCCCTGGCAGAGGAGGATCTGATGCTGTAAAGGGTCTGTAGAGGATAGCTGGCTGAAGCAGAGGCTTCCCACAGGCTGCATGGCCTCAGGGGACTTTGAAATGAGGGTATGAGAAGTACTGGGGCTTCAGTCAACCTCTAGCAGTCCTAGGGACAGGGTAGGGCATTGCCTCTCCTTTCCTTGCAGGCTGAAGTTTCCATTCTCTTGGCAATATGCTACACCCGCACCTTGAATGTCCTTGTCCTTGGCTGTGTCCATGCCTGCACTTGTCCTGCCAGAAATAAGATTTCATATAAGATGTGCTTCCAGTTCATCCTGGCATGGACAGAAGGGAGAAACAGCCACAAACCTTGCATATCCTGAGCTGTTGCAGATGTGGGACCAGCCACGGACTCAACTACCACGTTCTGCTGCAAAACTAACTCCTGTATTCAGGCTCAGTCTTGTTCCCCCTTCATCCCCAGCACAGGCCCACCGAAATCCTTTTCCAAGCACCTCTGTAGTGGGTGCTCCCAGGCACAGGCAGGGATCAGGGTGGTGACACGGCATAGCCCTGTACCCCAGTGCCACAGCTAAGGACAGAACTGAAGAAACTGCCACCCAATGCTGGCTCTGCTTCTCTGTTCAGCTCTCATTTTAGCTTGGCAGCCCATGCCTGGGAGTTATGTATTTTATCCCCCGAGAGCCAAGCTGCTCCATCACCAGGCTGTGTTCAGGGATTGGCATGCAAATAAGCCCACTGCTGCCTCAGACTGTGATAATTAAAAGTGAAGTTGTAAAACAAGCAACATCAATTTCTGGTGCACGTCCCCAGCAACACATGGTGATTGGACTGAGTTAGGAGACATTTCCAGCAACGCAGCAAACTCTAAATAGCCTGGAGAGAATACATGGGAATTTAGCTTGTGCAGCAATTTCAGATGTCAAAACAAGTTTCCTTCTTAATACAAAACTATTTGGACTTTGCATTTTTAATTAAAGCTTTTAATTATCCAACTGTATTTTATTAGCTTTTATGAAGACAGCTGCTTTAAATGCTATAAGCCAACTCTGTGCTCTCAAGCACTACTTGTCCGAGACAGGGTTTTGGTTGTGAACAGCTTCATTGTGAGTAAATGGGGTTGTTTAATTCACACTAGAATTTACTGTCCCAGCTTGATTGAAACTCTTTTATGGCAGAGACAATAAACAGCCTCAGTGGGAGCATCTGTGTGCTCCTGGCTGGGATGAGAGGCTGTGCCAGCAGTCTGAGGACTCACCTGTCAGCCCTTTCCAGGGTAAGCATCAACTGCTTCTGGAAAGGGCTTCTCTGCCCACCTCCCCTCCCTTCTCATGTTGTTCTGTCTTAGAGCACTAGAGAGAGACCGAAAGGTCCTGGATGGAAGCCTCCTGTACCCTCATGATGGGTTTTGAGGTGCCAAGGCCCTGGAGCTGGTGCTGCTGGTGAATCCCTGCAGAGCAGTGGAGTTGCCCTCTCCAGCGCAGGGACTTGGGGGAATTTGCTGGGCTCTGTTTTGCAGGAGGTCAGGCTTCATAGCTGGTCTTCTGTGCCTGCCCTTTGGTGCTGGGATCACAGATTATCGAGAAATAGTGGTCCTGTTTGTATGATGGATTACTTATTCATTGGGATCATGTTATTTACAAGGCCAGGGTGGCCTTCTCTTGTTCTACAGTGTGCCAATAGTTCAACGGGCTGTAGACACCTTTATGTGCTGCTTGTGCAGGAGAAGTGTCACAAAAGAAAAGGATATGTGAATGCAATTGCAGGGAAGAGCTGACAATCAGAACAGAGTTTATGGCTGGAGCGCAGCCCTGTGCTGAGCTCAGCTCCAGCCTCATGGAGAGCGCTCCCATTCAAGACCTTACTCTTCATCACTGTCAAAAATCAGCAGAATGTACTAAATCATCTGCAATTTGCCGAGAAGAAAGGCAAAGTGGGCAGCTTTTAAGCACTGATGCAGGTCAATCCACAGCTACTGAGCGCAAGCAGGATCACAGGCTAGAGCAATGACAGCTGCACACAGAGCTGAAAGGGCAGCTCAGGACCCTGTATGTGCATTCCTGAGTTAGAGGACAGATCAGAAGCCTTGGTTGGGCAGGACTGTTCTCTCCAGAACTGTATGTAGCTGCTGGCAAGGAACTTTCTTATGGACACTTTTGTGTTCCAGAGGAGCTTAAGCTGGGGTTAATACAGGTGGAATATTGCACGAAGGAGATGTTACCTAGTGTGGCATGTAGGAGCTAAAAGGAGAGCAAAGCAGACCCTGTTAGTGAACAGGTTGATACCCTTGTGTGTGGGATGAAAGATGAATGAATTGAATGTCTTCTGGCTTACCTGGGACCAACACCTGTGCTGGTGATTTGTACCTGTGGAGCATTGCAGTGCAGATGACAGATGGGTTCCTCCACCAGATGGATTCAGAAGTATCTCCCATTTATCCCACCCCCAGAGAAAGCTGCTGTTTGCACTGAGGGCTGCCCTTTGCTTGGAGAGAGTTTTTCTCTGATAGCAGCATCTGTGTCCAGCAGTATGCTGGGAAGGGCACTGGCACCCAGCCAGGGGCATGTTCCAGGAGACCTCTGAACGGAAAGGACAGTGAGGGGGATGGTGCCCAGCTGGTGCCCTACTAGGAAAGCCTGAATTCTGAACACTCATCAACAAACCTGTTCCTATGCACAAACCTCTGTGATTAAGAAGAAATGAGGAATGAGGAGGAAGTGGAATGTCGGGTATTTGCTATAAAGCAAAGCATGACAAGATGGGAAGCACGGAAACAGCAGCTCCCTGAAAGTCCCCACTGGGCTACCCCAGGGTAGTAGATCCTTTTTCCTTGCTTCTCTCTGCTTCCAAGGGTTAAAAAACTTTGTGACAATCCTGCCTTGCACGTGGGCTGTGTGTCCTGTTGCACCAGCCATTGTGGCTTGATCCTGCCTGGTTCTCAGTGCCGTTGTCTGGGGGACTCCTGCAGCAAAGATGCTCTGGGACGTCGCAGCATCTCGCTCCAGCAGCACCAAGGCTGGGAATTGGGACCCCAGGACTAGGACTACCATTGCCAGCAAGTCTTTGTGTCTCAATACCAAGAAGTGCCTTGTGTTTTCATTCTCCCTTTAATTGCCCCTTTTTCATTTTTGTGTTGGTTTTTTTTTTTTTTTTTTTTCTTTCTCCTTGGGATCTTTAAAGAGAGGTTTCCAGAAAAAGATGCAGTATTATGTTGTCAGTATCTGGGCCTTGCTGCAGCTGAGAGCTTGTAATGATGAAGATTTAATGCAAATCAAATGGACTTTTCATCTTAGGAGAAAAGTATTTACAGCCCATTAAGTAGATGGGAAAACTGGTCATTTTTTTTGGAAGGGAGCAGAGAAAAAAAATAGTGCTGTGTAAAAAAGTGGCCACAAAAGGCTCTTAGCTTGAGAAATTTAGCCTGAGAAATTTACCGGCTTTGGGGATGGAAAACTCATCATTTATATATAAAAATATATCACTTTTAATTACACAGCCAGCTTCAGCTTTACTCATTAGCTACTTACGCTATTCTGCCAAGTTACACAGTGGCGAGCTTGCTGGAATATTTTATATGGCATTTTATCCTGGATCAGAAAAGTCAGCATATGGCTCCATCAACCTTTGTTTTCCTCAGTCATAGGGTAGCGAAATGACTGCACAAAAATGGAGAAATGCTGGAAGAGGAAGGTGAGTGCCTGGGAATGCCCTAATTCTTTTGGGGTGACTGGTTCTGGGACGTGTGGATGCCTTTGCGTCTGCAGCTCTTCTGCTCTGCTCTGAGGCTGTGCAGCCAGGGCTGATGGTGAGGTAGCAGAGATGGGAGCATCCCAGGTGAGGGGGCTCCAAACTGCCTTTTTTAGGTCTGACCCCTCTTCTTCACCAGGGTCACATTTGCATCTCCTCTTGACTTATGCTTACACCAGCTTCAAACCTTTCTGATAAGGCCATGACTCGCTGCTGGGATGGCCGATTTCTGCACCTAATCACTCTTGCTTCTAAGACAGTTTTTCCTAATGCCTTGCCTGCAATATTTCCATTTGTAGCTTCAGGCCCCAGCACTCCTTGTTTTACTGTTTCCACATCATTTGAATAATCCCCCTTTTTCCTTTGATGGTATTTCCCTGGAGGTATTTATAGTACTATCACACTCCCCATTTAATCTCCTTTCTTACAGACTGTATAAAATTAAGCTCCCTACCTCCTCTCCTTTGCCTGCTGTGCAGTCCCAGCTTTGTGTGTTTGTGGTAGCTAGTTTGGAGCTGTCTCCAGTTTGGCATGACCCCCCTGGTACCTTGTGGGAAGCCACAGCTGAGGGCAGCCCATCACGCAGTCTCTTGGACCCTGTGTAGTCTGGGGCATCTGTCAGCATTTTCCCAGGTCAGGAGAGCTTTACTGGGAAGCCCAGTGTGGTCTCAGTGGTGTGTTTATGTTGTTCAGTATGAACAATGCTAAGATGACCCCAAAATGTGCCTGATGTTCCAAGGACAGCCATAGGTGATAGTGCCCCCTGTGTGCCAGTTGGGATGTCAGGAAGTTGGTGCGGTGCAATGGATCCTGCTTCTTCAGCCAGTGAACCTGTAGGGAGCTGACAGCAGCAAGAGAAAGGGGAGAGGATTTTCTTTTGAGATTTGGTGTATTTTCTGAGCACAAAAGCCCCAGCAATGTGAGCTGCTCTGGGCATTTGGGACACTGGAAGTGCACCTCAGCAGCTCTGCTCCTTCCATGAAGTGACACAAACCAAATGCAGCCAAACAAATATTCTGCCCTTTTTACCCAGGGAAAAGGTCAAGTGTTTCAACACAAAGTGTTTCAGAGAAGACTCTGGTCTCCTAACCCATATCTTTCACCTTCCTGCTGCTGCCTCCTCCTCTCCCTCTCATCCCTTGTGTCAGACCTCAAGCCTCTCGCACTGAGACAAGCTGTAGCCTCCAGCGCCCACGGCTGGGGAGCAGAAGGTTTCAGGAGCAGCACCGGTGGGAAATTCAAAATCGAAGCTCTTTTGCAGGGCCAATCACATCTCTGGAAACAAAACTCTTGCAGGAAATGTCCAGTTTCCTCCACCCCCCCCCCCCCGCCCCGTCAGAAACCGAAATGCACATTTTTGCATACTGGAAGAAAAGTAAAAAAATTTCCAGCGAAAATAGAAAATAGTTGATGATTTTAGAACTTGCCCCCTTCCTTTACCTACAGTTTCCCAGGCCAGGCTGGATTATTGCACGAAGCTGCTGGAAGTCTGCAGAACCTGGGTTAGAGATACGTGGCTTTACCTCTTAATATTCTAGCTAGAGAGGTCTTGCTTCTTCCTGGTCCAGCCGTGGTTGATGTGATAACCCCAGAGATGGTCTGAAGCAGAGGGGACAGCAGAGAGCAGGACTTCAGCAATACATAGCTCCACTGCAGTTTGGGGAAGCCTGAAGCTGTGGGCAACAGTGAAGAATGGGGGGCTGCTTAGTGGAAAATGCCTGCACCAAACTGGCTGTCATCCCCTGTGATGGGCACTGGTGTCTGCATGATGGGAGGCTGGGAGCGCTGCCTCATGTTCCTTTCTGGCTCATAGCATCCAACACCTTGTGTTGCCCAGTAAACTGGAATTAATGGTCAGAGTTTACAGTAGCATCATTGTTTTGCATGTGTGGGATATTGAAGGCAGCCCTCCCTTCTAGCAGTTACCTAACTGGCAGGAAATCAAGGGACGCTCAGAGCAAAAGGCAAAAACCAAAACAAAACAACAAAATCCCTCAAATCCTCAAGTCTTATGTCAATCCTTAAGTCATATGACAGAGCAGTAACTAATGGATCTGGTGACCTAGACCTGCAAATATTTACATTCCCTTGCCTTGGCTGATAGCAGGGGTTCGTCTTACCACGTCTCACCTAATTAGCAGAGGGCTACAAGAATCCAGTGGTGGGTTGTAGTTTCTTTTTCACCTCGTTTGTAATGCATGCCGCTCTCTCGCTTGCCATGTCCTTTGCACATGGGTACACGTCACCAATAACATATAGGCAAGGTGTGTGGTTATGCTCGTGGACTGCCAGGATGCAAATGCATCAGCATCTTGGAGGCCAAGAATGAGTTCCTGCAGCCACCCAAGAAGGTCCTGGCCTTGATCCCCTGTTAGTCTTGACAGCAAAACCTATCCGAGAGCTGTCAGAGGTACAAAATTCACAGTGGACTATGAGCTCTGTGATTTTAGGGAGTCTTCCACCCCAGGGGCTCAGTTGGGTCTACCTGTGCTCCTCATAAAACTGTGCCCTTACTGCTGCCTGGGATCAGTCCCTGGCCCATGCTCTGCCCTGATCCATGCCCAGGCATGGTTTGGGAGGGTGCTGGTTGGAACAGGTCAAACCCTGTGGTCAGGAACGTCATATACAATCAAACTCTATAGATTGCAAGTTCATGTTCAGGCCTGTGTCCTGCCTTTGTTTCATTTACGTGTACAGAAGGAACTTGCCGAGAGCAGCACCATTTTGTGCAGATGTGTGGTCGGAGACATGTAACAGAGATGATTAGGGAAAACAAAACAAAAAAACAGGTGGAACAGTAACTATCTACAGCTGATCAAACTGTGGTGTGGTGTGTGGATGGAGGATGTCCAAGCTAGCTCCAGCCTATCTGGTCAGGGTGTGGGTGAAGAGGAGACAGACCTGTGTGGGGCTTGCTATAAGGTGGTATCTCCCTGTGGTGGATGCCTGTTGGGAAGGGACGTGATTGCCTGATGCTGCCTGACCTGGCAGCAGAGAACCAAAGCAGAGCTAGCTTCAGGTCAGGACACCCAGTCAATGGAAACTTGTCTTCATTTTGAAAAATTCAGCTTAAACCTTTCCTTTTGATGGAAGCCTGACTGTGATCCTCAAACAGATTTTAGCACAAGTGGTTCTGAAATTGTTGTGTGATGAAATCATTCATATGAGCAGCAATGGCAGTTTGGGAGTAAAGGCTGAGTCTTCTTTATACCCATAGACAAGTTCTTTTGCAACACAAGCCCTCCAGGTCAGAGACAGGAGATGGCAAATCAGGAAATAGGAACTGGTTTTTTTTTTTGTGTGTGGGGTTTGTTTGTTTGTTTGTGTGTTTGTTTGGTTTTGGTTTTTTCCATGGCATATCCTCACCCCTCTGTCACTCATGTCTGTGCCTCAGACAGTGCCCCAGAAATTCTGAACTTTTTAAAAGATCACGTCTCTTTAAAAAAAAAAAAAAAGAAAAGAAAAGAAAAGAAAAATCTTTCTAACCCCAGTGATGGGTTGGAAATGGGGTGCTAAAGTACTTAACACTTAGGTGAAAATGTTTCCATTGTTCTATTAGCTCATAGTTTGCTCATTATATTTGCAAACACTTTAAGTGAGCACAGAAAGCAACCAGGAGTAGAGCCTCCCTTTCCATTGCACAGAACTGGAACTATGTGGCTTTGTAATTGTGTTTGTTTTGTGGAGCAGCTGACGTTCATGGACCATCAGTGGGCTGCAGCTCACAGCTGAGCACCTCTCGAAGCCCACACACAGCCTGTGGGTCATGTGCTGCTGTCCAGGAGCCTGCCTGGCTCAGGGAATGTAAACCCAAGCAGGGCTCTCTTCCCTGCCTGTTCTCAGCTCCTGTGTGAGATACGAGATGTTAGAGCATGTGTGTTTTCAGGAGAGGCTGGAAAATCCCCCCCAAGTACTGTGGGCTGTGGGGTGGAGGGCTTTGCCTCTGTGGGTTGCAGTTAGGTAGGGATACACAGAGCCTGGCTTTGGTGAAGGCTGCTAGTTGGAGAGCTTGATGCTTTCCCTGAGCTCTTGATGTGTTTTAAACACTATGAAGGCTGTTTAAAATTATCTTACTTTGTCAATTAGACCGTTTTACCCAGCAAATGCACAGATCCAGCTTTGTTGACAGCCCTGCTGGTGAGGCTTCTACTTTCATAGCCCAGCTCCCACCAAGTAATCAATCAAATCTGTCTCATTTCCATCTGTAGGTCACTTCACCTCCAGCAATGATGCCCAAGGAAAGCAGGATGCATGGAGCATCCCTTGGAGCATGTACCGACACACGTGCTGTCCTTTCCCAGCTGCAGCTATGCTGAGGAGAGACACATCCCTTTATCATGCCCTTTCGGCTGCTGCTGAGCTGCTCTTGTGCCCATTCCCCAGCAGTGATAGATTGAGCCTGGCTTATTCAGCTGGAAACAAGTGGTGTGGGTCTGGTGGCAAGCTAGGAGCTGGCACAAACCCCAGGCAAGGAGGCAGGCTGGGGCATACAGGGTGCTTGCCTGGTGCTGGGGCAAACACCTGCAGAGACACATGGTGCCAGGCGTGAGGTGAGGGGGGCTGATAGGACTGTGCCGTGCAGCTCTGCATGTGCCTTCACACAGGGCTCTGCTTGTCTCAGTTCCAAAACTCCTCCTGGTTTTAGCTTCATTCTTTTTCCCCAGTCTCTCACCAGAAAGGGTGAGTGCAGGGAGAGAATTTGAGATAAAAAATGGGGCAGTTTTCATATCCTGAAAACAAACCTCCTATATTCTTGTCGTGGTATTTTCTTTTTTTTTTCTTTTTAACTTGGATTTGTCTGTTTGGTTGATTTGGGGTTTTTTTGTGACTTTTTGTTATCCAGGTGCCTGAAAATAGGAGGTAAAGCATTGCTCTGGGTTGGATGGGTATTGCCCAGTCTGAGAAAGAAGGACCCAGGGACTTGCAGACACAAACTGACTCTCTCTTCCTACTCTGCTAATCACCTTCCATACCTGCACCACTCTGGCCAGGCAGTGGGCTAAGCCTGGGCACTGTGTGCAAAGGCCATTCTTCCTCTGAGCTGCAATTAATTGCTTTTAAATGCCTTTTTCTTGACTTTCACAGGCATTTCAGCAGCATCCAGCACTGAAGAGACCACTGGCTCCACTTCTTGGCTGAAGACCCTTTGCTTCTGCTGGGACACTCAGCTGGCTCTTCCCAAAGTCCAAATAAAACTGTAAATGAAAGAAAACCAGCCCAGGAATGCAGGGTTGTGTGAAACGCTGGCCCAGCTTGGAGGAGCTCTGCGGCACACGGATGGTCTTATTTTACTTCCTCTTGATCCTGGTGTGCAATGATGCAAAGAGCTTTTGAATTAAATTATGAAGCTGGTGATAAGAACATCATGCTCAATTTGTTGGCGTTCCGCTAAAGTGTCACATACATGATTTATATGGAGGAAGGGATACAAAGAGGGCTACAATTATGAGGTTGACCCTACATAAATTAAGGAAAAGGACCCCCCCCCCCCAAGTCATGCTGGTTTTGCTGGGATGGATTGGGTTACCAGAACAACACCACTGTGTGTAGAAATGCTGAGGGACAGGGAAGGACAAGTAGGGGGCTGGATGTACAGGGGAAGACTGGGTGTGCAGGGTGGCAGCAGGAACTGCTGGACTGGGCTGGGGAGGGCAAAAAGAAAGAGAGTGAGTCTGTGCAATTGCCAACCAGCAGAAGCAGCTCTTGGGAAGGAGCAGTAAAGAAAAAAAGCCCCTGTGCTGCTTTGTGGGTATTGCTGTGGGGCTTTTAATTTGCCAAAATGCTACCTCCAAAGTGTGTTCACTGAAATGTATCGGTTGCAGGAGGGAAAAGCTGCTTTTCCCTTTTCTCCTTACTGTATGTTACAAGCGAAACAACTGCTGCCTGATATAGGGCCTCTGTTGAAAGGTGGAATAAACTCATCCTCACATCTGATTTCAGTGGCCTTATCTCCCTAGGGTGCTTGATACCAAGGAAAGGAGTAAAGGGGAGGTGACTAGGAGCAGCTGAGGACCTAGACAGCCAGCCAGGTTGTTAAAATCACAGAATCACAGAATGGTGGGGGTTGGAAGTGACCTCTGGAGAGCTTGTCCAACCCCCCTACTAAAGCAGATTCACCTAGAGCAGGTTGCCTAGGAATGCATGGGAACAGATTGAGTCAAATGGTACAGCAGAGCCCAGTCCCTGCCAGGAGGCTGTGAAGGTGGACAGTGAGGCAGTGTGTGTAAGGGGATACAGCAGGGACACCGCAGAACAAGAGATGTCTATGGCTAGCTAGGGTCATCTGTTTTCCCTGCTCTGTGTATCAGGTGCTTCTGTGCTTTCTAACCCATGATTAACCCTTGTGTCTTTGCTGACACATGGATCTCCATCTTCTGCCTCCAGTGAGACAGCAGACTGAAGGACCTTTTGGTCCTTGAATTTCTATGTATTTCTTTTGGGTTGTTCTCTGTAAGTCACACTCATTGTCTCTGGAGGGCTGGTGGGGGTTCTCACCCTGGGTCTCAAAGGTGAGTTTGATAATGACATTATGTGAAGCCAGAAAAGAGCCACATTTCCCCATGGGTAGCCCCAAGAATGTGCATTGAAATTGTGACCTGTTGGGCCTTCAGCTACTGTATGTTGGACCCCACACAGCCCCGTGAATGCCTCTTTATCTTACTTTGCCATGCTCCCTGCTTGTCTAGGCTGGGGGCCTTGCATCATTCTTACAACACTTCTCAGCCTGACCTGTAATGCCCTCGGTTGTACAAACAGTCACATGAGTGAATGTTATTCATGTCTCATACAGAGCTCGTACTATGTCTTGGGCAGCGCAGTACAAACTTTTTAAAAGAAAAGCAACTGAATAAAATCCAGTCAGCTTTACTCAAGGGCCAGCATCCTCGCTTCTTGTGCCGCAGCCAAGGAGGCTCCGACAGGGCTGTAATTTGTTGCTCACAATAGCTCTCTGTGGCAGACAGGGGATGGAGAAAGCTTCCCTTCATACGGCAGCGACTGCAGCGCTGCAGCCGTAGTGAGCCCGAGCTGCAGGCAAGTGCATCCTGGATGGGGGGCTGCAGCAGCTGGAGGCTGCCGAAGGCATCGGATGCAGCACTGACTCTACCTCTTTCCCAGTCTCCCAGGCATGAGACGGTCAGGTCTCCAGAGCTCTTCAGGTTTTGCAACCAAATGTCAGGTGCCAGGGAGCCTAAACCTCTGCGTGACCCATCCCAACAGTTCAGCCCAGCCAAAAGCCACACAAGCTACCAGTGATAGAAAACCCCAAGCATTGGCATCCAGCACAATAAAATCTTACTGGCTATTGAAACTCTTCTTCCCAAATTTGCAAGGCCAGGTTTATGTCTTTTAATATTGAGTAAATTAAGCTTGATGCTAAGATATGCTGGCGTGGTGATAAATGGTGTGTGGAGAGATGCTTTATGGGGCCATCATGGGGCACTTTATCCATTGCTACTTGCAAGCTGACAATTTGTTCCTTATTTATTTTCAGAATGAATTTTTATTGATTCCTTCCCCTTCAATTCCTCCAGCCACACAAAATGAGGGAAGAACAAACAAAAGCGGGTGCATGAGGATGGGACATTGGCTGGCTCGGGGGACTGCAGTCAGACTTGGCGTGCCATCCCAGGTCACTGGTTGAATTGGGGCTGGAGGGGGGGTTGTTGGACATCGTTACCCCCCACCAGCTCCCTGACGACCTGTGTGACATGAGCTTCTGGCCCCGGCTGTGGGTCCAAGTGCTTCTGCTCATCAGTGAGAATGAGGATTGAATACATAAGGGAGAGGAAGGAGCTCAGCCATGGCGTGGGGTGGGAACCGGCCCCATTAGTCCTTGTCAGAGGTAGATGGTGATCATGCAGCTTCACAGCTGCTGTCCAGCCTGGCCTGGTGCAAGCCCCTGCTTTAATGTGGGGTTTAAAATGACAGTTTAGAGAGTGGGGAAAATGATTTACAAAAAAATCCAACAAATAAAGCCCCAAATGGAGCAGATGCAGGGGCAGTGCTGGTCAGTGGCTTCTCCATGCCAGTGCCTCCCTGGAAAGGGAACCCAACACATGTGCATGGGGTTGTGGGCCTAGTGCCGAGCCCCAGTGGTGGGGGATACCCCAAACCCACATGGCTCAGGAGGCCCTGAGCCCGGTCAGCCAGTGGGTTTGGGGCCCTGGTGCACCACCACCACTGTGGCTTCCTGAGCCTGGCCCTGGTGCTGTCTTCCCTTCAGCACAGGAAGCTCTGGAGCTGATCTTGATGGGTACATCCTGTGGAGGATACCTTCATCCTTCACACGCTCCAGCTCCTCAATGTCCTTCTTGAAATGAGGGGCCCAAAACTGAACCCAGGATTCAAGGTGTGGCTTGCCCAGTGCCCAGTCCAGGTGGATGATACCTGCCCCAGTCCTGCTGGCCACTCTGGTGCTGATACAAGTCAGCATGCCAGTGGCTTTCTTGGCCACTTGGGCACACATTGGCTCATCTTCAGCCAGCTGTCAACCGCCACCCCTGAGTCCTTTTCCATGAAGCAGTTTCCAACCACTCTGACCCAGCCTGGAGCATTGCAGGGGTTTGTTGTCAACCAAGTGCAGGACCCAGCCCTTGGCGTCGTTGGCATCATGCAGGACTCGGGGCTGAGCAGGGGGGTAGTGCTGTGAGGCCCTGGGGCCATGCAGGGGGAAGCACCCAGGGAACCTTGGTACCCCCAGTGGGGGGCACATGGGGACCTCAAACTGGAGACCCCAGTGCTACAGGGCTGGTGGGAAGGCTCTGTTTCATCACACTTGCCCAGAAACACCAGTGGCAGTTGTTGTCTTGTCTGAAGATGATCCTACAGAAAAGGGGGAGGAATGTGTGGGTGGGTGTCTGTGACCATGGATGCCATCTCCTCCTCCCCATGCAGTGCCATCCGCTCTGCAAAACTGATGGGTAGGTACAGGATGAATCTCTGCAATTAACCTCTGACACCTGGACTAATCAGCTGGCACAGCATCCAAACACACCTCCTTTGAGCCTGGTGAGCAAGTCTGGGGGGGAAAGTGGCCACTTGAGAGCACTGAGTGCCCACTTCTCTCCCCTCCCCATAGGCATGCCCATGCTAGAGGGTCTGAGGGCTTTTATTTTGCTAAACCACTTTGAAGTGGAAATCAAATTGCATGTCTCCCTTTTCCCCCAAGCTCCCATGAGCACTCCTGGTTTTAATTAGCTCCATCTGATGTTCAGAGGCTTCCAAGAAATAAATGTGCTTTTAAACAAGTTGAAAAAAGTGGTGGTGGCAGAGGACAGGGAGCTGTCTCCCCAACACACAGGCTGACAGGGACACGCTGTGAACACAGTGCTCTGCCTGCAGCCAAGCTCAATTTCCCTCTTTGGCTATGGAGACAGCTCTGCTGTGAACGTTTGCCATGCCCAGCAGCTGAAATTTGCAGCCAGGTACCTTTGAGCAGTGTGCTGAGATAGAGGATCATGGAGAAAGATGGGTTAGCCTGCTTGCTGTGCAGGTGTCCGTGTTCTGCTCCTCTGCCCACTTGTGCTTTGCTCTACTCTTTCTCTCCATAGTTCAGCTTCTCAGCCCAGGTTGTCAGAAGCAGTAACAGAAAGGAAATAACATCTCATAGGCATCTCATTTCATTGCTTATAGACAATTAATCTTTCTGCATACTAACCTTTGATGAGAAAGACTGCATCATCCCCCTCAGAGTGTGGAATAGCTTTAAAATAAAGTCCTAATTCATCACAGACACTGGGTAAGCAGAAAAGGAGGCCACAGTCTTGCAGGAATGGTGCTAACCAGAGCCCTCTGGGACAACAGGGACAAAACTCCCTCTGGGGCTTGCACTGAACATCTTCCCTCCTCTTCTCCCTGTCCCCCCTCCATTCTTATGCCACATACAGTCCTCAGGACAGGCTGCTGGAGGAGGGATTTATTCCCACTTAGATTAACTTTTACCTTGGTTTCCCTTGTTCTCCTGATAAGCAAAGACAGTAATCTTAGCAGTGTTTGCTCTTTTGATTTGGGGAACAGTGAGTTGGAGCATATCCCTCTTATCTTGTAATTAATCTGCCTTTTGTTCTGGTTGGCAGGTATTAAGCTGCAGTGTGACTGTGACTGTGGAAGGGCTGAATGCGCTGATTGCAACTGTACCTCCCAATTCTGCCAGTGTCCCAGTAAAATTCTAGGTGCTCTTACTGCAGACTGGGCTCATCTCCCAGGGAGGGAACAAGAGCCTTCTTCAGACAGCCTGCCCTATGAGCATCCTGCTGAGCCAGACACAGAGGGGTAAGTCTTACCCTGCCAACATGACGTGTGTGCGTTCCCCATCCGCCCCCCTCCATAGGGCACCCCTGGGTCTCCCTTCTCCAAGGAGCATGATGCCACAGAAAGCTCCCACCGCTCTCCAGGGTGGTGATTCCCTGGGGAGGCCATCCCCTGCCTCAGTGATGGGGGTTTGGGCACCAACTGTACTGCTGTTTTGTCCCCTTGTCTTATGTCCTGGGCCTGTCCATCTCACATTCAGGGACACTGACCCTCTGGCTCTGTTGCACCCAATGGGGAGCACTTGTTAGGTCCCCAAGCTATAGGGTGTCACACACTGACCGATGTTCAGGTACTCCAGGAGTTATTCTGGTTGCTCCATGTATGTATATAATGGTATATAATATATACAGGTGCCTGCCTGGGCCCTAAGTTTGTCCTTAGATCCCTGTTTTGCAATTTCCTACAACTGTATAGCTCTTGCTAGCAATGTTAGGCTGGGAGGGGTCCTCAGCCATCCACCCATTAAAATCCTCCTTCTTGCCCCCAAAGGCAGGACCCCATCTAACCACTGACGGCCGCAGCTTTGGGGAGCGCTCAGCTCAAGCCACCCCCCCAACCTGCAGCACACAGCACCTCTGAATTAGGGCCATACCAGCCAGTGCCATGCCCCAGAGGGTGCAGTAATGGAGATACACTTCTACTTGCCTCTTAGGAGCAGCCCCAAGGGAGCTGGCAATGCTGGTGACCGGCCAGGAAGGGGTTAAGGGGCTGATGGACGAGCACGAGGCTCTCTGGGATTTAAAGGAAGGGGCGGGATCGGTTCTTCCCAAAATCGGGGGGAAGGCTGGGAGCTTTCTGAAGGCTGCTAGGGCTGGAGGTAGGGTTCTTTGGCTAGCATGGGATTTTTTTTCTATGCTGGTAGGAGAGCTGCAGAGCACTGGTCTGAGATCCAGGTGCTGCTCCTCTTCCTTTCTGTCCTTCCTGAAAAGTCGAATTTTCTGTCCCAAGGAGGCTGGTCACAAATAAATAGAAAGATTGGGGCTGTCCGGTGTAAATACCCTGATGTAAGCTCTGTGCAAACAGTATCTTTGCCTCGAGGGCCCAGGGAAGCTGCAAGGTTTGGGCTGGGCTCTGAGTGAGAGGAACTGCCCTGGTCTGGGGGATGTGGGTGTTGGTGGCTGCACAAACTGAAGGGTGGGCCAGTGTAGATCCTGGTGGAAAGGGGTAAATCTCCGGTGACTGGGCAGTAGTTCCACTTAGAGTGGCAACAAATTTACTCTCTCAAGCCTTGCTGTCTCCTTTCCAGCTTTGTACCTGTCTGGATTTTTTTTTAATATATTTTTTTATTGTAATTATTGTTGCTGAAAATACCTCTTATCAACTCAGTTTGTTTGTCTGGGTAGAAGATTTTGTGCTTTGTTAACAAAAGCTCACTGAGCACAGAAATCCTCAAGTGCCAGAAGGCTGGTGGAGTCCCACTCAATTACAGGAGATCTCCTGAAGTGATTTCCTCCTCCAAAGAACTCTTCTGCTATCAAGTATGATTATGTGGTGTCACATTAGTGAGAGCTTTGCAGCTGTGGTTCCAGCTGCTCTTTCCTGGACAGTGTTCTGTCTGTGAATGATTAAAAAAAAACATAAATTACATGAAGCAACAAGCAGATTGGATCATTTGGTCTGTGGTGTATCCTCAGTCCGGGAGGAAGAGAGGAGGCTTTAAGAGAAGTATTTTAGAGTGTGTTTCAATGCCCCAAAATCTATGATCTGTGGAATAGGTGGAATAGCTGTTGCAAAATGTGCATCAGTTTACTATGCACCCCCACCCTCAAAAAAACCAAAACAAAACAATCTTTGGAAAGCCACAGTTTTTACAAGCAGACATTCTCATTTTGATTTTAGATTTGCTTCAAAACCTGGCATTTACTCTTTGGAGCCCTGGATGATCTGGGAGTCCAGGTAGGCCTGTGAAAGGAGTGGGGTGGTGGTGGTGTAGATTTTTCTGTGAATGAATGTTGGTGCTGACAACTTGCAAATTATGGCTCACTGCAATCACGGTTAATTAAAGGCAGCCTGTGCTGGTATTGCAAATGCAGTCATCTAACAATGAAATAGGAGACACCATTCTCTCACAACTTGTTGATGACTGCGCTTGTTTCTGTTTTGCACTTCATTAGCTCTTCCTGCACACACCTTGAAGTTGATCTGAAAGAGCATTGTTTCTTGCCTTTTGGTTTTGGATTTTTTTTTGCATTTGGAATCAAAAGAGTTGTCTGGATAATACTTAGTCATGTTGGTTTGCATTTCTTTGGGCTGTTGCAGGATGCAGCATCTCCCCCTTTGGCTGCCTTACGTTCTGGCATGTGGCTGAGGAGGAAAGATAATGGCCAAGTGCAGGGCAGTGTGTTGCTGTGCCAGCTGAATGGAAGGTAAAAAAACTTGCAGGAGCACCCAGTGGAAAACAGCATTTACAGTCCACTGCTTTGGTTGTTCCTCATGTAGATATGTTTAGGTGTTTCAGGGCCCCCAAAGGGCTTCTTGCAGTTATGGATGGCTCAGTTCCTACAGGTGATGGATATGGCAACACTCTGACCACCGAATGAAGTCCAGGTGTCTAAAGTCTTCCTCTCCTTTGCAGTAGCAATTCAACCAGGATGGACAGACTGTGTTATGTCATTGGTGTAATTCTCCTTTTAAGCATATATATTTATATATCTGTGTCTGTTAAAACAAAAGCCTGGAAACTCTGGAAAGATGCTGTAATTGTTGGTATTGCTTAGGGCAGGCTGAGTCTGTTGGAATCAGTCACACCAACACTTTGAAACAGTCACATTAAGGATTACAAGGTACAAGCATAGCAGGCTACTGACAGTCTTCATCCTGTGCCCATGGGATGTGCTGGGTGAATAACTTTGGTGAAGGAAGTGTAAGGAGAGCTGAGACATTGAGGGCTTTGAAATGTTGGTTCCCCAGCAGTGGACTTAAGATGGGTGAGTGGAATCTTCAGAGGCTACTTTGTGCCATGTTGCTGGTTCTGGAGACCTGTGCCTTCAGCTCCATCTCAGCTGCTCATAGTTTATTGTGTTTTGCCTTTGCCATGTGCCTTCCTCCTCCTCCCAGCACGCTGCTGGTAGTGCTTCTACCTCCAGCAGGCATTGGTATATTGGTCTTTGTAAATTTATTAACAGTCTTCTTGTCACAGGGGTTTAGTTTGGTTGTTTGGGCAGTGCTTTTGTGCTGGCCCAGTCCTCCTATAAATGCACAGCATCCAAGGAGACACTGAGTGCCCTTGTTTCATCAGCTTCTGCAGGTCCTGGTATCTTGCTGAGGTCAAGCCCAACATGATTTGTACCAGCTATTGAAATGTCCGTGATGTTCTGCAGCTCTCAGCACTTCTCTTACATGTGCTGTGGTCTGGTCAGCCCCAGATGCTGAGTGTGTTGATTCCAGACATGTGGTCTCCCTGGACTTCTCCATGAGCTGCTGGTCCTGCTCCTTTGTCTGTCTCTACCTCCGTGGCACTTTAAGCTCTCTCAGCCTGTGATTTTTTTTTTTTCCATCTTTGTTTCTCCTTTTCTTTATCACCTCCCACCACACAGATTCTCTTTTTCTGCTCTTCATGCTAACCAGCCTTGGTATGCTATATCCTCCCAAATAGCTTGAAGCTATCTGGGAAAGGAGCTTGACCAGAGAGATGTGAAATTTTTGGTAGAATATGACTCGGTGGAATTGTACTGTTTCAGGTATCAGTTCTTGACTATAAAGTTGTGTGCCGTTGCTGTTTAGGCCGAATGTTTTACCTGAGCTTTGATTTCAGCTGCTTTGGTTATACTGAAAATGTTAGCAAGATAACACTGAGTCTTCAGAGTAGAACAGAGACAAATTCAGAAATCAGTTCCACTGAGGATGAGATTCATTATTCCAACAGTTGTAGGATCTGTCCAGGCTTTTTCCAAACTTAATTTTCTGGGTACCGTGAGATGCCCTAGCAGGTGAATACCATATCTTGCTGAAATTTGCAAAGTCACATTGTTATGATTAAGTTAACTTAAGGCAAGACTTTGGTGATAAAAATATAGCTGAATTAACTAACAAGAACTGAATTCTCTGAACACTGCTGCCAATCCTCTGCATGTTTACAGCCATATTTTATTTTCTTAAAAACTTTCTCCTTGGAGAAGACATACTGCCTTCATTGGTTAGGGGAGCTGGAATTGCCTCTTTGGAAAACATACCTTAATAGATTTCCAGAGCATGCTGGCTTTACTTTCAGATTCCTTTCAGTTACAATAATATTTTAACAGTTGTTTCTCACAATTGTGGGCAAATATTTGTAGATTTGAGCGTGCTCTGTAGTGGATGTTGTCTCTAATCCTAAACAAAGCTCTTAAGACTGTGGGCTTCGTGTTTTCATGGAAGGTGCTTTTCATCATCTCTTATAGAGCTATAATTTAAAAGCAAAACCCTGTGAATACATACTTATAAAATTGATTCTCTATCCTTCAGTAAATAAATGATTGCAGTGATAGAGCATCCTGAGTAGTCAAGCAGCAGCAGAACATTCCTGTGCTCTGCTCTGGGTTCCCCAAGCGTAGCCTTTTACAGGACAGCACTTAAGTATGTGCTTAACTTCAAATATGTGAGTAGTTACACTGAACTCAATGCATCTACTATGGGTTTGAAGTAAAACACTTGCGTAACTGCTTTGCGTGGTCGAAACATAGAAAATGCCATAAATCAGAAATGACTGCATTCCACCTTCCAGCCCTGCAGAAACTGGTTTAAGTCCTGTAACATACGCATTTTCCTACATCATCTGACCCAGTGAGCTGTCTCAAAGGCAGCCTTGCAGAGAGTGTCTCATAATCGTCTTCAACAGAGCACGGGGAGGCTGAAGAAGTTCAGATTTAAATTAGCCATCGATTACACTGCTTCTGTATGTGGTTGTACGTGAGCCCTCAGCAAGGACTGGCTGTTAGGAAAGAAATGAGCTTGTCTGGAAGTCCTTCTCTGTGAAAAAAGTGTATTCTCCTCACTCAAAGCAACATTGAGTTACGCTGCTTTACAAGTGTTTATAAAACCATCTTTCACATACTCCTGCACATTGCACTGGGAGATGTGAAATCCTTTTCCTTTTCCTTTCACGGAACGAAGCCGTGCGGGGGGAGCGGGAGGTAACTGGTTAGCATTGCTGCTCAGCTGGTAGACTGCCTGGAAGGGAGCCAAGGGGCCTGGGTTCAGTCCTCTGATAAGTCATCAATTTCTTTCTCACCAAAAACATCTGGTTTGGGATGCTGAGTTATGAGCTAATATTAAATACAAAAGTTTATAGCATCACATATATAATATTGTTGATTAGAAGCATCAAGTAAAGTAATTGACCAGAGGGGACTTGGTGTGAGCAGCTGGTAGAGCATCTGGAGGGGAGCCAAGGGGCCTGGCTTTAATTCTCAGGTCATCTATTTCTTTCTCACCAAAAACATCTGGATTTGGATGCTGCAAAACTACGCTCTATTGTCTCATGCAAATGTTTCTGGGATCACACTTTTCATGGTAATGTGATTCCAGGAACATTTCCATTAAGTATTTACACCCAGAGAATCCTGTGTCAGCTCCAGACAAGGGCTGTGACAAGAAAAAAGGTGAGTTCCTGGGCGCTGCTAAAAACAAAAGCAAAGATCGGTTCTGCCAAGTTGTGCTTTTTATCCAGCCTGGGTACGGATGCCGCCTTGGGGAGCCCGAACCGCCTGTTTAGGTTGACCCTGCAGCGCTGGCCCTGCCCTGACGCGCAGGAAATGCAGGTGGGGCGGCCTGCCCGCGTCCCTGGTGCCCGCGGCTGGCAGGGCGGGGGGCGGTCAGCGGCTGGCGCTGCCCGGCCCGCGCTCGGAGCGCTCCGGGCACTAGGTGTCAGGAGAGCCTCACGCTTCTGCTGCCTGGGGCCTGCTGGGTACGCGTTCCCCGCCAGACAGCCGCGTGCTCTCGGGGCCAGGAAGGCCGGCGGTCTCCTGGGCTGTTTTAAGCAGAGTGTGGCCAGCAGGTCTAGGGAGGTTCTCCCCCAGCTCTGCTCTGCCCTAGCGTGGTCGCAGCTGGAGTATTGTGGCCAGTTCTGGGCTCCCCAGCTTGAGACAAGGAGAGAGTCCAGCAGAGGCTGTGAAGATGCTGAGGGCACTGGAGCATCTCTGTGCTGAAGAAAGGCTGAGAGCCCTGGGGCTGGTTAGCTGGGGAAGAGAAGGCTGAGGGGATCTGATCAATGCTGATCAGTATCCAAAGGGTGCGGGTTAATAAAAAGGCGCCAGACTCTTGTCAGTGGTCCCCAGCAGCAGGACAAGGGACAACAGGCACAAACTGGAAGCCAGGAGGTTCCATCTGTACAGGAGAAGAAAACTCTTTGCTGTGAGGGTGGCAGAGCCTGGCCCAGGCTGCCCAGAGAGGTTGTGGAGTCTCCTTCTCTGGAGAGATTCCAAAGCTACATGGACACTGTGATCCTGGGCCCCCTGCTCTGGGTGACCCTGCTGGAGCTGGGGGATTGGATAAGAGAACCTCCAGATGTCCCTTCCAACCCCTACCATGCTGTGAAGCCTGGTGACAGTCCCACAGCTTGTGAGCTGTCATGAGCACTGCTCCCACAGCCCAGGCATAGGGAGTTACCCCTGTGGGCACCTATTTGCAGGGCTGCATTGCTCAGCGCTTTCTGAAAATACTTTGGTAGAGTCCGAAATGTTGGAGGAGCAAAAAGCAAACTCTGGTTTAGAGCAGTCTGTTGCTGCTCTCTGCTTATCCTTAGCTTCTTTCGCCCTCTGATGGTTCCATACCAGTGGAGGGTGGAAGGCTCTGGTCCTTCTGGGGAAATAATAAATCCCGCTGAAGGGAAAGGAGACCAATTCCTAAAAACTGCCTTTTATCCAGGCAGGACTTTGCAGGATGGGTTACCCAGACAGTTGGTGGTGTTGGATGTCTCCTGTGCCAAGTTTCATCCCCTCTAACTGCAGCGAAGTGACACTGATTAGTATTAGCTGAAGATCTGGCCTCTGTGGGTTAAATCAAGGAATTATTTAATAATTTCCCCATGAGTACGCTTTGCAGGTGATCAGCCAGGATGGACGTAAGGCATACAGCTCAGGAGAATGCTGGTTTTACATCATTCTGCTGTCTGTCAGCCTCTGTAGTTACATTTTGGTGGCCCTGTGCCTGTGTGTTCTTCCCAGGTCTGCCCTGAGCTAGTGCAGAGACAGCTCAACATCAGCCTCTTCACTGGAGGGGCCTGTGGTTGTGAACCTGTCTGTCTCACTTGCGTACTGGAGTTCAGATTGTCTCTCATTTAGCTTCCCCTATTTAGCTGTTGAGCAGTGCTAATGTGGGAAGACACTGAGGACTGAGCCACGCTTCAGCCCTTAGGCATTTCTGCCTTTATCAGGAAGAGATACAGCCATCTCTTCTTAATTCTTCTGCTAATATTCTCGTAAGGGTCTTATTTTGGTTTTTCTTTAAGAAATAAGTGACCAAATGAAAATAAAGTATGGTCTAACCAAGTTTACCAGCTGAAATGGTTTAGAACATCATTACTAGGCTAATTCCACCATTCCTGCCCCTTCCTCTGAATAAAAATACCATTTGAGGGGGGAAAAAAAAAAAAGAAAAATCAGAATGGGACATTTCCAGAGGAATATTACATTTCCTAAGTATGGATTTTTAACAGCCAACCTCAACCAAACAATGCACTATATGGTGCCAGAAATAATAAATCAGTGCAGCCGTCAGGACTGAAATGGAGAATTCCCTCTCTCCTTGTAGCTCCTTGGAACTTTAATCTGAAATATGCCCCAAATCAAAGGATAACTTACTGGTACACAGGAATTCCCATGCTTGGTCAAATCTGATTTCCACAGAGTCTAGCGCTTTGCTGCTAGTGGTGGCCAGAACCAGATGCTGTGGAGAAAAGACCAAAAAGAGTTGTCAGTGGAGGAATGTTTGCAGCAACGTGTCTGCAGAGAACACTGAATTTTGCAAACTTTCATCATTTAGGAAGGACCTCAATGCACCTGATCTTGGCCAGGTAGGAATTGCTGCCTGTTCCTGCAGATTTCCTTGGTATGGAGAGAGACGTGGGAGTTTCCAGAAGGCAATTCACCCTGTTCTAAGATGTATTAAGACTTGCTACTGATTTTAATTATAGAAAGCCTTAATGTTGGCTAAAGATAAGTGCCTAAGCTAAGACATAAGGAATTCTAGTGATATTTTTCTCCCCATGAGGGTGGCCATTTCTGTCATAGCATCCTTCAAAGGTCTTAGCTATGGAGGGCCATACTCCAGATGATTTCATCTTACTGGGAGGGCAAGTGATTCAGTGGCTATTGCCCAGGACTGTTATGGCTGTCTTCTATAATTTGGGGCAAATCTGGTAGCTTCAAAGCAGTTATGAACTTACCTGCCATTTATTACAAGGAGGTTGCACATTCCTTCTCATGGGGGTTTTGCAGGATGGGAAATGTGTCTGGTCCATCTGCCCTGCTTGCAAGAGGATGTTCTAGGGCTTTTTCCCTGGCATTTTATTTGTTAATCCCTGATCCAACCCTGGTTGTGCTTCAGGGGTTGAGCAGTGGGGATAGCTGGTGAATTTGGTTTCAGAGCTGCTCCTGTAGATTTATCATACCTCAGTTTCTCTCAAAGGACCATTTTTGTATGATGGGAAGATTCCAATGGGGTGTGGGATTCACCTATGTATTATTCTGTACTGCTCTTAAGCTGTTTCCTAACTGTAAGAATTTGAAATAAATGAATTGGGTTTTTTGTGATCTCTGTGTGATGCTCTCGCCAGAATGCAAGTTATTGATGCTGTTAGCTGGGAGTTGTCTCTGAATCTGCCTGTTCACTTCCTGCTTTGGCTGAAGTGGCGCAGACAGGGTATTGCACCAGGGCAGGGTGTACGCAGAGCACATCTTGCACCTTTGTGCTGCCCTTGCTTGGATTTCATAGTACTCACCTGTAGTTTGCTTATTTTGACCACTGGGCAACGATTTTTTTTTCTTAATTTATTTTTTTTCCAGATCTGCCCACAAGGACCACAGTTTTTCTGAGATATATATATATAAAAAAAAATTTGTTCAGGACTTGTTCATTACCTCTGTTCTTCACTACACTGTATTTGTCAGGGTGAAATTTTCTTTTTGTGAAAGGAGGAGGTCGTTACTTTCTCCTGACTCGCCTTCCTGTATAATTATCTAGCTCTGATGTGCTGCAGGCTATGCGAGATCTCAATATTATTGTTATTAATAGCACTCCCCCATCCCAAGCATCTTCATTTGCAGCGACTTCCCAGCCTATGGAAGCAAGGCCAACCACAGAGTCAACAGGAGGACTCTATTATACATGTGCTTAAGTGTTTGCAGGCTCTGCAGCTTAGATTTTCACAAGCAATTAGTGCTGTTGTGTGCCTTGGCTTTGATGCCTCCTCCTGCACATTTTAGATGGGGCTGTTTATTGTGGAGCGCTGAGCTCTCACCCTTTGAGCGCTGGGCCCCTTCTGTCTGGGCATTTGTAACTGGGGGAATTTGCTGGTTGGTCACCTCTTGGGTTAAAAGCTCTGTCAGGGAGTTTGTCAAAGAGTGTGTGTCTGTAAATGGCTGGACTGAATGCTAAATGGGTTATTTTAGACACTTGTCCTCTTCCCTTTTCTTACAGGACACATCTTCAGTTCTCTTCTGTATCTATATTAGTGCAGATCTCTTATATTCCTTATATTGCTTGTATTCTCTTATAGTTGTCATTTAGCATACATTGTGGTGTGATAGCCTACTTCTGTCCCTCTCTGGATGATATGTTATGTCTGTAGATATTTATCCCTATGTGAAAAAATAAATCTATGTTTTAAAAGCAGCCATGTGGAAATAAAGTACTGAGCTTATTCTTTTCAGTGACAGTATAAAAGTACCACCTAATCTAGCCTTACAAAATGCTGCTTGCTTGTTGGCCTGGAGACAATAACTGCTTGGACAAATGAATAAAATACCTTTTTTTTTTTTTTTTTTTAGTGTATATCCAGCAGGTATGTCTTAGCAGAGGAATTTCCATGATGGCGTTGCCAGGCTTGTTTAAGACTCATGCTCAGGGCTGGGTGTCTGAACAGTTTGGAGGTAGGCACATCCTTGTTCACTTAATATGAGTTTTATACTTATTCTTTTAAGCAAAGAAATCTTGGGTTTAGCTTAGAATTTGGGAAGGATTTAGATGGCTTTTGAAGAGGGGAGTATTGGCTGTCTGCTGGGAAAGGCAGTATAAAAGCGAGACCTGGGCTTGGGTTGTCTTTTGATCAAGGGCCAGTTTCAGGTTCTGGTGAATAGGATTTGAAAATGGGGCTTGTACAGCTGATTGTAGAGTCTGTGCAGCTTAAGTTTAAATAATAAAGCCCAGGATCATGCAAATATTTCCATGGGAGTTGGAAACCTGATCTTGATCTGGGCCCAGTGCTGTGGTGAGGAGCTGGGGCTGTCTTGTGGCCCAAATGGAGGGAACCCACCAGGGTATTAGAATATAATGAGCTCTGTTTTTGGATTAGCTTTGGCTGGCAGTTAACACATTGGGCATTTTGGCAATGGGGTATCCCCTTCCTTTTCTCCAGGCCCTCTCTTTAGGGCTGTTTTTAACAAAAAGTTAAATCCTTGTATGAGCTGAAATCTCTGGAAGACTTAAGTGCCTGTAGCTTTCCCATCAGTGCCCACAATTGTGTTATAAACTGCTCATGAGCTATGGAGAAGTGCTGCTGTTTTGAACTCCTGCAAAAAGTCAACAGAATCCCGTGGAAAATTGAGTGTAATTTTATGGAGAGATACTGAATAAGGTTGCTAAATGGAAAAAAAAAAAAATCCCAACTAACAAAGGCTGGAGCAGCTGGGGAGGGGCCTAAATGATAACTGAAGGATCTGATGAGTTGTATCCTGGCTCATCTGATTGCTTAAAAACTTGTCTTCACTTCAGAGAGGCCTTGGCATTGTGTGGGAGCCCACAGGGATGCCTTCGGGGTCTGGAGTAGCAAGGAGGAAGCCCTGCAGGGAGGGGATTTGGAGCTGTGGTGGAGGAACAGCATGGGCCTGGGGGATGTAAAAGGACTAAGTGAGGAAGAGCTAGAGAGGGATGGAAGGCGTGAAACATGCTGGAGTGAGAAAGGGGAGCTCTGAGTATAATTGGGTATGAGATTCAGAGGTACGGCTGTTAGTATCTGGCTGTGTCTCCAGGTCCTGGCATCTCTTAGGACCGCCTCTAGCCTCGGTATGAATCTAAGCACATCCTTTGCTGCTTGCTGTGGAAGGGTGCCAAATGGTTCCCAGTGCAGGAACTTCCCAGGAGTCCGTGGCGTTGGTCTGGTATCGCAGGAAGCGCAGGCTGTCTCCAAGTTTGTATAACCCCAACCTCTGCTTCTGCTCAGTTTTGAACCATCCTTCATCTATAATACCCAATTAGTGTTTTGAAGTGTGTGTGGGGGAAGAAATCAAACAACCTCTCAGGCTGTTGAAAAATGGCTTTTTACTTGAATGGAAATTGCTGCTTACAGATACGTTTTCATTTGTAATGCCTATTTAAAATAAAAAACCCTCAAGTTGTAGCTGAACCATCTAAACAATATTGAAATGACTATTCAAATGTCATGTAAGCTATAAATCAGGCTTTAATCTTCTTAATATTTCTGATATTTTTAATATGTACTAAAGAACTAATGGAGGAAAAATTGTATAACTTACAACATTTTGACACGAAAACAGTTTTGAGGGCAATTTGAGTTTCACTTTTGCCTACTTTTAATCCAGACCTGTTTTCTTAGGTGGAAAAGTCAGCATTTGATCTAGGGTTCCCAATCTCTGTCCTTTCTGACCTAACCCCTTCTACTGAAGCTTCAGTTGTCATTTGTTATTCCCCGGGTTACTGTTGACAAACCCAAAAATTTCTGTGGCTTTCAGCATCATTACGCCTGACTTTGGTCAGTGACTGGGAGAGGAGCACTGTGTCTGCAGAACACGGGGCATTTCCTGAAAGCATGGAAAGGATTGCCCAGCCTGTGCGATGTAGGCTCCTTCTCATTCCTGTCCTATGCAAACGTGTTCTCTTCCTAACTGGGAATACCCGCTTGACCATCTGGTTTACGTTTGCTTTGCTCCTGCTGACAAGGAGGAGAATGTTTCGGGAGGGCTGGGGAGGAAGGGTCCTGGGGCTTCATTTACACCAGGAACAGGACTCCCGCATCAGCCGCACGCCGGGGGGCTGCCGGCGCTTCCTGCTGACCTTGTGTGGCCTCTATTAGCAGAAGCAACGCGGCACCCAGAGCACAGAGGACTGTGGTATGTGCTGGCCCAGCATCTGTTGATAGTATGGCCTGTGTCATAACAAGGGGTGCTTTAATCACATAATGAAAGCCACATTCCTGTAATTGTGTAATATATGGACACAGCTTTGTAACATCACTTGTCCGAATGTGATACAAATTGGATGCAGAACCTTAGCCTCTTTGGCAACAGCTTATTTGAGGATTATTGTTTTTATTTGTAATATAACTTCAGTTGACTCCTTCATTTGAAGCCCTTGTATTTACCTTGATATTGCATTGGGATTAACCCCTTAAAGCTCTGCTTACCGTGACCCTGCCTGGTACACAGGTGATTGCACAACTAATTGGCAGGCTCAGCCCTGGTTCAATAGCTTTCACATCTGGGTGGATAATAAAAGTATTCCCAGTTTGAGCAGTTACAAATGGCACAAACCCTTGTTCTTCAAAGCATGAAGCAAATGTGGATTGATGGGGTTTAGGAAAGAGTGTAGGACAGACCTTCTTGTACCCTTTCCAGAAATAAATACTGGTGTCCAGGAAGAATGAAATGGAGAGCTGGTCCAGCTGGGACCTGCCAGACTGCAGCAGATGGCACTGGACCTGCAGAGGACTTGTTGTGCTGGGAGCAGAGCCACTGCTGCTCTCTGCTCACTGGAAGAGACACAACAACCTTGTCCAAAGTAACAGCAGCTTTCGCTTTAGTACTGTCATGGAGTAAAATGGGATAGAAATCTCTTTATCTAGCAGCTGATGATTAGATGAGGGTGTTCTGGTGTTGAATTGCTTTGATGCTCCGCTTTAGGAGATTTCAAACTGATTCTTTGTCTTTGGTGAGCTAACTTTTCTTGATAGTATCCTCAGTTCAAATGGGACAGTACAAATCAGGGCATGGGAGTCAGGTCTGCTGAGAGGTTTTTACAGGCTGGAGTGAACTTGAATTAAAAAGAAAAAATTCATACTTGAGCAGGAAAGTAGAGGAAGGAAGACACTTGATTGCAACAAGAATCAATTTCCTCTACTTGCATTCCTGGCTATTTTTCCTCTCCCCTGATGATTACAGGTACTGTGTTTCTGGTTTAATTGGGGATTTTCCCACCCAAGGCTGAAGCAGACTGCAATTGTGTAGCCTTTTCCCTGTCCCTCACATTGTCACCACTGGGCTTTGCCAAGGAAGTTTGGCTGACTTCTCCTTGCATCATCATCCCCTTTGAGGTGTAACAAAACGTTTATTTCTTGCACTTCACTGAGGTGTGCACTTGAAATTCCTATTCCTTGGCTGAAGCTGTGACTTCAAATGGGGTGGGTTTTGACCTGTTGGATTTGTAGACTTGGAGTTCTTCAGACCAAAGACAAGAGGAGGACAAAGCTGCACACCCTGTGGTGGTTTGCTTCTGCTGGTATTGGTACTTTGGGCAGACTTTCCTTGGAGATCTCAAAAATGCCATGCTGTAGGCTCTATTTCATAGACACTAGCTGACATAGAGAGGTACTTTGCCTCTGTGGTTTGAACACCCAAAGGGTGATGAGCTCGTGTGTGTCTAAGACAAAGTGCATATGTAGGGGCAGTGCCTTCGTATATAAATGGGGATGTGACTTTCAAATTATAAAATGTATTTTTGTGTTACTGGTGGTACAACAGTACGGGGAAAACCCTTTGTTTTTCTCTGTCCCCTAGTGTTTCTTATCCTCATCAAAAATGTACATCGTCTTGCCAAGCACACTTTAATTTAACTCCTGGCTAAACACTCATTTCAAAAAATGTATTTAAAAGAATTAAGTTACGTCTGGAAAATTTTGCATAATTCAACTCTAGGGCACCTGCCCCTCATTTAGAAGTGAATTACCATTTGAAATCTAATTTCAGTTTGGGTTTTTTTTTTTCCCTTCATGGAAGCATTAGAGGCATTTGACCTGAACTTGTGAAGGGCTTAAGTCAACCTGAAACACCAAACTGTTCCTGAGCAGGATTTCATCCCTAGGTAATGCTTGGTTGCTGTACCAGTTAGGCCAGGATGGATGTAGCAAGAGGTCTTAATCTGGACCATGGGTCCAGATTTTTCTCAGGTAAAAACCTTTTTCCCCAAGGAGATCTCCTGTTCTGCATCATTCTCCCCGTGTCTCAGGATGCTGTTGGGAAGGAGGCATGTTCTGCCTGGCTGCAGTGCTGGAGGGCCATGGTGCTCCCCAGTTAGCTGCAGGACTTTGGTAAAAACAAATGGTGTAGTCCCTGTGCAGCACGTGGCTATTGAAGAACTGCAAATAATCCCAGATTATATGGAGGTCTGTGGGTTTTTTTTCTTCACCCCCCCCCCCCCCCCCCCCCCGAGGGCATGTGAAGTTTTAGCCCAAGTTCACGCCATTGCTTCTGAAATAATTGGTATTGTTTCTGCCAGGGGAAGGTGAAAGGGGAGAGGGGAGCCCACTTGCAAACACTTGTGAAGAAGGAGGCAGTGTGGATTTATATTCTAGTGTGTGGGGAATTTGGCTGTGGGACATCAAAATGGATACAATCTGATGAGTTTCATTAAGGCTACACCTCATTCTTTTAATTAACTTCTTGTTCTTGTCCTTGGTGAAGTAGTAATTATTTTTTAATTAGCCCAACACTGCATTGCAGAGTTAGCCAACCCTAGCCTCATCTCATGGAGAGGTGTCATAAGAATTAAGTTAATTAGCTTGTCACCATCCCTGTAAAATATGGCTGTGTTTGGCAAAAAGGAAAAAAAAGGCCCTTTCCTGTTCCAAGGTTAATTAAAACCCACAGTGCACAGGAGTGTCAGGTTGGAGAGATGGTGCTTGAATCCTACGTGTGCTTGGTGGCAGAAAATCTGCGTGTCACTGGCATAACTCATGATTCCTGGTGGTCCCCTTGCAGCCTTTGGCTTGGAGTCAGCTCTGCAGCTGGGCAGTGGAACAGGGTGTGAAGCCCAGCTCAGGGCTTGTGGCTGGCAAGAGCAAGTCTAGGAGTGGTGGCCAGCCTGGGCTGCAGAGCAGAGCCCCTCTGTCCTGGTAGCTGTGCTTGTGGAGGTGTGAAGGGATCCGAGGTCTGCGCCCGTCACCGTACTCTTCTGTGCAATTTTTGCAGTCTTCACTAGTGAACAGTTGTGTTTCAGGTTTCAGCATCTCAGAGTTTGATTGTTGGACTAGAAGGCTGGGGAACAAAGCAATCCACAGATATTTAAGAATTTGTAGTATTGATCTGTTCTTCCCTTCACACCCCTGCCCCCCTCGTTTTGATTAAACTGAGAGGAGTTCTGTAAAAATTAACTTTAGGGTTGGAAAAGGTGTTTTCTCTGTCCAAATCTATCTTGGTGAGAGACTCCACCAAGCAAACCCTGGTCCCCACACAGCCCCGGTTAGCCCCGTGTCTCTGCAGGAAGGATGCTCATGAGTGTTCTACTGCGGTGTGGCAGCCTCTCTGCCTTTCAGAGTGCCCAGAGAAATTAGGCTTTTTCTTCGAGCTTCATCTCGTGCTTATTTGACAGTTCAGCATTAATTTTCTTTTTTAAAAAGGCAATTTCTAGCTCTCCTGATTGAAGAGATGAACTTGAATATATGATCCCTATGGGATTTAGAGCTGTCTCCTAAATCTCCCCAGATGATAATGGCTCTGCTCTCTTTGCTCCGAGGGAGCATTTTTTTTTATAGCTGTGTTGCCAATTGCTGCTTCTACTAGGTGGACTCTGACTGTTCATTAATACCTTTCCCTGTGTCCCAGGACAGCAAGATGATCCTGACACCCCTCCTGCTTGCCAGGTATGGGCTGGGGGTTAAATCCATGCAGCCAGTTGTCAAAGGCACATCGTTGATCTGTGTGACATTTAACCAAGGGTAAGCTGAGTGAGAGGCTGTGGGGACTGGACTTGCTACATGTTGGTTTGGGGTTCACATCAGAGTGGGCTACGTGATACTATAGGAAGTATTTTTTGTGATTTACATCACTGTGAAGGACACCAGGTATTTGTCACAGTTTAATTCTAATTCTCATGTCACAGAAGTTGTGTGTGAAGAGTGGGAAGTCAAAGGCAGGAAGTTCTTGAGGAGTTCTTGGCATGGGGTGGAAATCCTTAATAGATAAAATGGCATCAAAACAGCCATTTGTTGATTTGAGCTGCATTTCTTGCCTGTTGGCAGTCCTGGTCTGCAGCACAGGGGTGGACAGAGCAGGATGTACCAGCATGTAAGGCCTCTAACCCCTTGTTCTGTCGCTGGGCACCACTGGAAAGAGATGGCCCCATCCTTTTGCCCCCCCCCTCATCAGAGCTGAAGATATTTTTATAAAGAATTTCTTAGTATATATTATGAAGTGGGAATATTTTAATGGAAAATACTGATCAATATGAGCATAATTTCGTATAACATCTTTTTTCTCTTAAAATTCTGACTTTTCACTGAAAAGCAGTTGTCTTTGATCAGAAAGTGGAAAGCTTTATGTCCAAAATAAAAAAAAATCATTCAGGTTAGAGACCTCCTTATTTTTTCATTGCACAGTCAACATTTTAATTAGGCAGCAGGCTGCTTTTTTTTTTTTTTTTTTTTTTGTGAATAATATTATGTAATGAAAAAAATGTATCTATCAGTAAAGCTTTGTCAGAAAACTTATGACCAGCCGCGTTCTAGAGCAGCTGGCCACCATCAGAGACAGGATACTGGGTAGACAGGCCCCTGGTCTGATCCAGCAGAGTGATTTTTATATTCCAATGTAAATAATCATTTAAGAGGTAACTGTTTGGGGCTCCCTTAAGCTTTTGGCTGGGCGTCTGCAGGCTCTGTGTTTCTACCGCAGCAAAGTCTCTTAGTAAAAAAACTGAAGGGGGAAAAAATAATTCCAACAACCCCAGTGGTCTCCTTCAGAGAATAAGGATATTAACTTCGGCTTTAATAAAAACATAATGTTAACTAATCTACTGTGAAGAGCTTCAACTGCAAACTGTAGCAATTTACCAGTGAAAAATTGGAAGGGGACTGAGAGTTGGAAGGAACCTGCAGTCATTAGCTGCAGATTAAACATGAATTAAATTACTTCTGATTGTGTCAATCCATCCATCGTGAGGATTGTGCCTTTCCAGCGTCCCTGTGCTGAAGGGAAGAGAAGGAAGCTTTGGCTGGATTTGATACATCGCTGTGGTGGAAATAACATGAGAGGGTGGGATGTGGGGTGCCTGTGAGTGCAGTGATATTCTGTGGTGTTTGACGTGGCCAAGGCTTCTGCTGTCTCTGGTTCTGCCACTGAAAATTTTGCTTTTAATAGTAGTGTTTCTTTTATTTGAATCCCTAGAACATGTGACATCGCCATGTATGTCCAAGGTATGAGGAGTGTTTACAGTATAATGCTGCCTTTCTGGGTGGGTCAGAAGAGGCATCCATTCCAGTTAAACTTCTAGAATAAGGTGAAGATGGGTTGAGGAGCAGTGCTGGGATCAGGTTTGCTCAAGGCTTGTGTATTTGTATATACTTCTAGGCATTTTTCACTGGTGTGGGGCAGTCATTCATGCAGGTTCCTTGATGGTGTGTTGGGGAGTGGCTGGCTGTGGATTCCTGAAGTCTCTGCTCAAGAAAGAGTCACTGGAGCAGCCCCCTGGAAAAGACCTGTTCCTTTGACATCTCGTAAAATACGTGCATTTTATTTGGTACAACTGGTTATATTTATTAACCACATGGATCCTGTTGCAATGCAGATGAACGCTCAATCCAAAATGACTAGGAAGTCTGAACCAAAAGACTGTGTCCCATTTTTGAGGGCATCTGGACCTTATGAATGGCCTTTTCCTGGAACTCTGTTATAGTAATGAGTAACCTAGTTCTGAAAATTTTCTCTGCTGAAATGAGAGGGAAGCTTGGGTTCAGCATCCATTCCACTCAGATCTAAGGCTTTCCTTCTGCCTCCAGGGTGTTTACTACTAAACGCGCAGTCTTTCCTGAAGAGGCAAAAAAAAAAAAGTCAGCAACCTGCAAACATCCAAAAGACCATTCCAAATTGTGTGAACAATAAGCAGAAATGAAATCCTAATTACATGGCATATGGCTCAGCCCTACAAACCTTCGTCCTCAAAGAGCTGAGGGGTAATAACTATTCGAACAAAGTGGAGGACATGTTAAGGCGATGCCTGTCTGAGCTATCAAGCCTCATTGCTTGCAAGAAACACATAATCCCCTTTTAATCTCATTCCTTGCATTCCGTGTAGCTGTAAGGCTGGGTTTCAGTAAAACTGATTTTCTAGTTGACGAGCAGAACCGTAAAGGAGCTCGGAAGATGCTCGTAGCTCACTGGAGGGCACAGCGGGTTCCTTGCAGTGTTTGCTGCATGAACAGGGAAGGGACCAGGAGCAGAGCTATAGCCCGGCTCTGCCTGCTGATGTAGCTTTGGGTTACATCAATGGCTGTGTCCAGATTTACCTTGTTAGGAAATGAATTTTGAGTTGTAGGTTTTTAAACAGAAGGAAATGGGTGTAGTCTTTCCCTGTGGGATTAGACCAGGAGCTACTTGTGGTCTTTTGGTATGTGGCCATGTCAAATTAGTGATGTCTTCTCTAACTGCAATGCTCCCAGATTTTTCAAAATCCCCATCAGGTTTAGCAAATACTCCCTGTTGTTACTCTAGCTTTTGGAGTGGTCCGTAGTCAGCTGAGGGCATGTCTTCTATAGGGGAATAGGACTCTAGAGAGTGACTTAATTTTGGCATGGTAAGGCATAAGGCTATTTCTCTGAGAAGTGATAGAACAAACCCAGTCATCCCTAACCTGAAATTTTCTGTTTCCTGAGATGATTGGAATGGGGGGAGTTGATGTGGGAAATGCTGACCTTTCAAATGAGAGCGATCAGTGTATGAGTACCACTCTGCAATATAAGCCAAGGGTGGGGGGGAGTTTCCCATTGAAGAACAAAATGTAGGTAGTACCTTTCGGAGTGCTTTCCTACACACCCAGATGTATGGGAGTGAGCAGTTCTGGGGAGGATGTTGTGTTGCTGGATTGGCGTAGACTTGGCTGAGGAGTATGTTCAATTCTGATGTATAGCTGCTGAAGTCCAAGTTAGTTTTCACTGAAGAGTGGGGCCGAGGCTGTGGTACAGGTCTCCTGGTGAGCAGAACTGGCTCCTAGGTGGTGGTTTAGATGAAACTTTCCTGAGGTTCAGCATGTGGAAGCAAACTGATGCTTCTATCCAGACAGTGGTGGGTGGTGTCATGTGAATGCATATTGTAATAAGAAAAAAAATTGTATTAAATAAAAAAGAAATCAGTCTCCGCCTTTTGCCATTTCCCTGCATAGCTCCTCAGAGACGGATGGGATTTTTAGCTCAACTTCAATCCTAATTCATTTTCTTCTCTTTAACAGTCTGCTGTTTGAGAATCCCAGACCAACTGTGTCGCTCCTAAAACGGTCAATTGTAGCTATGTAATCTCAGTCAGATAAATAGGTTCTTAGAGCAACTTTGAGTTTAGCAGAGCTATTCCACAATAGGATCAGTCTACAGGACTGAGTCTGAGGTCTTCACAAGTGCTTGCAAGGTGTGGGAAAGGCTTGTGGCAAGTCCCTTTCTTATGGCAGCTTCACCTCATGGTGTATGCAGCAGTCTGGGTTTTGTTTTGCTTGCATGGCAGAATAAAAAAAAAAATTAAGCATGTGGGAATTGTCATTGGTGGAACAAATCAAAGTTCATGTGGAGGTTATTTCATCCTCTTCAATAAAAGTAGGTTAATCTCCAACTAAAAATATAACTTGTCAAAAAGGGAGTCGAAATATTCATTCTGGATAATGTTGAGATTCAACATAGTGACCTTCCTGTCTCTTCTTCAAACTGAATCACTTTTTTTAATACACTATTTGCTGAAGCTTTATCTTTTTTGGTCTGCCCTGGCCCATCCATTGCTGAGCCCTGCAGATGGGATCTAGTGGAGCCAAGCACTTGGGCTGTCATCGAGATGCAGCATGTGCTGATGGGCTAAGCTCGGGAAGGACTGTTATTTTAGAGAGGGCTATATTTGATAAAGCCTCCTTCTGCTAACTGGAGTTGTTAAAGGTTTTCTTTTTGGTAGGCTTCATACCCTGTAAGCCAAAGCTGAAATGGAGTGAAGCAGCCTGTGGAGAAACTGAGGGTTGGTAGATCACTGGATGAGCTGTGCGATGGAGGGACCTGAGTGCTGGTGCACAGTGTGACATGTTTTCTTCTGGCTCTCCATCCCAGTCTGCCTTTAGTTGTGCTTTGGCCTCCAGGTCCCTGTAAAGGAGGCTGCCTTTTTCAAGCCTTAGTGAAGGTTTATTTTTCTCTTTCTCTTTGCCTTGGGCAGCAGACTGCAATGAGGAGCCAAGGCCAGAGATGCAGACAGTGACCTCTGCTCCGGGGGGAGCAGCAGAGCCAGGTGAGCAATTTCCTGCCGTAGGAGCAAACAGGGCTGGGGCTCCGATGGGGATAATTCCTCTGATTTCATCCCAGGAGCTGGCTCCATCCTGGCTGTTGTACCTTTAGATGGAGCAAAGTCTGGGATGTGTATATCACAACCGTGGAATATTGTATTAGCAAGTCTCCTGTTCCGTTTTCATGGACAGGGGAAAAAAAGGGAGCATCCCCCCATCATGAAGTATTGCGGCAGACATCACTGATGGGGCTGGGTAGGGAGAACAATAACAAATAATGACACTTCTCCCCCCAACCCCCCAAGCGTCTCCCTCCCTTTCTTTTTTTTTCTCTTCCCTCTTTGTCTCGTGTTTCTGAGTTAAGAGGATTTTTTAGGCACAGCAACGAGCTCTCACTTTGAACTTGGAATATGCACGCTGCAAAGAAAGCCCCTGCACCGTCCTTACTTAATATGCCCAAATATGATTAGTGTCAGACTGTGAAATATCGCTTCCTTATCTCGAGGAGCCAGCAGACAGGAATATTTCTAGGGATCAGGGTCTTTTTATTTTTTTGGCAAAACACTGACTTTGAGAAGGAGATGGCTGGTGTGCACAGCCCTTCACTGGCGTGATTCTCGTAAGCCACTCCAGGATCTCCCTGTTTCTTTCTCTCCCTCTCTCTGCTCTCTTTTGCTCATTCATTCCTTGCTTCATCCCTCATCATCTGCCTTGACACTAATTCATGATCAAGGGACATAATTTTCAAAATGGCAGATGATTTGAAGTTGAATTTTGTTCTCAGCTATGTCACTGTCTCCCCTGGAGCTGAGGAGCAGCCCTTTCCCTCTTGCTCCCCATCAGAGGTAGACTTGAAGAGGTGCTTCAAGAAGATGCCCTGGTTGTAGGAACTAATTATTTGGGCCATCAGAGAGGCTGCATTGCTGCTGTTTATCTGCTGAGAAATGCTGCTTTGACAAGATAAAATGGCCCAGACCAATTTATTTACATATTAAGGGTCTTGCATGTCAACAACTGCAAACTGTGGATAAAGGATTTCTATCTTCTTGTAATTTTAGGGATCTGTTTAGTAGTTTTGTTGGGCAGAAAGTGGGAGAGGAGGGAAGGAAATTAGTTTCCATCCTTGTTTCTTAACTGCCTGCCAAAAATCTCCTTCCTTTGCCCCCAGAATAATCCCAACTCTGTGGAATAATAGGAGAAACTCATTACAAATGTATCACTTCAATGCCGTGGAATGCTTTTGTTTCCAATTTTCTTTGATCTTTAGATGCACTAAAGATAAGGACTGAGACTATTTCTGTATCTTCAGTCCAGATCTGGAGCTCACAATGTGTGGAGAAGAGTTCTGATGAAATCAGATCCTGGATTTGAGCTGATTTGAGTAAGCATATTTGAATTGCAGGCTTTGATTGTGATCTAGTTCTGCTTGCAACTTGGAAATGTTTAGGATTTAATATATACAGAGTTTAATACTCTTACATGCACCATTGGCCTCTACTGGAAAGGATTAGAGCTCTTCAGTTATAAGTCCCAAACCTTAATACTGCTCTGAAAGACTCTTCCATTTAAGTAACAACATCCAGCCCTTGGCCTCAGGTTGCTGGAGCACTGATCCTGCTGCTGCTTCGTGCTTCTGGGCCTGGCTGGTGTTGTGCTGACCAAAATGTTTTACACAATCATGCAAAATGTCCAAATGGCATCAGAAATGTCCTTGCTAATTTAGATGAAATCATGAAACTGTAGATTCTGCTTTAGATGGGCCCATCTTAACTGCTTGAAAGAGTCCAGTGCAGAGCCATAAAAATGATTAAGGGAGTGGAGCATCTCCCTTAGGAGGAAAGGCTGAGGGAGCTGGGTCTCTTTAGCTTGGAGAGGAGGAGACTGAGGGGTGACCTCATTAATGTTTATAAGTATCTAAAGGATGAGTGTCAGGAGGATGGAGCCAGGCACTTCTCAGTGACATCCAATGATAGGACAAGGGGCAACAGGGGCAAGCTGGAACATAGGAGGTTCCATGTAAACATAAGAAGAAACTTTTTCACAATGAGGGTGACAGACACTGGAATGGGCTGCCCAGGTAGGTTCTGGAGTCTCCGTCTCTGGAGACGTTCAGAACCCACCTGGATGTGTTCCTGTGGGACCTAACCTAGGTGATCCTGCTCTGGCAGGGATGTTGGACTGGATGGTCTTTCAAGGTCTGTTCCAACCCCTAACATTCTATGATTCTGTGATCTTGTTTGAAACAGTTCGTAGAGTAGATGTCCTAGTTGTGGTCAGAACTGAAGGAAAAAGTAGTGAGATTACTGCAGAGGGATCATGCTGAGATTTTAGCTCAAAGATTGGGATGAACCCTGAAAATCATGGGAAATGCTGTTGTAAGCAGTTGGCTTTGAACATGGGAGTGGCTTTGAGCAAGGGTTGATGGTCAGGGATTCAGGAAGGACTGGTCCTCTAGAAGAGTCTGCAGGTGAGTGCTTAGAAAGACCTGGAAAAATGTGACCACTAGAAGAGAAGAAATTCTGGTATTTTAATTTAGAGATGAGAAGACTGGGAGGAGATGGGAGGAACAGATTTGGAGTGCAAAAGGTGTTGTAAAGGTGGTGACTTAGTCATGTTGCCCTATGTTTGCATTGCAGGAGGGGCTGGGACCAGTACACGTTAGGAGAGGAGTATCCAGCCATGAAAGTAGCAAAGCTCTGGAGTTTGGCAGAGGCGTGGAACAAGTGAAGTATTTAGTAATAGGTTGGGAAACATCTAGCAGGAAAGATATAGGCAGAGTTGATCCTGCTTTAGGGTGCAAACAGGAGACTACAACAGCCTCATGGCATCTCTTTCATCCTTCTCCAGTAGATACTCAGAAATAGTGCTTGAATTCTTGATTCCCTTCACAGGCACCTTGAACCAGCTCAAATTCATCACAATGAGCTGCCATAGGCTGTGGGGAATGTGTTACATTAGAGTATTATTTCTTGTCTTTTTATTCCCCCCCCCCCCCTTTTTTTTTTCTTTTAGGGTCATTTACCAGCCTGCTTTGTTCATAACGGGCCTCTTGTTTGACACAGTCATTGATAACCAAAGTGCTGTTTTCCTGACTGGAAAATATTGACTTTGAGGTTAGGGCCTTCAAATGTGTTCAGCATTTGCCAGCCCTTCTCCTCTTGAAGCCTGTGGCAATAATCCTATTGATCGCAGTGGGAGTGGGATTCATGGGAACAGAAAATAAAGGGATGCCTTGGAAATCCTGCTCTGAGCATTTCGTGACTCAGATGTCAGAGGAAACATGATGTAATACGGTGTCAAAGGCACTCTGAAACCTTTCATGAAGAATTTTTTTTTAAAAATAAAAGTGACCTTTTAAATAGATTAACATTTTTTGAAGCAAGAAAAGGAGCCGATTAGCATGAAAATACAGGGTGTTGAATCGCTTTTCTGAAGGTGTTGGAACAAACCCCAGGATATTGTCTTTTCTTGTGTAGGGAAAATACTTGGCCACAGCAAATATATTTAGAAATGTGGAATAGATTTCCCTGTTAGCTTCATTGCCATCAGCAGGGAAGGGGACTCTGGGTGAAGAACAGGAGGACCACCCCCACCCCCCGAAAGTGGAGGATTTGTCACTGCAGAGTTGTAGTTACTGTGACAGATGAGCATCTCCCTGTGCAGTGCTGAGAGTTGTGGGTGATCACTTGCCTGGGGAGGGAGGCTCCCATGACACCAGTGCTTTCTGGACCTCAGTTGCCCACTCCTGTGACTCTTGCTGAGTGTGCCACTACCCTCCCCCCTGGGTGGTGGTGGCCATGTAGATCAATAGCAAGCGGTTTTCTTTAATTCGGATGTATACAGCAATTGGAGCCAGTCTTATCAGAGAGGACACCACCAATGTAAATGTCCATTCGTATTACTGTGAGATCCTACTCTTTTTTTCCAGTTGTGAAGCTGAAGCATATGGCTGTTTCCCAGTCTCTGCTAAGGAGAGTCCTTCTTCAAACCCTTCCGTGGTCCTTCATTCCACTACATGCCTCTGCACCAGTTGTGACAGATGGCTGACTAGGTAAAATCATAGAATCATAGAATGGTTGGGGTTGGAAGGGACTTGGAAGATCACCCAGTTCCAACCCGCTCTTCCATGAGCAGGGACACTACCCACCAGACCAGGTTGCTCAAGGCCCCATCCAACCTGGATTTGAACACATCCAGTGATGGAGCATCCATAATGAAAACTGAAAGATTGCTTCCATCCTTTGCATCAGCATATGTTAAAAAAGTTCAATTCTAGCCACAAAATTTTCTCTATCCTTTTTTTTTATTTTTAATCTTTTTTTTGAAACTATAATAACATTTTCAGTGGAAAATCTTCAAAGATTTTACTTCTCCCTGCTTGATTTATGAATGCAAAAAAAAAAGCTGGTTATAAGTTCGAATGCCTGGATTTGTGGCTGTGATTGATTCTTGGATGTATATGTGGCTCTTCTCAGATTTTCAGTTCTCAAAATACCAACTGGAATAATATAGCCAATGTGACGCCTGTAATCTTCTGCTTGGGTTTAAGTTCAACAGATATTTAAGTTCACCAGATAGTGCTGCTCCCGTTGAAGTACACTGAGCGGCAATAAGCTCCCTGGAGTACTGTAGCTCAACTCTTTCTTCCAGCCTGAGTTTTGCTCGTGTTAGGGCAGGTTTGCACCATTAACATAGAATAGTTTGGGTTGGAAGGGACTTTTAAAGGTTATCTAGTCCAACCCCCCTGCAGTGAGCAGGGATATCTTCAACTAGATTGTATATTGGTGTTTTTGATTCTTCTCTTGGCTTCACGACAGCCTCCTGCACAGCTTGGGATTGAAATGAGCTGGGGCAACCTTGTTGCTACAATATTTAAGTGTCTGCATTAAGTCTAAGTTTTTCAGAAAATGTGTAAAGTCTTATTTGCATGCTCTTGAATTTAGAGAGAGGTATGTACCCAAGGATTGAGGCAGGTGTTCTTGCAGTAATTTACACCGAAAATGTGAGCTACTCTGAAAGTGCGAAGGAGCTGCTCTTATCTTCTGGTTAGAATTGCTGTGGCAGTGTGAATGTTACAGTCTAAAACCCCAAAAAGCTTATTTGGGATCTTAGAAATGTTTCTTTTCTGAAGGCAGATTGGTATGAGGTGTGAATTTTTGATGGGAACCAAGAACAGAGTGGCTGAGTGAAAGCTTTCCATGCAGGCTGGCAGGACAAGACACAGTCTGGTGGGTGCTTACTTTCAGTCTAATACAGAATTTGGGAGAGTCTTTGCTCTGCTAGCCGATGGATCCCATGCAGCCAATGATAAGGATTTTGTGCATGAGATATTATGAGCTACTGTACTTGGGTTGTTTCTGACAGAAACAATCAAAAACTGCGACACACCGCATGCTTTCCATCTCCAGCTGTCTTGCTGCACTAACTGCTCCCTTCATACCCGGCTAAATTCATGCCTCAGCTTGAAGTGAATTTGCCAGTGTGTCCAAGGAGACAAAGGAACAGGCGTAACAATGAAAATCATTGTTCGAGGCTCAATCCAAAATTGCTTTCACAAAAGCCAAATGTCAGGATAAAGGTGATGGCTTGCAGGGAAGCTTCCCCCTTCCTCGAGAAACAGGCAAGCAAATAAAATAATAAGCACCCAGCTCCCTGTATACGTGAGTGCAGTCCAAGTGCAGCGTGTTGTAGGGAAATCTCATGCAGCATCAAAATCTTGCTGTAGCTTCAGGGGATGTGGCTTGCATGGCACTAATTGATGTGGTTTTGCCCCTGACAGAGAGGTGATGTGAGGCCATACTCAGGCCTCTTGGAAAGCTTGGTGGTGAGTTATTACCTGGCTTTATCCACGGTTTCCAATCTAAATGCTGGGGTGTTAACACAGGGACTGTGTGCAGTTCTCATGGTGTTCTTCAGCTGTTATGTAAATAACTTGTGCTGCTGGGATCAGCATTTCTCTTGGATAATAGTTGTGATGGGGTTTGCTTGGTGCTAGAATCATCCCCCTGAGTGTAGTACATGCTGGGGACTCCTACCAGTTGTCTTCATGTGGGAACTGCAAGGAACATTAATATTCCTCAACTTGGGAGCAGATATGTGGGTTTTGTTTGCTGTATTTCTAGGCTTCCCTCATTTCAACAAAGACAAATATCTAGATGCTGTCCAAGGCTTTTATGACGTGATAAACCAGGTCCAGTGTGTAGCTTCTGTGGGAGCCTGGCCTATGGCAGAGGAGACGGATGATGGAGCGTGGCTGTGGCACCAGCTGATGTCTGGGGCTGAAGTTGCTTTGGGCAGCTGGTCTCAATACATGTGAAAACAAACAGCTCTTTTTCTCATAATCAGCTGTATGTGGCCTGCATATCTCCAACTGTGCCTACCCATGGGAAGTAGGAACTGCTTGAATGGAGACAGCTGGACAAAGAAGGGAGTAAAGAGTCTGTCTGTGGGTCACCCTGACTGCCCATGGCCACCTCAGTCCATCATATCTGTCACCTCAGTTTAGTGAAGAGCAGAGTAAGATTCCCTGGAATTAACAGAATTTGCACTGAACGAATGGATTCTGATAAGCGTCCTTTGGGTGTTAAATGTTTCTTGTCACTGTATTTGCTTCAAAACCAAGAAAATGAACCTTTAATTCCTGAAGTAATTATGAGTGAGTTTTTATGGCTTTTCCCAGCTCTCCCAGACACTGAATTCTTGCAGCTGGATAGGTGCTTTGCTGTCAACACTTCTTGTGTTAGAAATCTGCTGTGCTGTGGCCATGTTAGATTTCTGGGTACCAGGTAGTTATGGGATGGAAGGTATACCTCATGGTGGCTGCATTGAGAAGGTCATGGCTTAACCCTTCCTGTCTTCTGAGATACCAGCTTTCTGTGTGGCTAAAGATGGACAGATAACTATAGGACACAAAAAAAGAGATGCCACTGCTGAGGCTGGCCCCATTTGAAGGTCCATATATATCACTGTTTCTAACCTGTTCTCTCTTTCTCTGCTTGTTAATTCAGAAATACCAAACCAAAAGCCCCTTTATAGCTCCAGGGCAGGTGCCTTGCTTAAATCTACCTCATTAGTTTTAATGAATTAGTTTGTCACTTTTCTGGACAGGTAGCTGGTGCCAGAGTCTGGAGCCTTACTTTGAGGCCAGGAATGCGCTCTGGCCATATGTCAAACCAGCAAACCTTGTGTGCAAAGGACTCTAAAATCACTGTTGTGACACTTCAATAGATGAAGAAAGTACAAGTCCCAAAGGATGAGAAAGGTGATATGTAATGGATAGTGTTTGCAGTACCCAGTATGTGTTATCCTGCCTGTGTTATCTGCATGTTAGGGGGGAGCTGTGTAAATAAATAAAATGTAGAGGTGGGTTTTGAGTTGTTGTTGGAGGAACTTCTTCAGTCAGCTATTGTAGAGTTTTGTTCCAGTTAAGCTGAATATAAACGATGGCCTGATGTTACATTGTCCCTGACAGCATGTACACACAACTTTGTACACATGATCAACAAAAAAACCCCCAAACTCAACAGATTACCAGGGTCTTTAAGATATGTTGGATGATACCTTATTGTTTGAATGAATTGCTTTCAATAGGGCTTACTTTTTTTCTTACTATGAAGACCCACTTGTATGACCCCAGAGTAAGACTGACCTGAAACACTCCCAGTGCAAACCTGAATTCGACCTTTTACAATACTCAAATATTGTTAGCTCTGTTTTTTCATTGCCTTCCTGGGTTTGACCGTAGTGGAAATTGGAATGCCATATAGCAGCAATAAAACTAAACCCTGTTATGATAGTTCCAAGAGGAACAGGAACTTCCAGAAATCTCCTGAGAAGGGTTTAGCTCATGAGGTTTGCAGCCCTGTTCAGCCTAAATCAAGGAGTTTGGAGCAAGTTCAGAGGAAACACCCAAGCTTTTGAGCACTTCATCACTCTGAGCTCTTGTAGGCTCTCCCATTACTGATGTCTGGTTCTACGCTGTTCTTCATCAGAGGCTCAGCATGTCTCCTCCACAAATGAGCACTGCTCAGCCCCCCTCTTCTATCCCGTGCTGTCTTCCTTCTGAGTCCTGTTTCCTTTTAATTGCCTCTGAGGAAAAGTTACTTGACGACATAATTTTCTCTTTGAATGATATTACAGCTTCTAAACCAAGCCTGGGTCAGCAGTATCACATGGATAAGAGACTCTTTCCCTCTCATGTGATACTGTTTTAGTAGAAGATTAAGCTTTTAACCCTGAAATAAAAGCAGCTTTCTCTCTTCTCCCTCCCTCTTTCTTGTTATTGCTTCTGCTCTTTTTTTTTTTTTTTTTTTCTTCCTCAGGCCCCATCACTTAGATACAACATCAATTCTAGCTGCTGGTCTAGTGAGCAATCCATCCTGAGACTTGATCCGAGGACTTAATTAAGTGTGAAATTGAAGGGAGAACCAGCACAAGAACCCGACGGGCTCCTGCAAAGCAGAAATTTTATAAGCCGATAGAAAGCAAAGTGCAGATGGATATTCTCCAAGATGCCAGAAAGTTATCAACTGCTATTACTCAACACCGTGATGATGAAGCATAGTTAGGTACCTACAAGTCATAGTCAGGACTAGATATTTTGCTGTGGGCCTCCTGCATGAAGTGAGTACCACTGCTGGCTTTGTCTGAGTGGATGCAACAACCTACCTCTGGCCTTGGATTTCCTCTTTTCTTGTATAAAGCTTTGCAAGGCAAGAATAAGCCTCAGAAATTAATGCTGTGCTCAGTTGGAGCTAATGCACTTAGTGGCACAAAGATGGCCCTTTTGTGGTGGGAGGGACTGGCTGAGTCCTAGGAAGTCACCTGTGTTGCTTTGTGCTGTGCTGATCTGAGGTGTGAGGTCTCCAGGTCCCTAGCTCTGCTCCACTTCATCTTACAGCCTCCCTCACCATCCCCAGGAGGATCTAAACTTGGAGCACCATGTCTGGGGTGATGTAGTATCTGTCCTGTTGCTGCGGTGCTGGGGAGGGCTCCTCCCTGTACCTTGGTTGCTCTCCTGTGATGACTTCTTGGTGTGGGTTTGGAGTAGTGAAGGACTCGGAGTAGGGCTGTAGCTGGCTGTCTCCCATGGATCTTGAAACCCTACAGGGTAGATCACTGGCTTTAGGGTTTTCTCTGGTGGAGATTTGTTATATGAAGACTCTTTGTAGGTGGGTTTTAGCCTGACCTGTAACTGACTTCCAGATCTGGGTGCTTTTCCTTGTGTGTGTTTGGCAGAAACTTTGATGTTTGAGGGCTTTATCATGCCAGAAATAGAGTTGCTGGGGACCTTTGAAGACTGGGATGCTGAGCAGGGGTTGAGAATCCTCTGAACACCACAGTTGTTAATGCTGACCCTGTCTGGGGGAGTGTGAGACTGTACTGGAGACCTGGGCTGAGCAGGGCATCCACTGGAGCAGGCTGGTGCTGTGCACAGATGCTGCTGGGGGTGCTGGAGTTCACGTTACTACACTGTGCAATATGATCTCCCGCCGGGGCTGCCCAGCTAACACTGCTGTGTGACTCCAGTGACCTCAGTCTGGCTGCCCTGCCCATGAGCTGCAGGCTGGAGAAGTCCCAGAGCCCTGTGTGCAGGACCAGCAAGTCAGCTTCATCCCAGCAATCTCTTTCTCCTGCAGCGCTGCCGCTAAAGATCTTATTTCTGCCACGTGAGCAGGAGGAGGCTGCTCTCCTCCCAGTCTGCAGCCCTGACGGCTCATTTTGGTCGGCGATGGGTTTAAGCAGCAGGAGGGTGTCAGATGTTCCCACCCGGCAGGGAGGCCACTTGAACCTGCTCAGCCCAGAGGCAGCAACTTAATCATGTCACAGCGGGTTCCCTTCTGCTGGCCTTGTGACTGACCTCTGGGGTTTGCAGGCCAAACGTGAAGGCTTCCAGAGAGCCCTGCCAGTGATATCCATCCCCCCCTCACGTCTCTATGCCCCCTGCTTCATGGAGAAAGGAAGAGGATGATGTACAGTGATCCGAGCCCTTTTAAGATAATACATTGTTCAAAGGCACTTCCTACCTCCCCATTAGAGAGATGAGAGCATCTATCCTCAGGGACCTCGGCTTTCTCTCACTTTACTTTCCTGTTCCTTCATCCTCTCCTAATGCCATGAGATGGGTTTACAGATTTTGTTGCTCTCTGCAGCTGCTTGAAAGGAGGTTGTAGAGAGGTGGGGGTCAGTATCTTCTCCCAAGGAACAAGCAACAGGATAAGAAGAAATGGCCTCTAGTTGCACCAAGGGAGGCTTAGGTTGGACACAAGGAAAAATTTCTTCCCTGAAAGGGTTTTCAGAGCCTGGCCCAGGCTGCCCAGAGCAGTGGTGGAGTCCCTGGAGGGGTTTCAAAGATGTGGAGATGTGGTGCTGAGGGACATGGTTCAGTGTTGACCTGGCAGTGCTGTGTTAACCATTGAACTTCATGATCTTAAAGGGCTTTTACAACCTGACTGATTCTGTGGTTGTGTGTGGGTGCAGCGAAGGTGTCAGGGTGCTTGGATGACAGAATGGGGCAGAGTCTGTTGTGTGCAGGGACTGGCTGTTGCTGCAGGACACAGAGTTGGCAAAGGTCCTCCTTGGGGCAAAATATCCCCCCCCCCCCTTCCTCCTTGCCTGCTGAAGGATTGCTCTCTCTTAGGAAACAAACCCAAACAAGGCGAATGGCTGAGCCTGCCTGGGGTCGGTAGGGGTTTTGTTTTGAATGGAGGCCAAGGTTAATATTTGAGTGAGGTCCTCAACTGAGTGTGGAGAGCAAAGTGACAGTAGCACTGAATCAGCAGATCACTGCTGGTTGTGGGCAAATACAATCAGTCTTTTTCTCTTTTCCCTGTATACCATGCCTGAAGGACCTACAGCTGAAGGAAAGCTGTCCTGTCCTATGTGAGAAAGTTACAGCCCTGCCACAGGGTGTCTTCTGCTGCACCTGCAAAGCTTTGCTTTGGATCACGGGCACTGAGTGTATGGGGCATGTGTGGCAAGATGCTCCAGCAAACTGGGTGTCTGGCACTGAAGCTCAGCATGTGGAAAATGCTGAAGCGTTTTTAAGGTGAAAATCTCCTGGCCCTGGGCATAATTTCCTTTACGTTGCTGGAAGAATGTTCTGAAGAGCAGTATGTACAGTCGGTGTAATTGTTGGTGCTTTAGCATTTTACATCGCCTGAGGATCTGGCCTCTGGCACTGGTGATAGTTGCCTGCTGAGATGATGTAGCAGTAAATATTAGGCCTCAAGTTAATATATTTATGTACAGTAGAAGCTGACAAAGCTTCACTTCACCAAATTGCTTTTCTTATAAGCTCTCTAGAACCCTGGTGGTCTATCTACACTCCTCAGCAAAGCTTCAGGAGCAGATGCTATAGCCATGTCTAATGTTAGTAAGACTTCATTAGCTATATATAGCATGCTTCAGTGCACCACGATGTTTGCTTAGAGATAGCTGCTTGAAATTGAAAAGGAGTGTATTTTGTGATGCATTCATTTGTACTTCTCTTGCTGCTTTTTCATCTGAAATATTCCATGCGGTTTTTTCACCTTTAGCGTGAATTAGTGAGGTACTGTTGTATTAATCTCCTCTGGGCTCGAATCCAGCTTTCTTATGTGCACCAGCTAGGATCTGACTCCAAATGTGGCTTCCAGAGGACCATTTGTGGATTACAATGCTGTTCCGCATAAGCATACCATAATCCAGCTTTAATTGTGTTTTTATAGCAACTGTAACAAAAGACTTAGTGCTAATGGGCAACTATAGACCTTCAGGTTTGACCTGAATAGCAGGAAAAGCTTTGCAATGAATCCTGGAGAAAAGATTGTTAAAGACACAGGGAAAGTGGGATGGAATGGGAACGGTTGGGACACAGCTTCAGTTTGGGTGCCTTGGGTTGGTTAAATATGCCACCTTTGTAAGTTACGCTATCTTTCCTCTATCTAGAAAAAGGCAGATATTTTATCCATGAATGTCCAAGTATTTATTACTGCGCCACATGGGAAGTTACTAGTTTAGCCATAGAAGATGGGGATTAAGGCAAGATTTGAAAGTTGGTCTAAAGGGAACTGCTTAAAGGACAGGTGACAGATTTTTTTTTTTTTTTGAGAGGAGAGCTGTCAGGATGAAATATGTGAGGTGGAGTCTGAAGTGGGTATTATGGATGACTCTACAAAGTATTTCTTTATTTCTCTTATTTTCTGTATTTCTTTTATGAAGTATTAGCGAAGATGTTGCAGAGGGGAGGGACGTACTGATGACACACTGTCAGGAAGCATCAAGGGAGGAGGAGGATGGAAGCAACAGAAGTGGTTTGACATTTAAGTGCAAGGTGATGAATTTATGGATTAAGATCAGGAATTTTTGCTGTAAATTAGACACTCACTGTCTGTCAATGGCAGAATGAAGGAACTGTGTAAATCAATCACGGATTCCTTCAAGACACCAACATAGCCAGAAATCCAGTAAGTAGACTGTCACCAGCAGCAGTAAGGAAGCACATGGTACACAGTGACCATGCAATCTAGAAATCCCATGGGTAGTGCTGCTTGGAGACTTTCCAGAAAGAAAATTATCCCAGTTGAGCAGGTCCAAAGAAATCTGGATGTTGGAAGAGGTTAGGAATAGAGTTGTTTTATGTGGGGAAGGTCTTGCATTCCCTCACACCACAGGTTTTCTTGCATTTTGGCCCTAGCTTTGTGTCATAATCTAGTCTGGAGATACTGGAAATATCCAACTCTGCATCTTCCCTGCCATTCTGGAATGAGGGCTATGTGCATTGCCAATTATATAGGTATTTGGTGCTAAAAAGGATAATAACAATACTTGATAATGAGGGAGTGGGATGGAATTGTTTTAAATCTGATACTTATCCCCAATAGACTTTCTTGCAACTTCCAGTGAAGCATCTGGATGTGGTTATAATGGGACGTAACTGGACAAGGTGTGCTGCTGATTTATCCAGTTGCCAGTTCTTGTGTTCAGTGTATTAACTGATCAAAAGGTGCTGGAAATTCAGAACAGAAATAAGAAAAGGAGGTGGAAATGGGGGGAAAAAAAGCAGTAAAATCTCTTGTGAAATGATAATCCAAGACACACACACACCAGAGGAAGATGCTTGAGAGCTGGCAGGGCTGAGAAAGTTTTGAGCAGATCAAATGGGAACCTGCAACACACTAAGCAACTGGTGAGTTTTGTGGTGTAGGTTGTTTTTTTGTTATTCCTTGGTTTTTTAGGGAGAGGAGGGAAATAGCATTTTTGAACAGCCTCTGCATGCAGTTATCTGTATCTCTGTACCAAACTAACAAATCCCTCGAGCTTTTTGGAAGATTGACAATATCACACCTCCTCCTCTGTTTCTCTGCGTGAGCAGACACAGTTGTGTTCCCCACTGGGCCAAAATAAGAAATGTGAAGGGAAGCTGGAGAGAAAGGCTGATCTGGAAGCTGCCCAGTGCTAGGAGCTTCACATACTTTACTGCTGCTTCCAGGCTGCTTTGGAAGCTGTCTGGTCTGGAGGTTTCAGCATCCCTGGGCTTGTTGACGTGGTTTGTAGCAAGAAAATGCAAAGGACTTCTTATGTGGGGCTTATACTCTTGGGTTCCACCTGGGACCACCATGCAGAGAGTGGGCTTCGACCCTACCGTTTCAGAGTATGTTTGGTGCAAGGTTATTCCTGCGTGAAAAATGCCGGTTGTTCGCTTCTTGCAGGTCAAGGAAATCACTGTACTAACCCAGTGTAGGTGTTGGGTGCTTCTTCCTCAGAAGGGTTCTCCTTGTCTCACTTTGAATGTGGCTGCAGTGAGGAATAAGGCTACTGGGATTTATACCTGTTTATGTTACTTCTGCTGGGCATAAGTCCCTGTTCTCCTCCTAATTAGGAGAGAAAAATCCAGGGAACCATGACAGCGATCAGTGAATCATTAAAGTAGTCTGGAAGAGAGGATCTTGCCATCTCAGTAGTGTGCTTCTCCCTGATGCATTGGGCAGAGGTTCTCAGCATGTCATCCAAACTATTTCTTGTAAAAGTAAGTGGGTTTTGATCAAAACCATTTAACATGTATCAACATTAGGATTTTTTTTTAATTGCCAATCCAAGAAAAGAGGTAAGTCCCACTGAGGTGTGAGATTGGTGACTTGAGCCAAGACAGCAAAAGCTTTGCTGTTCAGAGAGCCAAGTTAAACAAGACACAATTAGGACCAACGTGCCCCCCACAGCTCCCAGAGGCCAATTTATGGATCCTGAGGGGGCCAGAATTGGACCTTGCTGTGTCTTGTTTTCCTTGGCTACGTAACACAGCAAACCGGTGTGCCTCTTGCTTGGCGTCCTAGGCACAAATCACACCTGCAGGAGGCTCAGGCACTGAGTCTTGTTTCCTTTCTCCTTCTCTCTGTCCAAGTGGTTTAGTTCTGATAAAGTGCAATATAATCCTGATGCTGCGGTGCTGGCTTTTCTGAGGGGTTTGCCACCTTTGCTTTGATGATAGAGACTCCCATGTCCTATGAGCAGCGCTTTCCCCTTAAGATTTGCCAGTGTTTTGTGTATCGCTCATGGTGGGCAGTTGTTCCTTCCTCTGGACAGGAATCAAGAGCTTTGCAGATTGCTGGTGCATAGGTGGCATTTTATGAACCTTTTTAGCTTCCTTCAAATGCTTGACCTTGATGAGTACTGGAGATGGAGCAGTAGGTTAGTACCAGCTTGGCTTCTGCTCTGCTACGGAACTGCAGCTGTAACCCATTTGGCACTGCGTGCAGGGCAGTTTTTGGGTCTGTTACAGCCTTACCTGGGAAGTTTCATTTCGGGCTCTATTGCTCCTGTGTTTAAACTCTAGAAGCTGTCAGTCTTAACCAGGATGCTGTCCGTGAAATGTGCTCTTGTAAATGCCAGGTTTTCAGGCCTTGTCAGAACGCTTCCTACACACTCTTTTTGGGTTTTTGGCTGTAAGAGTCTAGTATCTTTTTTTTTTTAATTTGAAACCCTTCCCTTCTATATGAACACCACCATGTACAAAGATGCTTTCTAGCCACTACAGGAAGAAGATACAAAGGAAGGTAGTCAGACTCCTGACTTACTGGTCAGGTCAAGCTCAGGCTGGAGGCACAGGTAATGCTTTGTCTATGTCTACCTGACATAGCTGGGAAACCAGACAAGCTTTCATGCATGCAGACCCTCCAGTTGAGATATTGCTTCCTTGTATTGTTAGGCCATATGGCTGTAACTGCACTGCATTAAGAAAGAGATACTCAGCCCTATAAAGCAAGTGACATGTGACTGCAGAGGTCAATGTGTATCAACTTAATCATGTTGGTTTAGTCCTGAAAAGGGCACGGAGGGGCTGCGGGATCTTGATAACTGATAGATTGAATTTGCAGACAGTGTGCAGAGGACCTGAGACTGCCCTCAATTTGGGAGGTTCTTGTGTAAACCCCATGTTAACACTTTTGTTCTCCGTCTTCTTGTTGAGCCTCGGTAGAATGTCACCAATTGTTTGTGTCTGCTACTGGGCTCATCTGAAGGTGTTTTATCTGCCAGAGCCACATGGGGTCCCTGGGAGGACTGGGGTCAGGGTGTTGGCGTGGATGAGCTGAGACACTGGAGTGAGAACTGATGTGGTGTTGGGGAGGTGCCTTTGTCCAGCCATTGTCTCCTGTGGCCATTAAACTCAATGCACAAATTAAAAAAGCAATAGCAAGAGGCATTTAATGGCTCCCTGGTGAGGGTGAGAGGGAGGGAGGGTCCCTTTTTCAGCTTTCCTGTCATTTTCTTGTGTGCTGCCATCCCTAAAGGACACACCCAGGGTGCCTTCTCATTTCCAAGATGCGGACAGGGACTGCTGGAGGCTTTGTTATCCCACGTTATAACCCCTTTGGGGGCAGTTTGGTATTTCTCACACTTCCACACAGAGCAAGATTTCCTGGAGACTCAAACTTTGGGACGACTGAAGTCACCAAAAACGTTTCCCAGTGTTGCTGAGCTCTACTGCTGGCTTGTAGGAGGCCATCCAGGGCTTCAGCCCTTCTCCTGCGGGGCTGTGTGATGCTGTGCCATGGAAGATGCTGAGGTGTGAACGGGGTCGTTGTTATTCCGGGGAAGTTACGTGGTGGAGGCAGCACAGGTTGAGCTGACTCCTGTGAATGAATGAACTCATTATAGTTCACTGCCTTCAATAAAAAAAGTTGTGAATCTTAATTAAAAGCACAGTCGTCTGCATTTGCGGAGACATTGTTTTGGGCTGTTGCTTTGGCTGTTAACAGGTTGTAAAACTTTTTTAAGAGTTTCTTTTTTTGGGGGGTATTACTAGTTAGGCTGTAATTTTTTTTTTATTATTTAAAATCAAATATAGAAATTTGAATGAACATGTAGTGGACTTGAACAGACTTTTTACTGCTGTTATATTCATCTCAGTCCAGAGTGGCATTTGTAGATAGTAGCTTTGATCATGGACAAGCCTCATGGTACTTTCTATTTTGCACTCACTGTAGACTACAAGTCTTCTCTTTCTTCAGGCCCCAACATATCCCCAACATCCTCTTGCTCTCCAGTGTGCATCTGGGTCCCTGCTGACAACCTCAGATAACTGCTGGCTTATCAGCTCTCCTTGCCATGGGCATATCTTGGGAGGAGAGGCTGCATGGCCCCCATGGTGCGTACCACCTCCCGGGATGGTGGGCTCTGGCAGGGGATGCCACTTTCACAAGTGACTGTGTCTCAAGGGTTCCACCTCCAGCACCTGCAGAGCAGGTGGCTTCGATCTTTTTGGGTTATGAAAATAGGATTGGTAAATGCACATGTAGCAGAAGCAAGGCTTAGGCGATGGCCTGGTTCTAATTTCCCCCCATATTGATTTTCCCATGTCAAGCTGCTTCCTTACATGAGGGGAAGGAGGGTTTGGCTGCTTGTTACATGAAGATTTCTTCTCAGTGCTATTAAGTCTGCAAGACAGCAGGTTGCAGCTCTCAGACCTGCACGGTTTTCATAAGCATCACTTTTCTATTGTAACACATCTATGTGGAGAAAACATAAGTTCTGGATTTCTTTCTATGGAAGGGGAGGTGGAAATTTTGCATCAGCCAGGGGCTTTGAGCAAGCTGTTTTTGCAAGGAGCACAGAAATGGTTGGGTTGTTATGTGTGAGAAAATTCAACAAAGATGACAAGTGTTCTCCTTTTGATTGATTACATACCAAGTTTTTCAACTGTTTAAAACCCCCCTCTTTCATTCTTACTGACATCACGGTGCTGCTGCTTTCATTTCTTCATTGGAGACATGAAATTTCTTCATGTAAATGGATACGGAAAAAAGCAATCGCTTTCATGGAAGGCTGTTTTATCTGTAGCAAAAATATTTTGGTAGGCTTGCTTTTTTTTTTTTTTTTCCCCCCACATCTTGCACTAGTATCTGTAAGCACAATGAACAAAACCCTGTTGTTGTGTGCGGGTTTCCTGCGGAATGACCTTGCTCAAGTCTGCAGCCTGAATGTGTTACTATGAAGCAGTGCAATGATATGATCTTATAACAACTGAATGTTCGCTCAGGGTGAGATTTCATGGCAGGTGATATTTCCCCCACAACAATACCATCTGCAATTATTTCCCTACATCCAGTGTCACTGAAAGGTCTGTCCCAGTGAAAGGCTCTGAATGGTCTGTTTTCACTTTCAACACTCAAACTTTCACTCGGAGGTGAAAGTTCACTTGAACCCTGTCTTGGTGAAATATCATAATATCCAATTCCACAGCAGGTTCAGAGAGTGTTTCATAACATTTTTGAACCAGATGTCAAGCTGATCTAAGAAGGAAAACGGGGGCATCTTTAAAGTGTCACCATACTTTATCTTAGAACAAATAAACCTCCTAATTCTGTGCAGGGAGGTCGTGGCGAGGAAAGCAACTCAAGCCCTTGTTTTAGTGTGCCAATGACATCAGCCTGCCAGGGAAGTCAAAACAGCTGGAGCCCGATCCTGTAGGTGTTACTGACGCAAAAATCCCAGTGATCCTCACTGAACATTCTGCCTCATTACCGGCGACTAAAATGCTTCAGGATTGGGCCTCGATTTTGTGAAAGGCATGGTCTCTGCAGGACTGGCATTTATAAATAAAAGGATGTGTGGGGTTTGTTTGTCTCTTTCTTGTGTAGCTATGCATGTGATGGTTTTGGGGAGGGGTAGGTTTCTGTCCTGCGGCAGCTGCTCTGCTCTCTGAGTTTGTAAACCCACAGATAAATCCACCCCAATAACTCAACTGCATTTTTTTTTCAGCATAGAGGCTTTAATTCTCCAGGTTTGTTGCTGGAGTCGTGTGTAACCAGGCACAAAGCAGCTGTACTCTCTGCTTTCATCTTTTGCTGTTCTTTGTTTCATCCCCTAAGGAAACAAAGGTTATGTAGTTGTGCGTTTGCAAGTCTGCTGCTATCTTTTTGCTGCCCCCTGAAACAGCCTGTGAGCCACAGGCCGATTGCTATGAGATTTGATAGTGCCCAGAGCTGTTGGGCTTGTGGCTCTCCAGCCAAGGCCAGTGATGGGATAGTGGGGAGAGATGTGGCTGCAGGGAGGAAATGCAGTGAGTGAGTGTTCAGGCTTTAATAAGCATAGGAGAATATACAGGGGAAAAGAGATCTGTGGGATGTGGGAAACCAGGCGCTGCTGGTTTTGCTCTCAAATACCATGTGTGTGAAGCACAGTTCGGGGAGGGGCTGAGGCAGCGGTTCAGACAGCCTGGCAGCAAGATGTGCCAACCTTTGGGCATCTCTGTTTGGGTTGGGTTTGCAGGGTCTCTGACATCTGCTTTGTCTGCTGAACATCTACGAGGGACTATGTGTGCTGCTGCCCCTGCCATCTTCTGCCCGCTCCAATGTATGTGGTTCGGGGCCGAGGGCATCCTTGCCACTGCTCACCCCAGCTGTCCTCACACCCCTTCACCTTCTGCCACCTCCCGACTGTGGGTGTTGTCCCTGGCCACGCTGTCTCTTGCCTGCGAGAGAGAGCAGCATCCCCTGTTTTGCCTGGCTAACCCCGACCCCCCACTTCCTCAGCCCCTAAACACAGTTGTTTCATCTGTGATTAATATGATAAAACTGCTGCTGGCTGGAATAAGGCAAATACTTCATGCTCTGGGCGTGAGGCTGCAACGGTTGGGCTGGTTCGAAGCCCTGGGCTCTGCCCCTGTAGAGGTGGGGGGGAGGGGTGGGCCTCTCACTCCTGAATGTCAGTTTAAAGCAATTTATCCTAATCCGATTAGCGACTAATTCAGTGCCAGTCTGCTTACAGCAGCCTGCTTTGGGGGGCTCAAGAGCCGGTGTTTACCCTTCGAGTGCAGGGTGCTTATCCTCTCGAGGGGCCTGTCTCTGAGAAGCTGATGGCTTCTTTGTGTCCACGTGTGCAGGATTATGAATAATAATAATACAGGTTCAAAGCACTCGCGGGCAGAGCCTGGGGCTCCAGGGCCACACGGCTTTGTCTGAGCTCTGGGCTGTGCTTTGGCTCTGGAAGGGAAACTCGGGGGGTCGTTTTCTTTCGGTGGAGCGGCAGGAGGGTTGAGGCTGAGTGAATGGCTTGTTTCATTTGGATGTCCCCCTTTGGAGACATTATATGTGAATAAGTTTGTTGCCCTCTGTTTAACCCTTTTTGAGACCCGTCTTTCTTTTTTGAAGTGTCCTCAGGGATTTGCTGGTTTGTTCCAGGTTGTTTGCGTGTGGGGGGAAACACTGGGCTGACCGAGACTGGGCTGTGACTCTATCCACTTACCTCTCTCTCTGGAGAGCTGGTTCCTGGGCTTCCGAGTTCAAGTTGTTGTGGTTCTGGTTGGTTGCAGAACCGCTTTGTACCCACTGTGGGCACTGGGGTGGCCCAGCTCAGCTGTCTGCATTTGGGCTGCTGCTGCTCTGAGCTGATGGCTCTGTGATGCCAGTCAGTGTACGTGCACAAAGCTCAGCTAATCCCTGCCTGGGTGATGGCTGGTTTAGGCAAATGCTCTTTAATTTTCCCATTTTCCCCCCCATAGGCTGGTAACACTGAGTAGGGCATCAGGAGATGTGGCAGGATGCTCCAAGACCCATCCCCTGGATGTGAAATGGGAATTCAGCTTGGGCAGATAAACCCCCATCCCCTCCTATGGTTCGTGTGCCCTCTGATCACCAAGCTTGGCTCTTGCTAAGAGGGGTAATTTTTCATGGTTGGTAGCAAATACATGTGCAGACCCCCGTGAGGACAAGACATGGTGCACATTTCCCTCCTGTGACACAGAGGGAGGTTTAGCTGTTAAGGCTTCAGTTTGCATTGTGTACTCTCATGTTTTGCAGTGGGCTGTGTCTGCATTGGCCATTGTGCTTGGGAAGATGCCTCCTTTTGCCCCCCAGGATGGTTTCCCCAGATCAGCTCCTCACCTGGCACTCTAGGAGCTCTGTGGAGGTGTTCTGTAAACTGTCTGGCATGGAGGGATCTCCATCACAGTTTGGGTCCTTAAGGTATGATGCAGAGACATCTTTTTTGGACCTCTTGACATATACTGCTCTAGCTGGCTATGTGAGCTCAGACTTTAGGAATTAAGATAGGAAGATTTACTGTTGGAAGTTATGATTTATGGGGCAGATAAATTCTTCCTTGTATTGCTGAATACCTGGTGTATCTTCTTAGAAACCAATGGCCTAACACAAAGTTAGTCTAGGATCAGGTCCATCTTTACATGAATATTGTGTCCAGTTCTGGGCCACCCAGTTCAAGAAGGACAGGGGACTGCTTTAAAGAGTCCAGTGCAGAGCCACAAAGATGATTAAGGGAGTGGAACATGTCCCTTGTGAGAAAAGGCTGAGGGAGCTGGGTCTCTTTAGCTTGGAGGAGACTGAGGGGTGACCTCATTAACGTTTATAAATATGTGAAGGATGAGCCAGGCTTTTCTCTGTTATGGCCAATGATAGGACAAGGGGCAGTGGGTGCAAGCTGGAGCATAAGAGGTTCCAGAGAAATATAAGGAGAAACTTTTTCACTGTCAGGGTGACAGACACTGCAATGGGCTGCCCGGGGAGGTTGTGGAGTCTCTTTCTCTGGAGATATTCAAAACTCACCTGGATGCATTTTTATGTGACCTGCTCTGGCAGGGGGGTTGGACTCGATGATTTTTTGAGGTCCCTTCCAACCCTTAACATTGTGTGTGTGATTCTTTAGATGTATGATAGATCATATATTACCTTCTTGATCCTTCAGATGTATTAGTACAACAGACTTCATCCTTCCCCCCGATGTCTTTTAATTAAAAAGTGAACCAGTGAAAGATCTTTAGAGTTTTCCATTTTTCTTATCAATGTAGCAAATGTTTATTGCTTGTGTTTATTTATTTATTTATTCTGAGAAGAGAACAGGGAAGGGCAAAAAGAATCAGAAAGAATCATGCCAGGAAGTGTAACACAGTTAATTTGATGACCTTTAGATGTCACTATAATCAAAGAATAACACAGAACTTGAGGCAGGTTTGGAAGCCTTTCCATCTGATAGAATTTGGTCGTCTCTTTCCTTGCGCTAATTTGTTGGTCTCTGGCTCCTGTGGAGCTTGTTGCTGCTAATTTATGTGTGTGTGTCCAACATGAAGCTAATGTTAGTGTCTGGACGTGTGTGTAACTCAGTGGTGCAAGACCTCCTCGAGTGTTTCTTGGTGGCAGATCATTGCCTTAGCAATTTTTGGGCTCTGTTGGCCTCTGGAGCAGCAAAACTGCTCAGTCACTTAGAGGGGAGAGCAAGGGAAAGAGAAATAACTTCACTGGCATTTTGCTCTGTTCCTAGTACTTATAATAACATGAATCTATCAAAATTAAGTTGTTTTTTTCCAATAAGAATTGTGGTAAATGCTTGTGGAGAAATGAATCTGGCAATTTTCTGTCTCTAAACCCATTTCTTCACCATTACTGATATTTTATAAGCATTTGGACAGGAGAAGCTATATTCTCTTCTTTAGGGATTTTTTTGATCGGAGTGGCTTGTTTTATTGCTGCTGACGTGGTGGATGTGCTATTCTGTTACTATAGACTTGTTTGAAGTGTTGAATTGTGCGTGTAAAAGGTGCATGTAAATATTCTTGTACTTGCCCATTAGTTCCAGGTTTGGTTGCCATGTGCTTGTAGGTTTGAACTTCCTAGTCCCCTGGTAGGTCCTAGTGCTGTTCTCCAGTCCTTGATGGCCACTACTTGTGGGTTATTCACAAAAAATATGACTTTTGCAGATGAAGCTTCTGTATTTTCTTTTACCTATATAAAGTACTACATACTTACATAAAGATCATACAGAATTCGTAAAAAGCCAGGCAATGAGCTGGAGACCATTTCCACAATCTCCCCAGTCCACTTTAGTGTCTGTCCTATTGCGTTGAAACACTTTTTTAATTGCAGTTTTCTGAGGTAGTATTTCAAGGGGTTGACAGGACCCCATTATGTCAAATTTGGCCCCTGAATTATATTCGATTAAAAAAAAAAAAAAAAAGCACCCCCTGACTTCTACAAAACCAAAGACCAACAGAATGTTTCCATTAAAAGGAAATCCAAATGGAAACAGCTTTTAAATCTATCAAATATATGTTTCTTTTCTTTATTTGCTTGTCAGACTTTGTACGTGCATGAAGGCCAGACAGTGAATTGACTTGAAACATATTATTACCTAAAATGATATTGACATCAGAAATGCAAAAGCACCAGTGAAATAAGGTGGCCAGAACTGGAAAATTCCACTCTGGGCTTGGGTCCAGATTTGGAAAACCTGCTGCCTATGTTTTGGGACAGGAGCTTGGGATACAGGGGCTTGCGTGTCAGCCTGGATTGGGCTATAAACAGTGATGAGATTTTGCTGTTTAATAGCCTTAAGCTGAGCTGCCCAGTTTCTGGCTCATGAGCTGCATCTGGCCTGGCAGGACAAGTCATCTGGCCTGGAGCCTGTTCCCAGCTGTTTGTTTTCCTGAAGGCCCCTCAGATGCAGGCAAGGAGTAGGCTACAGAAATGTTGTTGGTTGGCCTTGGGTAATTCTTAACTACATTTCCTATGGGCATCATCCCTTTTTCCTACCATAAGGCTAGACCACAGAATGGCTTGAGTTGCAAGGGACCTTTAAATCTCATCTAGTCCAACTGCCTGCAGTGAGCAGGGACATATGAGACTAAAGCAGGTTGCTCAGAGCCCCTCTGACCTCACCTGCAATGTTTCCAGAGATGAGGCATCAACCACCTCCCTGGGCAACCTGGGCCAGGGGTTCACCACGCTCAGTGTAAAAAAATTTCTTCCTCTCTCTAGTCTCAATTTCCCTTCTTTTATTTTACAACCACATCTCCCTGTTTTGTCATGACAGACCCAACTAAAAAGTCTGTCCCTGTCTTTGACAGCTCTTTAAGCATTGAAAGGCTACAAGGTCTCCCCAGACCCTTCTCTTCTCCAGGCTGAACAACCCCAACTCTCCCAGCCTGGCCTCCCAGCAGAGGGGTTCCAGCCCTCCCATCATTGCTGTGGCTCCTCTGGCCCTGCTCCAACAGGTCCCTGTCTCTCCTGTGCTGAGGGCTCGAGCTGGACCCAGCACTGCAGGGGGTGTGTGTGTGCGCGTGTCTCATCGGAATGGAGCAGAGGGGTATAATCCCCTCCCTTGACCTGCTGAGCCTGCTCTGTAAAATGGGAGTGTTGATAGGGCTGGTGGGAAGGAGAGCTGTTTAGTCCCAAAGGGAAGAGGCACCCAGAAGACTTTCAGTCAGGGGGTGGGTAGAGGGTGGCTGCTGGGTATAGGAGGAAAGCTGTGCAGCCCACTCTGGTAGAGGGAGGGGTTGGCCACTGGTGGTTTAGACCATAATAACAAAGCTGGATAGTAAGTTGAGCTCCAGGGTGATGCAGCATTGAACAGCCTCTTACAGCCTGTGGAATCTCCATATTCTGAAGGATTTCAGTAGTGCTCTGAACAACCTAGTCTGGTTTAGGAGACAGCCCTGCTTGGGCTTGATTGGTTACCTTCAGGGGTTCCTTCCAGATTAAATTTTTCACTGCTTCCCTAATTGTAAGAACAGCTTTACTGCTGTTACATGAATGTACAGTAACGAATGCGTGGGACACGGGTCCTTGCTCAGATAGTACAGCAGCAGGAACCACAGTGTCATCAGAGTTGGAAGTGGTGTGCAGTGTGCACTATGGAATGGGTGGGAACAGCAGCTTAGTCAGCAGGAACCGCCTTTTCCAGCTCAGAGACTGAGGCAATGACAGATTTAGTACTCCAGGTTTCAATACAACTCAGAGGAAGCCTTGCCTAGTGTGAGAGTATTCATGGAGAGTCTATAGACAGCATTCAAGATCTTGGTTTGTGTTGGGCCCATGTTCTTCAGCTCTTGGTTCCCCTATCAGAACATCGGGGATAACAATTCTTCCCTCTCTCCCAGGGCTATTGATGGTGTCTGTGTATGAAAAGTTACAAGGTGCCCAGACATTTTAAACAGTGTGAAATACCCAATCCATGTGGATCAATGGCCCTTTGAATTCTCCTTTTTCTCCTGAGGCTTTCTGAAATGTCTGTGGTTTATTCTCTTTTGAACACAGTGAAGGCAGTGTCTGCCAGGCGGTGCGGATGTTCTCGTTTATAACAATAATATCCTCTACTCAAATTCCTGAGAATGCGTTCCAGAAACATGTGTAATTTGCCAGGTGAGAGTCTATAAAGATGGGATGGGCGAAAGAATACAGATGGAAGAACAACACTCCTATCTCCCAGAGGAGTCTTTGAGAAAACCGTGCAAGCGCAAAACCAAATCGTTTCTTCATCCCCTTGTTTCGTCTATAATTCCAAGTCTCAGGCCAAAAGCAAAACGATGCATGACACGGCCCATTGTCATCAGAATATATCATTATCATCTTGTACTACTTCTAATTGGTCCAGAAGCAGGAAATTGTAGAAATCTCCCAGGCAAGCCCTCTCCTCTGGGATTCTCAGCCTGTCCTGACATTCTTGTCAGGTTGGAATCAATTTTCATTTAAAAAAGGATTACACTTCTAGTTGTTGCTCTACCAAAGAGTCTTCCTACTGTAAACCAGTGCACAGCTGTCCTGCTGACTAGCCCAGCTGGGATCTGTGCAGGGAGAGGAGATGCAGTCATCCGGCTTAGGCTGAGGGATTGCAGGGCAGGAGTTTGTCCTGTGCCTGGCTGGTGGCTGCACTGATGTGGGTTTGTTTGCTCCATCTCCGTGTGCTTTCAGAGGTACATCAGCTCGTGACAAAACCAGGCACGTTCCACGTGGAAGGTGACTGAGCAAAATGCTGCTGTTCCTTCATTGCTGTTTTGAGAGAGGGAGGTAACAACAATGAATTTGACTTTGGTTTTGAGTCAGAACTTGAGTCTCTGAATTGGACTCAGACTTGTGGACAGTTTTGGTGACCTAGGTACAGTGTTTTTCAGCAAACAGACTGTACCAGATTTTTTTGCCTCTCTGATCCTCAGTGCCATGAGGAAGGACGTGTGCAGGGCTGGTTATAGCCACTATGGGAGGGAGGAAATAACAGCTCTCCAAGGCAACTGGGGATGCAGAATGGAGCAGAGAAGCCAGGGTTCTGAACAGAGGGTCCTGTTATCCCTCTGGACCTCTTGCTGGCAAAGCTGTTTAGCCACATCCTCTCTGGGGAGTATGCAGAAAAGCAGTATGGAAGAATTGACCGGAGAAGAGGAAATGGCCACAAGTTGCATCAGGGAAGCTTAGATATTAGGAAGAGTTTCTTTGCTGAAAGAATAGTTAAGCATTGGAACAGGCTGCCCAGGGAAGTGGTGGAGTCACCATACCTGGAGGTATTAAAAAAAACTGTCCATGAGATGCTTTGGGACATGATCTAGAGGTCATGGAGGTGTTGGGTAGAAGGCTGGATGACAAATTTGGAGGTCTTTTCCAACCTTATCAATTAGGAGGAAGAAAACCCAAACAAAACAGTTTGAGCAGCAGAATGGTTCCTTCCTGCAGAGCCAGATCTTGGGATTGCAGGAAATATTTCCCAAAGTTGGGAGTATTTTATCTTTCCCCGGAGTTCCTTGGTGCCTGATAAAGATTGGGCTTATGCTACAACCTGTCTCATGGGGTCTTCCAGCACATATCTTTATATATGTGATGCTTTTGAAAGTTGTAACAGGTATTGCAAATTAAGAGTGATTGTACTATTTAGATTTGTGCACACTTTCTGTCTGTGATCCCTGGCAGCATCCCTTTAAAGTACAGCCATGCCTTCTTTAATAGTCTTTTCCAAGGGCCTCTTTGCAAAAGCAGCAGAAGATTCAGAGTAAACGAGTAACACACAGCAGTAACTTCCAGGGATTCCAGCGGTGATGGTACACATTTTTTTGATATACAGTAACATCCTTCTCCTTATCAAAAGGTTTTCCCACTCTGAACATCATTGCCTGACATGATCCTTCCGCCCTGAAAATCACTTTCCTATTTAAGGAAAAATGTTCGAATTAAACCACATGTGTATCAAAGTGAGGCTGGAGGTTTAAAGTTTATCACAGAATACTGAAGGTAAGATAACACATGCAGAGTTCTCTCCAGATGGGACAAATTTTATGTAGCTTCTGGATCGATTGATCAGGCTTAACAGGAAAGTGTTACATCCCCCTCACCATCATATCTGTGCCTGGAGGTCTTAAGAGGAGCTGAAGGGAGCTGAGCCCTCAAGCCACTGGGATGCAAGCTTCTACTTCTCGTAATAGCCCACTTGGCAACAAGCTTTGAGCTGCTTTTGGCTTTTCCAGATTCCTCCAATGTTGTACTGACAAAACAGTCATGCTTGGGTTAAATCTGCTACTGCTGTCCATCTGACAACTGCTGGTTGTGTTCCTGTCCTGTCAGGCAGCTTGAGTGCCAAGCAGGGCAATAGGGAGTTTTCAGAGACCTGCGTTCAGGAGAGGATTGACATGGGTTTCCCAGGATGGGGCTGTGTTGGAGTCTCAGACACACCAGTTGTGTGTGTACTGCTGGCAGTGTGGGCAGGGCCTGTGAGGGGATATCCATTCTTATGGCCCCTGAATCAGGGGGAATCTCTAATTACAGTGATAGTGGAGTAACTTCTGGTATTTTTTCTTCTTGTGCAGGTCCTCTGTAGTCAGGGCATTGATGAAGATTTGTCTGTAAGGTGTTGAGTGCATATCTAAATAGAGATGAAAATTAAGTGGTAATGAACAGATCCATCCAACTGGTCAAAGAGAGGGGTTTCAATGTCTTTGACTAGGTAGTCATTAAAAGTGAATGTCATCTCTTGCAGTGTCATTAGCCTACATGATGAAAATGGGATGACTTTTTTTTTTTCCCCAGCAGGCTTCTGGGAATGATTATTCAGTGGGGAAAAATATATAATTCCCTGATAATCTAGAGCTGTTGGAGCTTTCAGTGAAATCTCTGAAGTATTGGCACAATGATGAATGGTCTCTTCTGGAATACAAAAATGTATAAGACATGAAATAAATCCTTCATGCACTGCAGGGCTTTGGTGTAGTGCTGCTTATCTTAAGGGTATTATGCAAATCTGGTGCCTGTTTAAATCTTGACACTCTCATCTGGAGCAGGTGTATTAGAAACTTTTCTCTGAGAAGGTTAATTTGTCAAATATTGACTGCTGGTTTCATCTCAAATGACTCATCGTTCTCTGAAGTTACAGTCTACTTTCTGGCCCAGATTCCTTCCAGTTCTGCTGTAGGACCTTAGGAGTGACATTTTAATGGCAAGCTTCTAATTGTGAATGCTTCTAGGTGGATGGGGATGCAGCTTTCAGTACCTGAAAGCTGCTGAAGCTGAACCTTTCTGAGGATGGAAAGTGCAGTAGGAGAAAGCCGTCAGTGACAAACGTGGTACGTGTGGTAGGAGCCACAGGAACCCTTGTAATGGGATGAGTCCAAAGGATGTTGTTGGGGTTGCAGCAGGGAAATAAATACTCATTCGGTTAAATGTACGGTCTAATGGTTAAGTGTCTTGGATGATGATCTGTTAATTATAATCTGAGCTGCATTTGTGGGATGTTATCATGGTATTGTTGGAGTCCATTCACCTTCATACTCTATATTGGCTACCTTAGGCTCTTTAGATTTTTATTTTACTGTCTTTAGGTGAATTTCTCACTATTACAAGGCAATGTCCATGACTGCATCTCTCTCTCAGCAGTGACACCAGTTGTCTTGCCTAGGGCTGACCCTCCTAATTATCTGTGGCCATTCAAGCAACCTTAAGAATGCTTTCCTATTTGTTTGTCTTATTTGACATACATATTTGACATTTGGCTGTTCTTTCTTCCTGTCCTCTGAAAGGACAAGAGTACTTCTGCATCAACAGAAGGATTGTTTCCTCCCTTCTGTCTTCAGAAAGTTTGTTATCCACTGAGGCAGTAGAAATGATACTATGTGACTTGTATGAGCAGCCTTACACATGGGTGATGAAGAGCAAACATGCTGGAGTGAACAGTTCACTGAATGGAAATGATTTGTTTCAACTCTGGGGTGAGCAGCTTTGAGTAATAAAGTCATGGACTGGCTCACAAAAACTCACGGACTAGGTCACAGATGACAAAGATTGAAGCCACAGTGACTGTTGCTTGCAGTTAATTGTTTGACTAATCCTGGGGATAAAGTGAGAAATGGTGATGTTTATTTTGTGCTGGTTCTATTGGTGCTTGTGAAGAGAAGGAGGAAAGTTCGTTTCACATAGCAACTGCTCTTACAGTGTTCTGTTAGATGTTTTAAATGGTTAGATAGGGCTGACTGAACCCTGTCCATTAAACATACTTCTCAGTAGAAGGTTGGTTGTGTTGAAGGAAATTTTTGCTGAGCCATGTTAGTTTGCTAATGCAAAAACTCATTTTTTTCCCTTCTGGAAAGGGTCAACATATTGTTTGCAGAAGTTCTTTTTTGACAGGAAGGGTTAGAGATTTCCAAACTCATTTTGCTTCCATCGGTGTTTTCTCAGGAATCTGCTCTCCCCAGCCTTTGTTTAGATCTTTTTGCTCTGGTAGATGTGAAAATGATGCTTGTTCCTGGCTTGGGGACATCCTGTTTTAGGGTGCATATCCCCTGGACCTCAACTAGAGAAGTAATTTCCTACGCAGATGCGGTTATAGCTTTTGTGGGGTAGTAAGGCTCAATATAGCCTTACTGGAGGTGGGTTCCCAGCTGTTGCTTTGAAGGACAGAGCACTGAGAGCTCAGTCTCTCTTTACTTTTTTGCCTTCTTTCTTTAAAGAAATGTGTTCAGGCAGCAGCTGCTCATCTCACAGATGTTTCAGTGGTTGCTTTTCATAGATGGCAACAACACAGAATCATAGAATTGTGCTGGTTGGAAGAGACCTTAAGATAGAGTCCAACCATTAACCCACTACTGCCAGGGCACCACTAAACTATGTCCCTCAGCACCACATCTCCATGGCTTTGAAACTCCTCCAGGAATCATCAGGACTCCACCACTGCCCTGGGCACCCTGGGCCAGGCCTTGACAACCCTTTTGAGGAAGTTGCTTGGTTTATTAGTGTGTTGTTTTTTATTGTTTGATTTTTTGGTGGTTTGTTTTTTTTTTTTTTTTTTTCCTGATATTCAACCTAAACCTTCTCTGGTGCAACTTGGGGCCATTTCCTGTTGTCCTATCACTTCTTCTGTGGGAGCAGAGACCGACCCCTACTTCACTCCAGTCATCTTTCCAAGATTTCTGCCTTGGGAGTCAGCAGAGATCTTTAAGCTGGAAAAATGAGCCCTGGGTTGCCAAGATGACCCCATGTAACCTACAGCCCAGGAGTTCTGCCTGGTTTGGTGCAGCACAGCTGTGTGACCTTGGCTCAGTTTTGGTGAGAAAATTGCTTCTGAGCTGTGAGAAAGTCCGTCAGCTAAAGGCGTGTGAGGTAGGAGAACAGAGCAGAGTTTAATAGTTGAGATAATGGTTCAAGGATGCAAGAGGGAAACCGTTGACTTGAGAAGTTATGAAACTGAAAGGCAAAATGTATAAAGTTGTAAAACTGAAAGGCAAAATGCATAGAATGGAAGACAGTAACTATAAAGGTTGAGAATCAGCCAATTTGAAGAAGGTTAACACGTCCCCACCCAAGCAATGAGTGCATGTAACTCCCAGAAATCTGCTGGGGGCATTAACCAAGAAATAGTTATTCTGTACCCATAAATAGTGTATATCCCACCTGCAGAGTGCCACTTGGCAGAAGGTGTCGGAATTGAAGGACTCAGGGAGAGTTACATCAGCCATGTATTAATTACATTGGAAAGTATCATTTGCCAAAGTTTCTTCTGCATATCAAGGATCTATGGTAATAAAAGACAAAGAGAAGGCTGAGGTGCCAAATGCCTTCTTTGCCTTAGTCTTTAGTAATGAAAACACTTGCACCAAGTCACTCCCCCAAGCCAAGAGATGGGGGCCAGGAACACAATGCCCCCCCTACAATTGAGGAGGAGGTGGTCCGTGACCTGCTGCTCAACAGTAATGTGCATAAATCCATGGGTCTGGATGGGTTACATCCTAGAGTGCTGAGAGAGCTGGCAGGGGTGCTCACCAGGCCACTGTCCATCATTTATCAGCAATCCTGGCTGATGGGGGAGGTACCAGTAGATTGGAAGTCAGCTAACATAACACCCATTTATAAGAAGGGATGGAAGGATGATCTGGAGAAGTACAGGCCTGTCAGTTTGACTTCAGTACCAGGAAAGCTGATGGAGCAGATTATCCTGGGTTCTGTTATGTGGCACATGCAGGACAACTAGGTGATCAGTTATGAAGGGCAGGTCTTGTTTAACAAACTTGAGCTCCTTCTATGACAGGGTGACTTGCTTGTTGGATGAAGGCAAGGCTGTGGATGTTGTCTGTCTTGACTTTAGCAAGGCATTTGACACTGTTTTCTATTAGAAAACAGCATTCTATTAGAGAAATTGACTGCTCTTGGCTTGGATGGGCATATACTTTCCTGGGTGAAAAACTGGTTAGATGGACAAGTCCAAAGAATTGTGGTCAATGGAGTTAAATCCAGTTGGCTGCCAGTCATGAGTGGTGACCCCAGGGCTCAGTATTGGGGCCTCTCCTGTTTAACATCTTCATCAATGATTTGGATGAGGGGACAGAGTGCACCCTTGGTAAATCTGCAGATGACACCAAGCTAGGTGGAAGTGTTGATATGCTTGAGGGTAGGGAAGCTCTACAGAGGGATCTAGATAGCCTGGATCGCTGGGCCAAGGCCAACTTCATAAGTTACAATAAGGCCAGGTGCCAGGTCCTGCACTTGGGCCACACCAACCCCCAGCAGCGCTCCAGGCTTGGGGAGCAGTGGCTGGAGAGCTGCCAGGCACAGAAGGACCTGGGGTGTTGACTGACAGCCGGCTGAACATGAGCCAGCAGGGTGCCCAGGTGGCCAAGAAGGCCAATGGCATCCTGGCCTGTACCAGGAACAGTGTGGTCAGCAGGAGCAGGGAGGGGATCATTCCTCTGTACTCGGCTTTGGTGAGGCCGCACCTCGAATACTGTGCCCAGTTTTGGGCCCCTCTCTACGAGAAGGACGTTGAGGTGCTGGAGAGGGTACAGAGGCAGGCTACAAAGGTAGTAAAGGGTTTGGAGCATGTCTCTTATGAGGAAAGGCTGAGGGATCTGGGGCTGTTTAGCCTTGAGAAAAGAAGGCTGAGGGGAGACCTTATTGCCCTCTACAACTACCTGAAGGGAAGTTGTAGCGAGGAGGGAGTTGGTCTGTTCTCCCTGGTGACAAGCGATAGGACAAGAGGAAATGTCCTGAAGTTGAACCAGGGGAGGTTCAGGCTGGATATTAGGAAGAATTTCTTTACAGAAAGGGTTGTCAGGCATTGGAATGGGCTGCCCAGGGAGGTGGTGGAATCACCATCCCTGGAAGTGTTTAAGAGGTGGTTAGATGTTGTGCTTAGGGCCATGGTTTAGTGGTTTTTTGATAGGGCTAGGAATAAGGTTGGACTTGATGATCTTGAAGGTCTCTTCCAGCTGAAACTATTCTATGATTCTATGATCTCACTGGGCTCTGAGAAGACACTTAATGGAGGGGATTTTTGATGTGTCCTGATTTTCAGCCTGACAGTTTTGTTTACTGAGGCACAGTTATGGCTCAAGTGGCTCCTTTTGGAGGTGACTAGTAGAAACATCTTGGTGCAGAAGATAGGCTTGGAATTTGCAGCCCTTCTTAAATTGAGGCTGTGACAATGTCTTCACTGGTTATAACCTAGGCTAGTGGGCTGTCCCATAAAAATGCCCAAGATGTTGCAGGCAGCTTAGAAATATAGTGAATGCTTCAGTGGATGTCAATGAGAATAGTTTGCAACTATGGACTGTACTGAGGATATCTTCACACACCACCTTCAGTCAAATACAAGTCAAGTTTTATTGTGGGGGAGGGTGTGCTCAAAAATAGTAGGTGACAATAATATCTGATTAGAATAATGTCTGGGATACCTCATTGATCAGGCATATGGCAGTTAGTTAATAACAAATTGTTCTTTAACCCTAATAACTGATGCCCAGTTCCACGTTACTAGCTGTGGTTAGACTACCAGCTACCTCCTGGCTCTCTTCCTTTGATGCCTCAAAGGACAGATGGCTGGAGGAGAAGTGGAAGTTCCAAACATGTCACCACTGCATGGGTGAGAGATTTCTGGCCTGCAGTCTCTGGGGAGACTTTCTCTGCTTAAACCAGAACTTAAACCAAAGACAGACCCCTAGTCATCCCAGCTGTTACCAGTAACTGAACTACACGACTGAGGGCCCCTCCATGCCAGATCCATCACCTCAGGCTGTAAGTGCAGCTGAGTCAACAAAGGAAAACAGAAGGAAAATTGACTATGAAGATCTTTAGGGGGAAAAAAAAAAAGAGTCAAAATGATGCAGGCAGCAAGGTGCATTCCATCCTGGGTGTGTTTTATTTTTCTGAACCGCCGTGTCCTTATGAGCTGATGTGTGAAATGCTGCAGCCCCTGACCACAAGCTTGTTGGAGCAGGTGACTTGGGTGAGAGTATATAAGCCCATGTGGTTACCATTGCTCCACTTCATCAAAAGTCCATCTTACAAGGGGAAGTGAGCTCAGCAAGCTGGGAAAGTGTCATACCAGGGGCTGGAGGGCAATAGTAGAGACTTTACACAAACCAGCTGGCACATGGGTGTGTTTGGTTACATCATACCAAAAGATAGACATGTCCTGCAGGGTCTGGTGTGTTCCAGATAATCCCGAGACCTCTTTGCCTCTAGTCTCCTAGTAGAGATTTTGCTGCATGAGAACTGCTGTTCTCTGCTTTTCTCTGTGAATTGCTCCTTTGTAGTTTTATGTGGCTTTTGTAGTTAATGTGAACCAAGGGACTCATGTAGGAAGGGGAAAGGATTTGCCCCCTTCCATCAGAGGTGGAGATGTAGAGGCTGATTCAGGTGCACGGGAAGTCAACAGGAGACTTTCTGTTCATGTCAATGGTTTTGAATTACAAAGTGCCTGAGGAGCGTAGGGACGACACCTGCCCTACTCCAACCACACCAAAATACAGCTCAGTTCACTTGCTTACGGGCAGTGGCAAATTGGCATTGACTTTGGGGAGATTATGGTGTGTACCAGTGAGGTATTTAAACACATTTTTGTGGAGCAGACAGATATGCTGGGTTATAATTGGTAGCAGCTGGATGTTTTTTCTCTCCAAGTAATGTTACCCATTTTCTGGAGACACGGGAAGGCGCTAGAAACTGCTGCGGTGAGTACATTTGGAGTTTTTGTCCCTTCAACATGGAATGCTCCTTCTGGTCTTGCCTGGCACTAAACTTTTCATTATCCTCCAGTCTTTCTTGAAGACCTCACGCCACCAATTGGTCAGGTTGGACCAGTAAGACCTGTACGGTTTTGTATCCTGTCTCTGGGACTGGATTGTGCCTCATGTTTCCTGAGAAAGTAAGGCTAGGTGGTAGCAGGGTTTGATATCTCCTCTAGTATTCTTATTAATATTAAAGAAATCACGTAAGTATTATCAAATATTGTCTTCATTCCTGCTGAGTCTGTAGCCTGAAGAACTTACTGCATTAGTCAACCCTGCATTTTAATTGCACATTGCTTTGGATTTCAATTTCTCAACTTCTGATGTCCTGGAATATTGACTGTAAGAAGTGGTGGGATTGATACATTGCTTTTCCTTTTGACTGAAGGTATTTTTCTTTGGGTGGCTGCTTCAGCATCTCATTTTTACTCTTTCTCTCCATGTATTTAGTCCACTTGTGCTTCATTTTGTGGCCCTCAGTGGTGTGACACCAAGTTGGGCTTTGGTGATGCCAGTAGGGCTTTGGTGACTGATAGAAGAGGGCTCTGAAGAGTAAAATTTGGTGCTTTTCTCTGGGCCTGGGCAGTTAGTTCCTTACTTGCTTGGTGATTGAAATCAGTTGGAGCTGTGAAACCAATGTCTAAGGCAGAGTGTTTAAGAGGCAGCATAGTGAAATACCCTTACAAAAGCCTTCATCTAAGTTATTTCACTTACTGAACTTGTATTCTAGTTGATATTTGAAGGAAAATTTACCACAAGGCTTTAACTCCTTGTGATTTTAAAGAAAGACTAGAAAACAGGGCTTTTTAGATGTTATTTAAGCTTAATGAAAAACCTTAAGGCTTTACTGATATGCTAAAAGCTAAGAGGTCAGCTTCATATCCAGAATTTATTTACCCAAGAGGTCTTGGGTGATTTCATAGATCATAAAAACACAACTTCAAAAGTCATATTTTATTTCACAGCGGTGGTCTCTGCCATAAGGTAAGGTCAGGTCAGGAATCTATTCCTGAGAGGGAGACAGCAGCCCTGGAAGATCTGCTTTCAGATCTGCAGAGGAATGCCCTGATGTGCCCTGAACCTTCCCTTGAGGAAGCAGCAGAAAGAGTGATGTTGGTATGCGAGGCTGCCTTGTACTCTGCTCCTCATGGGGACAGAGGACGTCTGCTGCCTCTGCTAACATGGGAATACATCTTCACTGTCTTCTGTTTGTCCAGGCTGCAGGTACCTGGGGCTGTTGCCAGGAGTGACGTGAAGGTAGCATATATACCTGTCAGTGTTGGAAAGCTTCAGAGATGAGATGTCTGTCTTCTATAAAATTACTTAAAATACTCAGAATTACGGCCAAGGTGGTCACTCTGATACTCTGCAGATGAGTTCTGCAGTGCTGCTTCAGTCACTGCCAGCCCCCAAGTGTTCCCTGTTCTATTAACAGCTACTGCACAAAACCACTGTAGAGGCTTGCTTGCTGGAGGCACGTTTTTGGCTGTGGATGAAGGATAGCTGCAATGATCAGAAATAAGCTTATCACAAGAGAGCTGACAGATGTGGCTAACGGGGTGTCTGAATTAACATCACTGGGGTGATGAGATGTGAATGATAAGAAGACTTGGCCCAGGGCTAAGCTTAGTGCAGTGCAGGAAGCCAGAACAGCCAAATGGAGACTGCATCGGAGAAGGACCATTGGGCATACTGGAATTCAGACTCATGCTGAGTTTTGGTACAGGAAAAAAGTTGGTTCAGTGAGTGATCAGAGGTCCAGTTGCTGCTGTTTCTATAGATCCCACTGTCCAGCTTTTGGGCTAACCTACAAAGACTCTCCTTTCTATTGCTGAACTGCCTGTGCAAACCAGATACTTCCTGGACTCATTTCGAAGTGATAAACCAAAACAAAGGCAGAAATGTCTCTCTCTCCTGTTCCACCAGTTATATGGTTAGATCATAATCTACAGGAAAAGAATGTCCTTCCTAAGACTTCGAGGTCATACCCACCTTATTCTCCATTCTGTATCAGTGCTGTCATACTCTAGTTTAAACCCCAAAGCTTATAAATTTATCCACAGACAAACAGTGGTAGCTTACCCTTGCTGTAGAGGCCTTGATCCTAAAAATACCACCGCAGGGGCTTCTCAGGGTCCATTCTTACTGCCTGTTAAAGTGGCCAGATCTCCCTTGAGCGGGGTGGTTATGGTAGGGGTGAAGATGGACTTAAAGGACTGGTTGCTTCAATCTGCTCTAAGCAGAGGAAATAGAAGGTGGTGGTTAATTAATTTAGCACTCAGCATGGCTGCTATCCTGTGGAAATAAGGCCAACTGTAATGAATCCCTACAGAACTGGCTTTGGTCTGGAAATGAGAAGAAATTGATTGAGGTGAATGAGAAGGAAAATCTCACAGGAAAAACTGTTCAAAAAAAGGGAAGGACCAGAGATGGCTATTGCTTGTTGCCACACAGAGCCCTCAGGTCTCATTTTCCAATGTCTTGCTCAGCAGTAGCTCGTCAAAGCCAGAGCTGTCTTTCCAGCTGTTCTGCACCACTATTTGGTGTTGATGTCCAGGACAGAACTTGGTGCCATGAGAACAGAGTGTTGGTGATTATGGTTCTGTTTGGCCAGTCTTTGACCTGAAGTTTAAAATGTCGTGGAAATCATAGTATTTGGGAAATTCTTCTACATAATTTATTTAAAAAAAAAAAGTAATGGGCAAGGGACTGTTTATTGCCTGCTTGTCCTGGATGTAAGTCCCACATAATAGGATGGGAACATGTCCCATGCCATGATGCTGCCAGCAGGGAGGCCGTGGGAAATCATAGTGCTGTTGGTGGTGGCTCCAGGCAAGCTACCACAAAGCACTGTCTTTGGTTTCTGCTGAACCTTCTTTCTCTCTCTTTTAAAATACTGTTTAAGAACAAAACTGCGTCTGAGTGAGAAAGCAATTGTAGACAGTTTTCTTAGTTTGCACGTAACGAGTTTCAAAGCAGGGGAGAAGCAGCTAAAAATGGCCATGCTGGGACAGGTGACACCAGACTCCAGCAGTGGCCATAAGTGCAGGTGATGGGAAGAGCAATAACAGGGCAGGTAGTCAAGATAAATTCTCCCAGCCTTCAAAATTTGCAAGAATTTTCAATTCAGGAGTTGTCCTGCAATAAATGTGGATTTTGTGTGTTCAGTAGTGCTTGGTGGGCTTTTCTATATGCTTGTCTCATTTTCTCTTGAACCAAGATAAACCTTTGACATCCACACACTCCTTTGTCCGGGAGAGCTGATATATTCAGGGTAGAGAGTCATCTGCTGTTCTGGATTGGAGCCTGGCTCCTAACAGCATCATGTGATGGTCTTTCTGAATTCTTGTATTGGAAGGAGGAGTGAACAGTATCCACCTCCCCATGTTACTTGTATCATAGACTTTTGTCCTCTCCTAAGAGTCAACTCTCTCCTAGGTGGAGAGTCCTAATTTGCTTGACCTGTGTTTGGGACCTTTGACCACCCTTGTTGCCTTTTGCAAAGTCTCAGTGTCCTTTTTGGGTTGAGGGAACAACTGCACGTGGTGATCAGGCTGGAGGTGAAACACAGATTTATACAGTGGCACAATGGTATTTACTGGCTTCTTCTCTACTCCAAATAATTTCTACTGATGGGTTTTTTTAATTGCTGCTGAGCAATGAGCTGATGTTTCACTGATCCATCTGTGACAACCCCAAGGTATTGCTCCTGTGTGGTTATGGGCAGCTTAGAGCCCATCATTTTCTATAGGAAGCTTAGATTGTATTTTTTCCCGTGTGAGTCTCTTTACATTTATCTGCATTGAATTTCATCTGCCATTTTATTGCCTGCCACTGTATCATAAAATTTTGTAGTTCATCATGATGCTCTCAAAATTAGTATTGTCAGCAAACTTTCCCACCTCACTGCTCATGCCCTTTTCCAGGTCACTTACGAACATGCATTTTTAATGGCACGGATCTCTCCAGGGCTCCCAGGCCGACCTTGCTCCCGTGCAAGATCTGACCATTCCCAGTTTCCAAGCTTTTAACCAGGATTTATCCTTGTGAGGACTTTTCTTCTTCTTCTTCTTCTTCTGTGTTTAGTTTCCTAAATGACCCGAGTAAACATTTTCTGAAATAGATTTGCTTAATAATTTTGGATGAAAGTTGCATCTTGCCTAGAAATGATCAAACCACGTAAAGATCAAACCAAAACATCCTCCCTTTTTTTTTTATTCATCTAGCAAAGTTTCCCTTCCCCTTCCTGTCTTTCGGCACCTGAAGATTTTTGAGACTTACTTTTCATCTGATTTTCTGTGGAAATCTCAAGCTCTTTGGGGAAGAGAAAATCGTTTCCTGACTGCATTTCTAGTTGTAAATAAATACGCCTAAATTGAGCTATGCTTCCTCTCTCCCCCTTCATGGCCCATTTGATTAAGTTTGGCTAATATTTAATATGGTCACACTGGATAAAACTGTGATTTTAATTTTTTCTAACTGCACATTCAGAACTGTGTTGGCATAATTATAGCAGTATCAGGACTGACACCAGTGCAGCTTATTTTCCCCATAAGGGGGTAACTACTGGTATGAATTAACTAAAATTAGACATTTATAACTATATTTATGTCGTGAGGTTTATCAGCCTGCAATTAAATTAATGTGGTACCACTTCCTAATGGAGGACAAGAGATTAAAGTCACTTTTGAGCTTGCGTGTAGCTGGGAGGGTGACTCTGTAATGCTGTAGAAATGCCCCCCCACCTCATTTACAAACCCCCAGTCCTGTCTGCCCTCTAAAGCCTCTGGGCCCCAAAGCAACATGGGGTGTGTAGATTTTCTTCAAAATTTTCCAAAAAATGTTCTCCAGATCTCTGCTGAAGTGTCAATGCCAAGTTTGGGCAAGAAGGGAAAACATTTATTGCCACTATAAACCTTGAAAATATGTTTTTTGTAAAGCAAGTGCCAGCATAACCTTCAGTACAGCTGCGGTAACAGCCCTACCTGATTTCCAGGGCACGTCTAAATGAGAAACTAATTCCTAAACAGTGCAAAGAAAACAACTGAGAATTTTCAGTGTAAAACCAGCCTGGTAATTGTATTAACAGTCCTTCCTAAGCAGAATCAGGCTCCCAGCTGGAGCTGAAACCCATAAAAAGCACACCATTAATTTTATGAAGAGAAGTAGCCATTTTAGTCCTCTGGAAGCTCTGGAGTCTGTAAAGATAAGGTGATGGACTTTTCTCACAGCTGCATGAGCTACATCTGGAAAGCAGGACTATGCTGCACTGGGGATCTGCAGGAAGCCTGGCAAAACCGTATCCTGCCAGAGGATGCTCACCACGGTGGGATCCCTTGGATGGTAATGTGCTCACGCCTGGAGCGTGCTGTGCATGGCCTGTTAGCTGTTGGCATCACGTTCCCAAAAGAACAACAACCCCCTGCTGTCCTGAGCAACAATAGGAAAGCCCAAGACTAAAAAACAACAACAACAAAAAAAAACTAAACCCAAAACAAAACCAACCAAAAAAAAACCCCCCCAAAAAAAAAAATCCACTGAATCTGATTTTGTAATGTTGGATGCTCTTGACTTTTGTCTCTTCTAGCTGGCTGACTGTCTAGATTTCATAAACACTGCTAACTTGCTGTGAAATTGCCATTCATGTGATCATAGATGATGTTAGGCCTTATTGAACGGCAAAGAACTTTTTTTTTTTTCCTTCTTTTTTTCTTGGTGATGGCTTTTCACACCATCAAGGCCACTTTCTCAACTTATTGACAGCTTTATGAGCACTGTTGGAAGAGCCCCAGCTTCCTTCGTTTCACAGCGCTCCGGCTTTCCGTCGAGTGAAAAGGCAGTTTCTTAATTAGGGCCTGAGAGCCTTTGCTTTGCTCCAGCATTCCCCAGATACAAAGCAACACGCTGACCTTTCTGTAGTTAATCACTTTTCCAGACTTCATCCCGCTAAAATTAGGTGGATTTTTTGGTTAAATGTTTACCTGGCTCAGAGCCATTTGAAGAACCTTTTTGGCCTGACACATCTGCCTTTGGCATGTGTCTTCGTTCTGGCTCCACTCACCAGTTAACCAGGAGTGCAAAAAATGAAATAAAATAAACCCGATCTTGCCCTGCTTATAAGACATCCGATGTTCAAGCTTATTCCTGCACACACAAACGAAAACTCTTTGCTGTTTCTCTTTCTTCCTCCTTGCCCAGGTTTATGGTTGTGTCTTTGATATTACTTTGTACTGGTGTAGCTCACATTTGCACCAGTTCCTCTGGCTCCCTTTCAAATCTGTTTATGAGAGTTTTAAAGTTTTATATTTGTGGTTACATTTAAACTCCTCCTCATCATTATAGTCCTACAAAGCCAATTTCTTCTTCTTTTAAAGGGATGGTTGCAGCTTTATTTTGCTGAGGTGCTGCAGCGTTGCCATCAGCTTGGTGGCAGCTTGATGTGCTGGAGCTGGGTGGTTTATTGTGCTGCAGCTGTTGCTTGGTGCTTGAAGCTGCTGGGGTTGGAGGAGCTGAGGACAGTAAGGTGTTAGCATCTCCATCGTTGAGAGTCCCAGTGTGGGAGACTGAGGCAGAGCAGCAGCAGACAGTTGCTGGTTGAAAAGCTGGAGCCAGAATCAGATTTCCTTTTGTCTGTGTCCTGAACTAGAGGGGTATTTGTAAGATTGGCCACTTGACCTCAGGCTGCAGCAGTGCTGGCTTGAGGTGTTGCTTTGTCCATCCTCTCCCCCAAGTCCACCAGAAAAGCTGCTCTGTTAAATGCTCTCTAACTTACCCCAGCCCAGGAAGGAATTGCTGTTTATACCCGTTGTAGTGTTGAAACTAGGGAGGGGAGTGTGGCTGCAGAGCAGCTGGAGGTGGTGTCTCATGAGGATGAAAGACTGCAGCAGCAGGAGGGTGGGAAATAGGTGCAGTTTTGTGAATCAAGCTAATCCTGTCCTGCGCTGTTTCAATTGAGGGGCCGGTTGCACTGTGTTGTTTGTCCTGTAAGGCTTCATGGGAAGGCAGGAATTGCCCAAGTGGATCCATACCCATGTTCTAGTGCAGCCATGTGCTTCAGAGAAAGGTGCAAAGGGGAGAGTTGGGGTGGGAGATGCCCTTTGAGAAGATGCATTGCATCCTAGAAAAAGGTGATCTTTGGATCATTTCCAAAACGGTTGTGGTGTTTTTTGCCTCCCCCCCCCCCCCACTTATTTATTGCTCTGAATATTACCTTGTTTTCCTGGAGAAGACCTACCACAGTGATGGGCAAAGGATGAGCATCTGCAGAGCTCATCTTGCCCTAAGGGCACAGGGCAATCAGGTGGTAGCAGGCTCTGAGTACATGCTGGAGATGGGCCACCCCTGTCCAACTCATCAGATCAGTGATTTGAATTCCTTAATCACATAATCATCTCTAGCTATGTAACCCAAAAAAGAGCTGGTCAGGAATGTCTGGGAAATGTAAGTCTTGAGAAATTCAGTTTTTCAAATAGCCTTTAATGAGAAAGGGATCATTTTAAGGGATAATTCAACTTTTATAATGTTATGGAATTAAATACTCCCAGCTTTTTTCATACAAATGCTGTGTTGCTTTGGAATTATCAAGAATCCCCATTAAAACAAAATTGATTTATTTAAGAAAATCTCTTTAAATCTGTCTCCTTTATTAAAAAAAAAAAGAAACAAACAACTGTTTTGGTTTCAGCTGGGGAAGGGGGGTCGGGGTGGGGGTGTGGAGCATGGGGGTGTATATTGATGTATGCTCCAGTCAGTTGATGCTAGCTCAGTGCAACTTTCTAGACATTTTGGGTGTTGTTTGTATATCTTCTTCAGCTTTAAGATAAGATAGGAAAAATATTTTTTTATTGGAGTGTGTCAGGAGCTGGGAAATACCGTTCCCGGCTGCTATCCCTATTTTCCCCTTGATTCCCTTACCCCATTGTTCTGCTAGAGAAGAGAGAGATGCTCCTTTCCAAGCTGTGTTAATTGTTGGTAAGAAGAGTAGAGGCAAACTGGGATAAAGGAGAAAAAGATTGTAGAACAAAAAGAGCAAGGAGAGAGACCTGGTTTGTTTTGGGATTTACGCTGGTTCTTTGAAATTAATTTTAGATATTGGTCCATAAAAATCTTCGAAACCATCCATTTCCCTGAAGTTAGCTCACCACTTTCCTCCTATTCCTAATGAATGGTGACAAAGGAGTTGTTTTCTCTCCTTAGGGCAGGTTGTGAGAGCAGCAGGATCTCAGGAACTCAGCTCTCTGAAATCTAGCCTGTGCCCTGCATCCAGCAGCATCAGAATGATACTCTTCAGTAATGCCAGAGAGTATTTAATGGCATTAAATGTGCTTGTTTAGGGATTAGAGCAAAAATCCCCTCACCTTCCAATAGAGGGGAAAAAGCTCTGTTGTTTGGTGGGGTTTTTTCTTCTTTTTTTTTCTCTTCTGTGTTAGGGGCTGCTTGGTGCCTGCTGGACTGGAGTGCAGTGAATAAGCCACAGTTACCGTTAGCTGAACTTCTCCAGCCTCCCCAGGGAAGCCCACTCTGCTGTCTTATCCTTGTTCAGAATCAGGAGCGTGGGGATCTCTGCCCTGATGCCCCACAGTGCTGGTGCTCACCCCTCCTGCACTGCTCAGATTTCTCTTTTCTCAGCCTTTGGCTACTTGTGTTTTTTGCTGCTAAACAAACTCCCACTGTTGCTTTTCTTTTGGCTTTTCACATCACTTAGTTGAGCCGCAGATGATGTGGAAACTCCTTGTGGGCCCTTTCCGGGGGCTGCTTCCTATATGGGTGTTAGCTGGAGGGGAATTGCGTTCACCACAAATAACTCAGAGGGAGAAGCTTTGCTGAAAATCCCAGTTTGGACTAAGGATCAAAGGCAATCTTTGCTCCCAAGCATAGCTGAAAAATACCTGTCTGAAATGTAGCACTCTGCTCTTTTCCTCCCTTGAAGCAGGAGGTGAACATGGGAAGTCTTTCCTTACTTTGGCAGCAACAGAGAGATCAACTTATTGGGTAGACCCCCTGAGTTTGCCAGGAAAATCAGACTTTTCTTTTTCATAGAATCATAGAATGGTAGGGATTTGAAGGGACCTCTGGAGATTTCTGTTGGTTGCGGTGGTTTTTATTTTGGGTTTTTGTTTTTTCTTTCTTCTAACAAGCTGCTCCTGCCCCATCCACCAGCCACTGGCACTGCTGTGATGTCACAGCCCCAGCCCCTGCCTGCAAAGCCTGTGCTCCCATCAGTATCGCTGCAATTTTTGCCTCCTATGTTTCTTGTCGGGTATAGGTTGTGCCTTAGGAGGTTTAACTGAGGATTCAGTACTTCTTGGGACATGCCCGTGTCACTGTGTGATGGAGGCTGGGATCAGCAGGTTGTAGTAATAACCTTGCTATTGATTTGCTGCTACAAGTAGCTGGGAGCTGCTTTGATATATCTGACTGGAGACAGCAGGAACCTTCTCTTTCCATCCTGCAATGAGCACCTGACGGGCAGATGGGGAAATCTGTCCCTGTTTACACTGAAACTTGCCTTGGTGTTTGGGGTTACAGCTGTTTGACAGCGGTTGACCTGGGTCCTTCTGTCTCTATGCAGCAGCACTGGGGAGAGGTCAGATGTGCCCCTTTCTGGATTATTGTGATATAATTGTCCCAGTGGTAGGAGAGAAAGAGTAAGGAGGAAAGTGCAGCCTCCTGGGTCTGGGGCCTTCTTGGCAAACCCTGTAGCAAGGAGCATGGCTCTGCTTGTCCCCACAGAGAGTTTGGGCCTCTCCAAGTCTTGTACCCTTGTGTTGGGCCAGATGTGCCCTCCAAACCCACGTCCAAATGTTTCCAGCTTTCTGGAAGTATTAATTCAATTGTAATCTTGAGCATCCAGAACCATTCTACCACAAACCAAAGCATAAAAGAAGGGATTTTTGACTTGGTAGTGATGGCAGCCAAACCCTGGCAAAGCATCTGGGGCCAATGGGGATCTAACTGCCTGCAGTTTCCAAATGCAGCACCTAATTCCATCATTACGATTCAACCTGTGCAGTAATTGTTGCGTGCAGAAAAAGGGGACCTCTCACTTTATTTGGAGCATAATATTAATGGGAAAGGGCTTTTCTGTTGTGTTTTGTTTCGCCAACAGCACTAATGAATGTGTAAACACCTCCTGGCATAGATTTCCCAGTTTACAGAGGTTGGAGTTCACACCACTAACACGCCTCCCTGGATGAAGCGCTCCCTTCGTTAACCTTGTGCATCCACTAATTAGCGGGTCACTTGCAGGTCAGAGGTGTGCTTGTGCTGTGCTTCTTGGCTGTCTGTTGGGTTATTACAACTACTGGAAGTGCCACATGCAGCAGACTTCATTGAAGAGTGTGCAGAAGGCTCGCTGTGTAATTAGGTACATTATCCCAAGGCAGAGGATGCTGCTGATGTTCAAGAGGCAATAAAAACAATGTGTTGGGTTTTGGTGGTTTGTTCTTGTTTGTTTTGTGTGTGTGTGTGGTTTGTTTGTTTTTGTTGTTTGTGTTTTTTTGTTTGTTTGTTGTGGTGTTTGTTTGGGTTTTTTTAGTTTGTTTTGGGTTTTTTCCCCTTGTTTTGCGACACGTTGGCTGTCAATGAAAAAATGTAATGTTGCTAATTTAGCAAGTCTGGGGGGTTTGCTTCAGACCTGGCAACTCAGCAGTCCCTCCATCAATCCATCAGCCTATCCTGGTTTCAAGTTGGGTACTGCGGGGTGTACAGAGCTGAGCAGTTGCTTCCAGCATTGGTTATGGCACAAGTTGGGCCCTCCTTCATGAAAAGACGATCATGAGCTTAGTCTATGAGTTCTTAAGATAATTTGGCTTCTTGTCATTGACTTTCAGTTTTTTGTGCTTTTACTGTCTTCATTTTCAAGCTTCTCAGCCACCCACCCCTTTGTAGAAAGTTCTTTGGAGGTATTTTCTACTTGGCTGAAATCTTAGCAGGGTTCTCACATAATCTCATGACTCCTTATAGTTGGACTTTTAAGTCGGTCATTAAACATGTTGAGTACACTGCCTTTGCTCTTGACACAACACTAAGAACAAGAAACTGCTCAGAAACAATTAGATGGTAAATAAGCTTGTTTGGTAAATATGCACAAACTTCTCTGGCTACGTCCAGATGTTCCTGCTCTGTCAGACCTTCCTTCTGCAGTGTGGGACTGGGAGGTCTTCTGATAGTTACCAAAGCTGTTTGAACATGTAGTACCTGCTGCTTCTCTACTGTTAAGATGGATGATCAAATCAGAACTTATCAGAATATGCATTAGAGGAGCATTTTTCGGTATCCTTTAGTTAGCAGAAAGTGAGTATAAATCAGAAATGATCTTAGTGATGTTTCCTTTTGCTTTTCAGTAGTGCAAGTGACTGCAAAGACTTCGTAGCAGTGGAGCACTGGGCTCTTTGTGTTTTATCTGGAGCCTCTCAATGCCTGTAAAAAATCTATCTAAAAGCAGGGAAGGGAGGGGAGGGAGAGTTCAAAATTTTTGGAGGAAGAATGCATAAAATGCAGACAGAAAAAGGAGGTTGAAATATGAACATGTGAGACACTGCAGAGGGTCCCTGAGGTAGCTTTGTAAAGCCATGGATCCTGTTTAGTTTGTGAAATTAATTAGAAAAGGAAAAAAGTTTATATTCTGGGCTATTCCTGTGTTGTTCCGTGCTTAGCAAAATATGTTTAAAAGAAAAAAACCCGTGGCATTGAAAGGACCTGAAAAACCCAAATGCCCCATTCCAGTTGGTTTCAGGCCTCAGCCAAGAGCTTTGTGAAGTGCCCTGGTCTCGCAGGGCCGTGCACACTCGATCGTGGAGCATCGCCCTGTGCCGGTGGGTGGGCTGGTCCTTCCAAAATGGCAACGGGAGAATGACCATGCTGGAAACTGGGGACAAAGAAGTGATTCAAAAGGGGCAGGAAGAAAGAGACAGCTCACAGCAGGGAGACTCTTGCTCTGTCTCTCCTGTCCGTAGGTGATACGTTGAGGAACAGAAGCAGGCGCACAATGAGGATCAGGCTGTTCCCATCTTGGGCGGGAAGTGCATGAAATCCCATAAGCGAGTCTGTGCTTTGGAATGACTTCCAGATGGTGTCCTAGCCCCAGAGTGTTGCGGTTGTCTGTATGTGTTCTCACATTGCAAAGATTCTACAGGACATCGATGGATCTCCTTTAAAGTCATACCTTGGCCTGAACCAAGAGCCTTGAACGTAAAGATTCATGTGGCAGGTTTGGCTTCCCCCCTACCAAGGGACGTTCATGCTCAACCTATGGAAAATGTACTTCAGATGATTGCATAGTATTTGCATTTTTTGGCCATTTTCCACTGTGCGTGTGATCCAGGCTGCAGACTGTACTTGGATTTCCAAAAAGCTTTTGTCGATTTCTCTCATCAAAGGCTCTTAAGTTATGGTAGGAGATGAAGGTGTGTCCTTCTGTGGGCTTGTATCTGGCTAAAGGATATGGTTGGTGGAGAAGGGTCACTAATCAGCCAAAGTGTGTGGTTAAGTGACAGATTTTGCAGGTGATAGGAGTATTTAGGATAGTCAAAATTGAAGTTGCAGGTGAGCATAAGGAAGGGGGCTGCCTGCCTCTACCCAGTGTTATGAATGTTAGAAGTTTGAGGTCTGGCTCTGCTGTTCACCCAAGGCTGGCCGACCAGCAGGCAGAGTGGGCTACAGTCAGTGATGAGAGTTGTGTGTCAGTCTGCCTGTCCACCCTCCCTTCAGTTTATCTCATCTCCATGTAGCTCCTGTGCTCCTTGTCAGCATTTTCCTAGTGGAAATCTTCCAGAAAGGAAGGCCCAAACCAACAGTGTGGTGATATCAGGTGAGGAGAGCTGAGTGGCTTCCTTTGTGCCATGTTAAACCATCCTTTTAGGCAGGTGGAACTTTTAACCTGGGGAGGAAAGATGGCATGCACGCAGTGCTGTTAAATGGCACGCATTGGCTGTCCCCGCAGCTGCTGTGCTATGAGATGTGGACTGTGCAAGGCCACATGCAAATCTCTGAGTCCTAATGTGTCAATTATCTTCCTGACAATTACATATGGATTTCATTAGCTCGCTAAATGGTACCTATTACAGCATCTCACCAGCTGGAGGGATTTCCAGTAGGAAATGTGATATGGGAAATGCCGACAAATCTCAAATTCCCAGAGGCTCTCTGGAATCCGTGCGGATGAAGTGCGATAAGGGCAGCCTTGAGCACCCCTCCTTGGCTCTGTGCAATCGCATCTCCTTGGAGCGAGGAGGAGCACCCAGGTGGGGTGGTGGTGGGATGTGCCTGCGGATGCATGTCTGGCACCTTGCAGTTACTGCAGAGAGGGGAGGGAAGAGCAGGAGGTTATCCTGGGGCAGCCCGGTGGTGCTTGCCTTCTCTGAAGAGCTTTGGCACTATTTTTTTCCTGTAGTTACAGCATTATAAATGGTATCTAGAGCTTGACGGTGGTGGGATAATCCCTTCAAGGAGTGTATTTGAGTGAATGCTGCTCCAGATGGTGAAAATGCCCAGAATGACCTTTGGTTTTAGTGGTCTTTCTGCTATACAGCCTCTCTGCAGTGTCTTCCTGAAAGTATTTCCTACTTTCTTCATCTTTGACCTTGCTCTTTCCAGGGACCCATCAAATTAGGGCAGTGAAAGTAAGGAAGGGAGAGCTAATGAGTTGGTGAGAGTTTTCATGATGATTCCTGTTGTGCATCTTTGCCATCTAGCCTAGTCCTGCTGAGCTCAACTGGAAGCTTAGTGGTTTCCAGGAGTGACCCCACAACCTTAGAGGTTGACTCCATAGCTCTTGTGCCCTCCTGTCAGGATGCACACCACCATCTCCTCTGGTCTAGGCCCCCAAACACCCAGCAGGTGAGGAACTTAACAGGAACATATAGTCAGCTGCAGCGTGGTTGGGTCTTGCAGAAACATGCCGGGGATGCTTTCCAGGCTCAAGTGTGTGGTCCCCGCATACCTCTCCTGATGCTCCATGCTGCTGATTATCCAGCCACCTCTTACAAACAAGGCCTTCCCAGATGGGTTGCTCAGCTCAAGAAGCAGTCAGCTTCTGCCAGCACCTGAATACCAGCTCCTCTAGCAGAAGATAAACTAAGCTTGGAGTGTGGGTTTGCAGATAAGAAGAGGCAGAGAGGATTCCTGCAGGAGTGCCTTGGGGGCACGTGGCGTTCCTCAGCCCACCGCGCTGCCTCCCAGCTCTCCAGCCGCAGTGCTGAGCGAGCAGGGGGTGTGTGGGTGTGTTTTCAGGAGGATCAGCCTGACTCGAGGCTAAAGACCTGCCCCCACGCAGTGCACTTCGGTTGAAAAGCCTGGAGGTGAACCTCACGCTCTTGGTTGACACCTGTCTCTCAGGAATGTGATGGGGCGTGTTACCTGGTATTGCAAGGCTTGGAGGAGAAGAGACTGCTGTCTTTGGGGTGCAACCACGGGAGAGTCCAGGACCCCTTTTTTACTGTTCTCCACCACATTCCCTTTCTCTAGTAAATACTCTGGCACTGTTTCTATGCTTGGGCAGTTTGTCTCAGTTTTTGTCTGTGAGCCTGACTTTCCTCTGGCCAGTTCAGCAATGAAGGAAGTTAAAAATGCATTTAAAGACTAGGATTGTATATATTTCTTCACCTGTGAGACTTTCTACACACTGGGAGAAGTGCAAGCAATAGGGATACTGACTGAGCAAGCATTCTTAATTTTGTCATAGAAAAAGACTAACTTTCAGGGCCTGGGATGGAAGCACAAACAAAACACTGTCTCTTGTTCGTGCTTTCACTGTGGTGCCATTCAGCTGGCTTGCCTCTGGGACTGAGTGAGGAAAAAAGAAAAGGCTGATGCAGTGATGGGAAAGGATGGCTCGAAGGCACCTTCATTTATTTCACTGTGCTGCTGATGCCAACTGGGACTTGCTTCCACCAGCAATCCTAGTACACAAGGGAGATGCTGCTGCCTCCTCGGGGGTTTGTTCTATTTTCCGTTAAAGTTTTTCTGCTCTCCACACTTCAGATGTTAACTGTAGTTCAGCTCAGAGTGCTCTTTGGCCATGGCATGGAATGCATGCTTTGTCACCTCTCCAGCTTCCCCTGTCCTGGGCATATCTGAGGTTGGAGCACAAGCCCAACATCTCCCTGGAGGGGACCATGCTCCAGAGTTTTCCCCTTCCTCCAAAAGCATCCAAGCCTGGAAAGGCTGGGCTGCTGAAACCTTTAGTGTCATAAAAGCCTGATTACTTTGAATTACAGCCTCAGGACTGTAATTCTGTCCCAGTGAGCTGTGTAGATGACTGTGGAGACTGCTGGTTTGTACCTGGATACCAAGGAAAATCACCATCTAGACACAGCCAGACTGTGTGCTGAGCTGATCTGCAGTTAATGTGTCAGTTAAAGAAATAAAGAAGTTAAGGAAAACACGTCCCCGTACAACAGAGTCCCCAGCCCTGCCCAGAGTAGACCCCGTTGGCTGGTGGTAAGTGCAAACAGCTTTAACGATCTGTTTCCGGTTTGATAATATGTCAGCCCCCATCATGTCTCTGTGGGGTTTCTCCACCATCCCGGGGTCTGGTGTCTCAGTGTTAATTGTCTGGAAAATCAAACTAAAAGCTGCCTTCGCTTACAAGGTGCGAGTGCAAGATTGGCAGCTGGCTGGGGTTGTGGCAAAAGATTGAGCTGGTTCTTCCCCAGGTGTTGTGCTCAGAATGGCACGAGCAACAGAAACCTCAGAGAATTCCAAATTACCTTAAAATCTTGCATGCATAAAACTGAGAAGCTCTCGTTGCAGTTGATCTCTCCCGCAGTGGGGCTTTTCCTTGAATTTAACCAGCATCACCAAACACAGAGTAAGAGATGTGTTTTAGCAGATGAATACAGACGTCGCTGCCCGGAGTTACAATAACAGCTCCTTGGAGCATTAGGATTTGTATGTGTTTTTACACACGCACAGACCAGCTTGGGAAGGGGGAATGAGTGTCGAAGACTGTCCCAAGTGTGCAGGCATTCTGGGTACATCCACCTGAACTGGGACATGCTTGGTTGTGTCACCTCTCCTGTATTTAAGAGCTAAGGTACTGAGACTCAGCAGAATAAAAAAGAAAAAGGGGAAAACTTGACCAAATTGCATCTGGGCTTTGGGATGTGCAGGATCTTTGAGTCTGTCTAGGACTGAATATGTGGCTGCCTGTCAGGTTAAATGGTGTAAATATGTAATAGCAGTGTTGGTGTCATATATAGATCTTACTATTATAGATCACATCTTTGTATTTGATCTTAAAGCTGTGACATCAGTGTGAGGAAAGCCTAGAAGGTAATTACCTTCAGTAATCCGGTTTTTATTTTTCTCCGTGTGATAACTTTTGAGGGAAAGATGACTTAGGAATGGCCAGACAGACAAAATGGGAGGGAAGAAGGGATTGCAGCACAGTTGTCTTGCTTCTGGAAGTCTGGCAGATCCACCCTGCTTTCAGCCACTCGGTCTCTGCCAACCCCCACCATGAGTGCAGCAGCAGTGACCCTCCAGCCCACAACTGTCTGGTTATCCCGGCCCTTCGATTACCTCAGCAGCCCTCTGCGCGCCAAGGCCGTTCTGGTTTTTACAGGCTGGTGCTTGATCCAAACCCATACCATTCTGAGAGAAAACTTTCCAGGGAATCCTGCTTCCACTGGGGCTTCAGAGAAAAATGTCTTCTCTGCAATACATTGATTTAAAGAGCACAGGCAGTGTTTGACTTTGGGTCAATGCCAGACTAAAGGTCCTCTATGTTATAAACTATCAAGGCTAGAAAGATTTGCTCTATAAATGGCTCCGTATGCATATGCACTGTATATATATGTTATGGATCTGCTTATGTCATGGAGCACTTCAAATATCCCTTAATAAAATTATAGACCCCTGGGTAGATCTATATACTGGCAGAAAGTTGCTCGGCCCTTTGGAGATGTGGAAAAAGTTAGTGTTGCTAAACATTTCTTCTTTTTCCTCCGGCTGGTTTCCACTGTGGGTAATTAAAACCGCAGAACATCCTGGATCCTGTTGCATGAAGGGATGCAGTTGTGGTCCTCTGAACCTGACAGGAGCAGAAATGGAAACTGCTTAAAGAGGCTGTGAAATGTGCTGCTTGTCTCCTGGCTGGCCTTGGAGATCGATGAGCAGCTCTCTGATGAGTGGAGAGAAATTGTTTCTTAGCTTCATTTACAAGGGCACATCACTGGCTGGTTCACAGCTTTTCAGCATGGAGCTGTTGTTGCTGGTCGGAGAGGTCTTTCCAGCTGTGAGAATGACCCCCTGGCTGATCCTTTGCTTTTCAGCGTGTAACCCCTGATGCCCAGCGAGCGTGAGGGATGCAGCCAAGCGGGAAAGATCTGTTTTTCCATGGGGGTTTGTTGGCTACAATCTGAGCCCCAGACTCTGAGGTGGGACTGTTGTCTTAGTTCAAAAAGGGGGGGGTCAGGTCTCCAGGCTGTTGCCTGTCTCCTCAGGGTTTTCTGGGGGGAGGAGGAGTGCTCTGAGAGCACATTCACCCTGCTTCCAGTGGCACCCAGTGACCTGAGAAATGAAGGGAGTAGAAGGGGAAATAATGTGTATGCACACTAGCTGATGGGTTGGGTGATGGGGAGGTACCCCTGGGGCAGGGAAGGGGAGGGCTTTCCCTCCCAGCTGCGGGATGGTAGTGGTACTGGGAACCCCAGAGACCCATCTCACAGCCCTTACCCTGCACCTTGTGGGGTGCAGGGGCCCCCAGCCCTGCTCTTTAGCTGCATCTGGCACAGAGGGTCACGGGGCGGGGGGGAGATGCTGCATTGTGAGTGTCCTACTGGGACCCCGCTTAGAGAAGATCTCTGTTTTGTGTCCTGTCCCAGGAGTAGCTGAGACCTCTTCTCCACACTCCCAGCCAGAGGCCTGTCATAGAGTGCTTAAAATATCTCTTAACAAAATAATAGACCCCTGGGTAGCTCTGTGTACTGGCAGAAAGTACTGGCACTCTGTGGCACTGAGTATGGGCCATGACACTGGGGTGCAGACCCCAGCTACCCTTGGAGAGCCTGCAGTGTTAATACCCGAGTACTACACTGTGGTGGAAAACACTTTTAGTTCTTCCCATATAAAAAAGCTTGTGTAAACAAAGATCTGTCTTCTGGTTCGTTAAGTGTCCCATCCTAATTGCTTTTTGGGATGGGGTCCATATGGATACTTCCCGTGAGGTTGGACACCAGGGATGGTGTCTCAGAAACCACTTGCCCAACATGTCCAACCTTTTCTCTCTCCTGACTAAAACCAGACAATAAATATGTGGCTGGTTTTGCTACAACAACTGAAAGCAAAGATTGACTGCCAAGTTGTGAGCACCTCTCCATTCTGAATTTAGCTTTCAATTCTCCCTTAATTTATTATTTGCAGTTAATTTAATCCATATTGAGCTGCCTCAAAGAGAAAAAAGCTCTAGATTTGGTGAAAAATAATCTATTTTTAATTATTTCTGATGTAGAACACTAGCCCATAAATAAATTCCACTGCTACCCAGTGGTTTTTTTGCCATCAGAACTGTCTTGCTGGAATCAATAAACAGTTGATTAAAAACCTTGTTATTTAATATATTCAGTAACCCTAATCTATTCATTAGAAACTTAATCACTTTCATGTCACCAGCTGCTGTGATGGAGAAAAGAGCTGTAGCTAATTATTAGCAATTTTACAAAGCTAATATTGAATTTCTAATGGGTCCTCTGTGGCCTCTATTTCAAGCAGTTTGTATATCCCACAAACATGTGTTCTGGCTCTGGGCAGGGCTAAGCATCTTAGACTTAGAGCCTTGTGGATAAACTTGAGGCCTAGCAACCAAATCTCTGGTTAGTTTGCAAAAGGAACTCGCTGGCCCCTGGCCAGGTCCACCCTTGATGCTTCTCTGCACAATGGCTGGCCATGGGACAAGGAGCTGCTGCTGCTCGCTTGCAGCTGCGGGAAGGGCTGAGCTGCTGTGTGCTCCACTGCATCCTTCATGTGGGAGTGTAGATCACAGGCTGATCTGGTGGGAAGGGACCTTTCAAGCTCATCTAGTCCAGTCCCCTGCAGGGAGCAGGGACATCTGCACTTAGAGCAGGGTGCTCAGAGCCCTGGCCAACCTCACCTGGAATGGTTCCAGGGATGGGGCATCGACCACCATCTCAGGGCAACCTGGGACAGGGTCTCACCACCCTCAGTGTAACAAAATTTTTCCTTCTCTCTGGCTTAAATCTCCCTCTTTTATTTAAAACCATCTTCCCTTGTCTTGTCACAGCAGGCCCTGCTGAAAAGACTAACCAAGGGGAAACGGGCTGGGGAGAGGGAGAGCTGTGGAGGGTGCAGGCAGGTGTTTGGTGTGACCTGCATGCTATTCATCTGCGAGGAGCTTTGGTTTTCACTTATTCTGTGGGTTTTATTTTTTGATGCTGGAGCCACTGTTTTGGCTCCGTGGCCACGCAAAGCAGAGAGGAAGCTCTCTGGATGAGGCAAAGCTGTGATTTGCTGTAGGGTTGCATTAGTTTTAAAGCCACTCATATGCCTGGGTTGTTTTTATCTGCTGTTGATGGACTTACATCCTTATTTGTGGTGTTTGGAGCATTACTCTTATTATTGGTATTGTGACAGCACTTGAGGTGCTGGTTTTGTTGTACCAGGCAGGGTCCAATGCCCAGGGAGAAGACAACATCTCCAACACCTGCCCTCAGGACCCCTTGTATGGGTCATGATGTGCAGGGGCCATTGCAAAGCTAAAGCACATGTGGCTGTAGCAGGGGCTTGTGCTGCTTGGAGATGGTTGAATTGTAAAATATCTTTGTTAAAATGTTTGTGGAATCATCTAAAACTTCCCACAGGTGAGATACAAAGGAAAACCCTGGACTGGGTTTGTGCAGGTAATGAGCATTGCTGTGCTCAGTGCTGGGTGAGAGTGCTTGAGGGGTTGGATGATGTTAGAGTGAGCGGCAGGCTCAGGCATTGGGGGCCTAAGGACCTTCTTCCTTGAAGGGTGATTGTTTCACACCTCTCCTGTGGGCTTCTTGCTGTCTGTGCTTCCAGTGACCTTTACTGTAGCAGATACATGGGCTAGACACTGCCCTGACCATCAGGCTGCTCCTGGCGTAGCTGTTCTTGGGTGCCTCCTATGATTTTCCAGGTTTCTGGTCTTTGCAACACTTTGTGCATCAGCACATAATTAAATGAGCTCTAGGGCTGTAGTTTACGAGATTTAATAATTTGGTATCATTTATCTTTGTTTCAGTTCACCGTAAAAAGCACAGCACAGAGCTGAAGTTGTCCTGAGCCTCAAAGCCAATGAAGACAGAAGAGCACATCCAATGTTGCCTTTCTGACATCCTCAGGCTCTGCTCATGTGATGGCTTTGCCCCATAAGGTGTGTGATTGGGGTGCCCAGGTCCAGAAGGGTGCCTGTGTGTGGGTGTAGTTGTGGGCCTGGAGCCTGTGGTGTTGCCCTTCCTCTGGAGAGCCCCTTCAAACATCCTCTGAGGGGAGAGGAAGGCATGAAATGTGCTGTGGCTGGATGATGGGGATTTCAGCACCGCGAAAACCCGCCGAGCTGCCTCTACAGCATGTTGGAACCAGCCACCCTGGAGGTCTGCACCCCACAGAGGGTCCCATTTTCTGTTGTGTGCCATCAAAAGCAACGACACTTCTGCTAATCTTCTGTGCTGTCAGAAGCGGCGTGTGCTCTAGCTGAGGGGGACCGATGGCAATCCTCTTGCGGGAGGGTGTTGAATGCAAAAACTTCCTCCCTTGGGCTTCAGCTCTGTCTTGGGAGGGAATTTGCCAGATGGAAGGAAACAAACACACAAACGTATATGTAAACTCTTTCAAAATGGCTTTGTGTCCTCGTGTTTGAAAATATGTGATTGAGCTTGTTTTATGGGCTTGGCGAACTTCTGGCGGCATCTGGCTGAGCTAAATATTATACTTAATAGCCCAAGACAGCAGTGATTGCAGAGCGCTGTCTGCAGTTCGTGTGTGTTTACAAATGCGCTGTACTAATTCCATGGAAATTAGCACAGAGCCCGAACAACAAAACAGGATGGAGAACAAAGAGAAATGTCTCTCAGCCTCTTTCTTGTTTATATACGTATCGGCCTGTCCGTGGGTCCTCAGTGCTGTCTCTCTGCTAGTCTGTCTGTTGTTATCGGTAACTTTTGCAGTCCAAATCCTCTGATCTCCCCAAATGTTGGGGGTTTTTTTGTTTGTTTGTTTTTCTCGTATGTATCAGATATTAGCCAGAGGATGCATTGGCAAGAGGTGGTACTTGGATTCTTTTAGGTTAGTGTTAAACGAGAGGTTTTTACCCTACTGTAGGATGTTACGATGTATGATGTTGCATGATAGTAGCACTGAAAATGCTGGGGTTGGGTGTGATACTGGTTTTGTATATATTTGTATATATTCCATTTCATTATTACTTTCATTAAAGCTGCTTGGGTTTTCTAGTCCCTAAGTCTCTGTCCCTTATTCTCTTTCTCTTTGGGAAGGGAGAGGGGTTAACAGAGAATGTCTGTTACAGGTCTAGTGGACAGACCTGACCCTAAACCATGCCACCAGGGAAGAGGGTTGCCACAGATCTATGGCATATGTAGAAAAGTGTGGAGGCTCTTCAGTGGTGCACTGGAAGCTGTCCCAGATTGCAGCCAGCCCAAAGCTGGGGAGGAGCCAAGCCAGGAGTTCTTTAGGTGTGTGCCCACACCCCATGTGCTGTGAAGTACACCTGGCCTAGATCATCAGCTCATGGAACTAGGCAGAGCTCCATACCAGTCTAATGAGGCTTTGCATCTGCAGATGATGTATTATTGAATTATGCTTGATTAGCTGTTTTTCTGTTGCTTAACAGAAAGCAAATCTCAGCATAAATGAGATTAGTATGTGCCCTCCATGTACGCCAGCTCTTGCTCCCAAGAATTTAACATTCTTAATAGAATGATTTTTTTTTTTTTTTGGAAGGGGAGAGGAGGGGGGGAAGAGTCTTTGAGGCTCCTGTTTCATTTGCCAGATTATCTGAACATTAAATTAAGCAAGTATGGAAATTCAAAATATAGCTGTTCTACAACATGTGCTGACACTGGCATAACAATATCAGTAATCCCCCTTGACAGCCATTACAGCTTAATGCTTTAAGAAAATGAACTACTTATTTTCTTTACCCCACATACCCAGTGTCTCAAAATCTTTCTCTGTCTTCCAGCCAAGATGACTCTTTGAATTAATCTCCTCCAGGTACCAGCTGTGTTTGTCTTCTCCTGCAAAGCAGCGCCCAGTGCTTTGAGGCCGTGTCACCTTGACAGCTTAGAAAATCCCCAGCTGTTCTTGAGCACCTCATTGCACTGAGGTTTTGTCATGTGGTAGAGGTCCTCAGACATCCTGAACCTGGGTTTGTGCCAGGGACATCCTTCACATCTTGTAGGATCTTGCCCTGTCATCTTTTTGTTGTGCCTCATCTCAGTGCAGCTGAAGGAGCTGTGGAATCCATGGTCATAAAGCTTGTAGGTGTTTTCCAGTGTGGATGAGTTCCCGTTCTGTCTGTTTGAAAATTGCATCCTTCAAGTCACACCAGGGTTTGGTCTTTGAGTGGTGCTAATCTGCAGCTGTGACAGTGAAAGTGTCGTGCTGAGCTAAGCTTTGAAAGCACGGTTGAGTAAAGTTTGAGGAAAAGATAACGTTCATTGGACATGGCAACTGAGCCTGTTGCTTGTGCTGAAATGTGTAACATTGTCCTTCTTTGATAAGAAAGGCTGTTCTTGCTTCAAACACCACGTTGTGCTTGTGGCCTTTGGGAAGGATCCAGAAGACTGGTCGTGGGTGCAGGGACTTTCAGATGTGCTTTTGTGAAAGGTGTTTAAATTCCACCAAAGTCCAATTTTTGGTACCAAATGGGCTTTTCCCACGCATACCACTGAGCTCAGATTTGCCAAGGTACTCAGATACTTCACAGAGTGCCTGGGCACCAGGTGGTATTCCTAAAAGCTTCTTAGGAAGCCGGACTCTGAAGGTGGCCAAGGGCTTTTGGAGCAACCTGTAGATAGTTGCACAGGTTATATGGAGGCTCAATTTCATCGAGCCATTTTAGGCCATAAAAGAAATACAGTAATTGTCTTTTCTATCAAAATTTTACTAACCAGTATCACTTTTTAGTGAAGGGATATCTCCAAGAGTTGAGAGAGACAAGTCAGCTTTAACAGGCCTAATCTCAGCAAGCGTAAACTGGTTTTCCTCCTGCGAATATCCTAGATCCTTGGTGATGTGCATGAGGACTTCCCACTTTACCATCAGGTGCCTTTTGCAGCTAATTCATAAGGAGCAGAGAATTTTTGCTGTCAGATCATTGTGCCACCGAGCAAATCTGGAGCAGCTGCCTTGTAAAATGTGAAATGGCATCAGTATACTGTGCTGCGTTCTGGAGCATGTGACTGCGAGGTGATTGCTCTCGTTAATAACGAGCCACTAAATTGGATGCAATTGCAATAGCTCATCATTGGTATAGAAATATTATGCTTTATAGGTACATTACTGGGCTGTATTTTATAAGGCTGTTAAGCTTAGACACTTTCCCTTGCAGTAAATGTCAGCAAGGTTACAATAAAATTTAATACAATATTATTAAAGCTGAAGTGCATCAGTATGGAATGATCATGTACACACACTAAAAATTCTTTATTATTGCTTCCTTAACCTTCTTAAGGAACTTCTTGTTTAAAATACAGTGATGAAAAGGATCGAAGCTTGGAGGTCTCTCTGTCCATCCATCTAATGTTCATTAGAAATTTCAGTGTCAATGGGGAATTTTGTGACGCGTTAGTTCAAGTAAATTAAACATTAAAATTTCAGCTCTGCCAGGAAAATTTCAATACAGCTGCAGATTATAATACAGGTGGTGAGGTCTCCTCAGGTTCACCTTACCTTTCATGGGGTGGAACTGATTGGCAGATTGTTGGCCTCCAAAGAAGAGAGGCATGCCCTCCCTGGTGCACATCTTGGAGGGCTGGTACACCTCACAAGCCTTCAGGGCTCTGTCATTACCATGACAATGCCAATGGCCTTCCCCTCCTAAAGAAATCAATACTCTGCGGGGCTCTGAAAACAATTTCTCTGACCTCCCAAGGTTGCCAAAAGGGAGGTCAAGCAGCAAAGATCAAAGGCCCAGTGGAAGGAGGCGTCCCCTCCCTGACCTGCTGGCTTGGGAGAGAGATCAGTCTTACCTTGAATTATTTTCTTAATTTAAGAAACCGGTATTATTTGCACACACTCTAGCCAGAGGAAATCAGAATTCATCCCAGTGAAATCCGAGGCATTGTCTCCCATTCGATTAAACATTGAGTACTGCTTTAGGGTGGTTTTCATGGACAAAACACCAGGGAGAACCGAACAGCAGGCCAGAGAGGTGCTTTGGTTTGGGGTTTGGTACAGAAGAGGAATGTTAAAGCTCTGCTGCATGCGTACCTTTGAGAAACCACCAGTGGTTAGAGCTATTCTTGGAGCTTGCAAAGCTAATTCTTAGGTATTCAGAAAGGGCAAAATAGATCCTGACTACATGAGTTTTACAGTCTGCTGCTTCAGACTTGTCTAGTATGAGTCGCTGATGTATAAAAAAATGTATTTCAGATACAGTCTCTTATCAGTAATCATCAGCTTCCCACAGGCAGATCACAGGAGCTCCAGAAACCACCCTCTTCTCGAGCTACATCAGCTCTGGGACCAGCTCAAACAGTTGGCAGTGTGTTCACCTTTGAATTAGATGCTCTTTGTCTTGCAAATCGCTTCTTATTTTTGTTTGTTGTGAAATGGATTTGGATTCTTGTCAAAATATTTTGGTGCTTGAGAGCTCTCAAAAGAGGATGGGTTTTAGGCAAGTGGGTGCTTGGTGCTTCCTGGAAACCTGATGCTAGCAGGAGTCTCAAAGCAGCACAGATCTGGAAGTGCTGTCCGTGTTCATTGCAAGCAGCAACTCCTGAAAGTGACAGTTGGCTCGGATTAATTAGGTTCTTATCTCTGCCATTTCTGCTTTTGACCAGGCTTTTAAATCACAGTTTTAAGTGCTTGTGCTAGAGATTTCATCTCTGGAAGTTTATGAGGAGCTGGTGCCTTTTATGCAGGCATGATTTTGTGAATGCCCTGCTGCAGAGCACTGTCCCTGGGGCAGCCCTGTGTAGCAGCAGCGTCTGCTGGGTCCCCATGGCCACAGAACATGCAGGAGGAGAACAGCAAACTGGAAAAAGTCAGGGACAGGTTCAAATGAAGGTGAAGAGAACAGTGGTGGTGCTGCGGGACCAGTGGGCAGGGAAAGGGACAGGGGAGAAAGGCAGATGGCGTTTGTTGGCAGTGGGGAGACCTTTGGGTGCTGTGTGTCAGTCCATCTGTGCACATGTGCCTGCACACGCTGGTCGTACAACTTGGGTGGGTCTGCAGACACACAGAGACAACTGTATGCGTATAGACACCCACCTGATAAAACTTTCTCCCTTTAACAATCCTATTTTAGAGAAGACTTGAACTGTTTTTTTCTTTTCAGCTTCTGGCGTGCAAAGCTCCTGAGGGATGCTTGTGTATGTGGTGTTCATGATGGTCCTGGGAGGGTAGGTGGGGTGTGGGGAAGCACCACTCCTACCAAATAAAATCTTCCCATTTTCCCCCCTTCCCTCTTCTAAAGCAATAGAAAGGGTTATGACAGACCTCTGAAAAGGGTCTGAGAACAGATCCAGTTGAGATCAAGCCCCAGAATCTTGGCTGACATGGATACATACCTGGGTGATATGGTGGCAGTGGCTGTTAGCTGCTGCTGTGAGCTCCCACCAGCTCTGAGAGGTCGACAGCCCACCTCACAGCAGCTGTCTTCTCCATCTCCTCACTGCTTTGGGGTTTTTTTCCTGCAATGATCCTCCACTTTCCTGTCCGTAATTACTTTCTTGAGGTTTATTTTTATCTCTGTGCCTGATGTGACCAAAGTACATAAGTCTGTATCTATTGATTTCTGACAGCAAAGTCTGCTTGTTCTCCACTAATATTTCTAGCATCAGCATTTGTCTTCCTTTCAATCTAAAAGATATGTCAGTACCACATCACTAAGGCTACAGTTTTTTCTCCCTGTCAGCAGCATTCTTTCCCCATGATTCATATCCATAAATTGCTATGGGAAAAATTAAGCTTTTCATCAAACCCCTAAACATTTTGAGACTCCACAGTTCTTCCAGGCTTTTAGGAGGGAGGCCATGGCCAGGGAAGCTATTCCTGGTGATCTCTGGGTTTTTTGGGACCTGCCTTTTTGGTCTGGTGTCAGTGGTCCTGTATAATCAAAGTCATCAGTTTCTATAATGCATTGACATCTTGCATCCACATGTGCACATGCTTTGTTTTCACCATCCCTGAGGGTAGCCCAGGCTCATCGATAGCCTTACTTTTTTTTTTCTCTTATTTTTCTTTCCTTTTTTTTTTTTTTTTTTTTTCTTTCTTTTTTTTTTTTTTTTTTTGACACTAACTCTGTCATTTCTGAGGTTGTAGCAATGAGCTCTGTCTGTCACTGTCGTGTATGATGTAGGTTAATAGGTGTCTGTCAGAGCAATTCCCAGCTGCTTCCACTTCAGCCAGGGTTGCTGTAGGATAAATACAAGGTACATGCTGCAGAGCCTTGTTGGCAGGGTACGTGTGTCGCTTCTGCCCGTGCAAAACCACTTGTTTGCTGCTGCTGTTCATGGTGATGGTTTCTGTTTACAGTAAGAAAATGACAGTGGGTTTGGTGAGGTGTTTGGGAGTTCCTTTATCTGATGGCAGAAAGGGATGTGTTGGATATTTTGAGCAGCCTGTGAAATGCACAGCCAATGGCTGCTGAAACTCTTATTTTTTCAGTGACATGAAGGATGTTTTTAATTTCCCCATAGGTCCCTTTTCCATCTCGGGAACCAGCTGATGGTGGCATTTGTTCTGCTTCTATCATTTACTTCACGTGTCTTGAATTATGCTGTGCCACGCTTGACCATCAGTGGGATGCTATGATAGTTACAATACTTCACGTACCCCTTCTCTTGAACACATTCCAGTTGAATTGACTGGCTGATTTCCAGGCATCAGTATATCTTTACAAATTTTTCACCTGAGAGCAGTACCATGGTCACTGATCACTGTGAACAATTCTGCTGATTTGCCCTGGTGCTTTCCCAGGGTTCGTGTCCAAACTTGCATACCCAATTTCCTCTCTCCAGTTGATACATTTGTCTTGGAGATCTCCATTTTGCTCTGGGATTGATGGATGTACCTATTATTTCAGGGGTATTTCAGGTGGTGTTTGATTCCTGCACCCTCAGCAAAGTTTCTATTTTTATTGATCTTTTACTGCTTTCAGTTGGAGGAGAGTATTTGCAGTAAGGAATCAGAGAGCTGCGTAATAACACTTGGTAAAGCAGAACAGATGGACAGCAGTGGTAAACTTCTATCTGCCTCTCATTGCCTTCTATCTGCCCTACGAAGTACCACAGCAGAGCACTGATAAAAGTGACCCATGTAAACCACTTTGCAGTGGACTTTTAGGTCAGAAGGTTCAACAAAGTGTAGTGGTGGGCAGACTCTTCCTGGTAAGAAGAGTATAATTGCATCGATGAAGGTGCTGGACTGAATCTGGGGGGTATTACAGTGTTTGGTAGGAAAGAAATGAGCCATATGAAGTTTTCTACGGGAGATAGTTGGAACTGGCATTTGGAAAGAAAAGCTGAAGGGACACTTGCTGTTATGCCCAAGCATAACGCAGGGAAGCACATGACAGACATACGTGGCTTACATAGTAATGGAAAAATTGGGTTCGCTTGGTGGTAAGAGAAGTTGGATACTTGAGATGAAAGTGCCATTTATCATCTGCAAACCAACATCAGAGATCACTCGGGGAGAGCCCAGGCTGGGGAGAATCACCACAGGCTGCCTCAGAGGGATTCCAGTCCCTGTGGTGATCATAAAGGTTTTGTGCCTCTCTGATAGCAGCTGATGTCAGGTGTCCAGCAAGTCCTTCAGTGACATGAAGAAGCATTTGTTAATGAAATTGTCCAGCAGTTTTCCTCGTTGGAAAATTAATGTTAGAGCTGGAAAGATAAGCTACCTGGCAAACAACAGTCAGTTTTATAAAGTGCTAGAGATGGGCTGGGTAGGTTTTCTTGGCTGCCTTGTTCACCTGCTTGCTCTAAATACCCAGGTCTTTAGCATGTGATGTTACGACGCAGGACTAAGCCAACTATGTTAACTGTGCTCTGGAGACTGTTTGGTGGATGAAAGTTCTCCAAAAAGCAGGTTGTCTTTGTGATTTCAACCCTAGAATGAGCAGCTTAGAAGGTGAGAGGCACAGCTGAAGGTTTGTGCTTGAATCTGTAGCTACCTGGGTACTGCCCAGAGCTGGGTGTCCAAAATGGAAATGTTCCTCAGTTTCCTGTATGCATGTCCTCTGGAGGAGTGCTCCTCGGGAGCTACTTCAGACACTTCACAGAAGGTGCTGGGCTTGGGGTCCCTGTCCCCCCTTCCTGTCACCATACGAACACTAACCCCTGTATGGAGGCAGGAGAGGGAGAGAGCTTCAAAAGAAGCCACAGACATTTCTTGTTACCCCTTCTAGTGCCTGCAAAGAGGTCACACAGCCATCCCCACGTGATGACCGGGGCAATGCTGAGCGCGAGTGGCAGGGTTCAGGGAGCCTCTGTGGGTCTTTGGCACGATAAATGTGACTGTAGGATTTCAGGAGTCACAGAATGTCATTTGTTGAGGAAGGGCTCTTCAGAGGGAGCTTGGGGGTGTCCATTCTTCTGCATTTGCTCTCTGCAAGTCGTGAGGACATGGGCAAATTTCCTGAGGACTGGTTTTTTTTGGACTAGTGCTGTCTGCAGCTTGCAAGCCCCTGGTCGTGGGGGCTGCTCCCTGCCCTTCCATCCAGCTCCTGCCCAGCACACATGCAAGGTGTAACACAACACATCTAACCTCTGTATTCCAGCATCTCTACTGAGCTGCCAAGGTTTGGTGGTCTGGTTTTTTATGTCTTAAAAAGCAAAAATTTTATTTCAGGTGTGTTTTGAGCTAAGACTTTGTTTCTGTTTGATTCCCCGTGATGGATTCCCGAGCTGTGGTGGTACAGAGCCCAGTGCGGTGTCACGCTGCAGCTCCAGGCTCTTTGCAGGGTCTCCAGAAGGATGCTGAGGAATCGCCAATCACTTCTTAAAGCCTGCAACAGGCAGCTGCAGGGAATATCCACTGAACTGAAGGTAGTCACTGCTGTGGGAAGGAAATTGTTCCCCTTTATTCATGGGATGTGACTGCCGGATAAATAATAAGTGAGAGCAAGTTGTAAGTGCTTACACCGAGAGGGTCAGAGGGGTCACTCGCATTTGTGAAACGTCCAGTGCCTCTTGTCCCCGGCACAGCTGACAGATGGAAATCATTTCAGCATGGGGGTGTGAGCTGGGGTCAGTGAGGGAGAGAGGCAGAGCCCGTAAGGAACAACTCATTAATACCCCGGGGCCAAAGAACCACCTTTCTGAGCTGTTTTCTTTGTGTTGGTATAAAACACAAAGGCGAGCAGGCGGACCCACAGGCTGTAGGAGTTTAAATCAATATGACAAATCCGTAATTACACAGAGACTTGTGCAGCGAGAGCATCATGGGCTTTTAGGAGGAAAACGAGCACCGGGGTGAAGATGCAATGTTATATAGAAAATCCAGGTGTATATATATTCAATATATATAAATGTGTCTTTGTCTTATTTTGGATACTGTGTATATGAGTGTTTTTCTGATGTATCTGATCTTACTGCCTAATTCATAAATCATAGCAGCAGGTACAATAACATGAATTAGGTGATCATTAAAGCAGTATGCACTGGATATATTTTTTCCATTCCTGTTTCGTTCTGAGAGCTCATTAAAAGCTCACTTGCCTCTTGAAGTATCTTGACGCTGAAGATGATGATGAATAGAGCTGCAACGAGTGTTAATAATTTGAAATACATTGTCAGAATCACATGATGATGCTTGAGGAGATTGTTACAGTGGAGTTATTTGTGTTTGTTTTATTCAGTTATCCTCTAATCGGCCAAGATTAGAAACAGAGCATTAAGCTGAACAAGTATTTATTTGCTTTCTTGAAGGACACTTTAATTAAAAATGAGCTATTAAAAAGTCTAGGCAGGTGAAAATTACTGGAATGACAGCATCGCAGCCAAGTTCAACAAACCATGCTTAAGTCCAGTCCTTTGCCAGGGTCTCCTTTGCTTCCCAGGTATAAGTGCTTTGCTGGCCAGGTGACAGTTCCTAACATGCTGAGACTTAAGCATATGCTTAAGTGCTTTGCTGAACCTGACCCTGACCCTCTGCAGCTGGAGCCACCTGTTTGTCCTTGGCATGGGGGGCAGGGGGCTGGGTACCCTCGACCCTCACTGCTCTGCTAAGTCCTGTATCAGAGTTGGCTGGACTCCTTTTGTGGGGAGCAGTTTGTTTGCTCTCCCTGCAAAAATCCCCTTTAATACTGATGGAAGGAGCAGCTTTTGCTTCTAGGAGGGGATTTCTCCTCTGCCCCAATGAATGGAGTTTGGCCCATCGCAGAGGTGTTTTCAAAAGGTCCCTATGGATGGGTTTTGTCTTCCCCATTTGAACAACCTGAGATTCATTCTAATAAAGCTGTTTAATGTGTTTAGGAGGACTTGTTCTAGCGAGAGACTGTTTTCTTCAGGGAGCGCAGAGACACGTGGGCAATCGCATCCCTACACAGAGGTGGCCGTGGTTCAGCCTCACGCACCCCAGAAGAGGTTTAGGACTTTGTCCCTTGAAGGTGGGGTGGGGGGATCCCAGCCATTTGAATTCTGTGGGGTGCAGGGTCCTATATGTTCAAATTGCTTTTGGTGATGGGCAGCATGTGTCTAAATCTCCACTGCTCTGATTTGCAAAGACAGTTGGTATTCAAGCAGCCTTTCCAAAGAGCAGGGCATGGCTGCCCACCTTCAAGCTGTGCTGCCTTTTATGTGGTTTAATTTCTCTCCTGCCCAGCTTTGCATCCTGCAGTGGGGAGGCAGCGGCTGCCTCCCCAAAGCACATTATTCATGCCAGGCCAGCTCTTCATTTTCCTTCATCCACTCGATGCTCTCAGAAAGAGCATCCTGTAAATCATATTTAAAAATACATTAGTGTAACATTTCTGGAGTTGATATTAAGCGAGCTTTGGGGACCTCGCTGGCTCCAAATTCCCCTGTCTCACACTAATTTACGGTATATTTCACCAGGACAGACATTTTCATACCCAAGGACCCGCCCAGACCCTTTTCTCTCTCTCTCTTTCTCTTTTTTGTTCTATTATTCAGCTGTTTTTAGAACATGATTGATGGCTTCTGATGTCGATGTGTGATTGCTCTCCTGTTTTCCCACCTACCCACTGCAGAAGGAGAGGAAAAGAATAAAAGGAGAGTGCATTGCGTGGGGCAGGTGAAGGCACCAGCTGATCCCTGCCCTGCAGCGGCTGCTGTGCCTTTGCCGGGCAAACCTCACTCCTGACACGGGCACAAAGCTTTTGGCAGGGGGGATGTCGGGCTCAGGGGCTCGGCACTTTGCTTTGCTGCTGCTGGATGAAATGCTGCCTTAGCGGGAATTCTTTGCCTGCTCTGCTCCCCGGCATCGGGAGGGGGCTCAGAGCCAGCCAGGGGCTTCAGGCCACCTGTAGTAGGGGGGATAGTTTTGGGCAGTTCCTCCAATCCCGTGAAAGTTGGTGAGTATTTGTTCAAGTGAGAAAGTTAGAGCAATTTATTAAGGGAGGAAAAATTTTTCCTGCTATGAGAAGTGGAGAGCCCCCCAGTCTGCATGAAAATTTAGGAAAAACAATGCAATGATAATAATAATAATAATAATATATGGCATTTATGTTGAGCTTTCATAGAATGGTTTCAAAGCACTTTGCAAATAATATGGATGTAAGCCTTGCAATTCCCTTGTGAGACTGGCTAGAAATTCATCTGGATTTGGTGCTGCTACAAGAAGTCTGCAGCTGGAAGGCAACAGGGCTTCTTCCAAGTGTGTGCTTTGCTTTCTGGTGGGGCAGTGAGCAGTTAATTCTTTTTAATGTAAAGTCTGTTCATCATCTTCAGAATATTAATCGGCCCATCAGATGCTCAGAGTGTGACTCTAGGCAGTGCAGTCATGCCCATTTTTCAGAAGTCCCATTTGAAGCAACTGATATCTTGGTGGGAGCTTCTAAGAAAAAAAAGCTTGTGTTTACCAAATGTACTTGCAAGCTGAAGTCTCAGTAATTGCCTCACTGAGTGGTCAGATTTAAGGCATAACCACTGGTTTATGTCTTTTAGCCTTTTAGACTTCCTGACTATGAGACTGGTTGTTTTTTAGAGATTTTTTTTTTTTTTTAACGTAGGTGACAGTCATGGAGAATTTGGGCTCTTGGTTTTCCCAGCTGTTCTTCTGTATGATGATGTTCTCCACCTATTGAGCCTTTGGGGTGGAGGATGAACTGAGTGGACTCTGGTCCTTGCTGACTTTTACATGAGATGACAGCCCACCACAGAGAAGCCCTTTGAACTGTGGTCCTGGTGGCCTACAGCACCTTTGGACGGAGATGTGTCTCAAGGTGAAATAACAGCTTGTTTTGTGTCCAGGCAGTCCGACCATCACAGGGCCCTGTCACGCTTCTCTTCCTGACCGTGCTTCACTTCTCCTGCTCTGCTGAATTTGAGGTGACTCCAAAATACATCAAGAATTTTTAACAGTCATGTTGTTTCAGATCTGGTTTACATGGCTGGCAGCAGAAGCCCTGACATCTAAGGAGGTTCCCTGGAGACGGAAAGCTGATAGAACAGCCAAGCTCGCTCCTGGAAGCTGAGCGGACCCAAAGGCCTCTGCTTTTACTTGGTCTCCATTGAAGGTGATTGACTTTGAGTGAGCAATTGCTGCAGACTCTGCAACTTGATCCTGGAGTTTATGTACTGTGTAAGTAACCTTGAGATAGGGATAACTCATAACCTTTACCTGACCCTGGCTGTGCATCTCAAGTGAACAGGAGCTCTTTGTTTGAGGGTTGTGGAGCCATGGGAGGTATATTTAGCCTGTAGTCATGAATTGACGCTAAACATATGTGCCCAGAAGGCTTCTCCTTCATTCTGTGTCTGTGAGCAAATATTGAATAATGGAAGTATGAATGTGTACATTTATTGGATTGTTCTGTGGAATTGGTACCAAACCATTAATAGGCTGGCTTGCCCCTTTTTTTAAAATAAAATGAAACACTTGTTTTGAGGGAAGAGAGACTTTGGATATTGATAGGTGAGTGATGTAGTGAAGAAAATCAAGTGCAGGGCATGCTCTACATGTTGTGAAATTGCCAACAGATGGACAATTGATTTGGCACGATGCAGACTTCGGAAACACCATGCAGATGAGGAATGCTTTGGTGATGATGGGATGTGTCATGCACATTGTACACAGTCAGTTTGTACAGGAGGACATGGACTGGCTTGTCCACATTGGACTGTCCACACACACCACAATCCCAGCCTCAAACCAGTCACCAAGGAAAGGAGCCAAATATCAATCCCAGTATCAATCGGAGAATAAAATGTAGAAGCTCCTTTTTTTGGTGACATTTTCCATTGCAATCAGAAGTTGCAGAGTCTCTGGAGGCCTGATGATATGCAGGTTGGGTAAAAATGGATTATTGAGGGTTTGCCTGCATGATTTCCATGTGCTGATACTATTACTCGTTTTCATCGGCCAACAGAATAAAAAAAGGTGAAGAAAAACAAGTTACATTAGCAAATACTAGAACTATATCCTATCCTATTATTTTTAACTGTCTCTGGGGACTGCAGTGTTTTCTGTGGAAGGCAGGGTGCCTGGCTTCATAAACTCTCCTAAATCACCACCTCGCAACAGCCTCCAAGCAGCTGTCCTAGTTCCCCCGTTTTTATTTTATTTTATTTTTCAGTTGTTGAGAATTAAAAAGAATACAAAACACACACTTTGAAGCCAAATCTCCCAGTGGATCCCACACCACAGGGAGGGGGCAGCTCCTCCTGGCTGGTGAAAGCTGACGTTAGCCACCCGCGCCGAGGAACAATAGGATCAGAGAACAGGGGGATTTGTTATAGCGGCTTGAACCTGTGGAACGCGGATTTATGTGCATTTGCTTCCAGTGGAAAACAGAGGTGATACCGTTGGAAGAAAAAGCTAGCTTTAAAAATAATTTAATTCTCTCCACCCAGGAGCATCACAGGGAGAAGGGGTTAATGTGGAAAAAGGGAAATGGTCATGCAAAATGCCTCCCTTCTGTCAGCAATATTCTCTATTTCCCTCAGCAGGTACTGAGTTCTGTTTGGGGAAACAAACTTAACTGTGTCTACAAGTGGAAGCGTAATGATGGGCAAGCATCAGGAGACTTGGAGGTGTGGTTGTGTTTCATTTTAGCACAGAATAGGCCTGGCTCATGTCTTCAGGCTGACTGAAAGAGGTGTACAAGATGTGCGAGTGCCTTTGTCTCTTTTTCAGCGATCTCAAAACATCAAGCCTTAAAAAAGCCCCCCACCTTGTCGGCATGGCAATATGAAGACATTTGGAAAGTTTAGGGTCATTGCTGAGGTTTAGCTATTGTGTTTGCCTCTGACACAGCTTCTCTGCTGCTGCTTATAGGAGGTAGCTTTGTTTTTTGGAAGCTGCTGTTCCATTACTCCTCATAATTATGCTTTTCCCTTTGTGCTTTTTGTAGTTGCTGCCAACCTGCTGTCTCGGGGAGACTTCCACTGGAACAGTTGCTTATGGTCGTTGCCTTTAGTCTTAACATGAAAGTTCATCAGCTGAAGTATGAAGATGAACTTATAATGAACAACATGACCAATTATCCAAGAAGTGGATCAACTTGGTCTGTCTTGAATTTTGTATTAAAAAGTGAGTTCAGCCTTCACATAAGAGCAAGCCTTGTGTGCACTCTGTATTTGAGTTTCTGTGCTTCTTCATGGCTTCTTTTCATTACCACTATAATTACTTTGTTGAGAAGCTTAAATATTGCCTGTATGATCACTTGTCTGTAGTCCTCACACACACACTATCATGTTTAGCGCCAGCAGCAGTTTTTCTCCTCATCACTGTTGTTGGAAAGACACGTCCTTCCGTAATGTGAAGCTCGAGTTACTGGCTGTGAGCAGTAATTGACTGCAGTGGGTCTTTGATGCTCATAAGTATTTAGTCCCTCACGCTGTGCTTCGTGAATCAATAACCCCCTTGCTCTGTAACCTAATGGGATTGCTTAACGGACAGAATTTTGTTTGTGTTTCATCCACTTACCCATTTCACTCTTTTGATGCATTTGGCTCCATCAAGATAACTCCTGAAAATTATTGTGCATTTGTCCTATGCCAGTGACAATAAACACTGTCATATTTTCTCTCACATACTCCAGGACGTGGGTAACTTGCATCCTTTGAAAAGAACTGGGATGGCTGTGTCCCCTGCACAGAATTGGGTGGAAATCAGCAGCTGCTGCTGGGCCAGTGAGAAGCAGGGCAGAGGAGGTGGGCCATGGGAAAGCTGCTGGGTAAATCTCTGCTTATATTATCTGCACAGGCACGTACCTGTGTTTGTGTCAGTCGCCAGGCTTGAGAGGACAGGACAACCTGTCATCTCTGTGTGTGGAACCGTGTCATTCATGGTTAGCAGGTACATTGCAGCAGAGCCCAAAACCTCCACATGGGATTAAAAGCATCCAACTTGCGGAACAGAGGCAATGGATGTGTGCTAGATGCTGAAGGGATAGGGCAAAGGTGGAGATATAAAAAGCTGAATTTGGTGGAAATGAGAGGCCTTGATGAAGAGGAACCAAAGGGTTTGATTCTGCTGATTGGATACCGGCAAGTGCATTCTTGGGAATGAAGAGGTTAAGCTGTCTACACTCTTTTGTTTTGCCCTGCCTCTCCCTTCAGAAGAAGATTTGCCTATAAAGTTATTTTTAGATGCCTTGTGAGCAGGTTTTGTGGGAAGACAAGCAGCCAGCAGCCCCCAGCGAGCTGCTGAGCCCTCCCCTCTCAGCTTACAGCATGTAATTAGCAGATAATCATGCCAAAATCGCAGACTCCAACAGGCTAATTTTATCGCATGTGCTGACATCGGTAAGCTTGTTGAAAGTAAGTTGTGGGTTGTTGGTTAAATGTGTTTCCTCGCTTGTTTTTGAGCTTGTGTTCCTGCATTTGCTGTGTAAAGGCGAGATCAACTGCAGGTCTTGTCGTTCAGCGGCTGCTGAACCAAACTGGATGAATCAAAGCTGGTGTTTTGATTCGGTGAGGTAACACGGGACATTTCCTAGTGTGAAAACTGCCTTTTATTAAGCTGTGGACACTGCTAATAGTATTTCCAATAACGCTTTAGTGTTTTGCTGCAGGGTTGGTGTGGATGGTGTTTGAGCTTTGATTCAGTGATATATTCAAGCACGTGCTTTGAGGTGTACTTAGTCAGCCATCGTGTAATTATATATTTATAAATGTATATATAAAAAACTGTAGGTGCCTGTTGGAATTGAGCCGTAATTTCCCATGATGTAAATGTGAATTAAGCATGTATTTTTAGGCCACATTTATACTTAGGAGTCTGCCTAAGTTAGGGCCTTAGTAAGTCCTTCAGTTTTCTGTAGCAAAGAAAAATATTATGTGTCTCATGGTTGGGCTGAACAGCCGTCAGGACCTGCATACCTCTCTTACTGATGTGATAAAAGAAAGATACTTCTTAATAGAAAACACAGCCCACAGTCATCCATCTGGGTACAATAAATCTGAGACAGGTAGATACAATAAAAGCTATCACTATTTCCTCATGGTAATAGGAAGATTAAGTTGGTTGAGGTTACGGGGTCAAAAATAGGCTCAGGAACAGAAATCTTTGGGAAGGATGACCTGAAGAATGTGAGAAATGAGCCAACCTCCTGCTGCCTGATTTCTTGCCCACAGGCTTGGAACATCTTTCTCCGAGAGAGATACCAGCATGCAGGGTAAAGATAGTATGGGCTGTCCCAGAGGTCAGCCAAGGAAGGGGAGCATTCAGATTCGCATGGTTCACTGAACTGCCTTTTTTAGGGTATGTTTCTCTGCTCAAGGACATGTTAGACTGTTGTGGAGAGATGAAGGTTTAGGAACAATCCTGTGATGGACAGAGGAAGGGTGAGGGGAATCTGTGAGGTCTTTTTCCTTTTACAGGTGTCTCTGGTTTTGCGTTAGGACTCTTAATGAATAGTATCATCCATCAATATGCTTCTTGGTTCCTGCCCAAGCCTCTTCTCTGCATCGTTTTGCATCTGGCCTTATAGAAGCAGATGTCAAGTATGGGGATCAACCTCCCTCAGGTGAACACTTAGTGTTTTATAGAAGAAAATACACTTTTGGAACCTGCTTTTATTTTTTAAACACTCTACTGTGACAAGAAGTGTCTGTAGCTGAATCGAACAGACCTTGAGGATGTGCTGCACTATTTATCCAAGGCCGTATGGCTCTTGGCTATAAGGTCTCACATATAGTCTTACCTGTAAGTCTGTGTCTTTATAGTTCTATCTTGTGCCTTTGGGCTGAATAAGAAAAGCAGCAGAGGAAGTAATAGCTCAAGCCAAAGCAATGAAAACCCAAAGTGACCCTTTGTTAATAGGCCAGCAAATAAATATTTTTCTAGGAGATAAACTTGGTTCCTTTTTTCCCTAATCATAGTGGAGACTGCGTGTGTAGAGGAAGTATTCCTTGTGTAAGCAAGCCGAAATCACCAGGCTCCAGGCGTATTCGAGTACTCTGTCTACCTGTCATATGGCAAATTAATTCAATGGCAGAATATGGCACCACTGCCTCAAGCAGGCAAGTGCCATTCTGCAGGAACCATAGTTCATCCTAATAGCTGGCTCGTGAGCAGTGTATCAGAGTAGTTGTGAAATAACATCTTGCATGCAGGAGATGTGGCAGTAGCTCCAGAAATGAGATTGCAAGTCTGGTTCCATCACACGTCCCCATTTTCCCACCCATCCATCTAAAGTTTACTGGGAAGCAGTCACTGACTGCTCCATCCATTCAGATTCAGGCAGTCTGAATTTGTGAGTCTTGTCCAGGTCTCCTTTGACACTGTTTTTTGTTGTCTAAAGCTGTTCGTGGCTCTTTAGAGAGACAAGTCCTGTTACTGGAAGCATCACTGTATCTTCATTTGGGGGATACTGATGCGGAATGGGACAGTTACCAAGGAAGGTGCCTGTCCCTTAACATCAGGGTGTGATGTCACTCAATACGTGCTTGAACATGTAGATTATTTTTACTGGTTGCTTGTCAGGAACTTGACTGGTTCCATAACAGAAGAAGGAGCGAGGTGGGAGGAGGCAAACCGTCCAAGTTCTCACGGGATGTGTTTGTCTTCATTTCCAAAGCTGTCTGGGGAGACAGCACTGCTGTCATGGTGGGGATGGCTGTTTTGATTGTGACCCAGCTCCCATTGGAAGTGCAGTTTCGTTTTTCCATGGCCCTGCATTGTTGCAGCCACATCACATGGCAGGTGCTGAGTGTGAATGTCACGATGGTCCAGGCTCGGGGCGTACTTGGTGACAGAACCTGTTCAGCCTTCACTGCCATCATTTGAAGCTGAACTCTGCCAGTGAAACACTCACTGTGGAGAAAATGGTGATTTCCAATAACAGCACGATTCATTAGAGTTTGCCAGTCAGATCGATTTATTGCCCAGCTCTCTCAAGAATCACAAATTATTCAGAATTAATTGCAGTCACCCTTTTGACTTGGCTTCCAAGTCAGATCTGAAGACAGACAGAAAAGTTCCTGTTGGTAGATCAGATCCTGCCAAAAACCTCATGAGAACAAGCTACTGAGATTTCTGTGTTTAAGCACAGACAGATGGAAACGGTATCTGATGCTTTAGCGTTCTTTAATTGAGCACTCAAAGGCATGACAAGGTCCAATGGCTGGAAACTGAAGCCAGAAAAATTCAAATTGGAAATAAGGTACAAATTTTTAACAGTGAGTGTAATTAACCTCTGGAACAGTTTACCGGGGTATGTGATGGATTCTCCATGGTCTGATCTCTTCAAATCAAGAATGCGTGTCTTCCTCAGAAACACTCTGTAGCTCAAGCAGAAGTTAAGGGACTCGATACAGATTTTTTTCAATGGCAATTACATGACCCGGACGGTTCAGGAGGTCAGCCTGTCGTATCTGAAGAGATAAGGATCTGTGAATCTGAACCCAAACGTGATCCCATGATTCCAAGCCCTGCGTTTAAACTTAATCTGGACTTCAGTTCCCCCCCTTCATTCAGTCTGCTTGTAGAAATAGACGGGGTTTTCTAAGACAGTAATTTGGAGAGCTTAATGCAGTGCTTTCTTCACAGCCCGGGGGCATCTATGGGGATCTTGTCTGAGACGCTGAAGAGCTTGAGCCCTCACTTTGGGCTATAAAGACTTGTTTCTTTCTCAGCCCAGATCTCAGGGGGTTGTTCAAGCCCCAGTTTTATGTGGTTGTCCAGAGCTAGCCCTGTGGTCAGAAATGTTGGGGAGCAGTTGCACTTTCGGGAGCTTGGTGTTCACTCCCTGTTTCCTTATGGTTCCAAGAATACCTTTTTCTCCTTGTAATTCTGAGGATTTTGCTCGTCTTTAGAGTCAAATTTATCTTTGTGCCATCCAGCTCTAAATGCTCTTCGGAGTTAATTAGTGGTGCCGCAAAAGCTGAATCATGAAGTGCCTCATTAAGAATGGCGCATGGGTTAGACAAAAGTAAGGCCAGCAGTGTTTCAGGCACCTCCTTTCTGCTGAGGTTACACCCGCTACTTCCCCAGTTTCACTTTTTAACAGCACGTTGTAACGACCGGTGTCTCAGCCACAGGGATTGGATGCGGTTGCCAAGAAAAACTGGCAAGACAGAAAGTGGAAGAGGTCCATTAATTGGCTCCAAGTACCAATTTCTCTACAGGGGCTTTCCTTAACAGAGAGAAACTGTTCAGCACTGCAGGGGCAAAGCATACCTGCAGAGCAAATGACTTTCCTGAGTCTGAAGACATCTACAGACCATGGTAATAATGCAGCAGAAAAATCAGAGCTTGATTTTAAGGGACACCTGAGAATGCAAAGGAATTGCTCTTTATTAAAAAGCCCAGACCAGAGTCTCTCTTGGTGCATATCGAATACAGATCTTTTCACAAGGATCCTTTGCTGGAGTGGGGAGGAGGGACGCTGGTGGAGAAGAGGAGACGGAGAGGGAATTTAACCCTTAAGGGCCTTCCTTTGAAAACCTTGCTCTGCAAAGAAGTCGTTGCCACAGGAGGATCTACTCACCCATGAGCGACTTATCTACTATGTCTTTAGTGAGCTGCTGGCACGGTCTTGTGGAAGAGCTGTTTGTGCATCTCATTCACCATGTTAAAACAGATCACCTTGTGTGTTCTGGGCTGGAAGGAGAACTTACAGGAAGGTCTTTGCATGTCCTCCCTAGGCTCAGTCATAGAAACCCGAGCACCCTAATGACTGCTTGGTTGGGGATCACCTTCTTATTGCAGTGCTCAGAAGTACCCTTACGTTTGGGGGAGCATCTGACAGAAGATAAACATAGCATTTGGGTTTGCTTCTCTAGGACCATGGATCTTCATTTGGGTTTTTTTGAGTAACAGTACAGTGGCCAGCTGAGGAGACACATGATCTTCAACTCCATTTAGGGCAACTTGCCACTCTTCTTGTGTTTTGAGATAACTCCTGTGCTGCAGACAGGGACAACTCCAGCATGAGAGGGCATTGCCGGGGCCACCTGATCCAGCAACAGCAGAACCAAGCATGCCAGCAGAAGCTTTCACTTATGTTGCCTGCTGCAGTGTTTTTGCTGTTTACTGATCTGAACCTTTGACCTTCTGCACGCAGAAGACAAAAACCTTCATTTCTTCTTTTTTCCTCCAGTATCTTTATTTTCCTTCAATCCGTGCATGACATCCCTTATCAGTTTTGTGGAATTCCTTGCTGCTGACTTATATTCATGGCTATTAATGTTTCTTGGCTTCCATAGGAAAGATTTTCCCATTTATTTATGACTTTATGGTTTGGCTTTCACTTGCCCTCCAAAGCCAGAGCAGCTTTTAGCCGGTGTAGCTTTTCTTTCTTTTCCTTGGGATTGTGGTTCCTCTGCGTAGGCAGTAAAATGGTCTTGAACAATTCCCAATTATCATTCACAGATTCCTGCTCAAATTCTTTCTCCCAATTGTTTTGCTTTGTAATTATTTTCAGCTTTGTTAAGCTGGCATTTTAAATCATCAAGTAGATACGTTACTCGTTTGGACTTCATTCTATTTGCACATAACAAATGTAATCAAATCAGTCTCTTGTACCTAAGCTGCTACTATATTTTTACGTTCTGTCATCAGTTCCCCTTGATCTGTAAAAAATGAGGCCTAATATAGAATTTCTTCTATGTTAGATGTGATTGTTTTTGTGTCTGGATATTTTCAAGTATAATTTTAGGAATTCCAAGCACATTTTTAGTATTTGCAGCACAAGGCTCCAACATATGGCTTTCAAAATGAAATCCCCATCGAAGTGCAGCTCTCTTTCTCAAGTGATATAATTATGTTTCCAGTAGATCAGTGCTACATGAAAATGATAGCATTGTTAGTAATATTGCACAGAATTTTGAAGAGTTCCATAAATATTTCTGTTTCTTACAGGGAAAAGAGAGAATGTCCTTTAACAATAAAACACCTTTTATTTTGAAAGACTGTTGTATAGCAGCTTTTAATTAGAGATAATAAATACCAGAAGTTACAGCTATGTGGAAGTAGTTTAGCTTTGTGCCATTCTTTTTAAAGGGATAAACAAGGTAGCTCACATAACTTCAGATTTTTCTCCCTGACATTAATCCCAGACAAAATAATGGAATTGCTGATAGGGCATGTAATTAGTAAAGAATTAAAGGGATTAATGTAAGTAGTGTCAATCAACACAGGCTTATAGAATATGGTTCTTGTCTAATTAGATTTTTTTTTTTTTTTTTCAGGAAGATTACAAGTTGTGTTGATAAATGTAATAGTCCTGATGTGATAAACTTCTGGAAAGGCCTGAGGATCCTGGTCCGATCTCATGGTTGACCCTGCTTTGAGGAATAGGTTGGATAAGGTGGCCTCCTGAGGCCCCTTCCAACTGGAGTCACCCTGTGGTCCCGTGAAAGCATTGCCTTGGCTATGAATAACTTCTCATACAAGACTGGAATGATCAAAAACCAATTAGGCACCTCTGAAATGGATAAGAAACTGCTGTAGTCCCCAGTTTTAAATGGGAATTCATCAGTGAGTAGGCGTGCTTCTAATGGAGTCCTGGAGTTATCACAGATCTATCTTTGAGACGAGGTCAAAATCTGAAGAAGAGATAACTGAAAGAAAAGACAGATCACTAGTGCAGAATGATTTAGATCCCATTAGTAACCTGAATGAAAACAAGGAATGTATTTTAATAGTACCCATGTAGAGCTGGACTGTCTCCTGGGAACTGTTGACTCTGAAGAAGATAGGTGAAGCTTCGGAGACCATCAGTAAAGTGGCAAAGAAGGGTAATGTCATATTTGGATGTATAAAAAGAGGAGTATTTGAGATGGGGAGGAAGGTGCTTCTTCTGCAGTTTCCAGTTGTGACTTTGCTGGTTCAGGGAAGATGTTATCCTCAGCATTTGGAGAGAACTGAGAAAAAGGTTTTAAGAATTGTTAAATGATGGGAAAGTACCTGTACCCACCGGAGACTAAGGGGCACAGTTTGCATCCAACAAAGAGGAAGATGACAGGGAGGCTTCAACACTGGTGGAGAGAAACATAAATACAATAAAAAGGCTGACTTCGTTCCAGCAAACAAACATGCAATAAAACCAGTAGAAACACCCTGAAGGTTGGTGAACTCAGACTAGACATAAACCACATTTTCAGCAGTGACAGCAACTAACCCCTCACAACAGCACACCAGGAAACATGAAGTTTTCTGTTTCATTGGAAAATTTCACATGTTTTTCTTTTCCAAAAATATCTGCTCTCGTTTTAGCAGGAATCAGTTCTGGGAAGTCTTATGACTTGGGTTATCCAGGGGGTCAGAAGTGAAAATCACAGTGGTCTTGTCTGGTTTTGTCATCGATTCATCCAACAAGCCCTGACACTGTGCACGCCGCCAGCTCAGCTCCCTGTGTGTCGCAGTGTAACACAAGCGGTGCTTTCACAAAAATAAGCTGATCTAGAAGTGAATTGGGAGTTTTCTTTGTTTTTTACCAGCTTAGATGAGGATTTCCAGAAGAAATGAATTTTCTGTAAACCTTGTTTCTTATTAAAGCATTCCAGATACAGATTAATTCACTTAGCTTCATATTGATCCCTTCACCTGCTCAGAGACGAGAAGGTCATCCAAGCAGACAAGCAGCTTGACAGGCTCCTCGCATCACTGCATCTCCTGGGAGCCCCTTTTAGGAGACATCTCCGGACCATTTGTGCAGCCACTGAACTCTGTTTAGAAACATACAGAGGTAAATCAACACAAATACCACTAGCGGGGACATTTTAATACCAAGTTACGTGTCTTAAAGCCCTTGAGGCTTTATCCTTTTGTAATGTAGCCCATTGCTGCAGAGTGCTGGGACTCCCATGGCACACCCACCGGGCAGTTAACATCGGTCTGTGCAGTGCAGCTCTGTCCCCTGTCAGCCCACACTGTCCTGGGGAGGTACTGATGCTTTCCACTGACAAAAGACGACTCCTGAGATCAGATGCCATGTTCAGAAAGTAAAGTCAGGAGAGATGAACCCAGGCTGCTGAGCCAGCCTGTCCCCACCACTAAGCTCATGTCCTCAAGGTCCAGCACTCCCCTTTCCCTTTCCACCCCATGTGGTTTTCATTCATGTCGGGATTTGGCTCTGAAATGCCAACGTGTTTTTAGACTCCTGACTCTTTTCAAGAATTCACCTCGACACTTGGAAACAGAAGGAAAAAAGAACAGGAGCGTGTGAATGAATGTGATTAACGGGGCACGGTTATTCCCTTCTCTTAAATATAATTAGTTCATTACAATACATCCATGTTACAGAACTTCTATAAACAAGCGCTAACATCTGTCTACTCGGACTCTTTAAAGTCCAGGTCTTGGAGGGGAAAAAAGATTTGGAATGGAGAAAAATAGCAATTAGAGTTAAATGGCAAAATGGAGAGTTAATGCGTAGTGAGCAAAACTCCTTTTAGTGGAAAATGTTTTTTATGTTAACTTTTGTAACACAACAGTTTTCCGTACTTGTCAGGCTTGACAGTTAAAGTTAATGGTGTTAAAAACCAGAGTACTGAAAAATGTTCCCTTCAGTGTAAAAGATTTATTCAACGAGAGTTTGCTTGAGAAGTTATTTTGGCTAACGGCGCTGGCTTTTGCCTGACGCTTAGAACAAAGATCCTTGCTGTGCTCCCAGGATGGGGACAGCCCCAAATTCATGATTTCCCAATTAAGATGACATGACCTATTTTCTTGTATCGTTGACCTATTGTTGACCCCTTTTTAAAAAGAATGCCACCCTTCAAATGTCTATTTCCAGAAATGGTGGGGTAAAAAACAACACACAGAACAAATGCTGATCTCACCCCTGCCTGCAGTAAAGCTCAGTACGTGCTGGGATGATCAGAGGCAGAATTTTTGAGTTAATCTGCACAGGAAGCAGACTGAAAAGTGTGTTCAACTGTTTCTACCTATTACATGATATTTATCAAGGTAGTTATGGATTGACATTTCTTATGTCTTGTTTATATGAACAAAAAAGGCTGCCCAGGAGCCGAGCTGGCTCTCCTTTTGCTGTGGTGGAGGTGGTGGTTTGTAAACAACTTCAGTTGTGTTAGAAGCTGGATGCTCTGAGTCTCATTGCTGTCTGAACTAGCTATCTGGTAACAGTGGGGAGGGAAGGGATTTTCACAGACGCCCACCTAACTTACAGCCACGAAGCTGCTCGAACTGACAACCTATTTGCTCTTTACTCACCTCAGAACTTTTTAAAAATCGCTTGACTCCAAGCGGTTAGTAGTTGGGGGCAATTTCCCTCATAACATCAGGGGGTTTGTCTCTTGATGCATTTGCTGGATTTTCATTTACTTACAGCAGTGATAAGGTAGATATCACTTGACACTCTGGTTTCCTGGAGTCAGGCTGCTAGCCATGTCTCGGCTGTGGCCCATGTTCTTCTGAAGCAAAGGCTCATGAATGGTTTCTTGCCTGCCCATGGCCCCATTTTTAATCCTCATGATTTAGTGCTTCTTTTTAAAACCTGGACCTCTCAAAATCTCTGAATTCTGCCTATCAAAAATCTTTCCAAATACAGAGTTAGTGTAGAGTGGCAGAGCTCCACTGTCCTCCACAACTAACTGATGGGCACCACTTCACAATCCAACCTGGGGCTTAGACTAAATCCATCAAGACCTACTCTAGAGAGGCAGAAATTTAAGTAAATAGTGTTAAAGCTCTGGTTTAAAGTTCACCCATGTCACAAATAATATTTTCTCAGCTATCGTTGAGCAAGACTTCATTGCATGTTTTTTTCAGAAGCAAGCCAAAAACATCCTGAGGCTTTTCATGCTCCCTAAGTACATGTATGTACAGCTGCTGTCTTGAATACACAAGTTTGGAATTGCTTCTGCTTCCACTTCTCTCATTTATCTTACCCTCTTTGGATCCTGGACAGTCCAGGAACTGAGACTGGTTGACTGGTGGGCAAGTGTCCCAGAGGCCCATCCTTCCTGCAGGATGGTCCTCACTGCCCCATGTACAGGTAGAGGATGCTGCCAGGCCCTGGGCATTCATTTATCAAACTCCTTTGCTCTTTTCCCACATATGCTTTGGTTCTTGGTGTGTCTTCCAGATGCCAGGGTGATAGCACAGGTGTGGTTACAGCTTGCTCTTCAGAAAAGGGGGCAAACAAAAACCAGATCATGGAGTCCTCCCTGTAAACATCTGTGAATGAAGTGTGTGCTTGCTTTAAACATTTCCCAGTGATGTTTTTAATCCTTCAGTAAATCAACCCCTGAATGATAGCCCTGTGACCCCAGAGACATGAGGGCTGAAGGGAAGTTGATATCTGGAAGCTTTTGGAAGTGTAGAGTTTCAGCATGGGTGTTTGACTCCACAGTGAGAGGTTTGTAAAGCAGAGTTAGAGCCTTTCACTCTTCTCCAACGACAGCTCTTTGGAGTCACTGTGAGGATGTTGCTGGGATGGATTCTGGGATTGACACCAGTGCAGCAGCAGATTAGACCTAGGGAAGAATGTTGATTATGTCCCCCTTCTTCACATCTGTCCAAGAGAGGCTTTCTTAATGTAACAACTGAGTCAGATTTCCTTGACTTGGGAGATGAATGTGTTTTTGCTGGAGAAAATTCTGCATTCCTCGCATTGTGAATTCTGAGGAGCCACGTTTAGCAGGGTGAGGGGCTGGGGAGAGCAAGGAGGTAGCAAGATCCATGTGGATAAAGTCATTAAATTGCTGCTTTGGCAGATACTTCTTGAAGAGTGGTGGAAGATTATCAGATGGAAGAGGATTTGAGCAAAAATGTTCACAATGTGGTTCCCAGAGTGGTCCCTAAATCTGGCTTTAGGTTCTGTATTAAAAGAAGCCTGATTTCTACTGGTGATGAAAAACTGCATCTTTGAATTGCAAGAGCTTCTTGTTCAGAGTGCCGGAATGCCCTGAGATGGAGGCAGAGCCTGACTCTGTGCTCTCGTAATTCAAACCCAGGCACCAGATGATCGTTTTCTGCAAACTACTTTGCTCATGGATGTTTTCACTGCGTTGAAAGCTTTCTAGAAAGATTGATTTCAAGTTACCCTCCTACTTATCCTCTGTGCCAGTAGCCCTTAAAATAAAACTAGCCCCCGAATGAACAAACTTCCTCAGCCATACAGAGCTTTCCATTTAGTCCGATTTATGAGTATGGATTTTGACTGATGGTTATTCTGCCTGACTGGGTACGGAGCCATCTGCCCTGTGTTAGGTTTCCATGTGCTGCCTCTTCATCCAGACTTCAGATGATTATTCTGGCAGGAAAAAAACAAGTTCTCAATTACATGGTAGCAACAAATGGATTTTTAAATGAAAAGAAATTACGTTGTTATCTATTTTGAAGCAACATTGCAGTGCCCTATGTGGAAAGGAAGGTTGTGATGGTCCTTAACATAGGGACCTGGTTTAGTGGTGGACTTGGTAGGGCTGGGTTAACAGTTGGATTTGGTGATCATAAAGGCCTTTTCCAACCTAAAGGAGTCCATTATTATTATAACCCATCATCTTCTGTTGAAAGTGGAGGTGGCCTTCAAGAGTTTGAACTGTAGGGAGTTTATCTTTTACTTTTTTCCCAGAAATATGTTTGCTTTTAATGACATTTTCATCTATAAAAGCTAAAAATAACATGCCTCATTAAGTTCAAAGCACTCTGGGACACAGTTTGCTCTTTCTGACTGAAAAGTTGGGATTTTCCCCAGAGAGGATCACATTTTCTCTTAGGTTAGGTGTTTTGTCTGCCTGCCACAATTATTTGTGTCTGTGGAAAATACAGGGGAGCTGTGAAACACTGTTCACAAACCTGGGGCCTCAGAGGAGCTGAAGTCTCACTCCCCGAATGGAGAGAAGATGTTGCTGTCTCCTCTGTTTGCCAGGACAGTGAGTGATGCCAATGCAGCTGATAGGAGTGGTCAAGTCAATCACCCTGGTCTGTACCTGGGTTTTTCAAACCTTTGATTTCGTGAAAAGATGTTTCTAGTTGCATTCTAGCAGACATTGTATAGCAAAAGTCACTAAGAACCCCCCCCCCCCCCCCCCCTTATTTTTTTGGTTTGGCAAGGGAGGGAATCATAGAATCATTTTGGTTGGAAGAGACCCTTAAGATCATCAAGTCCAGCTGTTAGCCTGGCACTGCCAAGTCCACCCCTAAACCATGTCCCACAGCACAGAAGCTCCACGGCTTTGCAACCCCTCTAGGGATGGGGACTCCCCTGCTGCCCTGGGCAGCCTGGGCTAGGCCTTGACAACCTTTTCAGGGAAGACATTTTTCCTAAGGTCCAACCTAAACCTTCCCTTATGCAACATGAGGCTGTTTCCTCTTGTCCTATGGCTAAAAATACAACCGAAATCAAATGTCTGTGGCACTTCATTGTACAGTGCTGCCATTTGGACCTCAGTGCAGGCAAGAAGTGTCATTTCCTCTCTATATGATCTCATCTAGATTGTTCCTAGAATTATATCTGAATCGGAAAAGAGATACGGTGCAGCCCAGCATGTTACAGCTGAGGAAATGGTCTTGCTTTAATAACTGGTGTCAGATGTGCGTGGTGTGGAGCAGTCAGGCTGCGAGTGCAAGGCTGGCCAGGCATGGTGTGGAGGACAGGACAAGATGCTCGAGCGCTGGGCAGGAGCTGGAGCGGAAAGCTGGAGACTTGGAGAAAAGATGATTAATGGAGCCTGTGTGGTTCCTACTGAGAACAGTCAAGGCTGAGCTGACGACCTGCAGAAAGGGCTCAGGTTGCAGAGCGTGAGGCTGGCGGGGGCTCTGGTGAGCATGGAGGTGGCAGGAGGAGAGTTTTTGTATTTACATTGTTTGAGGAGATCAAAAGCAAGGAAAGGACTGAACCACACTGACCTGCTATCATCTCCGGTCTGGGGAAAGGCTGAAAGCTTAGGAGAAATAGTGCCAGCTGAGAACGGGAAATCTTGAGCAACTCTGGTAATAAATTCTGCTGTGGCATCATCTCTGTAGTGTTTCTAAGCAGGAGGAGAGACCTATTGTGCTTCATGCTGTAGTGCTTCATGCAGGTAGTAAAGATTCATCATCTCTCCTGAAAAGTCACAGGCTAAACAGAGCTTACCTCCTTAAATGCTCCTTAAGTGTTCTGGAGTGGCTGCCAGGCCAGCATGTGTCACACTTGGGATCCAAGCTCAGCTGGTGCAAGGCAGCTCTGGGCTGGGAGCTGCTGGGTTTTGTGCTGAGGCATTACTGCGGCACTCTGCACGGGTCACTACGGCTGTAGTAGCACTCGCGTGCATCTTCCAGACAATCCTCAGTTTAAATCCTTACTTGAAGTTCTACCCGAAGCTTTGTGCATACATCTGGGCTCAGACTGAACCAGGTCAGGTTGCTTCTCATTTACTGAGATGTGTTTGAGTTACATGCATTTTCCAGGCTTTTACTGGCTGTTTTAAGACAGTCACAGATGCCCTTCAGTGCAGGATACCTGTCAGTAAAAGGACAGCAGTAAAAGGAGCTGTGGTGTTATACCCAGGGGCAATCACAGCCCTTCCCTTCTTACTGCAACAACTGGATGTATTTTTAGAATGTTAATATGTATTTTAAGTAGTTTAAAGACAGATAATAATTGTAGTGGGGTGATTTTGCTTTTGATGCCCTCTCCAGTATTTTCTCCCTTGTCAGTGTTAGTTCCTGCCCCACCGAAGAAAGTCTTTCCCAGAACTGCTCCAGAGCAGTGAGTTTTTTACATGCTGATCTATTTTAGTGACTAGGCAGAGAAAAATATAAAATTAAGCAGCAGGAGTGAGCGGTGAGGGGCATCTGCCATATAACAGTCAGTCGGAGATAGCCCTGCATGACATCTTTGCCTGCATAATTAGGCACTTGTTTGCCCAGGGAGCCCCGCGGCCCTTTCCTGATTTTCTGAAAGATTGTGTAATGGTTTTGAAGTGTTTTTGCAGCTGATCCATCTGAAATCCCATCAGGTTAAAGGAAAAGAAAAGCCACGTTTGTTGGATTATGGTTTCCAGATCCTCCAGTTTCTGGAGCGGTCAGGGAGTGAGTGGAGAGTGAATCAGGACTTGAGCAATTAATCTAGTTGGAGCTTGGACAACCCTCATCACAGGCTGACAGTGATTTATGAACAAGGCTTTAATTTTTTTTTTTTTACTCTGTCTTGTGTGGGAGCAAAGTTACATCTGCCCCAATGTAAACTGATGTCATTCCATGGAAGCTGATGGTCTGTGAGCCTCTCTGAACCATCATTGTTGGGAGGTGTGAGTAGCGATGCTGGTCCTCTGTCCTTTCTGCAGTGGGGCTGTGTATTTTAAGGTAGATGACCAGATCTAGAGCTGTTCTTGCCATTGACTGCCTATGAACAAGCAACTGAGGTGAAGTCAGTGAGGTTCCTCTTGTGAGTTCACAGTTCAGCTGCGGAGAAAAACACGGCGAGCCATACAAAGCCATGGCTGTTCCTGGTGTCATGTGCTCCTTCCCAGCCTGCTATGGCCAGCATCCTGCAGCCTTTTGCCAGGTGGAAGGAGCTGAGGAAGGAAACTCCCCTTCCAGATTCTTTCCTCCCCACTTCCACAGGCACTTTTGCCACAGCTCAGCTTTGTAACTCAAAACATTTGCTGTACGTTTGGCCCATAGTTATGTTATCTTCAGCCAACAGGCTGCTGGAAAGCTAAACAGGAGGCTCTAGAAGCTTGGAGGTTGATGTTGGTACCCATCAGTGCCACAGAAAGGAGCTGTCAGAACCCCCCAGTAACACCATGTGGACATTGGGCAACCAGCTTCCTGGTGCCAGAAAGGGAGTGATGAGTCAGGCCTCCTTTGCATGTAACCTGCAGGCAGGCAGTCATTTGAGAGGTTTTTCTGAAAGGGGGAGACTGACATTTCCTTTTTCACACCAGAGTGAATTTTGCTTAGTTGTTCAGTTTGAAATCTGGTGGACAAAAATGTGTTCATGGTGCTGAGGGTTAAAGACTAGATGTGATGTTAAAGAATAGAGCCAAGTATTATTCTTCACCCACCTCTAAATTCAGGTACTAGGAGACCTTTTTCTAGTTCAGATCATCACAGCTGCTGGTGGGACAGTGTCTGGTCTAATTTGACCTTTCTCAGCCATTTTGAAATTCAAGATTGCTGAACTTTTCCTGCTGAAATGCAAAAAGCTTCTTTGCTTCTAATCTCCTTTGCTCCCTGAAGCTGCCCTTGTCTCCATCCTTCATCCCAGTCCAGACAGAGACTTCCACGAGGTCTTAAGCAGCCTTGCGAACGTTTCCCCAGATGATTTTCATTTCCGCTTGCCTCTGTCCTTCTCCAACTAGGAGCTGAGGTTTCAAAATACCTTGAAGAAAGACTATTCTTGTGGTTTTTCTGCATGCTTCAGGGAAAGACATAGAGAATATTTCTCGAGGACCTTGCTTTGGGGGATTTTCAGTCTTACTTTCCAGATCTTGCATCTTTAGACATATTATCAGAATGTAGATGCTTAACCAAATTATCCAGCTTCTTGAAGATTTCCTGTTATTAATAATATATCTGGCCATCAAACTTGGGACTGTTTGGATTTTTGTGCATCAACACCACCCCCTCTGCCCTTGTGTCAGCTCTACTGCAGGGCAAGGCCAAAAGACAGATGTCATTCAGAGGTGACACTAAGTCAGAGGTGACGCTAAGTCAGACTTGGCCACATTTGAAAGTCCAAACCACAGCTAAGCCTGTTGTAAGTTTCCTGCCAAAACATTTCTCTGTATAAAAAAACCAAAAGAAAGGGGAAAAAAAAAAGTATTTTAATTAAATACAAATTTCTGTGGAATGTACCTGCTGTTTTCTAAAAGCATCTATGCTTTATCGGTAACCCAAAGCCAGAACATCATGGCTGAACAGAACTATTTACATTTGAAAGCTTTTCAGTTGAGAATGTGTATGTTTTGGAATTGAAAATCCTTTTTTACGGCTTTCATTTTTATGGGAACACTGGAAAGTTTCTACTTTGGGGAAGGCCTATTCTGACTTGTAAGCTTTTTATTCTCAGAAGCTAAGCGCTGTTTGCTCAAACAGACATTTCTACGTTTTATTTTTTTTCCTTGTATCTTTTTCTTCCCTCTTGCTGCCTAGACCCTTTCCCTTGACTTGTTCAACTCTACTTGAAAACCAATATGAGAAATGGGGCTTTGTGTTACTGGCTCTGTCGCCTGGCTCGTTGTTTTGGCGCCAGCTAAACAGCCATCCTGGATAGTGACCGCAGCCACAAAAATGCAAGTTTTGCAGTGAAAGCTCTTTGAAAGGTTATTTTCAGGCCTGAGATATATACCATCACTTGATCCACTTGTGCCTGGCCTCTGCTGAATGGTAAGGTGTTATGGGCAGGGCAAGCCCCCATGATTTAAGTCTAAACAGGCATGACAAACGCTGAGTGGATTTAATCATCTGACAAGTGCAATGATTAAATATTTTGTATTTGGTCCCAGGGTGGAATTTCTACATGGAAATAAGGCCATCAGCCACGGGCATTTATTTGCTGGCGGCCGCAGCCTCAATTTGCTCAGCCAGTTAGGAAGCTCTGGTTATGTGTAAAGCTGTGTGTAATGACAGATGATGAGTTGTTAAATAACTGTAGAACTCGTCAGGCATGGGAAGGTGCTTCCAGCCTGAAGTGTGGTTTTCCGGTCCCTGCAGAGCCTGGGGACACGTGTGGCTCTCCAGAAATCGCATGATTTTGTGTCAAAAAGTGCTGCTGGATTCAGTCTCTGCAGGCTGAGGGTCTTTCCCTCCTGCTTTCAGCTCCTTTCCCTTTAGAGCTGTTGCTTATGGGGTCTATTTGTGGCAGAAACTCCAGCTGGCATCTTGTGTGTTGAAGGAAGGGCTGAAGGGGAGGTACCAGAATCAGGTTGGACCCCTATGTGGGACATTTGCACCCTGGATGTGGCCTCTTGTAGTTCTTGCACATGAGCTCAGCTTCAAACCCAGATCCAGGTCAGAGCAGGGAGTGAAACTGAATTTCCAGGTGACTACAGGAAGAACGGTGTGGGATTAATTGATGAGGTGGCATGGCTCTTTCCTTACCTTTGAATGCCCATTGTTTTGAGATTAATAATGGCATTTTAGTCTATGTTTTATATGAAAGAAATTCATTGTTTATTTCTGCACTTCACAGCTTAAAGTTCAGTATGGGAAAAGTGTTTCTTCTCTCCACCTCTGAATGTTTGACTGTTTAATAATAATAATAGTTAGCATTAAAAGTTCATAACATTTTATCTTTAATAGCAAGACATTTACCTTTTGCCTGCAATGAACTGGTGAATTTGCACATTACATACCTGAGTGCAACACTGATGATGACAGAAAGTGCAAGCTGGGCTTGAACCAAATGTGATAGCTTCTCCGCAAGCCTTCAGCTACTTTCCTCTCTATGGGAGGCAGCAAACTATAATAGAAATACCTGACAGGAGGTTTGGACCCAGGTGGGCTCGGTCTCTTCTGCCAAGGTACAAGTGACAGGACAAGAGGAAATGGCCTCAAGTTACATCAGAGGAGGTTTAGGTTGGACACTGGGGAAAATGTCTTCCCCACAAGGGTTGTCAAGGGCTGGCCCAAGCTGCCCAGAGCAGTGGTGGAGTCCCTGTGGTCCCTGGAGGGGTTTTAAAGCCATGGAGATGTGGTGCTGAGGGACATGGGTTAGCAGTGGCCTGGCAGTGCTGGGTTGGACTTGATGATCTTGATGGTCTCTTCCAACCAAAACGATTCTGTGATTCTATTCTATGATAAATACAGAAGGAAGAGAAAACAGAACAGACGGAAGACATTGGAAGTAACACACAGTGTGCAAGTATGTGTGAAATCCTGTGTATTCAAGCTGCAGCAGTGGTGCTGGGCACAGAGTCCTTCCAGACCCTGTCCTTTGAGCGCTCAGCAAACACCCATCAAACAATGCTGATGCTCAGTGTTCAGCAGACAATGCAGGAAAAGCTTGACAAACATGATTTGTTAGAGCAGAAACTGCAGAAAGTCTGGGCCATGAAAAATATAAGCCTAATACCAGTTATTTATGGTGTGCTGGGATTTCCTGATGGGGTATTTCAGGAGTGCTGTGTGAGCTGGCTTGGTTAAAGACCTTCCTGAAGCAGCATTGATGAGCTCCTCTAAATCCTGAGAAACATGAAGGAATCTGAAGTCACCGATGTTGCCTCTGAAGTTGGACTTGCATCCATGGATTTGGGATGGTGTCCCAGTCCAGAGCTGGGGAAAGAAAGTGCCTATTGATCCCCAAGGCTTGGAGTAGGAAAATGGGAAAAAAGGTGGAAATAGGTTTATTTAAAAGACAAAACATATTATACAAATCCTACGGAATGCTTGAATATGCTCTGAAATCTGTGCTGTCGGAGTTGACCATGGGAGCCTGGCTGCCGCCATCCTGTACCGATCTAATCAAATGCTTCATCTTCATTGCAGGACTCAAGCCCCTTTAAGGAAAAAAGCGATGCCATGCACTGGATTCTTCCAGCTTGATAATATCAGGCAGCCTTTTCACCATCTCTCTGAGAAGCAGCAGTCACTGCCTCCACATGACAGGAGAAAAGTATGTTTTAAAGAGCAATATTAATAATAATAGCAACATTAAAGTGTGGGGAAGGATTACAAAGGTAATTCCAAGATCTTGCTCAGTAATGCAGGCTATTAACAAAAGATAATCACCTTTAAGTCATTCACCTTTAGCCCTGGAGTAAAATGGAGGCACAATTACTCAATGCAGTACAGAAGTAATTTAAATAGAGATGGATGAACCGTTGGCTCTCTCAGTTCTTGCTTGGGAAACGAGCCAGGGCCAAGTCCTAAAGGGGGGAAAAATGCAATGAAAAAAGGGCAGCTGTAAGTAAATAATTCCTGGTGTCATTTTCTCCGTTTTTGCACCAGAGCTGAAGTTGTTCACCCTTTGGAGTGCAAAAAGGGAAAGGAGGGGGGGGGGGGGGGTGTGGGGTGTGTGGGGTGTGTGTGTGCAGAAATAGGAGAATCATGTTGAAAAGCAGTTCTTCATGTTCTTTTTATGAGTAGCATTTGGAGGCTCTTATACTCCAGGCTGCCATGAAATGTCTAGATACACTCTGCATCAGAGAGAAGGTTTCTACTGTCAGAAACCCCATGGCCATGTGGCTTCATAATTTCTGTCACTTCGGGTCCGTGCCTGAGGAGCAGCCTGAAGTATGAGGTGGGATGAGCTTTGTGTGGAAGAGGTACCGTGTCTACTGAAAGAGCGTGCTCAGGAGCACAGGAAATTGTTATCAGCAAGACCAAAATGGCATGGCCACAGGGTTTATTTATATGTGTGTAGGAACCTTTCTGTGCTGGAAATAGGAGTCTCTTTCTTTGCAGGATCCCTTCCCTTGTGTCCTTATCCTGCCGCCTTCTCAGAAAGTGGCTTGCGGTTCCTGGAGTGCTTGTTAGTTTTTGTAGGGTTGTTTCTGAGTGCTACCTCACTGGTTTTGTTGTTTAAAAGGGTCATTGGAGTTTTGTGCTGGGAACAAGTTGTTTATGGACTCTGGAAGCAGTCATGAAATTGCAAAAGTGACTTTGAAAGGTCTTTCAAGCTGCAAAGATGAGCAGTTGGGGCCCTTGGAAATGCTTGAGGCAGGGCTGTAGCTACACGCGAGTCCTCTGGATGCAGACTTACCATCTGAGCTTGCATTCAACAGGCTCTTAAAATTCCCATTGATTTTCCTTCCCACAGAAAGAAGCACTGGAGCTGAGCATCCAGACTCCATTCATTGCCTATGCATTGCCCACATGAGCAGCAGCAGGGATGACTGGCAGGCAGCAAGCTGGGGAGACTCGACAAGCCTTGTGACACGTGGCTCAGCCTGACCCTCGCTCTGGAGCAGCTGAGGATGTCCAGGAGAGGTTAACAGGTATAAGAAATTACAAACAGAATACACGTTTTGGAAATAAAACGGAGAGTTGCTGTCAGAGGCATTGTTAGTGGCTGCTAATCCACCAAGGAGAGGGAGGAGAAGCTCCAGTTTAGCCCAGCATAGAGTGGAATAAATTCCGTGTTTCTGTTTTATGTCCTGTCTGTGCACGTGAGGGGCCTTGTGCACTCGTTCCTGTGCCGTTCCCATGTGGCTCTGTCTGGATTGCTGCCTGCTTTGGCTTTATAAACAACATGGTAGGAGCTCAGTTCATGATTATTCTCAGAGATATTATTGCAGTGTTAGCTCTGGTTACTCATTTCCCATTGCACAGCTCAAGTGCAGGATCCTCACTAGAGGCTCCTGAGCTGGTGGCCTGCTTGGGTCTAATCTGTGTGATGGGGCAGCCCCAAAATACTGGTTTGCAGTGTTGCTACTGGGTGCAGCCCTCTTGTGTCCTGGAGTATGGGCTTGTGTGAGAGCAGTGCAGCACTTCAGAAGAGTTTGAGGGCCATGAGAGAACCTGTGAATGTCCACCAAGGGGCAACTTGCATTGCAGTTGCTGAGCACTGCCAGGTGACTGCCAGGACTGGTGCGGAGCCAGCACAGAAGAGACCTCACCCTGCACGGGCAAGTGGTGCATAGGAGGAGGCAGGGAACTGGGATCAGCTTGTGTAGCTGGAGACCTCCATGCGCTTGGGTTTTGTCTGCATTTTTGAAGGAGGCACCTCTGGGCCAGATGCAGTGTTAACAGAGCCCAGCAAGGGGTGACAGCATGAGCAGGGGGAGGGTTGGAATCTGTCCCTGCCTGTTGCACAGCTCAGTAAATAGGAGCAGGGCTGCACTGCGGCCGGGATTCCAGCGCTGTCTGGAAATTCTCCGTACATCCATCAGCACCTACACTGTTGGGGAGCCAGCCTGAACCTTGTGCTTCTAACCAGAGAGGTAAACATTTAGGACCCAAACCCATGATAACAATAACCAGAGCAGAAATCTTTCATCCAATTGCAGGTCAAGCCTGGTTTAGGCATTTCAACCTGGAATTTCTGTCCAGACCCTTCATGTCGCCCCATAAAACCTTGCTCACACTCTTGGTCTCCATCCATCCCCTGCTTCAGTCTCATGTTCAAGACCCTGATGGAGAATATCTCAAAAAGGCAGACAAATTAGCCTTGTAAAAACTGGACTAAGTTGATAGTGCATTGACTGTGCTCTGATGTTAATCCCTGGTGTGCTGTGCTGGAGACAAGCCCTGAGCTTAGCATACCATGTGCTGTAGGGTTTTCTGAGTGCCCTTGGCCTCTGATGCTGGTAAGGTGGGTGTTGCCAACTGCACTGGCCCAAATGGGCTCCTGGAGATGTGGTTCATTACCTGCTGCCTTCTTGCTGCAGCGGTGTGTTGTAGTGGTGGAATAGATGGCATGGAGTTTGTACTGGGCATTGTGTTGGAGATGCTTGCTATTCCCTGGTGGGTGTGTAAGCTAGATCAAACCACGGATGGTTGTTGTCACCTTCCCTCTTGTTTGATAATGAAGGGCACAGAGGTCCGGGCAGAGCCTCGGGCAAGTAGGGGGTGTTTAGACACCGCATCCCTGTTGAGACCAGGGCATATTTGGTGAAAGAAGAAAAGGGATGCAGTTAAACATCAAATCCTTGTTGTGTTTTGTTCATCTGAAGCCCTAAGCAATTTGCGAGTTCGCGTTCAATGTCTGTCTATTATAGCAGAGCTTTTTTCCATAGAAATTGCTCTTAGGTTCTTGATCAGCTTGAATAAGCACAATGCCTTCCCTTGTCAGATAGGCCCACTTCAGCTGTAAATCTGATGCTGAGAAATTAGATTTCTGTGCTGCTCCTGAGCTCTCATCAGAAGAGCAAGACGCAGGCGATCCGTAGGGAGAGCTGAGTGTGGCATCGCTGTTACGTGTCTGCCCCTGCAGGTGCCAGGCAGGGTTTCCTGCCTCGCCAGAAAGGCAGGTTTGCCCTTCAAATTCTCATCTGAGTTGTGACGGATGAGCCGAAAGAGCTGTGGACTGAAACCGGGAACTAGGAACTGTTTAACTCTGCTGCATTTGCCTAAGCCAAATGAGATTGACTGACAGATACTGCTGCTTATGTTTTAGTAGGGGGAAAAAGTGTTTTCCTCTCTCAGAAGTCCTGGAAGATGGAGTGGTGTCACCTCTATGTAAGGTGCTAACATGCTGGAGATAGCATGTCCCAGCCATCACCTGACCCTTCGTGTCCAGGAGCCAGAACTGTGTTTAGAACTACTAAGGGCTGGCTCAGAGTGTCCATTATTTACTGTCACAGATTGAGTACCACCAGCTGCTGGTGGCCAAAATACAATGCATCAGGCCCTCAACTCAAGGAAGTGTAGAAGAGTTAAAATAAATAAATACATTAATATTGACATCTTTGTTCTGCCTTTGATAGACTTTGCTATTCATATTTTCATTTTTTTCCTGCTGCAGCCATAACATTTAGAAGAGCATTTAAAAAAATTAAAGCTGAGATTTTCTTCAAATCACATGTTTCCAGACACAGGGGACTTGAGAGTAAAGCTCCAGATATAATCCTGAGATTTGGCAGCGCTCTTTGTATCATATTAAGTGATGGTCTACAGCACTCACTAATTACTGCAGCCTGAAAAACAATTCTGGCTCCTGACATAGGTCTTCTGCTCAATCTCAGCATATAACTTTCTCCAGCTCTTCTGGGTAAGAGGGAAATATCACTTTCTAAAGGGCATAGGTAAAAAATTATGCAGTGATATAACCTGTATTGGCTTGAACGGGATTTTAAACTGTTTTATTCCAAACAGAATTTGAGTCTATGCTACTAAAATAATCTACAGATCTGTGTCTGAATAATCATGCAGATAATTTGGTCTTTATAAGCCTCTGTGTCTAATCCAAAATCTGATGAAGACCAGCAGAAGAGAGCAGGCAGCTAGTTAAAACAGTTCATAATCAGTGATCTGGTCTTTATTGATGGACACTTCCAGGATTAATCCACAATTCTTCTACTAGTCCTCTGCAAGCTGGGCTTTGTGCAGGAACCCAGTAGAGCGGGTGTTGCCTGGCAGATATAGCACCAGTCTGGAAAGAATTTTCCTTTTTATTATTCATTACAATTGGTCTATTTTTGGACCCTGGACCAAGAGCATCTCTGCAGTGCTGTTCCTGTTTGTAGCCTCTGATTTGTCTGCTTAGACAGGAAAGTGCTTGGGGCAGCACCTTTCTGTCCCAGAGAGGGCCATGGAGGGGTCCTGCTCCAAGCTGAGGCAAGGTTTGTAGTGCATTTGGGCTCCCCTTGTCTCCCTGAGAATGGATTTATGGCACCTGAATGTGTTGTCCTTGGCCACAGTGCAGACAATTTGTAGGTGTCACTGGAGATGCTGTCCCATGGCTCCCTGCAGATGTGGTGGTGAGGGACAGGACACTGCCTCCTGGACAAGAGAACTATTCTGCTGTAAAGCTGTCAAATGCAATTCTTAAGATACAGCAAAGCAAAGCTGGCCTCTCTTCCTTCTCCAGCCAGCTCACAGGCAAATCCCCGTTATCTTTAAAAGCATCCTCCACCTGCTTCTGGGCCTGACACTGCCAGCGCCAAGGATCTGCACTGGCCAGCCTTCATCGCTTAGCAATTGTCCCTATCTATAGAAGTATGTTTTGCTTTTTGGCAGCACGTAGGGGAGCAGCAAGTTCAAAGCAAAGGCAAGAAGCATTTTCTCAAAGCTGAGTCCGTCTCTGGAGTCCTCAGCACAGGAGAGACAGGGACCTGTTGGAGCAGGGCCAGAGGAGCCACAGCAATGATGGGAGGGCTGGAACCCCTCTGCTGGGAGGCCAGGGTGAGACAGGTGGGGTGATTCAGCCTGGAGAAGAGGAGGCTTTGGGGAGAAAGCTTTTTAAAGCTTTCCTTTAAGGCCTTTTGGTACTTAAAGGGGCCTGTCAGATGGGGACAGTTTTCAGTTGAGTCTGCTGTGATAGGTCAAGGGGTGACAATTTAAAACAAAAAGAGGGGAGATTCAGTCTAGAGAGAAGGAAGAAATGTTTTGATGCTGAGGCTAGTGAGACCCTGGCCCAGGTTGCCCAGAGAGGTGGTTGATGCTTCATCCCTGGAACCATTCCAGGTGAGGGTGGCTGGGGCTCTGAGCAACCTGCTCTAGGTGCAGATGTCCCTGCTCACTGCAGGGATTGGACTAGATGAACTTTAACGGTCCCTTCCTACCCAAACCATTCTGTGATTCTGTAATACTGGGAAAACAGCAGTAATTCAGTGTAGTGTGGGGGACTGAGGCAGAAAGGCCATTGATCTCAATGGGGGTTGGAGAGGGAAGCATTCACCTGTTCCCTGTCACCGTCTCTGCTGGTGCTACGCTGCCCACAGCCCCAGGTCTGGCAGGGTGGTGCCTCCAGCAGCCAGTGAGTTCATGGGGCTTTGTCTCCATGCGGGTGCTGATGTTCCAGCAAGCTGCCACACAAACACAAACATCAAAGGGCTGGCATGTGTGTTTTCTAGGGGGAAGCGGCTTTCTAGGGTTTACTGGGCTATAAAACACAGCGACGAGGATATAAAAACAAAGCTGTGATGGACTTAGCAGAGAGCCAAAGCAAGCGAAGAGAGAAATGATGGAAATGAGAAAAAGGGTTATGAGCAAGGGATGATGTATCAGCTCTGTGTCAGGAGGAACAGATTTTGGAATAACTGTGAAGTGCATAAAACAGGTTTAGTCATTAAGGAAAAAATCTGAGCAAAAGAAAGAAAGAAAAAAAAAAAAGAAAAGGAGAAAAAAAAAGCCCTGATAGAAATGAATAAAGGAGGGAACTTCAAAGCATAAATTCCCCGACTGCGTGACACTGATGTTTTGAACAGTTGTTCTGTGTGAGATAGCAGCAGTGATTTTAATGAACTTTAAAGAGCAGTATAAATAGGAACAAACAAAGGAATGCGATCACATTAGCACAGAGCTAGGCACTGAGCTAATTGCCTGAAAAGGATTGAAATGGCAGGTTATTATTTTTTAAGTTATATGTATAAGCCTATTTTTCGATTTGGGCTTAAGAAAATAGAATAAAATAAACTCAAGCATCTCAATTTGGATTTTGAAGAGAATCAAATGCACGCTTGATTTCCATTAAATACTTGAGCTGCCAAGCCAAAGGGCAGTGAAATGGGTGTAGCAGAGAGAGGGGGGAGCCTTTTGTTGGCTTATAAGGGGGCTGGGTGGGTAAAAGAATTTATTTGAGTTTGATGCACGGTCTCTCTCTGATGTTTCAAATGGATTTCACAGTGCGGCTTCACGGGAACGCAGATGATCAAAACTGTCAGGAATGGGGAAAAAACAGGTCACCTTGTACTCGGAGTGGGTCACCTCATTCTCATCCTAGGTTAGAGATTTTCTTACTCCTCGGATTTTCAGATGAGAGCATTTGTGTGTGCTCAGGCCTGCTTCTCGCAGGCTGTAGCTCAGGGCTTGGTGCCTCCACCACAGCTGGCAGCAGATGTGCAGAGAAGCACCTGCCAGGGGAGGCAAGTGTGCTCTGATGTATGGCAACCACTCCTGATCTGGGCTACTGGGAGGTATCATTGATACCTGCTTTCTTTGCTTTTCTCACCTGAAAGAAAATCAGCTATTTCATGGACCAGATTCACTCGCAGGTCTGACATTTCTGGTCAAACCTATCTCACCCGTTCTGCATTTGATGGAGTAAGAGCCACCACTGTGGAGATAGGCAAAGGGAGTCAATTCTGAACATCTGCAATGTTGAAAGCACCCTGGCCTGGATAATATGTGGGTTGTCTTGTTAGAGAAATTTGCGGTCCTTCAAAAACTGTTCAGGAAGTTAATGAAAAATTGTAATCACTAATTGGGTACATGACTGAAAAGCCAACGTCCTGTGGGGTAGAGCAGTACAAATGCAGATTGCAATCACTGCTTTCTAATGCTCCTCCCAACTTGCCCCTCGAAGACTTCAAACTTTTGACCCACTGCAAGCATGAAGGAGCTCATCAGCTCTCCCCAAGGCCCACTGCCACTCTGCGGCTTGTAAAACAGGTCTCTTCTGCACTGAGGAAGAAGTTCCCACACCAAAAACACTGCTCTCACTGCCCTGCCACATGGTCAGCCTGCCTCTTCATGTGCCATCCCTCCCTGGGAAGAGGCACTTGCCAGGCAGCATATTTCTGTGCAGACACCCTACGTTCTTTGAATATTTTGCCAAAAAATGGCAGCCAAGGGAGGGACTCATCTCTCTGATATGTTAACCACAATTCTGGTTGTGGGTCAAAACAGTAGATTCTGGAGAAAATCCAGGCCATCTTCATCAGCTCTTCCAACTGCCGCCCCCCATCATCATTTTCCTCCTTTGATTAAAGAGCAACATGAATTCAGAAACCCCCAACAAAAGCCAGCCTTCTGTGGAAATGTGATTAATCCTCACTTGACTTCATATTTGTTTTAAATTAAAATTCTGTAGGAGTCCATGTGCTTTTCATATTTATTCTTCTTCACCACAAGACAGACTGGCCCAGGATGGACATTTCTGAGCTGCTCAGATGGCTACATATTAGAGTGATTACAAATATCAGCACTGAGATTAAGGGATTTGGGTTAAGAAAAGAGGGAATTGGGGAAAGAAAAAGCAGAAGGAAGCCAGGGGAAGAAAGGAAAAATGCTTGAGTACCTTCACTTGCAGCCTAGAAGCAGCTTGCATTTGCAGCCTGTTAGCTCCTGTTGCCTGCTTTATTTTTAGTGACCATAGTCTCAGATACCATGAGGAGTCCTTTAAAGTGCGTGTGTGTTCTCGGCTGGAGGAAACAAGCCAGCGGAAAGAAGAAAAGAGGCCCCACAATTTTGCCAGCTTCTAGAAACCAGCCTGAATTGAATGCTTGCTCAAGATTGCTGAAGGTTCAGAGAACATAAAGGCTCTCGCAGTGCTGTTTGTAGAAGATTTAATGGGTCAGTCTGTTCTTTTTGGCTGTGCTGAACTGGATGTTTCTGAGCCAGGCGCTCTGACTTTTTAATGCCCAACTGCCAGTACAGTCAGAGGGGCTGACTTTTGGGAAGTGCTTGGCCTTGCCTGGCTTGAAGCTTTCTGTAGTCCTCGGCCTTGCCTGGCTTGAAGCTGTTGATCCTTGCTCTGAATGGTTCAGGTGGGTCCCTCCAAACAGGGGCATCAGGGATCACCTTTGCAGACCTGTGCCTGGGCGTGCTGTGCCTGGGCGCTTCTGGCTGCTAAGCCTGGAAGCCCCACCCTGCAAGTCCTTATTCCACTTCAGCAGATTGTGTCCTGGGCTTTAGCTTTATGAGTTTGATATGGGTTTATTGGTAAGGACTGGACACTTCTCTGTGTGTCCAACAAGTGATGTGAAGCATCGACTTGGCTCTTACCTGATCTCAGTGCCATTCAGAGTAGGACCTATTCACAAAAACCTCTCTAATGTTTCCTGCTCAGCAGTCCTGTAGTAGCAGGATACAAAGAAATTTTTTTTTTTTTTAATTCTCTATGGAGGGACAGTTAGTTAAGATGGAATGATTTGTAACAGGAGACCCTCTCCACCCTCCTTCAGCCCACGAACCTGTCCTGGTCTTTAGCAGTTGCCAGAGCTGCAGCTGGTGAAAGCCAACTCCTTTCTGTGTTCTGGGCTGGAACGTGCCCTGGATGGGTTGAGATTTCTGCAAATATAAGTTGTTCCGAGCTTGTGCAAACTCCGACTTTACAAAAGCTTGTAAATTGCCCACATTTTCTCAAGGACAACCACAGGAACATGCCTGGTCTGAAATGGGAAAGGCGGTGAGGAATTTGTAAGGAAAAAAGTTACTTGAACTGTTTAACTTAGCTGAAGAATGTTATTTTTGCTTCTGTCCTCATCCCAGAAAGGGGCAGGTCATTTTGCATATAAATTAAAGAGAAAATTTTACCGGAGGCAGATTGTTCACCTGTAAAATCTCATCTCAAATCATTAAAGTTTGGCAAAGTTGTGTAAACAAGGGAGAGTGAGAAGCATTTGGCCGCTTTAAAACTTGATAGTGTACGGCAAATATTCATAGGCAATTACATCAAAATAATAAGTTGTAAAGCATATTAAGTAAATTTATTACTAAAATAGGCCAGAATTTAAGTCACTGCCTTGTGTAAATGTAGATGGGATTGCCTTCCATTTCATGGTCACCCACTATTTTCTTCAGATACCCTATCAGAGCATTGTCAAGCATTCAGTGTAAGAGGTGAACAGCCTGGGTAAAGGATGTGCTATTGGATGTTTATGCTGCTCCTGAGAAACACTCCATAGTTCACTGACAGTAGTATCTTGGGACTCCTTATCAGGAATGTAAGAAGCCAGATACATGGCAAAATTCAAAACATGCTTGGTTTGGACCTCTGAGACCTGGAGCTAGGCGATTCACTGCCAAAGCAAAGCTGGCCCAAAATTGACCTGAAGAAACTTTTTGCACGCTTTGGTGCAGTCCTGGAAGTTGAGAATAGCAGAGGTGAGAGGCAGCTTTCATCTACTCAATGGTCTGTTCTTTTTTAAAAGAATCAAACCATAAAATGAATTTTGGACCTGATGAATTCTAAATTACTGCATTGTTTCTTGCTTCCCCCCCCCCCCCCTTTTTTTTTCCAGTCAGTGCAATCCTTTTGTGCCCTGAGAAAACTGGGTCTGTTCCACTGGTCAAAACAAAGCAGTTCCGTATTATTCTGACACCAAAAACATAATAATGAAGTGAACTGAAATTAGATTTTCTTCAGTGGATTACTGAGAGGCAAATTTAAAATGGTATGACAAATAATACCTTATAATTACAACGGGAATGATGAGCACCCTTAATCATGCCTTGCAGCTGTTTGTTAATAAGAAAGCAAAGCAAAGTAGTATTGTGACATTTTTCATATTATTTTTAATGTAGTCTGTGGTTTTCAGGCCAGATTTTAAGATAGAGGAAATGCCCTTTGTTGCCTCCAGTATAAATAGGCTGCTTTGCACTGGCCAAGCTTCTGACCTTGTTTTGCTTTAAGAAAAAGCTCTTCTCTGCCACCCCTCAAAGTCTTACAGTATGGGAGGAGAGCAGATCTGCGGGACTCTGGTTCATTTCAATGGAAACTCTGTGCATTAATCATGGGTTTGACACACTAAATGTTTCTAATTAACATCCAGCTTAAAACCACATGTGCTTCATCCCACGTTCAAATGCTCAAGCTGCACAGGTAACCTCGGGAAAACCACGAACAGATGGCAGGACACGGCGGAACCGAAAATCAGCCAAGGCTTTGGTCCACTAAGCAAAGCAGAAGTCAGAGCAGCAGTTAGGATTTGCAGTTGCTGGAGGGTCTGTGTCCCAGTGCCTGGGATGATGGTGACGTGAGGAGTGGAGTGTGTCCCACTTGTGTGTGTGTGCCATCACAGACCTCTCACCATGCTTGTGTCCTTGGCTGGTGGAAGAAGGTGCTCACAGAAGTGGTGGAATTGCCATCCCTGGAGGGATTTAAAGCTGTGGACATGTGATGCTGAGGGACATGGTTTAGTGGTGACCTGGCAATGCTGGGTTAATGGTTGGACTCCATGATCTTAAAGGTCTTTTTCAACCTGAAGGATTCTATGATTCTATGTCCATTGTGGCTTGTGACTGCTAGAATGGCTGGCACTGATTTTCTATCAGCAGGGAAAGCCATTACAGTGGTCAGTAAGTGGGAGAGTTCAGAATGGTGGTTGATGTATCATCCCTGGAAATATTCCATATTGCAGATGTCTCTGCTCAGTGCATGAGCGTTGGAATAGATGAGCTTGAAAGGTCCCTTCCCACCCAAACCATTCTGTGATAGTGGCATCAGCAAGGCTGGGTTTGTTGGTATCTTTTGGACACTGCCAAATGTTTTCCTCTCTCAACTCTCAAAAAGAAGGTTTGCAGCAGTCAGGCTGTAGCTTCACTGGTTGTATGCCTGCTCCAGTGGTGAAGTCTGCCTGGGATCCTTTTAGTGCTTTTAGTGCCGTTCCTGGAACTGCAGCGTCTGGGGAAAAGCATTTGAAAATTGCACACCATTAGCATGCCGAAGAGGAGGTAATGTATGTAAAGCGTTTGACCTCTTTCTGGCTCCTGTGGCTGGGACAAATTCTGATCTCATTTGCCGCCATGCAAATCCAGAGTATCTCCATTAAGCACATTAAGTTTAGTGGAGTTCCTCTGAGTTTATGCTGCTGCACCTGGTAAATGGGAGATGTCACAAGCAGCTTTTTTGTGACCCAAGGGAAGGAAGTAATGAAGGCAACCTGCAAACGAAAGGATGAAAACAGTTCCTGACAACAGGACTTTTGCAGGGGTGTGAAATTTATTGGGAGCTGTTGCATGCTCAGCATTGCTTAAAACCAGCTGACGCTTTTGGTGCTGGAAGTATGGAATTAGGAACCTTACTACAGGCACTGAGTTTTTAAAACCTGTCAAAGGCTACCTGGGGCCTACCTGGAGAAAAGGCTGCGTATGGATTGACAGAGCAGTTTGGAAAAGCTACAGTACGGGGAAGGATGAATTTTACATTTCTCATTTTCCCTCTTATTTCCAAGATGACGGGGAAGAAGGGGAAGACTTGGGAAAAAAAAAAAACCAAACCAAAAATGAAACCAAAACAGAAAAGAAGGGGGGAATTAAGACTAAAGCCAGTTTCATGAAAAACTAGAGAAATTAAATATCCCACAAAATAACAATTGCTGCACATGTTTTTTTATTCTTTCTGTGCGTGTGTAAAACACTGGAGAAAGATCCACCAGGCATTTCAGTTTGATGGGTCCTCCTGACATGCTCCAAATCCAATCTCTCTACCTATTCTCAGAATTAAAGAGTCATTTTATTTTTTTCCAAATATACAGAAAATGCAAACCATCTGGAAACTGAGGACTTCTTTGCGTGCAGCATTTCCAGTCTGAGTCCCGACAAGCCCAGCGAACCCGCGCTTTCCTTGTGGTGGATGTGGTGAAGAGACCTGATTAACACAACGGTGGAGCCTGACTTGGGTATCAGATGCACCTCGGAGGCGCTTGCGTTTCTCCATCAGTTTTTCATGGGAGACAGCCAGATGTAGTGTCAGCTTTCCCAGAAAAAAAATGCAGTTGGTCTGTCGCCCACACGCGTCGGATGTTAATATATAGATGATTGATTGTGAAAATATTTAAGGTTCCAGTGAGAGCCTTTATTCATCCAAGCAGAGAGGCAAGAAGGGACCTTTGGCTTCATGGTATGGTTTATCCATCTCACAGGATGCCTGTAGTCCTTGTGGCTTGGAGGGGGGAAGAGCTGCTGTGTAGAGGGAGGCAGCTCCTCTGCCTTTGTGTGAGTCCCTCTGGCTGGGATCCCAGTGGCCAGACAAGTGCGTTCCCCTCACGTCATCCCTGGGGACCCCCATCTCTACCGGGCACATGGCACATGGCAAAAGAAACTGCCTTTTCATTTGGGAGAGAGGAATTCTGCTGGAAAATTAAATGTGGAGAGCAGAGTAAGGGTTACCTGGTGAGGGCTGAAAGGATCTTTTCTCATTCAACAGGGCCAGACTCTCCTGCCTAAATGTAGACCCCACCAGGTGAGCCCATGAGCCCCAGATCCCTGCAGTGGGACCAGCCCTTCATGCGGTTCCTCGCTTCCAAAGGTACCTGCCTATAGCAAGCAGATAATACCCCTGAAAGCAACTGTTTTTCTCTGTATCATGTCTGCTTTTTCCTGTGGTCTGTTGCCTTGTGTGTTGATTTTTCTCCTCCACTTGTTGTGCCACGAGGTTTGCTTTCAGGGCAGGCTGAGTCCTCAGCTGCTCTCTGCTGCTTGGATCTCATTCCAGAAGTGCATAAAGCCTCTCGTTTGTCATTATTAGACTTAATTTGGACAAAAATGCCACAGATTAGATCTCTCTTACAGGGCTTGGTTTTCAAACAGTTTAAAATCACAAACGAGTTTGTCTCTTTACTTTAGATTCTTAGAAAATCCATGCTGTGCTTTACAACTCAATAAGTCTGGGGAATGCGTGCTGGGATTTTCAGATGCACTATTTGATTTCTACGCAGGAGGAAACCCATGGCTGGTGTAAACCTGAGGCTATATTTATTAGGAGGTTCTGGAGCTTTTTCTACATTTCCTTGCTGATCCCAAGTAAGAAGCATCCAACTGGAACTGATGCAGGTGTTCAGGGAGAAAAGGGATGTGATTGAAAATATTTCCTGAGCACCAAGGTAGAAGTGGTTCATGCAGAGCAGCACAGTTCCTGTATCCCATGGGATGCCTTGTTGTGTACTGGTGGAGCACTCCTCAGTGTGAACAGCCATGAGAGAAGGAGGAGGGAAACAACATTAGCTTGCAATAATCAAGTGTATGAAAATTAGTAGGCGTTTGCTGTGCTAGTGCCGTTTGACTGAATTCCCTCTCAAAGTGAATTTGACAAGCCTAGAAGAGAGTATTACACACAAGTGCTTCTGTTTGCTCCCTGCACAGCTATTTGCAGCAGCTGCCAAAGACCCAACAAGCTCTGGGCACGGGTAAATTTCTTCCATGTGCTGATTTGTCAGGTCTTGTACTGCAGAACATGTCAGAACCTGGCAACTGCCCATCTGCGAAAGGGTTCGGTGGCTCCTGCGCCATCAGTGGGCTTTTGATGTAATGTGCTCAGAAATGAGGTGTGTCTGGGCTGGCCCCTCATTTGACAAGTCCCTAGTGGGGGGTTTTTTTTACTAAGTTGATATAAAGCATCTCTCTCTCCCTAATTCATTGATAGAGTTGTGTTTCTTTATTAAGAAAAAACCCAGAAATAGTCAGCAGCACAGAATAAATGATAATTTACTAACGGTCTTCTGATGTTGAGCTGTTAGAAGCCAGGGGTCTGGAGCAGCCCCTCAAAGCTGAGCCACTGTTCTCTTAAAACAGGAGAGAGGATTCTTCAATGCAAAGTAGAGTTGGTTTATGCCTTGGCAGTGTGATTGCTTAACTGATGTTGTTAACAACTACCTGATTATGACCAACAGACTGCTGATGGGAATCAGATATGGTCCAGGCTGTATCACAGACCTTGTAATTCTGAGAACTGATTTTATCACAAAATGCTTTAATGCAAAGTGCGTTAGGAAGAAGCAGGCCTGAGATCTTGCTCCACCACTGCCAGGAGGTCCTGAGGTTCTGTGAAAGCCACAGCTGCCAGGACTGAGTTTCAGCAGTTAGCTCAAGGAAGTGGTTGGATCTTTTCTGCCTGTGCTCAGACTAAATCCAGAAGCACAAACAAGACTGAAGAAGAGGTGGGTGACTGGAATCACTTTTCTTATTTTCTCTTTTATGTCCTCCCTGTGAATTAGTTCAGGTTGGACAAAGCAGCACAAGGGCCTGAGCCTCTTGGTGAGTATTGAAGGCATTGTTAGAAGGGGCTCTAATGCTGACTAGCAGCAGACTGAAGAGGCTGAGCTTCTGCTGATACCCAATTAGCTGATTATCCCAAAGGGAATTGAAAATGAAGGTTATCTTTCAACTTGTGATGAGCTTCCAAATAAATATTCAACATGCATTTAATAAGACAGTTTTATGCATTATTTAAGTATCAATTGATGGGTAGAAGACGAAACACTACACTACTGGTGCTGAGGTCTGAAATGCAAGGGCAGAAATCTGTCAAATGAGTCGTTAAAGGAGATTTGTATCACTCATTTTACTGGATTATTATTTACACAGTAATCACGAAAATAATTGTAGCAAGAATTCATTTCTGCATTTTGGTTGTTCATAGATTTTTTTGTTTTTAAAGCACAAGATGAGCAAGGGTATGAAATGCATGAGAAAACTGGGGAAAAGGGGATGTCAAAGCAAAGGTGATCTGGCCTTCAGCTCAGGGCAAGATCAGCCTTTCTGGGACCAGGGAGTAACATTATCCCTTGGAGTTTTGTGCCTGTTTCAGAGAGAATAACTGTTTCAGGTCAGCAGATAAATCTTTCTCCTTGAACTTGGAGGGTTTGCTTCTCCTCTGGTTTCAGGTGTATTTCAAGATGGACTTTGCTGGGGGCAAAAGTCCTCTCTGAGGAGTGAATCTGCTGCTCAAGGGCAGTCCAGCTCTTCATATGTAGTTGGAGTTTTTAAAGTTGTAGACACTCAGGGAAAGTTTTAACTGCTGCCTCATTCCTCTGTTGCTGGGTTGATCTTGCAGAGTACAGAGCAATAACGTGCCCTGTTCAAATGGAGAAATTGTGTGTGGCTGGGGTCTCTGGTATGAGTCCCCCAGGGACTGACCCTTATGTTAGAGATCTCTAATGTAGCTGACAGCAATGCCCAGTTTTGAGCTGTACTTTTCCCTCCCTAATATTTTCCCTTCTCCAGTCCAGGTGAAACATTGCTATACTTTAACTTGGTCCCATCCCTGCCAGAAACCCCAGACTTGGACCAACACACCATGGTTTCAGCACCAGAAAAAAGAGGTAATCATTTTGAACTAAAAGAGAGGATGTATAAGAAAGCTGGGGATGATCTTTTTAGCAGGGCCTGTTGTGACAGGACAGGGTGTGATGGTTGTAAGCTAAGAAAGGGAGATTTAGACTGGTATGAAGGACGAAATTTTTTATGCTGAGGTTGGTGAGCCCCTGGCCCAGGTTGCCCAGAGAGGTGGTCGATGCCCCATCCCTGGAACCATTAGAGGTGACATTGGACGGGGCTCTGAGCAACCTGCTCTAGTTCCAGATGTCCCTGCTTGGTGCAGGTGGTTTGGACTAGATGAGCTTGAAAGGTCCCTTCCCACCCAAACCATTCTGTGGTTCTATGAAATGTCATTGAAATTCTTCTCCTGTGAGATAGCCAAGAACAGGATCAGCCTAACAATCCTGGGCGACACCACTTGGTTAATTAAATAAACTGGTGACCTCTGAGACAGAAATGGAAACAAGAAAGAGAGGAGGAGAGTAGGTTTTCTCACCACCACGTATCTGACTCTCCAGTGTTTCGTTCCTTAGCTGCCTAGTGGGGCTGAGCTCCTCCTGGCA